>CM021734.1:50975725-51126447 GCA_011075105.1 Heteronetta atricapilla | reverse complement strand
CCTCCTCCTCCTCCTCCTCCTCCTCCTCCTCCTCCTCCTCCTCCTCCTCCTCCTCCTCCTCACCCCCGCGGCGCCGTTAGCGGGGCGGGGGCCGCTGAGGGGCGCGGGGCGGGCAGGGGCCGTTGGGCGGGTAACGGCCGCTGCCTGCCGGAGGGCGGCCATGGGCGGCCGAGTGGAGGGGAGGCTTGGGGAAACATAGTAGTGCTTTTTAAAAATATAAAAAATGCAGTTAATGAAAGAAAATCCTGTCTGTCTGTGGGAGACGGTATCCCAACATTACCACGTCCTAATATTTCTGCCCTTTGCTTCTACTTCAGTCCGTGCTCTTTACAGCTTGGTCACACAGCTACGGAGAAAAGAAACGGAAGAAAAACAGCTTTAAAACCATGACCTTGAAATTAGAAAGCTGAGTGGGAAATTCGAAGACCTACTAACTCAAAATGTGCTTTATCACCTTTCACATTAGTGTCTACATAACACAAGCTTAAATGTTATATTTATATTATAAACACAAATAATATAAACACAAAAAGCAAGAGACAGTTATTCTTATCTTTTTAAGAGCTATCAAACATTTGGGAAAGTTACTGAGACTAGGTGTAAATACACATTTAATCATATTCAAACAAAATAAACTGTTTGGCTACGCCAGGAAACCTTGCGGCTTGAGCTTGATTCGATTGCATGAAAGGTGGCCTTCTAACTTAGAGTATGGCTCCAACAGTGTAATGTATTGCAGCTGGGCCAGCTTGGTGTAACAATTCTTTGTGAAAGCCCAGGGTTAGTGGTAAGGTATTTAAAAGACGGCAAATATAACTTAGAGGTATGTAGGTAGGAATTCTGAGCAAATGTTATTTATGCAGATGGCAGAATGTGTTTTTTTTTTTTTTTTCCTGTTCTAGTCCAAGAAAAAAGGGCTGAGTTTTGAGGAGAAGAGAGCTCGCATGATGGAGATCTTTTTTGAGACAGTAAGTCACTCGCTTAAGTTGTCCTGCATTTACATCCATAGGCCCTAAAATGAGGTTAATTGTAGATGAACTATGTTTATACATCTGCTTTTCATTGATGCCCTATGTCGTCGTCATATAAATTACTGGGATGGAGCAGGATCCGTGTAACTTTGGATCAGGTGCTGGTCCCCTGATGGAGCTGTGGCATAAAGATGTGCAGGTGTTGTTAAATGCTCAATATGCACCCTTTTCTTGGGGAAAAATCTTCTCACGTTGGGTATGTTACCATAAGAACAACAGCGAGAGATTAGGAAGGATCTCACCGAGTTTGAGAGGTAGGAGAAATCTCAGTGTTACAAGAGATCAGAGCAGGCCTGAAAGGTCACTGGGGAGAAGAAACCTGGAGATCCAAAAAGCAAACCTATGGGTATACTGGTGGGATATTTACAGCGTGATGCTATTAAAATGGTTACTGTGACCTTTCAGTACCTGAGCAGTGCAGTGCATCTGGTGCAGACAGTCTAACCCTGACTCCATGCCCTCAAAGGGATTTTCACTCTAATTTAGGCAAAATTTGGTGACTTTTTGGTGACATAGAAAAAAAGTCTCGTTATTTTCTTTGGTACTCTAGAGACAGTGATAGTCCTTTTTTTTGCAAAACATAAACATTCGGTGTGTTGCCTGCTTGCTTTTGTTGACATTGATTTAGTATAAAAATCATACAGGCCTAGAGGGTGCTGTCATTTGGAGCTGAAGTATCTTTTATGTTTTACACAGAAAGATGTGTTCCAGTTGAAGGATATAGAGAAGATTGCTCCGAAAGAAAAAGGGATTAGTAAGTATTTACAAAAGTTTTTTCTCTTCAGCCATTAATTATTTTTTGGACAGGTCAAATCGTGTAAATTTTCCTGGTTGTGGTCGTAGGCTTGTGATTTTAATAGTAATGGGAAAAATATCTGGAAAAGCAGACAGTGGTCAGTGGCAGGTCTGCAGAAGTGACATCGACAGAATTTTCCTATCATGATTTGCCAATGTTTGCATCACTTATATTTGATGTTTTATTGGAAGCTGGCTGTGTCTGTGAGAGATAATAAAAAGGGTTTTTTTAGATATGTGAATGGAAAAAGGAGAACTAAAGAATACATAGGGCCGCTCCTTGATAGGGAAGGTCTCCTCACAGACAATGACATAGGCAAAGCAGAGACGCTTAACGCCTTCTTTGCCTCTGTCTTCAATGCTGATGATGGGCTTCGGGACCCAGGGTGCCCTGAGCTGGAGGACCGGGACGGTGGGGATGACAAACTCCCAACTGACCCTGAACGTGTGCGGGATTTGCTACTCCACCTGGATCCCTACAAGTCCATGGGTCCGGATGGGATTCATCCCCGGGTGCTGAAGGAGCTGGCGGACGTCATCGCGGAACCTCTCTCAATTATTTTTCAACGATCCTGGGAGTCTGGAGAGGTCCCGGTAGACTGGAAGCTGGCAAACGTTGTGCCAATTTTCAAGAAGGGTCAGAAAGAAGACCCTAGCAATTACAGGCCTGTCAGTCTCACGTCAGTGCCTGGTAAAATCATGGAGAAGATGGTTCTCGAACTTATTGAGGCGCACCTGGGGGACAAAGCAGTCATTGGTCCCAGCCAGCATGGGTTTGTGAAGGGTAGGTCCTGCCTAACTAACCTGATTTCCTTTTATGATAAGATCACCCGTATGGTGGACCAAGGGAAACCAGCTGATGTGATTTTTTTGGACTTCAGCAAGGCATTTGACACGGTTTCCCATAGGATCCTACTGGACAAAATGTCCACCATACAGCTAAATAAAAACATCATCCGATGGGTGAGCAATTGGCTAACGGGCAGGGCCCAAAAGGGTTATGGTGAATGGGGCTGCGTCAGGCTGGCGGGCGGTCACCAGTGGGGTCCCTCAAGGCTCCATTTTAGGGCCGGTACTTTTCAATATTTTTATAAACGATCTGGATGTAGGAATAGAAGGTATTTTGAGCAAGTTTGCTGATGACACCAAACTTGGAGGAGTTGTGGACTCGGATGAGGGTGGAAAGGCCTTGCAGAGGGATCTGGATAGGTTGGAGAGCTGGGCGATCACCAACCGCATGAAGTTCAATAAGAGTAAGTGCCGGGTCCTGCACCTGGGACGGGGAAACCCTGGCTGCACGTACAGACTGGGCGATGAGACGCTGGAGAGCAGCCTAGAAGAGAGGGATCTGGGGGTCGTGGTAGACAGCAAGTTGAATATGAGCCAGCAGTGTGCCCTGGCAGCCAGGAGGGCCAACCGTGTCCTGGGGTGCATCAAGCACGGCATCGCTAGTAGGTCGAGGGAGGTGATTGTCCCGCTCTACTCTGCGCTGGTGCGACCTCACCTCGAGTACTGTGTGCAGTTCTGGGCACCACAGTATAAAAAGGACGTGAAACTGTTGGAGAGTGTCCAGAGGAGGGCTACGAAGATGGTGAAAGGCCTGGAGGGGAAGACGTACGAGGAACGGCTGAGGGCACTGGGCCTGTTCAGCCTGGAGAAGAGGAGGCTGAGGGGAGACCTCATCGCAGTCTACAACTTCCTCGTAAGAGGGTGTCGAGAGGCAGGAGACCTTTTCTCCATTAACACCAGCGACAGGACCCGCGGGAACGGGGTTAAGCTGAGGCAGGGGAAGTTTAGGCTTGACATCAGGAGGGGGTTCTTCACTGAAAGAGTGGTTGCACACTGGAACAGACTCCCCAGGGAAGTGGTCACTGCACCGAGCCTGACTGAGTTTAAGAAGCGATTGGACTGTGCACTTAGTCACATGGTCTGAACTTCTGGGTAGACCTGTGCGGTGTCAAGAGTTGGACTTGATGATCCTTAAGGGTCCCTTCCAACTCAGGATATTCTATGATTCTATGTTAGTGCCAAAATTAGAGATTACTGAGATGCCACAGCTACCTCCAAGTGAACCACTAAATGGGATAGGATTTTTCACAGGTTCTGACACCCAGCAGCCAGTGGCTTTAATTCTATGAAATCATTATGTGTACTCAGGCAGAGAGCAGATGATTTACATCTCTGTCTGTAATGTCACAAATACCTTAAAATGCTAGTCCAATTGTACATGGTCAGTGTTTTGGTGAATTTCACCATTGCCACCACCCTCCCCCCAAAATGGCTAGGTGGCTGTAAAGGGAAGGGGTTTGTCTTTTCAGTGAAAGCATTCCTGATGAGATTGTTGGTTTTCAATTAGATCCATGATGATTTTTCCTATGCTGTTGAGTTGTTTTATATAGTCCTCCTTCTGATTTCTTTTGTGTTCACTGGTAAAAGGGGGCAGGAGAGTGGTGTTTGTGTAGGTGCCGCTGCCCTTGATTAGTGCATCTGTGTGGCACTGTGCAAGTAATGGCTAAAGATGGTTGGTGGGAGAAGTGCAGACACACTGAAAAACATTGCTTTGCCATATTCACATTATGTCAGCAGCTAGCAGCACTCGTAGGCATCTGAAGAAATGTAATGCTTTCTTGATTGGTTTGTCTTGCATATGTTTAGTTGCAATATGCAGGAAGAGGACGCAAAACAGTAAGTATCAGCATTGGAATTTCATATTTAAAAATACAGAGTTTCTAACACCATTAATAGCTTTGAGGAGTCCAAATTCACCTTGCCTCTGAATGTGGAGGCATTTAGTCACTAAGCTGAAGTCCCAGTTCCTCTAAAAAGAAAAAACTTAGACCATGGAGATGCCCCTCTACTGCCTACACTGGCATTCAATGTATAGCTTCCAAAAGATGGGGTGTTTCTGGTCAGGGGTCCCCATTAGACCTGAAACTGGAAGTCACACACTGAAAACTAGGAATTAGCTTGAAGGCATTTGTATTTGCAGCACTTGTGGATGATGAAAACTACTTCCCTTTGCTGAAATGGAATAATTCTTAAAATGGTGGGTTGTACCCCACATTTGCTACAGAATGGACAATTCCTGCGCATATATAACATTGCAATGACTTTCTGCATTGGAATTGAGTAAAATCAAATGTAAAATCTGTCTCTCATGAGCCTGTATGCAGGTGGGTTTAGTGTCTCTACAGCTGTTTAGTGCTTTGGTAAGCATTGCCAAGTGAGATGTAATCACAGTCCTAATCAAGAAATTAGAAGTTAATCTATGTTATAATTATGATCGCAAGACAACTTTTCAAATGTCCCCTCATGTGTTTGTCACACCATTGTCCTGTAATAAGTATGTATATTTTGTGATAGCTCTGAGCGGTTTACAAACATCTGGTAGCAGACTGTACTGAATAGCAGCCTTTATGTTGAAACCGCTGATTTCAAAGGGATTCATTCTTTGAAGTGAAGCATCAAGCAGGGTGTCCTCTTGGAACCTTCCAGCTAGCTGACGTTACAGTAAATTATTCACACAGATGACTGTAGACGGTATCTAACTGTATTAATAATTCTCCATGATTCTGTGGAGGTGCCATGCAGTTCTAAATTGATGTTTTTGTTTTTATTAGCTTCAATGTCAGTGAAAGAGATTCTGCAAAGCTTAGTTGACGATGGCATGGTGGACACTGACAGAATTGGAACTTCCAATTACTTTTGGGCTTTTCCAAGTAAAGCTCTTCATGCCAGGAAGCGTAAGTTAGAAGAACTGCAGTCTCAGGTAAATTGGTTTTAAGGAAAGTACTTGGTAACCAAAATTTATTCTTATACCCTCTTGCTCCTCTTGCTCATCTCACTTGCTCTCTTGCACACATACACCCACACACATACCCCTAGTTTTCTGTGGGAATCATTTGGCAGGCAGGATAGGATATTCTGTCTTGTTATCTTGATAGCCCCCTCAGAAAAGTCTTGGAAGCCAATCTTGCTGGAGCTTGAGAAAACTTTTTGCCACTTGCTGCTGAAAACATGTTATTTGTGATGGAAAACATCATTTAAGGACTTCCTTTAAATAATCAGGCAACATATGCTTTTATGTGTCGTATATGGCGTAGGCCATCATGTGGTAATGTTCTGAAAGCCAGAAGAGGTCTGAAATGGATATCCCAAGTAAATGTGGCAGTGGTTTCTACTGAGGGCCGTTGTTCGTTCACATCTGTTCTTATTGATAGCTTAATTAGTGTGCACTTTTATAATCCAGTCCTGCACTTTTATTAGGAGAGAAGAACAAATTGCTCGCTCATGTGATCTCCTGCAGAAGAGCAAGGCATCTTTTGTTGCAATGCTGCTGTTCTTTTGATCTGGCTTTACTGGTTTTTAGGAAGTGTCTTTCTTGCTTCTCTTAATTGGAGTGGGAAAGCATGTATTCATCAGTTTGTTTGCAACTGAAGTAAATGATAACAAGTTCAATAAACTAGTTTTATGGTCTTTATTGTCTGCACAACAACCCCGCCAGCTTTTCCCATGCTTATTTAGCATTATGTTCATTCATCAAAGAATCAGCTGAATTAATGGAAAATGATTTGTAGCATCTGGGAATTTTTACAGACACTTTTCTTCAGGCATAGCTCTGGTGTCATCATTGCTCTCGTATGTCAACTTCAGCTATTTTGTTAGTGCTGCAAATTAAATGTATAAAACATGCTTTTTTCCCCCAACATGAATTGAAAAAGTATTTTGTGAATTTGAAGTCTTTTCACCAAGATAAAATAAAAAGCCTGATCAATGCAGTTATTTAGTAGCTGAAGTTCCTTCTTTCTACATATACTATGAACAGCTGGGAGGTAACCTTGTCAGCTGTCCCTGGCGATGCTGTCACCGTTTGTAAATCTTGCATGATTACACTGAAAGAGTCCATTCCACTGCTCTCTTTCAACCATCATAAGGTCATTTCCACTTGCCCTGGGGAAAGGGCAGTTTAATTACTGGGCTGGATGCTCTAGACAGTCATCCCAAGGTGTTTTGTGTGTCTGCTTGTGTGGATTTGGCAGAGGGAGGGGAGTACCCATGCTCTGTCACATGCTTGGTGCATCTACTCCACTTTTCAAGGTTAAGAATGAGACTTGTCAGAACTTTGGCTCCTTTTACCGTATTCACAAATCTGTGTTGCTTTTGTGAGCTGGTGATGCCTTCAGGGGTCTGCAGCCGTAAGGAGGAAGCACTGTGGAAGGTTGCACTCCTGATCATCACTAACTGTGACTGTGTGGAGATAGCCTTCCAGGCAGGTGCTTTAGATGAGTTGAAGAGTGCTGGTTGAGATAGCTGCTGTGGGGGTCATCAGAATTACTGATTCTTTCATTTCAGGTTCTGCCACTGACTTGCTCTATTCTGGGTACCATCTCAGATGATCTGTTAGCATCGTGGATATAAACCTGTGTGTACTTGTTCACCAAACACCCTAGTGCTACCATCTTCGTGAATGCCAATGGTTTGCTTATGGATTCTTTCTGGTTTTGATTGTGTGATATGCTGTGGCCAAGTAGCTGAATGATGGAACTGGTATTTGTCTTTGCCCTTGGGCCCAGTCCCTTCATCAATTTTCAAGATAATTGATCAAGAAGGCTTCTAGCATACCATGATGATTATCTTCCCTTGAATGCCTCACAGAATGTGCATAACACGTTCCACTGAAAGTATCCGGGGGTTGTCTACCAACACATTGTGCTGCCTTAAATGTACTATTACATTATTAAGCACAATACCATCTATTATTATGGTATTAAAATAGTCATGCAGTTAGTGTAATGTTATTTTATGGTTATTGCTGTTTAGAAATAAACTATGCTGATATAAACAGTTTCATCATACTAAAAATGTTGTAGTTGAAAGATGAAGTTTTGTTACCAGACCCTATTTGCAAACCAAGTCCTACTCCTAACATACAGACTTCCTGAATTCTCTTTAAAACATGTTATGAGCCCTTAAAATACTTTCATTCATTACCTTGCTTTTTTGATGAGAATGGAAATGTTTCAGGGGAAACAATTTTCAGTAGACAAACCTTTCCCTGTTGACACAGTGGAAGGGTGGCACTTTCATATGAATAGTTCTCAGAACATTTTTACGAGACGATAAAAGATACTGTCTGTGGGCTTAACTCGGCTGTAGTCACTGCTTGTATTATTCTCTATGTGAACACACGCACATTTCCTGAAGGGTTTCTAAATCCAGTCACCAAGTATCACAGAACGTCCTGTCAGAACATGTAAAGCACAGGGAAGGAGTAAGCTGTTGTACCGTTTCTGCTGCACGTTGCCTGTCTTTGATCATTCCCATGCACAGCTTGTGGCATGCTGTGAGACGTGTTTTCTTTCTGCATCTTGTCCAGATCACTTGTTTAACTGCTTCAGTTGGTCTCTTTCTTCAGCAGTTACAAGCTGGGTTTGGAGTGCTTTACTTAAAGCAGAAGTTTAAGAATCCAGAACAAGCTTCTCCGTAATGCAAATTCTCCTGTTAATCTGTGGAGCCCGGGCCTATGTTTGACTAGTCAGGCCTGCTATAGCACCTTTGGACTGCAGACATGGGTATTTTATAACAATTTAGCAAAGCTAAAGCTCATAGTTTACTGCATCTGACAGAGTATACAACTATGGGGAGTCTTGAAACAAAAATTTTGGTTCACTATTTTAGTGATTGTTGAGCCACACCCCAACAGAGAGACAGTAGCAGAGAGGTCTGACTCACTACTCCTAACAGAGTATGACATGTTTGCCTGGGTGTTTAAAGTTACACTTCAGTGTTGTTGTGTATATCCTTGGTTTTGTTATGTTTTGTTTTGTTTTTCTTTCCAGGAAGGATTTGTTACGTCTGTGGTATGATCTCCTTGTGCAGAGATAGGGCATTTAAAAACAATGATTGAATTCAAGTTGTTTCTGTTGGCATAGATCTTTCTTCCTTGTTTTTCAGCATGCTGTTCTGGGGCATGTGTTTGGAGAGGGCTGTAAACCCCTGAACGGGACATAGATGGCAAATCCTGTGCTGGTTTCATTAGGATCACAATCTTTGTGCTGCTCTCTAACCCGCAGTTACTATTTGGGCTTCTTCCCGTTTTTCTGAAAAGCAATAACCACAAGTACCTTTGTTTTGTGTAGCTTCTGCTGCACTTTTTTGCCCTCCAATTGCTCATAGAGTAAAAATTGCTTGGTAGGTCGCTATGGATTTTGGGTTGATTTGCTGTACAGTGGCATGGCTGCTCTTAAAGGTTTATGCCTTGTGCCAGATGCTTGTTCTTCACCTCTCAGTTATGCTTATGCAGTTGGGAATTGAACCACTGAAAAAGACAGTGGAATGTGCATTTTGGTTAAATCGGATTGTTCTGCAGGTCTGGTTTATTATGGCATCAGTACAGCTATGAGATGGTAAACCAGAGCAAGGGTGTGGATTGAGACGTATTGTTTAAACAAGGTTTATAAGTGGAGAATTTTTTAATGGAACTCTCCCTCTGTTGAGAGAACTGTGGAAGCTTTACTCAGGGGTTTGGTTCTTTTCCTTCCGTAAAAATAGGTGAAGGGATGCAGTTTTATTCTTTATCAATATTCTCCTGGCAGTCAGTTTCTGAAGTTTGAATTACTTATGTTCAATTATGTTTTGACAAAATTAGTTGTTTATTCTTGGCTTAGCAATACTGGAAGCTCAGGTGTTTTATTAAACTAACAAAGAATGTGACCTGTTCAGTGTAAGCAGGAAAATCATCATCTGAGGATTCTTCTGTCTTTTGTTGATTTCATAGCATGCATAAAATGAGGAGATGGGACATGAGTAACTCTGGCATGTTACCCACAGTCACGTTCCATTTCAGTCGAGAGTTGGTAATATATTGTATACATACTGCATGTTGGGTTTGTGTGTTGTTCTGCTGGATGTACTGCTTACTGAATGGATATGACTGCGCAGGATTCGTTACCTGCTGAAGATGAGAAGGCATGTACCCAGCAGAATCCTAACAGCAGTTTTACTGGGAAGGAAACAGCATATCAGTGAGTGAGGCAAAGAGACCTTTCTGATGTAACCTTAGTATAAAGAGATTCAGCTTAGATTTTCTTTCATTTCTTCTTCTTTCATTATTTATGTGTTTTGTAAAACCTGTGCAATGGTATCATCTGTTTTAGATAAGGTGAATTAATTCTTGCTTGCATTTTGCATTATAATGGCTTGAGTTAAGTATTAATTAACCTAACTGGTAACAGTGAGGTCTTTTTCATCTGAGACTGTGAACCACAATCCTCAGCAGCTGTAAAGAGCGTCCCATCTCTCCAGCACATTGTTTACAATAGACAAAGTGACCCAGGGGTTCTCTACTTGAGCTGCCCAGGACAGGTTTAGTACTTACAGTGCTGGGCTTAAGGGACCAAGTTTGTCAACCGAGATCTTTCTGTTGTTAGTGTTAACTATTGACAGTACTGGAAATACTGTAATTTAGTAGTCTGGGGAAACAAGAAGTTTACTTCCTTTCCCCAGTCTGGTTTTATGATGGTTCATTTCTCTCTTCAGTTCAAAACAGTTTGCTTCTCCGTTTTATTGTCAATCATTGCAATTTACTTTATTTCTCATAATGTTGCTTTCTTGTGGGCTCTTCTTCTGTGTTCTTTGGCTTCGCAAGGGCAAATTTAACAGCACTCTGTTATTGCTGCTGTTTCTTCTGAGGCAGAGACTAGGATGGTATCATCTCTTACTGCAACAAGGATTAATGAAAATCTTTTCAGAGGAGAATATTGGATGGAATTTCTATGCTGGTCCATGACCTCGGTTCAAGATACACATGATCAACAGAGACTTGGGGAGAGTTTCTGGCAATTTTTCCTCCCACTAAACATTGTATTGGGCAAGTGTTAGTTAAGATGGAAGAGATTAGTTGATGTTTCATTCCTTAAATCCCTGCCCTAGGGTTGGTAAGAGGAGGGATTTTCACTTCCCATGACTCATTTATTGAGCCTGGGGAAGAATTTAGAAGTCAGTATATCTTAACCCACTTTTGGCAGTTAGTTAAATAATAAAAAAAAAGCTCTTTGGGAATGAACTTGTTGAAATACAGTGACTTCACATGTACTAAATTGTTTGTATTTAGGAACACTGAAATATGAAAAGGGAGGATTTAATGCATTTAAAAAAAATACATGGGGAATGCTATATTAGGAAGTGCTTTTGTTAGGAATGCACATTGTTTGAAAATAGTTAATGGAAAAAATAACCATATTGGTGAGTAATCTGGCTTGAGGCCTCCTGGAATATGTTTGACAATTTAGCTAAAAGGAGAGAACCTTATTGGTTCAGAATGCACACAGAAAATTTGGGGTTTTAACCACCAGATAGTTTGGTTAGATAATATGTTGATTGCATTATGCTCATTCATCTGCTGATCCTGTAAAGGTTCTTCCCTGAATCAGTCTCCTGGAAGATGCTGATAGATTTTTCTTTGAAGCAGTTCAGGTTTTTTCTTACCTATTTGCATCCTGATTTTAAGAAACGTTGATGCCTTCAGATGATTCTGAATTTACTAAGTCCTAAAATGTCTAGCAGAGAATACTCTTCTAATGCTGTAACTCATTAGAGCCTTCTGGATTATGTTTAATGGCATGCTACAAAGCCCTGGAGGGTATGCTTAGTTACTGCTGTCATGGCAGACTTCTAAAAATACGGTGCTCTGGAGGCTTCTGTTAGAATTAAGCAACCTCATAATTTGGTGTTCATTAGCAGAATTTCATGCTTTTCATTTTACTAGCTGTTAATATGTAACTAGATTGATGGCAACTGTGCCGTGTAGGTTTTCCTTTCCTGCCTCCTTGGTGAGCATAAGCTAAAACTGGCATGATTTAAGAGCTTCTTTTTTTTTTTTTTTTTTTTTTTTCTGAGCTGGCTCTGTGGTACCCATAAAGACTGTAAAGTAGGCTTAAAGGAGGAATCCTACTCTATTAAAAGGGATGTCTTGTTACTGTGTCCTGGTAGCGTATGCTATATATTTATTTTGCTATAATGGAGTAAAAAGTACAAGTATTTTTTGACTGTGTATTCTGTGAAACTGGATTTTTTTCAGGTTATGTCTTCACATGGTTTACCTTTCCTATTTGAAGAGGCTTGCACACTACCTGCTGGCTCAAATATATTCCTGATCCCGACGTTGCAGTGAAACTGTTGATCTGAAATGCAAAGAAATTGGGAATAAACACAGACCACTCTTTCCAAAAGCCTTGTCAAATCTGGCACAGATGCACCCCTGTGCCTTGCATATTCGTGAGTGACAGCTCGGCACATTAGCTGAAACCTAGCATCTTGAGAAAGTTTAAAGGCTTAGATGTTGTGTACTGTGTGGCAAGCATCTCAGTTTGCCTCAGCTGTAAGGCCAGGAGCATCCAATCTGGGGATAAAGCAGATGGCAGTACTGCCTTTCGAAGCTGGGTTTGATGGAGGTGGTGAGTTGTAATCTTATTTAATTTGAACTTAGACTTTCACCTTCAAATCTTGTCATTTGATTAATATAGTGTATTTTATTTAATTCAGAAAATGAGCACGCATGCAGAAATAAAAATCCTATCGTGCACTTATATTTTAAGTTTCACTTAATAGCATTTTTCTCTTCTGGAGGGAATGAAATAGAAAAAAAAATATTCACTAGAGTGTAAAACGAAATGTGTGAAGTCAGTTTGAAGCAGGGAAACTTTAGGGGAAAAGTCTTTCCTGACATAGTCATGCAGCTAATTGTTGTTGAACACATTTTATTTCCATCAAAGACCATTGATTATATCTGGAATTTGAGATGACTCGGTTATCTGTTTGAACATTGCTTATTGAAAGTGGAATAAAAAGTGAATATGCAAGAGTGCTGTCAAAACTGTGATATTTGATAATGTATTTTACAGAGGCTTTTTATTTTACTGTTAATATCTTGAAGTAGAATTTCTGCTTTTTAAAAATTTTGAGTTTTATTTTGTAATCTTTATGCAGGACTTGAGCTGAGGGAGTATCAAATGAATATTGTGTTTTGACTCAGGGCTCTCTGTGCTTAGTCCCTGAAGGCATTGTCAGCTGGTTAGGATAGCAATTTTTAAAAGCCCTTTGGGGATAAAATAGAACTTTTTTTCTTTTCTTACCCTTTCTTTATAAGGAAAAATATTTTTCAGTGTTTCATCTCCTTTGAACAGACCTGCTAACAATCGTTGTGGACTTTTTGGTTTAGCAAATACACTAAGGCACAGTTACAAGCATCCTTCATGTCCAGATTATTAATGTTTTCTCTGTTTCTGTCAGCCGTGTTGGGTGCTTTTTGGTTCTTTCAGCATGTCTTATTAGATCACTTGCATTTGTGAGTCAGGGTTGAAGACTGAGGCATTTCTCCTTGTTCTTTTTTTTCCTTTTTTCCAGGTTGATTTGGCATACTTGGTATCTGTATCTGAGAGGACAGCCATCTGCCCCTCAGCTCATTCCAATTACGCCAGCTCTGAAAGCAGCCAGTGAAATTCAGTTCTTTCATTCAGCACAACTGTGTCTTTCGCTTTTGTGTATTAAAGGGGTTGGCCTGGAGTTTTTGTTGTTTTAGTTGTATAACTGGTACTTACCAAATGGTGTTGCAAATGAATAATGCAAAAACCATAAACTTGTGGAAGACATCTTCCCTGAGTAAATTGTAACTTAACATTTTAGGCAAATCTAAATGGGTTTTCCATCTAAATGGTTATAAATTAACTGAATTAAAAAAATACTTTTAAATGTACAGTGGTTTACTGTATATGAATGATCTTTAAAAGGACTGCAATTAGCAATGCAAGATTTGTATGTGGACGGGTGAATGTTCCAATGGAGGCAGAATTCATCATTAATTTCTTCCATGTATGGGACCCATTCAATTTTCTTTATTCAAAAGCAATTGTAGGCTGGACTCATCTTATACTCCCCGGTACCCTCTGAGAACACAGACAGACTTTATTTACCATGGGATATACAAGTTTTTATTAGCATGCCAAATAAATCAGGATTATAGGCCTAAATTTAATCTTGGAACACAAAATGGATTATGTCTGTGGGAGGGATGAGTACATCAGTATTACCCACATCAATACTAATGCAAAACATATAAATACTGCTAATGAGCACTGAGACCTAACTTTAGAGTTTTTATTTATTTATTTATAGGATCTTAATAGTGCTCCATCAGACAGTTATATGGAGTCAGATATTTGTTCAGTTAGGTTCCCCCAAAAAACTTCACTTAAGTTAAGTTTCTTATACTTAGATCACTGACATAAGTTATAATCCAAAGTTTAGAAAAATACTCACTGGTTACCTATATGTTAATTATTTTAAAAGATACAACTTGCAGAAGTAAAAGCATAATATTTTAGACAAAGTTTTACTCACTTAAAAGAACCGGTGCACCAGCCTTTCTTTTTGAATAGCAAATATATCTTCTGGGGTTTTGAATCTCCTTTTTCTCCAGAAAGTTGTATTTTTTCCCATCTTCAGGAAGTTTTTGAACTGATTCTTTCAGAAGTTTCATTAAAATTGAAGTAATCTTGTATGGTGAAATTTGTAGCATTCGTAAAGAGAAGAGAGTTCTTATATTAAACGTTTCTCCAGTATACCTATAATTCAGTGTTTAAGAAAAAAAGAAATATTTAAGTACAGAAATATGGTAGGCTGTGATTCACCTCTTTTTTTTTTTTTTTTTTTTCTAAAATCTGCTGCTAATCTCTTTTATGGTGTTCTCTTCCTGTAAAAATCTTACTGTCTATTCTTTGATTTCTGGATTAAGTATTATTCTGTGTTGCTTTCATCTCTGTGCTTGCTCTTCCCGGTATTTCTTTAACTATTGAGGTCTCCCAGGTGCTTCTCATATGCTCCAAGTCCCAGCAAACATAGTTCCCTACTTCATATTGCTCAAGTGACTTGTAATGACCTGGGGTAAGACATTGCATGTTCCTTTTCTCTTCCTTTCATAATCATATTTTTTAAAAAAAAAAGAAAAAAAAAAAAGGAAAATAATTTAGCTGTATTTATGTTGCAAGTGTATGCTTTCTGTCTATGCTATGCTAAAAGTGCATAACATCCCTGACTCAAGTCCCAGCAGACCTGGGGCCCGCCCTATCTTCATTCCAGTTGACTGCATGGGTTATGTGCAAAATGGCATTTCAACACTGGTGTGCCTGTGGCCTCGGAGCAGGGCAGGAGTGACAGTGCTGCAGGTCGTGGTGTATGCTCTCTCTACTCCACTGTGAGCCTGCTAGTAGCGTGATTAGCGAGCCTGACATTTATTTCTGTGCGTTTGGAGGCCCTGGCAAGAATTGATGTAAAAAGTAGTTGTATGTTTATTTTGTGCAGTACTTAAGAAAACAATTCTGCACGTCGATGTGCCTTTCTGTTTTTTAAGTTTTATTGTTTTAGTCAACAGCAATTGCTGAGTGGTTGCTTTTAATGGAGAGCTGTGCCTTTCTTGTAACACAAGTCGTCTGTTTTCAATATTTTCAGATTGTTCTTTGGCTGTTAATCTTTGCATTTTTACTCTCTCTATGCTATCAGTCTTTTTTTTTTAATCTATCTTTAAAATCTAGAGGAATGCTTTGAAGTACTTTCTCTCCATGCCTTCTGTCAATTCCACTTTTTTCAGTGGTGAATTAGATTTAACATAGGACAGAAATACACTGCTCTGCTGCAAATGTCACCCCGAAACTCTCAGACCGCTTTTCTGTAAGGTAAAAGCAAACAGTGCTTGTCTCTGTCCTGAAACAAAGCATATAGAACTTCAAAACTCAAGTTTAGCAAAGTTAGGAACAATTAAAAAATGGAGGTCTTGAATTCTTCTTTAGTGCCATAGTTGAGTGGCACACACAACAGCAGTAATTTTTTTAATACCATTTTGGGTTGAGTATTTTGGCCACGAGAAAACTAAGTGTCTGATATTTCTCTTTAAGACCATAATGACAGTGGGATAACATCTGTGAACACTCTCGGCGGTTAGCGTGCGAGACCTCGGTTTGGTCCACATCCAGTGTACATACGAGGGTCTGCGTTTGCATGGCTGACATCAGGTTTGTAGATGCTTTAAAACACTAGGAAGACAAGCTACGTGCTTGGTGGGACACTGGTGGTTGCAGTGGTTGAGAAATGAGAAACCAGAAGGAATACGACCAACAAAAACATTTGCTGGAGAATAAAATACCAATAGTGTAGAGCTAGAGCCCTATCAGGCAAATTTTGAGGAGAAAGAGGATTGAAACCTGCTGCTGTTGTGTGTCAGGGTTAAACATTCCTCTTCCAAATGTACATCACTGACTTGCCACAGTGCAACCCTAGCAGTGGTTAATTATAAATCGCCTGTGCACATCTAATCTGTATCCCTTGACACAAACCAGACCCGCAGGCCTGTGATGGGAGTGATGGTTAGCATCAGCATGTAGCACTTAACATGTGCAAACTGCTGCACAAATGTATAGCTAAATGCTATGAGTCCCTTGCAAAGCAAGAACGAGCATCCTTCTGGGGGACTTGGGATTGAATTAGTGTCAGGGCTAGGCCAGTGGTCAGTCAATTGACCACAGAGGTCTGTAAAATTAAAGGAATGCCTTCCCAACTCTCCTGTATTATAGATGTTAATCACCTCATTTATCTGCCTTCTTGCAGGTTCTCACCATGTTTTGCAAACACTGAAAATACTCTTGTGGAGTTCTTTTCCCCTTGAGTTTTTACTTTAATTGTTTAGTGGTGTTCTCCCACACACACTTGTTTAAACGGTTTTCTGTGAGATGACAGTTTTTCCTGTTTTCTTGTATCTTGCTTAATCGTTTGCTGGTTCTGAGGAGGTCTTTTTGAACAGACAGGCTGGAGACATGACACTTTACAGTATAGCAGAAAATCTTTCTGCACTTATTTTCTACATCTGATGAGTTACACTTGTGGCAGAAGGTTGTTCTTGTGTCAGACCTGACACATGTAGAGGGGAGGTAATAAGTAGCTTTTCCTCCTGATCAATCCCACAGCTATTGGCAGGAGTAAGACTTCTCTCAGGGTGGTTAATGTTCCTTGAGAAATTATTTGTCAGTTCACTTGAAAAGTGTCTCATGACTACTCCAAGGATTGAAATCTTCCAGCTGCTACTGTGCTCCTTTATAATCAGACCTTTCTACAGCTGGTGAGTGGGAAGGTGAGTTGCTTTATTTGGCCAGTTGTGATCCTCTGTTAACATACGTACACATTATTTGCAAATTCTGCTTTTTTCCCCACTTAATGCCCTGTAACCTGTCATATACTATTTGCCCTTACCTGTCACTTAAGTATTGTATCATCTGTCTTCATCCTTCCTCCATCTGACTCCTTTATCCTTGTTAACTATCTTCCTTTCTTTCATGTGCAGTTATTTTCAGCTGTGTTCTTGCCTTTTTATCCAAGCCTTCCTGTTTCTCCCATCCTCACAGATTCCTCACACAGACCCTGGCCATCTGTTCTTCGTCCTTTGCATTCTCATCCTATGTTTGTTTTTTTTCAATCTCTCTTCTTATTCCGCAGTTCCTTCCCATATCTTTTATTGCCATATGAACATCCACTTTGACTTCTAAATAATCCATAAAGACCTGTCCCTGGTGTCATTTTATTTTATAAAAAGGAGAAATTCTAGAATTCTTGATTGTGAAGACAACATATAAAAACAGAAAAAAAAAAAGAGAAAAAGATTCCATAAGATATTAAAATCCATGAGAGAAGAAAGTAAAAATCTTCAATAAAATTGTGTAAAAATTATAATTGCTTTTAGGCAGAGGAAGATCTTCTAGTCTTGCAGCATGGTAACCTTGCAGATTATGTAGGTCAGAATCTAGTCCTGGCAAAGAAATTTCTATACATCTCAATCCTTATCATTACTGTCTCTTTTGTAATTAAATGTTCTGGGATATGGAGGACAAAGAAAATAAAGAGATGCCATACCGAGGAACGTGCTTTCAAGCTGGCAATCAGCTTTTATTACTTTATTGCATCTCTCTGAAAAGTTTTTCTGTGCTTCCATCTTAGAGAATGCAGATGTATTTCTAAAAAACCTTACGAATATGAAATCAGAGCAATTAACTTTATGGCTTTCATGTTCCTGAGAGCATTGTCTTTTTCTTTGCATGTGCACTAAATAGACCTAGATAAGGTCTTTGGCATTTCTGCTTCCTCTGTGAGTTTAGTTCCAGACAAATTCTTTGTTCAGAGATGCTGAATGATGTGTGTTTTGCTATTTTTCTTCCTTGAGCTTCATAAAATGCAAACTACACCTAATTGCTTGTCCTGTGCTGAACTGTGTACTTCTGCCTAGTAAGACTTAATGTGGGGACTAACATGTTTAATTTTATATGAATTTTATGGAAACACCAGAAAGAATACTATTTAACTCCCCACCAAAATTAAGATGTTGGTGTACTTCAACCCACATACTGAAAACCACACCACCTAGGTGGTTACGTTCAGTGAGTGCAATGAATAAACAGCTGGACATATTTTTCCCCAAATCATATATGCAGTGCCATTCATGTTCTCACACATGCATGAAGAGATACTTAGCCAGAAAGAAGAAGCGGTTTTGAAAAATTGAAGTACAAAAGAAACACCCACACAGAACCCTCCCCAAACCAAGCGAACTGCACTTGGACTGGGACCTAATTCATAGAGGCCACCAGTATGGGGTTTCTTTTTACCTTTATGTCTGATACCTAAGACTTGACAGTAAGCTCTGCCTCATATTTTTCATGCATTTACATATAATACGTATTTCTGAAAATGTGTACTGAACACGAGTTTAAATAGAAATTGAGCAGTGGCTATAGCTCCAAACCAGCTCTGCTTGCATTGTACGAACAGGCTGAATTCTTGCAAGCGAGGTGATTATATGTAGTCCACCCAGAGAGAACCATGCTGCAGAAATACATTTTCATGTAAAGACTAACGTGGTTTGGAATTCCAGATGCATGAGAATATAAATATGAATAAATACGGCAAGGGATTGCAGGCAATGTCTGGGAATGCCCTTCCGCTAAGTGTGATCCTCAGTGAGAAATGGAACATAGAAGTAAGTGGAAGCCTCGTGAGAGTTTTGGAGGAAGGCATTGCCATTGGAATGAGTTTTGTTTTTATTTTTTCTTTTAAGAATGAAACATGGGATCTAAGAGCCACCTCCATCTTCCTTGCAATTAATCTGGTATACCAGCTTTCTGCCTGATTGACACTCAGAACATCTCAAAGTTAAGCTGAAGAGTTAGTTCTTACAAAGAATCCTGATGTTTCCCTTTCGTGTGTGTGGGGAGGGGGAGAGTTCAAATTGAGGAATTGGTTTCCAAGCTATATATTTATTAGAACTTCTTTTTGCATTCTCCTTCATCTTGTGTGGTATTTCAAGAAGCTCTGGCTAATGCTGAGTACTCAGTCCCTGAGGAGCAGCGGGTGAGTCACGCATCCGGCTCAGCTTCCAAAGTGTCCCTGGAAAACTTCCAACTAAACTGGTTGGACGTGGTTCAGATGGGCGGCAGGTTAATTGAGAGAAATCTCTCGCTAAGTGATGTGTACTGGAGTGACAGGACCGTGCGGGAGCGCTGTACCAGCCTGTAAGATGCGGCCTCCTCTGAAAGGTGCCTCTGCCTCCCTTGGGAAGGAGGGCAACTCACAAATCTAGCCATACGAAAATGGGTCATGGTTTTACATGCCTTAGAGCTATGGAGACTTCTGTTCACCAGTATGCAAAAAGGATTGGTGCAGTGCCAGTGGCATAGCAAAGTTGGGGAAGGCTGGTATCAAAAGCTGAGCAGGTGGATTTGCTGCAGCTATTGTCACCCTGTCTAGGGAATAAGGGAGTGGCTATGGGAGAGATTAAAGGGCTGGAAATGGATGAAAAGAAATCATCTAGTCCAAAGCCCCCATGTCATGGAGGCCTTTGCATAGAGATCCCAGGCTACAGTATGAAACAGGATTTTGGTCCCATGCTGAACATGCAGCACGTAACAAGATTATGTGGTGTGGAAGTAAAAAACTTGCTTCCTGTAATTGTTTTCTGTGGGTCAGAGCCCCAGACATATATTTGTGTAGTTTTGTATTTATTTTGATTATATTTTTATGACATGTATTATACATATATATAAAAATTTATGTACGTGAAATGTATGTTCTATTTATTTAAATATTTTCTCTATATACACACTTTTATAAATATGCTTAATATATGTCACTGAAATAGGTTCATTTTGTTCTTTGTTTCCTTTATCAGCTTGCTGAAAGCAATCAGAAAAAAGAGGCTCTACAGAAAAGCATTGAGAAATCAAAAATTGGACGTGAAGATACTGTAAGTTGGTTTGGGGGTGGAGGCGATCCTTTTAGGGAACAGGGATACAAGTATTCCCAGTTTGCAAATAGTATGAGTTGTTGGAAATCTATTAAGATTATGAAGTACTGAAGATGGGGAAGGGAGGAAAAAATTGGATGTTCCTAAATAATGAATTCTTCCTTTGTTGGTCATGTACCACTGAGGAAAATATTGACAACTGGTGCTCCAAGGCTGAGAAAATGTGACTGCTTGAAGTCTGGTAGTTTTCCAGCTTGTTTTTTTTTTCAGATTTAAAGATATCGTTAAACTTGAACTACCCATAGTTACGTGCCAAAGTTGCCAATGGCTGCTGAACTGCCAAATCTCGTAGCTGTGAACTTAGGTGTTGGGATCATTTTTTAAAATTTCTGAATTATTATTCTGAGAAGCCAGTTAAGGTTGGTGCTCTTTGCATGCTGAAGCTTCAAATACACCGTAAAATAATATTTAGGCTTTGCATTTAACATACATATGAAGTAGTGTGTTAGAAAAATTTCATAAGGTATTCTAAGCTGCTGATTTGTTTTGAGATGCTCAGTGCCAACTGGTTTAAACTGCCAATATATAAATACATAAACAGGAATGGACAGAAGTTTTCATATGGGATGGAATTTTGTAGGAAAGAGCCATATCTTAGAATCCAGAATATTTTGCAGGTAATCAGTGAAACACAGGCAGGTTTCTCATACAGCTGTGCTTGCCAGATTTCCAGATGGACTTAAGATGCTTGGGCTTCTCCACCATGCGGCCTGACCTTGTCACAGGAAGTGATTGGTCCTGGAAATCCTGTTTTGACTGATGCTTCCAACACCTTGGTTCCAGATTAAACATCCAGAAAAAGTCCAGAGAAATCTAGATCACAATGTATGTCAGAGCAGCTGGCCTCCATATCCCAATATCTGGAAGCTTTTGATTCCCATTCTGCGTTTTCAGAATGGGCTGAATCCAGGCAGAATCTTTGCAAATGTGGAAGTTCAAAAATGTTTCAGATTGTCAGGCTGCTGTGGAGATTTTAAACAGTCAGGTTTTTATCTAGTGACAAACTTCCGTTACTTGTCTGTCTGAGGCTGCCTGGTGTCCTGGCATGAGTTCTTTGAGTATTCCAGTCTTCAGCTAAGTCCAGAGATTGACTGTAAGTACAGCCTGAATTCAAAATATGTGCTGAGTTGACTATTGGAGTGTTCATGCTGACTCAGGTGTCTGCAGAGATTATTAATCAGTAGAATATTTGAGGTAGATAGAGTACACTCTCCTAGTCAGGAAAGACTATCATGTCATAAATATTTGAACTTATTTTTGAGACTACTACTGTTGAACAGTGTGGAACAAACAAGAAGAAAAATACATTACCACGACATTGATACATAATATCCAGATACATGGAAGTGCTGTCTTTATTGACAAGAGCAGTGATCTTAAATGTTCTTTAACCTGAGTTTGTTAAAACATTCTGAGCTCAAAGACTGTAGGAATTTGTTCCTTTGCTTAATCCATTTTAACCATATTGATGCTGAATGCAAACTGGAAGGAAGAAAAATGAGTGTCACTAAGAGTTGTGTGTGCATAAAATGCTCAGTTGGTTCGTTGATGGAAAGCAGTAGTGAAACAGCTTTTAAATTTATATCTTTTTATTTTTGAAAAATATTCACTGCAATAATTTTATTCTTTTTTATATCTCCCAATATGCTTTGAATCCTCAGGCAGAACGTGCAACTCTGACAGAGGAACTTGCTGCCCTTCGGCAGAAAAAAGAGCAGCTAAAGGCAGAAATAGACAAATACAGAGAATGTGATCCAGACGTTGTTGAGGAAATGCGTAAGTCAATATTGTTTAAAGTGAACTTTTGTGTGGAAAATGTCTGCACTTTTTTAGCTTAAAAGCTGGTATGCTGAGATAAGCCAATTAATTTTTTTTTTTTTTTTTAAATCTGTAAGCAATACAATACAGGTACACTGACCGTTTCTTTTCGTGTTCTGTCATACTATATAGAATGATTTTTTTAAAAAAATGATATTCACTCTGCCAATAACTGAGCTGTTAACAAACAGTCCTAAAATTGAAATAATTCTGATACTTGTAATTAATGTTAGGACTGTTCTTTCTGGAGCCATAATAATTCTGTAACTGAATCTTATTATGTGCAGGACAAGTATTCACTGGCTCCCACTTACCTTAAATCCTATGGTGGCATAATAAGATACCACTCTATTTCCTTTGTCTTTTCCATTTAAAAAAAGCATTTCATTAGAGACACTTAATTTGTATTTATACTTAAGTATGTCTTTACGCTATTGACTTAATGTTTTTACTCTCTGAAATTGTGGGGTTTGGTTGAAGTTTCTAATTCAAATAGAATACAAGGAATAATGAGTGACTGTAATACTTAATACAGAATTGAGCAGTGAAATGTACTTAATATTCTGCTCCTCAACATGAAAAGCAACATGAAAAGCATGCATGAAATTTTATTTAATTTTCTCTACTTTCATGTTTTATTATTAGGCTGTTAGGTTGCTACCCAAACACCACTGCATATTCAATTGCTCTAATGCCAAAATGGCATTACAGAGTGATGAGAAACCGGCACAGACATTTTTTGGGGAAGATACATGACTGAATCTTTCGCTTTCCTTATTCTTCCTCCTCTGTATTCGTAAAGTCCAGCTTTAGAAACGTGCTGAGAGAAAGCCAGGAACATAAACAGAATTGGCAGCACACCCTCGAATTGGACAGATATTCTTTCTTTAGAGGGGCTGTGACATTTTTCATCAGCTGCAGTATCTTTCCCCAAGGATGTAATGGTATGAAAGGGAATAAGCAAACTCGAGACCTGAGGTTACAGTACTGTAAATCCTTTGCTGTGTGCTCTTCTGAGAAGAAATAACAGACACGTTCCAGCTGTGGAAATGAGTAAGTTTAGACAGATACCAACAGCAGAGGATTCGTAGTGCCAGGAATTGAAAGCGCTGAGATATCCTTACAGTAAGCGTTGCACTGAAGGTGTTGAAGAGCCTCTCTTTTGAAGCAGTTGCCATGAGCATGTTCCTAAATACTAGGCACATGGGAACAAATGACAGCTTGAATGGCAGGACACAACTGCATTAGCTGGCAACATGAGGACTAATACCTGAAAAGAGAGGAAGAAATGTAATCGTTAATCACTCCAGGCACTTCCTTCTCTTCTTTGAAGTGTGTGTAAGGTCCACGTGAGCTTCTGCAATGGAGGGATGAGCGTTTAAGGGAGCTCGTGATGTGAACCTGGTAGGGCTACCCAGGGGAATGTACAGTAGTGTTCTGAAAATAATTTGTCCCTGACCTTCAATTAAAAAGTTGATGCTCTGTTATATGTTTTATCAGTCATTGTTGCACTGTCTAAATTTGCTAGCAGTGTATAAATGACTAAGTGTCAGTTTGGGGGAATTAACATCTTTGTCAAAGCTGAATGGAATTTCACAGGATTTAAGTAATAATGGGTGGGGATGAGATTTCTCTTGTTTTAGAGTGAGAGGAAGTGCAAAGGCAAAAAAAGTTGCAGGAAATTAAAGTTTTTAGTGTAAGAAGATGTAAAGAATTTCAGGCAATTGAAGGTATTCATCTACACATAAAAGATACCATTGCTGTTTCCCCGATAAACCTTATAATCAAAGCTATTTGTTTAGAGATTTCTAAAGCATTTTCAAATTGCACCAGTGATGCATATTTTTCCACTAGCTATACAATTTCAGTAACTTAATCCTTGTGATTATTTTCAGTGGGATAAATGAGTGGATTCCTAAATCTAAATTAATTTATTTTTATTTTAATTCAGAAATCAGAAATGGCTGTTAGGTTACATAATGCACTTTTTTAAGAGCTGGAATGTTCAATGTAATATGTTTTGTAATGGGCTGTTGTCATGTTCTACATTTGGGTTTTCTCTTTCCTTCCTTAAATGGCTTTAACCTCTAAATATTTTTTTCCTGATATTTAGTATAAAATTTCACGCTTGTAACTTCCCATTCCGTATCACAGAGCAGCCTTGATTTTCTTGTGGTGTTTTAGGTGTGTGTCAAATTGTCTTATGATTTCAGTGGCCTTCCAATTTGGTGAATGCTTTGTTGTGACTTCTTAATTGCTCTTTCAAAGTATTGCAGAAGCAAACCTAGTGGTGCGTGTTAGGTTTACGTACTACAGCAACAAGCCTCATTAAAATGCAGGCCAGCACATGTACGTGCACAGTAATTCCTAGGCCAAAATTAAATTTGGATGATCCGTAGTAAATATCTGAAGACAGTGAAAGCTGAACATCTGTCTTGCTTCCTCAATCTTGGGATGAGAAAGTCATGCTTGACCGTGTAACTAAATATACTAGAATTCACCAGGGAGCAAACTAGAGAACTAAATAATAACTCTATTTTTTGCTGACTTTACCACTTGTCCTTTTAATATAAATAGCAAATGGTTTGTTATATGTTTTACCATAATTTCCTTGGCTTTTGTATTGGAACACTAATGCCTTCGCAAGTTTACAATGTTTGAACGCGTTTGTGTTTAAACAACTACAGTAAATGGCAGCAGAAACAAGGTTTAGGGACTGGCCACTAGAGGAAGCTACATAATAGTCTGGTTTTGCAGATGTATTCGGGTAATTCAATTTTACAGGTAGGGTATTGTAAGTATATATTTAAATTTGCAAAAATACAGGGATTTTTTTAAATGACTGTTGTAGTTCATTGCTGGAAGCTTGTGTTTGACCCTTGGAAATGTTGTTTAAGCCACCTAGTGTGATTTAGGATTGAGTTATATATCTTTCCTCAATATTACAGGCAGTAAAACTGCCAACAGTCATCGGAAGTAAAAACAGATATTCTGGGATTTTATTTTTTTGTGTTGAACTTGCAATCCTGCTTCAGTTGGCACATGACTGAGCCATTCTTTCTTAACCTAGAGGCAGATTTTTGTAGGCTAAAGGGTATTCTCATGGGGAAGCAGACATTGTGGAGAAGAGTTTCCCTATTCCTCCAGCAGAAGGACTATATGGCAAACATGTATGTATACAGGTCAGATGTGTACAGATGTGATGCTGGTAGATTCCCTAAAGCTGGCAGAGAACAGAGGCATGGAGAATGCAGGCTGTCAGTAGTTCATTATTTATCTAAATTTGCATAAGGCTGACAAAGAAAGCTCCACGTAACATCAAGATTAACCTGCTGCACAAGTTTAATTCTTTCTGCCCACCAGAGAGAAGTTAGGGAGCTAAAAATAATAATAATAATCTGACAATTTTATAGAGAGGTTTGTCTGGCAGCTGTATATAAATTGTACTGATTTTGCTCTTAGTTGTCAACCAGTTTACAAGCAGAAACGGACAAACACTTTCTGTATTCACTGTACTATGAAAAATATTTATAGAATTTAAAAATTCTTCTACTTTGAAAGGAATGTTAATTTATACTATGTTAAAACATAGTTGGCTCTAAACAGAACTTAGTTATTTTTTCAAAGTAGCTGTGCATTGCTTGCTTTTTGCTTTTGGGTAGGACAGTAACCTCAGAAACAGTTACTCACCAAGTGAAGTGAGGGTGTCCACTGGGGTGTAAGTGCCATTATTTATGTGGCTGGCTTCTAGATGTTGCCTGTCAGCATTCATGTTTTTAGAATGCCCAGTTACTGATAATTTTAATGTCTTAATTTTTAACTTGAAAAAAGTGTTTGGTCAAACTGTATTCTCACAAAACAGCAAACTACCAAGTACAGCACACATAATGCATCATTTCTGATGTCAAACTTCTCTCTTTGTTTATTTTTATCTTGTAGCAAGGGGCATCAGTGGATTGAAATGTACTGCATTTATAACCACAACTATCCACGTAGTTATCCTCTTGAATCCCTGAAAGTGTAATCACAGAGGCACCACTATCAGTCCGGTTGAGGTCTAGATTATTTTCTAAAACTAATGCTTATGTGGCTGTGTAAAAATAAATGTTGGGAAAATAGCCAGAGTTTACTGAATACCATAAAAACATCATGCTTTATTTACTTGAAAGTGACTTTTTTTTCATTGTTGATAGCAAACTTTGTAGATGCTTTAAAAGTTTCAAATTCTGATTTGTTCAGACACGGAAAAAATCAGATTTGTGGGGTGAGTGGTTTAGAGTTTTTTTGTTTCATTGTTTGTTTTGGATTTTCATTGTTGATACTCCCAGGTATTATTTTGTAATTGTTGCATTCAGATTGTTTTGAAAACATGTTATGTATACAGATGTATTTGACATTACAAAAAATTAATATCAAGTACTAGATTCTGTTAGGGGTTTCTTCTTATTAAAGTCCCTGTTCCCAGAGGGATAACAGTACTGATGAAAATGAAGAAAAGACTGTCCTGGCTAATGGAGAGGCTTTAAAATTATTTGCATCGGTTTTCCTCAAAATTCTCCAAAACACCAATTATTTACAAAGTGATTTAATGGGCAATTTTATGGCAAAGTCTTTCTATTGTTTGGAAAAGGTATCAGAAAGATTATTTAAACTAAAGAAGTTTACCAGTGCTTTCAGTTTATATACTGTTACTTATACAGCTATTTTTATAAATGCAATGATTCACGTAGAAAAGTGAATGTCTCCAAATAATTTTAATCACAGTCTAGATCCCACCAAGGTCAATAGGATCAAGCCTATAGAGAGAGTGTTTTTTCAATCACCTCTAGATCCAATATGTTCAGTTTTCAATTAAGAAAATGTTTTCTAGCTACTAACCCTGAAATATGCACCTGGCATCTGAGAGACAAGCTGTGCTTTTTATGCTTTATGCATCAATACCATTAACAAAGAGCCTGCAATTAGAAATTAGTCATTCTGTTCAAATTAGATGAGTCTCCACCCACACTTATGTTAGCCTTAGAGGGTTAAATTGAGCTTTATTTGGAGTGAACCATATACTTAAAAGCGTGTAGAAAAATAATAGATTTAAAAGCAATCCCCCCCCCAATATATATATTTTTTATTACTTTGTCTCAATTTTTGTCAAATTGCATATTCAATGCATTCATCTCCTGAAGATCTGGATGAGGATATTACAGGAAACAGACGATGCCTGCTTTTATACCTATCTGGCAGCAAGCTGCTACCAATAAAAACAAACCCTAAAAGACCCCTTTCCGCCTCCTTTCTTTTTTTCTTTTTCTTCCTTCATGGAGTACAAGAATGCATATATATATGTACCAGTAGTGTACGAACACATTTACTCCACTAGCTGCATCAAGCTAAGATTTTTTTTAAATACTTCCCTTACCTCCCTATCCTGTTCAGTTGGAAGGCTGAAAAACTAAATTACACACTCTAGAGCTGCATTAAACGACCGAGCAAAACTCTTTACCAAAACTAAAGATATCTTTATTCTTGATTTTCTTCTAAAAATGATAAAAGTATTTCTGTGTAATCATAATTATACACGGTACCAATAAAAATAGACCTTAACTGCTAAGTAAAGTTAAAAAAGGAACAAGGTACTAATGAGTGGAATTGCAAATGTATATTTGATCATGAATGTTCAAAACTTCTCAAGCACTCATTGCAAGCAAGAAGGCATTGCAACTTTCCACGGTACTTCTGCTCCCTTATCTTCCCTTCAACTTTTCTTTATCTCTTGAAAATTTATCTTGAAAATTAAGGGAGTCTGCAGTTTAGTTATTGAAAGTGCTGCTCCTTTGACAGAGCAACCAGTTGCACAGCAGAATCTGGTTGGGATTGCTGGAGGCTGTGAAATGCTGCTTTAAGGAGCTTCCCTGACAGAGGTAGATTAAAAAGTTCCCATCTTGGCCCTTCATTCCTGCATTGTGGTTGCCAGTGGTAACAGCAAGTCAGTCAGACTTGTCAGCTCGAGTTAGGAACTGATGGTGTGTAAACATATCCTTGTCCTGTGGTAGAGTCTCACGAGGTCTTTGAAACCTCCTTTTCCACTAACCAGTCAGCCTGATGAACGCTTCTGCCTGCTTCTTCAGAAAGCTTTCATACATGTGGTAATTTGTCAGGCATTTCCCAGTATTGTCGTTCTCGTGGTAAATGTCCTGAAGAGCAATCCGGGATCCTCTGATCAGCTAGGAGCATATCAGGTAAAAATTTTTCAAAGGGCATCTTCCTGAACTTTCAGTGAGTTGAACAGTGTAGAAAATTGGTGTGGGAAGGACTAAATGACACAGGATCAGGAGTAGGTAAATGAGCATCTACTGGCACTTATAAGGAAAGGAGAATATAACAGCCAGGAAGAACTTGGGGCCAACCTGGTCTAGTGGGTGGCATCCCTGCATATGGCAGGGGGGTTGGATTTAGATAACATTTAAGGCAACAAAACCATTCTATGGTTCTATGAATTACGAGCATGGGACCACCAGGACAGACTGCCGAGGCTTAAGATGCATCTGCAAGTATATTTTAAAGGTGCAAAGCTTGGAGTGATGCGTGGGGCTTTTCACTGAATCTGGGAAACTGAAGTGCAGAAGGGCCATCTGGCTTTCAGCAAAAGGCCCTAATTCTCCATATTTCAGAGTAACTCTGGATACTCTGCATTTGACCTAAAGTTTGGACTCCAGCTGAGGTTACTCTACCGTGAAAAAAATGTCCTAGATGTACAGATAAATGCATATTTGTTTTTATACCTCAAACACATTCTAGCAAGATTATTATTCTTGCAGAGCTTGAACTTCTGCTGACTTGCTTTAAAATGGAGCTGCAGCTTAGCTGGCTAAGCCAAAATTAAAACATCCAACCAAACAAAAGAAACCCCAAACCAACAACAAACAAAAAAACACAAAACAAAACAAAATTTTAAATTGTTTGTGTTTTGTCAGTGGAGTTTTACTTACGGATTCACAAAAGAGGCAGTTGGAAGACCAAATGTTTATTTAAGCAGCGTGTTACAAATGCTAGCTAAACTGGCTACTCTGGCAAGTTCCACGCTCTAGAAATTAAATTAGAAAGCTCACAAGGTTTATTTTTGCTCTTTCTGTTTGTGTTCTTTCTTTTTTTGTTTGCATGGGAATGGCATAAAAAATATGTTGTGTGAGGGGCAGACAGGTGAAATATATGGGAATGATTTTAATGTCTGAGCCAGTAAATCTTTATGGCAAAATATGTTAAGCTGTTCAAGTATGGTAGACACTTGATAAAATTTGTGATGTAGAAAATGGCTGCTTGGGACTACATTATGATTTTCATTGATTTAGAAATGGATTGGCAGAAATCCATTTGCCTGTGTTTTAAAACCATGAAAACAGCTTCAAAGGGAAGTAATCTATAGATCATTCATACGAAACCAAAAAAGCATTTGTGGAGAGATTATTTTGCTTGTCTCCCTGTGTTTGATGTTCGAGGTTAGTTTTATATGGTACCATTTAATCAGTCTGTTTTGATAAACATTATGATGATATTCAAAGGAATTATAAACATTTATACATTTTCAAGTCTTCTATTGGCAAAATGGAGTCAGGAAAGGTATTTTTGACTTTTAAATTGTTGTATTCAGTGCAATGTCAAATGTAGTCTTCCCTCGCCTTGTTTAAAGGGGAAAAAAATGCATTGCCAATCCCACGTTAGAAAATCTTGCATGTGTTTATGTATGGTACAGTATGTTTCATTATGGAGTTATCTTGATTAGGACTGCATATTAGCAGTGTATGTTGCTCACGTAGGTACCTCATTCAGTGCTATTTAACTGCAGACATTTTGCAAGGCAGGTTGTATCAGTGTAAAATTACAGAACCACAGAATCACAGAATTTCTAGGTTGGAAGAGACCTCAAGATCATCGAGTCCAACCTCTGACCTAACACTAACAGTCCCCACTAAACCATATCCCTAAGCTCTACATCTAAACGTCTTTTAAAGACCTCCAGGGATGGTGACTCCACCACTTCCCTGGGCAGCCCGTTCCAATGTCTAACAACCCTTTCGGTAAAAAAGTTCTTCCTAACATCCAACCTAAAACTCCCCTGGCGTAACTTAAGCCCATTCCCCCTTGTCCTGTCACCAGGCATGTAGGAGAACAGACCAACCCCCACCTCGCTACAGCCTCCCTTGAGGTACCTGTAGAGAGCGATAAGGTCACCCCTGAGCCTTCTTTTCTCCAGGCTGAAGAAGCCCAGCTCCCTCAGCCGCTCCTCATAGGACTTGTTCTCCAGGAATTATAATTAATTATATATTAATTATTAATTAATATATAATTAATTATACTATTGGTGGTGTATTTGAGAGTATTTCTGTTTCTTTTTCTTTTCCTCATTTGAGCATTTTGTGAACTAATTTCAGTGGAAAAACTAGGAAAAAAATAGGAAAAATATGGAAAAGATAAACAATTTGGGAATACATAGAAGAACACAGATTTTATCTTTGCTAATCTAAGAGACCTTTGTAGCATGGGAGAAGTTTTGCTTTGCTGTTTTGCATGATGTTGTTATATGAAAAGAAGGGAAACACAGTCTTGATGAAACTGCAGTAGTGTGAATCTCAGGCTACTTTGTTATTACACTCAAGGTTTACTCACTAGTAATTCAACATCAGAATCTGAGGTTCATTCAAAGAACTTCGAATAGGGTCTGTTGTGCCTGTTCAGTACTTCCATTAATGATCTGGATAATAGAACAGAAGATATGCTTTTGTTACATTAGCAGATGATGTGAGACCAGGACAGCCTGTGTGGACAGAGGACAATGTGAGCGTGACAAATTCCCAAGATAGTCAGAGAAACACTGAATAAAATTCAGTAGTGGCCAAGTGCAAGGACATACGTGCATTTGAGGATATTGTGTTACACACAGTCTGGAGCGACTGGCTAAGGGGGGTGGGCTTGAAAAAGATGTCAGGTTTACAGTAGTTTACAGGTTGAGTGTAGGGTATTCATAATGTGAAGCAAAATCGCCTTACAATGATATAGGAACGCAAGCGTAGCCAGCAACAAGATATATGAAATAATCTTTCAACTCATGTTGGCATTAGTGAGACTTCAGCTGGAACACTGTGTTCAGTTTTGGATATCTGACTTTAAAATGTATGACTAACTGGAGAGAATTCAGAGCACAGCAAAAAGACTGAAGGTCTAGCAACCACGTTATAGGGGAAACGATTAAAAAAATAGGGCTTGAAAGAAGATACATATTTCTGCTTCAGAAAAGGAAATGAATAGCCCATTGCTCAGGTTCATGGAGAACTGAGCAATAAGTAGTTAGCTTTAAATGGCAGGAAAAAGAAGGATGAAAAACTATTCTAATGGTAGCAATGATCAAGCACAGAACTAGATTGCCTGAGGAGGTCATGAAGGCTCTAACACTGGAAGACTTCAAAACAGGCTACAAACAGCTCAGAAATGGCATAGGTAAGGCTGGACATGCGTAAAGTCATGTATGCAAAGAGTAGAGGCCCTCCTGAGACACCCTGCAGACATTTCTCTACAACTCTTGTGGTGCAGGAGGTGTGCAGCAGTGACAAAAAGCCAAGCGCTCTGGGATGGGTCTTTGTGTGAAACACAGTTCAGCAGCACAGCTCAGTTAGTAAGTGAAGAGAGGAAAAGGAGCCCTGAATCAGAGGGCTGGTGTGCTTGTTTCCCTTGTCTAAGAACAGTACTTCTACTCTGTTAACTGGGTAAGTATAGATGCATTTTACTTATGCAACTAGGATTTCAGCATGGGCTTTCAGGTAGCATACTTGAAAGGTAAGTGGGCTTTTTCTGTGGGTACGTGAATACAGTAAACTTGAGCACGAGAACATCTATTTCGCACAAAGGAATCCTTTGGTAGCGATTCTGACAAATTCTGTTGGACGTTTTTCAAAGAGACGCTGTGTACTTACTGATGAAATTTGACAGTGTGACCTTTTCATATAGGACAGAGGGAGCTCTTGCTGATGAGGCTTGACACTTTTTTCCAACAAAGATTGCAGACCCTTTAAAAGCATATTCTCATACATGTGGATCAGCATATTGGTAGCTTTACTATGCACTTGTGCGTCTCACTGTATAAATGAGCGGTGCTATCTTATGCACGTGCTCCGATTTATTTTCATTATATATATATATGTACATACAGCTGTTGAAACAGAAACATTAATTTAATTCATTTGTGTGTTAAAATTCCTTGCTTTTCCATCACAAGTGGCTTATGGTGTTGTGTTCCATGCTTTTAAAAATAATTATAGACCCATAAGTAGGAAACATTATAACTGACACTTGTTTTCCTGTAGTTCTTTTTTTTTTCAGAGTCAAAATGTAAAAAAGAGATACTCCTCAATATTATTTAGTAATATGCCAGTATAAATAGTTCTATTGAATTTGTGATGTTGTTTAAATGAGAAGTCGTATCTTTTCATTGACTTGAATTCAGTTGCTATGAATTCTGAAGTCTTGTGATTTGTTGCTTAATATCATGGGGATAAGTGTTATGTGGCATGCTGAAGTATGGGGGAAGAATGATGTGTTATTTTGGATTCAAAGAAGCTGACAAAATTCTGATGTGCTCTCATTCTTCTAAAGAACAGCGCTTTATTCTCCTTATAGGTGGAAACTCCTCTTTGGGAAGCACGGGGGAAGGTGAAAATTGCATATAGCATTAAACAAGGATCTCCACCTAACGCTTGGTCACAAAACGTTCTTCTAAAACCACTCTTGCTATGTTTTGAGTTACCCTATTGACAGTGTTGCGAGCTACTTCTCTCAAGGATGCTTAACTTCAGGCGTTTAAAGAAGCCACTTGATCACATCATTGTGCGATCAGAGGCTCTGGTGTTGGTTTGTGGATGGATGCGTCAGTACGAGTTGCTAGGTAATTAGCTTTTGTACTTGGTGGATGATAGGTGTGTAATTCTTCACTCAGGGGTGGCAAGGCACTGGAGCAGGTTGCCCATAGTCACGGGGGTGTTCAAGGCCAGGCTGGATGGGGCTTTGGGCAGCCTGGTTTAGTGGGACGTGTTCCTGCCCATGACAAGGGGTTGGCACTCCATCATCTTTAAGGTAACTTCCAACCCAAGCAATTTGATGTTTCTGTGAATTTCTACACTCACATTCTACCCTGGGCTTTAGAGATGGGATCTTTATTTGCATGAGAAATTTTCTTTTATGGGAAAGGTTTTTGCAATTGTGCATCATGGGATGTTAAAAAGATGCTTCTTCAAGGGGTAGAGAAACATAAACCTGTTCCAGTGTGATAACAAGGTAAACAATGTTTTTGGAAAGTGAGGGTGGCCCGAGAGCATGAGAATTGAGTAGCTGTAGACTGCGATGAATAATCAGTCATTGGAGATTCATGTTCATAGACTTCTCTTCTGGTTGTTGCAGTTTTTCATATTTAAATTTGGTGTGAGTGGATGCAGAGTTATTACTGGAATTCAAATCCCCATAATGCAACTTATTTACCCCAACCAGTTTCATGAGAGAGACTGGCAATCTTTGGACTAATAATCCTCACTGGCCTGTCTGAACAGTTGCAGCTGTTCTCTGCATTTCATACACAAGAACTGCAATTCACACCGTGAAATTGCTCCCTCAGCCACATGCAAAATACAACCTTAGACTTCAGCATGTATCTGCTTAACGGTCCCACAGGTTGATGGGTGACTGTCTCCTTGAAAGGGCGCTAGCTCTCTCTGCAGTCAGGCATCTTCCAAGTGGGAAATCCACACAATTCTCTCGTGGCATTAGTTCTGGTAGGTCAAACTGCCACCAACTTGTGTTAGTTTTATAAATATAGATAGCTTTTGTTTTTCTGTAGACATTGAGGTTCCTGGCTGGTCCTGGAAATTTTGTTTATATATAAAAGCATTGCTTTCAATAAGCTTTAACATTATCTTGAACATGTCAGAGTAGAAGCGAGGAAGAAGAGAAAAGAAAACTACAGCTCTTTCTTCTTTTCCAGGTCTATAGGTGGTTGTGAGCTAGATGGGGCTGTGTTGAGAGCTTTTTCTCTATAGCTTTTGGAGCTTGAATATGTTACCTTTACGGTCTGATTTTTGAATACTCTTCAATGACTGCTTCCATAGCGTTACGTTAGTGATAGATGCAAGACGTAAAAGAGCTTTTGGGAAGAACCTGAAAGTAAGTTTGGAAGTATTTATAATGTGGTTGTTACTGCAGTTGTGTTTCAGCCATGGAAGTATCCCAAGTCAGATAGAAGGAGTAACCTAGTCTCCTGGAGCATATTGTGTAGACAAGGCATGTAGTGGATTTCCCCGCCTGTGGGAATATTTGGGGTTTTTAAAAAACCTCAAGTGGCCATTTCTCTTTGGAACACAAGTAGGACCTTCAATTCCCACCACCATCCCCTCCAGGGAAAAAGCGGGTGAATTTTGGGACAGGAGCAGGGACAAGAGGAAAGAGGAGGCTGTGGTTCTGCAGTATGCAGAGAGCGGCTTCCAGAGCTGAATCAAAACCAGCATGGCCTGACCACACTGCTTCTGAGCCAGTACATGCTGCCAGCTCAGATCTGTTCAGACATATTGCTGCACTAACGTTTTGTGCCGCTGGACATCACTCCAGGTTGGGTGCTGTCCTTTTGCCTCAGGAGGCTTTTTGCTGCACCTCCTACCACTGTTCCACGTGCCCTTTCTTCGGGACTCTCTTCTGGTCTGCTCCTTTATCCCTGTGGTCACCATCTGATTGTCACTTGCCTGCATTAAAGAGTGTGTTTCCAGCCCTCCTCCTCTCTCTTTAAACATTCAGGCCTCCCTTTCTCTATCTTTGCTTTCCTTTAAGGGGATTCAGAGGCTTGTCCCAATCATAGAGTCATTGAATCACTTAGGTTAAAAAGCCATGCAAGCTGTGGTGCGCCTTGGTCCTGCACTGCTGTATGTGCAGTGGTTGCTTTTGTTCAGTTCAGGAGTGAGAATCTAAGAGAGAATCTATTTACCTGCTTTGAAAATGCCTAGAGTGCCTGAAACTGGTCAGCCCAGGACACAGGTGTGTGCCTCAGCCAAGCGAACACCTTGTGTCCTGCAGGCAAGTCGATTGATGAGTTGTCACAGGAACCTAAGTAAATACATACTTCACCCCGCTGTGTGGGAGGCCGATGGCTGTACGATTCCACGGAGCTAGAGAATAGGCAGTCTGAAGCAGCATGGCTTTGAATTGCATCAGCACGTGAGGTGGGTGGGAGGGATGTCTGTTCTACTTCTCCTCCGTTCCCTCACCCTTCGTGCACACACGTACAGATGATGCAACCACTGAAAGTCCCAACAAGCAACTACAGGAGGTTTCCATAAAGCAGTCCAGGTGCAGATTGATTCGTGCCTCTCAGTTCTTGTGATGAAGTCAGGGCCTCTGGAAGATGCTGGTGGTAATGCAGATGCATCTGGTGTCTTCAGGTGATGCAGGTCCGTGACTGCCAGTAGCTGTTCCTCCTTTCTCTTTCAGGCAGACGACGTTCTGCAGTGGAATCACAGGCAGGAATTGAACCACGTCCCAAGGCATTTTAGTCTTGACTTCAAAAAGCTAAATGCTCACCCAGCCCATAGCTATGGTGAATGGTATGGTTTCTAGAGATGGATGAGGTGTGTTTTCCCCCACCCCAAACTGAAAATAGAAATGCAAAGGGAAAGTGAAGGAATTAGTGGTTAAGCAGACTGCAGCTCCATCCTGCATCAGTGGCAGCGCCAGTCTCGCTTGAGGACAAGAGGCGGTGCAAGCTGTCTTGTTTGCATCAGCTTGGTCAGGCTGGACATGAGGAACACGTGGCTGCCTTGCAGCTTGCCAAAATAGCTGGCATTGCTGTTGATACAATACGGCTCTTGGCTTAAGCAACTTTAGGCATGGCAGAATAAACCCACATCTGCCTCTGTGTGATGTTTTTGCATGCCAGCTAGTGTAAATGGGAAATCACAAGCAATGAGAATTGCCCCAGCCTTTAGTGGATGCATTTTCTGGAGATGTCTTGTGCCTGAGGAAACAAGTGGCTCTTGTTCCCCCAGCCCTGAGCTCACTGTCAGTAATGCGGGGGATGTGTGTTCCAGCTTCCAGAGGACTGGGGCAGCCTTTTCTTTGATATTCAGCCAGATTGTTTGAATGTCACCTTCCTCATCCTGAAGTTCTGCCTCCACTTGTCATCTTTCCACACTTGCAGTATGACACCTTGCTGTCAGTCTGTAATCAGTCCCAGGTGGTGCATGGCAAGAATGATGTGGTTAAAATCTTTCACCATTTTGTTTGTATACTTTCACTCTCTGTTTTCTTTTGTTGTTGCTTTTGTTATTTCCTGCTATTTTAGTCATTAAAGGTGCTGCCCACTGTGGGCTTCCCTGCAGAGCTTCCTGCCCTTGCTCCCATGATGTTATTGCTAGCCACAGCTCTGTTACAGGCAGCCACCACCATTCTAGCCACACTGTTGCCCAACCTGCATCTGTTGGTCACCTCAGCCTTTTTTGTCAGAGGCAAAAGTCACATTTTAAACACAATTTTATCTGTGTATTTTAACGTGCATAAGCAGTGTTTGAAGGGTGACGAAGCACCATGCTGCTGCTGTTTTTTCAAATCTGTACCAGTACAGCCGCTGTGCTTTATGCACAGGACCATGTGCTGAAAGCTGCAGGAGCTTAGAGGTGCTGTGTGATGCAGAAGCACAGCAATCGGCTGCTTAGCTGCTTTCAGCAAAGCAGAGCTTTCTGCTGAGCCCTAGCAGGTACCGTGGAGGCGGTCACCCCATTCTGACCTTAGATGTTGTTACCTTGCAGCTCTGGATCCATGGAGTTTGATACCAACCTAGTTTTTGCCACTCAAACTTTAACTTGGAGTCAAATACAACTTTACGGTTGTACTGTAGCATTTAAAAAAAAAAAAAAAAAGCTGAGTTAAGTATCATTGCTAACGCGTTTAGAGTCTTGACCAGCAAAAGCCCTTACTCTGCAAACTTGCTCTGTGTACCATCAGGTAAAGTACAGTTCAAAAAGTCCTTGGCTGCCAGTGTGATGTCAGTGCTGCCATTCATGGAACTGAAAAAGTGGAGGTGGCAACAAGAAGTCAGCAAAGAAAATAAGGAGTGTATCTGTTCAGCAAGGAATAACTTGAATTTCTGATGTATGCAAATAATCCAAAATGCCATTTTCCCACCCACTCCCTTTTCTGCCCATCTTTCTTACTTTCTCTTTATGTCCAAGCTTTCTAATTATATACCATCTTCAGAAGCTGCAGTTATTGAAACTGTATTTTACTGTCATTTAAACATTTTCCACATCGCTTACTGAGATATACCAAAGGGTAGAATAATGAGTGCTTACTTTCTTGCGTGCTAACAGATGATTTTTCAAGATAATTTAACTTTGCCTGAAGTATAATCTTTATAACAATGGATACCTGATCATATATTCACTCCTCAGTACCCCTGGAGACAAATTTCATGCTGACCATTCAAATGAATATTATCATGCAAGTACTAACACGACTGACTGGGAATAACTGAGTTACGTGTAGGCGTGAGAACCATAATGATTCTGATAAATTCCCACGTTACAAACCAACCTGTTGGTTTGATTCAGTACTTACTTTTAATGGGAGCAAGCTGATCTGAGAGGATTTTTTTCTTAATACAGTTTTGCCTCATGGAAGCTATATAAAAGCCATTTGTAGTAATGACAATTTACTATTAGGTATTTAAATCTGGAATTGTGGTAAGTGAGGGAAGCCAAGGCTAATGACCAGGAGCATTATTTTACTTTCATTTCATGGAGGGGTTCTCAAAGCTCAGGGGACTTTCCAAAGCTATGTGATATGTTTGCAGATTGCTGTGATAGACCATTACCCTTGTCAGTTTCCTTATCTGTATAGAGTTGTACATACCTATCTGACAGATAGTTTACATGCAGAGAGGATTATAAAATATTTTCTATCTCATTTGCCTCTAGTTCCTTCAGGCCATGTATCTAGTTCCAATCTGGATACAGACAATTAAGTCCCCAGGCAAACCAAACTAGAATTATTTTATTTTAAAACACACTTTGAAAACTCACAATTGTTGATATAGTGTCTTTTATGCTCCTTTGCTTCTGATTTTCTTTAATTTAGCTTCATGCTCAATGGAACCTTAAAACTGTAAAACAGAAAAATGGGTTGGAAGCAATAGAATAATTTCCTTATATTCTGTGGTTCCCTAGAAATGGCATCAATAAAAATGTAATCTCCTTATCTTGAAACTATTCTATGATTTCACCCTGATTTATGCTTTTTTTTTTTTTTCCTCTCTTTTGTTTTCTTCTATTTCAGGCCAAATGAACAAAATAGCCAAGGAGGCAGCCAACAGATGGACTGGTGTGTATGCATTTATCATACGTAGCGCAGCTTCATGCTAGAGCAATTTGAGTAAAAGACCTACTTGATGTTAAGAATTTTAAATTTAATTAGGACTTTGTGCAGGATAGCTCTCACTTCTAAAAAGCATGCAGAAATATATTTTGTGTATAAATCATGATTCAAAAAAGAATAAATTTACTCAGTTTAATTACTGGATATACTTAATGTTATTTAAGAGATCTGTTCTTCTGGTGCTGTCTTGCACACCATGTTAAAATTCACAGCTCATTTTTTTGGTTGAGTTAAAATCTCTTAAGATGAGGGAAACTTTAATAGAAAGAGACCAGAAATGGCAGTGTATAGTTTGGCACTGTCATAATTCAAGGTATCCAAAAAGTTTAATTATTCTTCTCTGAATTCTCGTCTGTTTCTGAAGAGTAGAATGCTTTGAGGAACCTTATTGCTGCTACCATATGATGGATACTAATATAAAGCAGGGATTTCTTAACCTAATTCATCATTGATGTGCAGGAGAAATGCTGCACAGTTTTGTAGAAATTTACTGCGGTAACATTTGAATGGTAGTTTAACTCAATTTTCTGCTGTTGCCTTAGCTATGTTGCTTCGTATTTCCATTTTGCACAGCAAGCAATATGTACATCCATACTTTTTTCTTTGATTATTTGGAATTTAGTTTGTAATTTTTTGTTTAGAATTCATCTACTACTGTTGGACTGCTTGCTGTATCTGTTATGTCAAGTGCAACAGTCTATAGTAGTCATAGTCTTCTGACTGTTACTATTTTCTATGTTAATTTTAAATGGGTTGTTTACTGCTTATGAAGAAACAAAGTTACGTATTTTGAAAATAACTTCTGGGGGTACAGTTGTCAGGGCTTTCTATTGTTGATGACAGGCTGTTGTTATCAAGATGTTTAGAGAAGTGAGGGAACTATGCCTCAACCTGCTGAAGGAACTTTGCTGTTTAATTGCAGAATTAGGTTAGATGTAGTGTGTGTGTGTATATATATATTATATATATATTGTTAAGAGACCATTTTAAAACTAAATGACTGATGCTTAAAGGAAAAAAAAAAAACGTTTCCATGCTGTGCAAACACAGAGAATACTTACTATGTTAAATGAATACTGAATTTTATGCTTGTTAGCAAATAGTGAGTTTCAAGGACATGCAGGACTAGGAAGGACCTTATGGTTAACTTGAATCTTTTTCATATATGTAGAGCTGGTGCAAATGGATTTGGTGTATGCAAGACCACAAGTCACGCTTTCTTAAACATTTAAAACTTATGTTTTCCATCCTGTTTACAGATAACATCTTTGCAATAAAGTCCTGGGCCAAGCGTAAATTTGGATTTGAAGAGAGCAGAATTGATAAAAGTTTTGGAATTCCAGAAGATTTTGATTACATCGATTAGTTGTTTGGCAGTCAATGGCTGACACAATTGTACATAGTTTGTTAAATATTACTTGGCTGGCATTTAAATGAGTGCTTGAATCCTCACCAAAATTACTGATTGCCCTTTAATTTGCAGTTTTTGTTAAAGTTAATAAAATTCTAAAACTGTTTGTTGCATTTCATTTTTCTGCTCCTGTTCTCTGGACAATAAATCACTTGCTTACTCATGTGAGACAGACTTAGAATGGAGAGAGGTTATTGGGGATAATTATCACAAAGTCCTGAGACTGTTTTTTCTGCTTAATGGAGAGCTGCAAGTACTAAGAGCTAGAAGATTGAGAGATTTATGTTTAAACAGCATGAAATGGAATGGAAAACACTGGGCAATGTGGAATAGAGTGAATTTTTCCTCATCTAGAAAATGAAATACAAGAGAGGCATAACCCATCAATGGTAAGCACTGAGACAGTAGCAATGTGAATTAAAAGGATGAGGTTTGATTTCAAGTTGTTCTTTATTGTGTTGCTAGAGCTGTTTGGGAGTTTAACAACAAACTTTTGTTTGTTGCTGGAAAAGACTAGTTCATCAGAGTTAAGTCTTCTCCTGTAAATGTTCTGGATTAGACAACAGTCTTGCTGAGAAAGCTTCTCTGGTCAAGATCTTTACTGAGTAGAAGAGAAAGGTAAGAAAATCAGTGCATCCATTCACACCATAGTGCAACAAGATTTTGGATGTTAAACTGGGATGTAAGAGACCAATTCAATTTGCTGTTCAAAACTGAGCACAGTAGGACTATTTGGGTTTACGTGCTTTTTTCAATTTTAAACTAAAAAAGCGGACTACCAAAATAATACCAAGTTTCAGATTGTCTCGCTTTTGTTTGGTGAACTTTCACAATTACTTCAGTTCGTATTTGCTTCTGGTTTCTAGTTCTCATCGGTGCGTGGCTAAATAAAGAAGGTTTGAGAGTACAGACTGGGCTTGTACCTCCTGAAGCTATGGATTGTAAGACCACATTTCTGCTGTGCAACTCCGGAGGATATAACCTACACCTTTCAGAAGGCAGGTATGCCTGCTGCAAGGTAGGTGCATGTATCACTAGAAAGTGCCTGCCTTTTATGTAACCAGTGATGAGAGTATTGCTGAAAAGGTGACATTTAGCGAGAGAGATGCTCAGAAACTTGTCTCCTGTGATTTTTGTAGTTAAAGAGCTTCCATTTCAGTGTATGTTTAAATCCAAAGATTTCAGGTGTGCCCCTGGCTATTGTCATCTCACTTCTATAAAGTTATTGGGAGATACTGAGTGGAAAATTTTTCTCATATAGAGGTAGTGTGGTAAGGTATCTGTTGCCTAAGGAAAATGTGTGATGCCTGGCACATAGTAAAATGTCACTGTGCTTACAACACTGTTGTAGTGGAGACATTTCCTTCTCTGCATTTGGAAGGATTTTATTACTAATATATCCATGTGTGCACACCTGCCTTTGAGAGCATGGATCTGCCACACACAAGATGGTGATGACCCAAAAAGCTTACTTGTGTTATGGAATGCTGAGCACATGAACTCTTTGATGGTGCTTACCTTATAGCTCCTGCGTGGATGAGCTTCTGTTCACCAAGGAGTCTCAAGTAACTTATGGCTTGGAGCTGTTGGTGCACGAAGACTTCCTATGGTACCTGGAACGGCTGGCTTACATTGCAGGAAAAAAGGTTTCTTAAGGAGTTTCACTGTTTTGGCTGCTTTCCAAATTCAAGAAGGAAATGAAGATGACCAGCTATGTAAGTTTAGCTGCAATATTGTGGCTTCCTGTCCGTAGGGTGAAAGCACTGTGGGCTGCAATAAAGCCATTGAATATAATAACAAATATAATGGATAACAAATAAATGCAATTGAGGTAGACTTGCTTACAGATGCTGCAGCCAGCCAGCACGAACAGTACTTCTAAAACATCAAATGCAGCTCTCATGCTTTGGACACAAAACTTTAGTAGAAGCACAGGGAATTTTTAGAAATATATTTTTGTAGAGCTTTTGCTTTGTTTTGCAGGTACAGAACAGAATGCAGAAGTGCAATCATTCTCGTGTCTTCTACGTCTGATGCTGGTTAATAAGCATGTAGGTGAGAATGTATCTCTTCCTGTAAGAATACCATTTTGGAACAACCAAGACATAAATTTCTCAGCTAAAAAGAGGCAGTGAAGAAGAGTTACGTTTTCAGAAACTGATGCTTATTCCCCTAGTGGAAATGACTTACTTTATGTTACCTTTTGCATGATTCTACATTTTTCATGCAGGTGACTTTCAGTGGGAAAAGGAAATGGAGTTCCCTTCTGAGACAGATAGTCTTTATGACTTGAATATTCCAAGACACTTTGCTGCATCACTTTTAGAAGCTTTTCTTTATAAAATGATATGCTACAGGCTTCTAAATCCCATAGCATGGAACCATTACATTATGTGGAGATACGTGTGTTCACTTGGATTTTTTAGAGAAACAGAGAATTGTTTTCTGATGAGTTGAAAGTTACCAACAGTTAAAATGATTATCCTCCTGAGAATCTTTTTGCTATTAGCCTATTACAAAAATGTAAACAATCAATCTAATCTTGTGCCCTGGTTTGTTTCTTTGGAGTTTTCCTTGAATCTGGGATATTTCTAAAGAGTCTAACATGAAAGTGGTGGTTTTCAAATGCTCAATTCTGCTGTCACTCTTGTGGTTATGTCACTGCTATATTATGTATATGTCTTCCTCTTTTTTTTTCCTGCCTTGGAGGTTTTTTTGCCCATGTAAGGTAGATATTTTCAACTGTTACAGCTAAGTCAGAAGGTCAGGCCCTTACTAAAACTCAGGCTTATAACTGAAACAGTTACTAATGCAAAGTGTACAAATCAAAGGCAGTTGTTTCTAGCAGTCCAGAGTTCTTACCTGAGGATTATCAAGTTCAGCTTTTTCAAGGTATTATCATGGTAAGTTTATTGATACAGTAATAGGCTGAAGTGATGGGTAAGCCTACTGTTTGGGACTGGTGTTGATCACACAGTGAGGCAAACCTAGACCCAGGATAAAATATTTGCTTGCACCCACTCTACCTGCAAATCTCACCTGTATAAAGAAAGCTTGCTGATTTATACCTGCCCTGAAAAAAAACATTCTTCTTCAGCTTTCTTTTAACTAGCCATGTGCATGCACTGTACACCACCACGCATGAACCCTAGAGCTCCTCTTGTGGTGCTTGCACAGTGTGAAAATGTCAGCAGTCAAAAGGGTCTGGGCTCTGATGTAATTCAGCTGCTAAATCTTTCATTAATGCGCCCTCTGAAATGTCATTACTTTTGCTTTCTTAAGCTTGGAGTGCAGTAACCTATGTGTTTTAGACGGGAAAATCCAGGCTGTGAGGCAAATGGCATAGTGATGCTGTGACTAAGCAGCAAAGCTGGAAGTGAAACTTTCCCAAAGAGCAATGGGAAAAGAAACCCAACCTGTCATGGTGACTGAGGTGCTGGATGCAAGAGCTCCTTCAAGCAGAGCCCTCCTGTCACCCAGAATGTTCCCAGCAGCCGGATGATCTGGCTGGTGCTTGTCTTCACCTTGTTTCTTGCAGAGGTGAGGTCTGTATGATTGCATCTGCTGTCACTTCTCTTTCTTTTCCCTACAGCACTCTTAAACTTTGCACTGGATTTTGGCCAAATACAGTTGGAGGGGCTGCAGTGCGAGCTTGCAGTTTATCTGTTCTGCTTGGCTGGCCGCCTGATAAATACAGGCTTTTCCTTTCCCACCCGCTAGTTCAGGGACTTGTGAAGGGATGGAGCATGCTGGAGGCTAGAGGAGGAAGGAGAAATGTCGGCAATGGCTGTGAAAGACCTAGAAATCTTTGATGCCTGGTGGTGACTGAGTTCATGGTGAGGGTCTGGCAGTGCAGCCAGGGATGAAGTTGGACATGGTACATACATTGTGTTGGGGGAAGGAATGGGCATCTAGGAAATTGGTCTCTTGGCAGCCAGACTTCATTACTTCTGCTGCTTATGGAGCTGTGGTTATTGGGCTGGGCTTCTGTGGTGCTGTAAGTTTGCAGGAGGTTTTACTGAGATAGCAACGGGATGATTTGCCTGCTCTAGAAAATTGGTGTGCACCAGAAGTGTGCATGTCTGGTGGCCTGAAGAGCCAGGTCCTAAGCTAGCTAGTGCTCAGTGTCATGCAGGTAGCTGGGTTGTTCAGTTTGCAGTTAGCAGCTAATAAGATAAAATATTTGTGTACGCATTCATCTGCTCCAGGGATTTACCTTTGCAGCGGCAGCAGCCTTACTCTTCAGCGTCCTTTTTCCATGTTCCTTTTTGCTTTTACTCTTCCATCCCTCCACTGTCATTTCCCTTTCAAATGTGCTTACAGAAATGGCGTAGGCTGGATGAACAACTTGCTGCAGTCTGTACGTACAGATGGCTGTCTTACTCCTCTCGCTAACATGCACGTCAGCACACACACCTTTCCCTGCACAGCCACACAGGAGAGCAGGCACCTGCAATTTAGACTTGCCTCTTTAAGCTGTATTTGCAGAAAGCTGTGTCTCAAGAAGAGTAGAGGGCAGAAACATAGAATCATAGAATCATAGAATATCCTGAGTTGGAAGGGACCCTTAAGGATCATCAAGTCCAACTCTTGACACTGCACAGGTCTACCCAGAAGTTCAGACCATGTGACTAAGTGCACAGTCCAATCGCTTCTTAAACTCAGTCAGGCTCGGTGCAGTGACCACAACATCTGTGAACACCACCAAAAGTACTTCTGAACTTTCCAGGGTCACTTCAGAAGCATTACAGTGCCTCACAAATACTAAAAAAATCTTCATCCGGTGGATAGTTCAGCTATCAGTCATTGCTTCTTCACCCAACCTAGTCGAGAACATTTTCCTTTTGGAAAAAAAATCATTCCCAGTCAAATGTTTACAACCAACAGCTTTCAACCCAAATCTGCTGGGCAATTTCCCGTCTCTATTTTTTTTTTGCTGAGAACCCAAGTAATTCTGAGAAAAGAAGAACCTTTCCACATGAGAGACTTCATTTAAAAAAAAAAAAATCCAGCCTTTAGTTTCTAAAAATCTTACCAGTATAGTAGCAACCAGCTCTAAAGCAAATCGTCTAAACAGTCTGAGGGGCACCTTTGTCAGGTCAGGCAGTGAAAGTGGGCTGTGATGGTGAGGAAGTGCAAAAGGGATGCTGTTAAAAACGGTGGCCCCTAAAGAAAGCCTATAGAGGAAGGAGGTGTGATAGAAGTGAAAATGGCCTGAGCTACTGCCTGCATGCTGAATCGGGGTCCTGCAGGGATTCACCTGCAATGGGGCCCTCACAGCTGCCTTTAGGCTGAACGTCTGTGGGGCTCTGATGACAAGATTTTTATGCTGATGTGCAGAAAGTGTTATTTCTTTTCTAGAGCCTACAGTGGGGATTTTTTTTTCTCCTTCTGTCCATTTAAGAAAAAAAAAGGGGAGGGCAGGAAAGAAGGCAATTGCATCACGTTTTCTCAAATTACCATTACTAGCCATGCAAAATAACGCCTCTGGCTGATTCTAGCAATCTGGAAGGTTTTTGAAGGAAGATAAGTCAGATTTCCATATCTCGTTTTCGATTTTATAGAAAATTTAATTTGCTATTGAGTCAGATTTTTTTTGCCTCCTGTACTTGATAAAAACATAATCCCAGTGGCAAAAATGCCTTTTTTTTTTTTTTTTTGCATGGACATCAATTAACTGTCATAATAATCTATATTCCTCAGGCTTTTTTTCCTCCTAAAAATGTTCTAGGGAATATACATTTCAGTGGTCTTTAAAAGCCAGTCAATTCCTGAGATTAGTAAATAAAACAACAAAAGTCAAGGATCTGTACCAGACCTGTTTGTTATTCCATGTATCTGTGTGAGAAGGATACATAAGAAACAATACAGAAAAAAGTGGTATCAGGAACTACAAATCAACAATTTAATCTGGTGAAAGGCAAGTTCCTTCAATTAAAGGTGTTATAGCAATACTGGTTTACTGTTCTGTCCTTGGGTTGGAAGAGGTAAAAATGAAGAGTTAAGCGATTCAAAATCAAAGTTTCAAATCAAAATGTTCTATTAAAATTTGGTTATTGCAGCTTAGAGGCTGTCTATTTTTAGTTATTTTTTTAAGAGAAAGTGTAAGAGCCCTTTCCTTATTGAATGCCTAAATGATAAGAAGATTGTCTAAACTTAGGAAAAAAACATGAATAGGCCATAAGTCCTCATTCTTCTGAGAAAGCATGATATAAAATTGAATCTGAAATACAGATTCACATATAGGTCTGAAATACGGACCAGCCTCTCATCCCACAGCCTTCAAAGGTCTTAGGAGAAGCAGTAAAAATAGAAAGCAAATACAAAACAGAGCTGAAGACTAAAATGAGGGGCCAAAAATACTCTGACTTCTACCCGAAGTCAGCATTTTAACATTATGTGTAGGAGAGAGACACTACAAATGCCTTTTCTTATCTCTAACTGGTACTTGAATCCCAGATCAGTATAAAACAGACTTTTGACTCAGAGAGGATATGAGTTAACACTCTCAGCCTCACATGGCTGCTCCCAGGACAGGAAACCTGGGGATGATGTATATAAGTTGCTTTTATTTGCACACATTTCAGTGTAACAGGAGTGAAAACTTTAGGTGCCGGTGGCTTCACGCTTGTGATGCCCATCGCTGTGGGCCTGCATGCGGCAGGCCTCACAGGCGTCCTTGAGGCAGCCAGCACCTCTCGGCCTCCCTCGTCCCTGTGGCAGTGAGAGGAAGTGAAACAGGAAAATGTGACTGTAAAAGTATATTCTTAGCTAGCTTCGGCCTGCAAAGCGTGTCCTTTTGTTCAGCCATAGTGAATTTTCAGTCGTAGTAAAAGTGAATGAAACGAGAGAAAATGGCAGGCTAATTGAGCTGTGGCAGAGCAGTGCTCGGCTTGCTCGCAGGCCTGGTGTGCAGCCAGGCTGCTTGGCAGCAGCTGTGGCCTGGGAGAAACCTCCTTTCGAGTTGTCCACCTGTGGTTTCGGAGGGCATGCAGACACAGTGATAGGATGCTGCTACAGGTCCATTTGGTGTTGCCGCTCCACACCACTTTGAAGTGGATTATCGTAGTTCTTTGGGCTGTCTCACCAAGTCATCAGTCTGGTTAGGGAAGGAGATGCTACTGGTTTGTTCTTTAAAATGAGGTTTCTATGATAAATGCCTTCTTGTTATTCTTAAAATCAGTTTCCATGGCAATGCTGTTACTGGAAAAATCTTTTTGTCGATGAAAAGGATGAAAATAATTTCCTTTAGCAATCCTATGCTTAGTCAAGTCAGAGTCTCTCTTTTCATTTGAAACTTATCTACATCTGGGGGACCAGAACTCTCCCTTCCATTCCCTTCCACCATCTGTGTCCTGGGGTTCACCACCATTCCCATGATGTCCCTCGTCCACTCCATTCTACTCTCCAAACTGAAGTCATGCTTTTTGCTTCAGGGGCAAAAAACGCATGCAGGTGTTGCATGACTCCTTGACATGTCTCCACTCTTCTCCATCTGACCTCTTGGCTAAAGCTGCTAACTTGCATCTAATTTTGACCTCAAGAACACAATTTTGCAGAAGGTCTGGGATGTTCCAACATGTTCCCTCCCGGCCCCTCGGAAGGCTGCTGGGTGTGCTCAGCATTCACATTGGGGTCATGCTCGGGCTGTGTACCTTGCTGGTGGACCTGCCTGTCTTCAGGTCTGCTGAAATCTCTGGCAGCGTAGAAACCTTTCTAAATTAGTCTTGGGCCACTTCCCCAGAGTGCTGGATGAATTTAAATCAATAAGAGTGATTTTGTGAATGTTTTATTCACCTCAGCTTTCCGTTTTTTTCAATGGCTGCAAGAGAGTGAATCACCCTTTTACTGCAGGAGCAATTGAGCCTGGTTCTGGGTACAGGAGGACTGCGCAGTCTAGAAGAAAGCCGTTTTGCTTACTACTTGCTTGCAGAGCCCAAATACCTTTGATAGGATGAAGAATCTTAAGGAATATGGGCAGGAAAGCTGATTTCTGAATAAGCATTCTTGGAATTGACAGAAATCTCATCCCTCTGCAGAAGAATCATCTTCTTCAGCTTTCAGTGCTTTTGAAGGACCAATGTATTACCTTCAACTACTTAAAATAGATATTGAAACAAAATAAGTTTCAAGTTTAGTTCATTTTGTTTTGTTTGTTTGTTTTGGGACAGTAACATTTACCATTAGGTTTAGATATTCTCCTTTTCCTTGAGCAAGTCACATCAAGCATCCTGTGTTTTCTTTGCACATGTTGGTCATGCTAAAGAAAGTCTTTTCTGATTTTTTTTTCCAGATAGCCCTGATGTGCTTATATCTGTATGAAGCAAGGAAAGATAACCTAACTCTTCTGCTGAGGATGCACAAGATGGCATAAAACCTAGATGTAACCTTAGATTCAAAGTTAAGAGTATGTGCGTGCCAACTTTCTACCTCTGGCTTCTGGCACTATGGATTGTGGAATACATGGTTCCCTTATTTTCACTACTGGTTACTTTCACACGCACACACAAGAAGACCTGTTAGAAATATCATCTTCTCCCCTTGCTATTATACATTGTATTAGAATATAAATGTATAAATAATTTTAGAACACGTTCTCCTCTGACTCTTTTGACTTTTCAGTGTCATATATTTTGTGTTGGTGAGATCGTTACTTAAAGGCATGTAATTGTTTTTGATCATGTACAAATATATGGCCATAGATAAATCCACATAGTGAGGTGACAATTCACAATCTCACTGAGCAATGATCTACTTCTTTATATGCTCAGTTAAGAGAAAATAAAATATTGTGCCATCAGACAATATAATTCCTTTAAAGAGTGCTTCTAGCCTGAGTGCTTTTACATCCATATCATTTAGTGTCCTTTTCTGTCTAGTCCTCTAGTTCATGCTCTTCATGCATGGCAACTACCAAGTCACAAATATATTTTCCGGCTGAGACTTTCATCATTTTCTCCTGGAAAAAGAGCAGTTACAGCCCTCCTCTTTGTATTTCAGGGAATTACAATAGTGATAAATCACTGCTCAAGTGTTCTGTGCTAGCAGAGTCTAGCACATCTGTAAGAGAATATTATTAGCATCAACTCCACTTAATGATTCAACGTATTTAACTTGATTGCAAACAAACAAAAAATAAAAGGTTGATAATATTTTTCTTTTTATTATACCGATGAGTGCACACTTGTGCAGGACAGTAAGCCAAACAAGCCTGCTAACCTGCTCCTGGAGCGTTTGAAGACTGAGAACGGGACTATCAGTGGCTCCCACGTGTGCACTCTTTCTCCTGTGAAGAATTCGTTCAAAATCAGCAGGCAGCTTCTGTGAGAGGAGCTCACGGGTGCACTTCAGACTATGAAATCAAGGTGGGCATGAGGTGTGTTGGCCTGAGAGCAGGGGCTGGGGGAACCAGCTCTCTGCTCCATGGGGGCAGGAAGGGGAGGTGTGGGGAGATACCAGCTCTGCACTGTTTGGCCTCCTCCTCGGGTCAAATGAAGGGCCTTGAGGCATTCAAGGAGTAGCACAGGAGGATGCTTGAGGGGAGCCAAGCTTAGCCCACTGGATGTCATGCTGATTTTTATTTCTTCCAGGATTTTGATGAAGGTGCTGAACTGAGCCACTGCAGTGGCAGCCAAGGAACAGGCAGATGGAAGCTCACCACCCCGCAGAACTCGGCACGCAGTTTTAAGCGCACTGTATTTCTGGTGGGTTTTTCTTTTTCCGTCAAGCTTGCTGCTCGATTGTAACAACGCATCTCAGAGCTGGAACAAACCCAAGCAAGGGGGTCCCTGATGCCCCCCAGAGCTGGTCTTCGGCTGACCTCCTCCAAAACAAACTTGCTGAAAAAATGCTTTAGCCTTAGGGATATGCTGTAAATTTCCTTCGTTAAAAATGAGCTGGCGCTTCAGTGACTTGCAGGAACTGTACCCCTAGCTGGGGTGAAACAGGGTTTGTGTTGTTGCCTGCGCTTTTATAGCTGGGAGTAAGCTCGTGGCTTGTAAACAGTACCTAGCAAGTGGGAGAAGAAAAGTGGGATTAAACCCAGCTCTGGTAAAGAGAAAATCGAATGGAAAAATATGCATTTTTAATATGCCACTGGGTAAGTGTATAAGAGCAGAACAACATTTGTTGTAACCTGATATCCCTCAGGAATGAGGGAAAAGCTGACTGCTTGCTCCAGTGAGCCAAAAAATAAGAAAACATGTAAGTGCAAGTGTGCATAAGGAATAATGCTTCAGAAAGCCAAATGCAAAGCTGCAATGTTGAATGTTAAAAAGTGAATAGTTTTGCACTGAAATTCAATCTATTATTATTTGTATGATGGGCTTCAGTATCCTAAAGAAAGCCCCAGTCCTTCTGCATTTACACAACTGACAGATGGCCATTTTGGCAGGTTCTAAAGGAAATTTTATACTTGGAGACCTTCTAATTTCTTGTTGGAACCTAAACAGATTTTGGGTATAAACACGTAATTTATTAGAGTAACCACCACGTATTTCCTAGGATGGATGCATTGTTTTCAGAGGTTTTCTTGTTTGGAAAAGCAGCCCCACAAAGCCATTGGGCATGCTGCAGAGCACTTTTCCAGCATGATGTGTGGAGGCTGCTGTAGCCGATAGGAGCTGGGCTGTTTGCTGGCCTGCAGCACCTCCTGCCCAGCTGTTGCTGCTGGGCAATTCCTGCATGGAACTGCAAGTTATTATTTGGAAGGATGCTGTCTAAGTGACAGTGGCATTTTCAGAAGAAAATGACAGCATTTAAGGCTGCAGGGAATTGCAGATGTTCTTTGAAAAACCACCACCAAGTCTAAAATTGCTCTCTGGGAAGTAAGATCTTCAAAGTGCCAGATTGTCTGATTTTTCTAGAGTGCTACTCTATATAACATCTGAAAGGTGATTAAGAAGTCTTAATTACGTAGACTGCTGTAAGAGGAAAAAGCTGCTCTTTTGGTGTTCCTTTGGGTGGCTTGGACCTCCCTGCAGCCTCACCATGCTGCAAGAGTTCTGGCGAAGACTCCTGAGGAAAGAAAATGATATCAAACCAGTGGGGCTGGCTGCAGGGGCTCTGCCTGGTGCGTGCAAATAGAGCTGGTCTCAAGCCTGTGGAATGAAAAATCCCTGGTACTTCACGAACCTGGCTCCTTACAGTGTTTTTCAAAGATTCCTAAATTCCCCCCTCAGTTTCAAGTGGAAGTGAAACCCAGCCTGCTGCCTAAGCTGGGGGGTTGCAGCTTTGCACAGCGGCACCTTTTCATCACAGCAGTTGCTCAGTCGCGTAACTGCAGCTTGCAGTTTTGCAGTTTCTCCTCTGTTACACCATGAAGAAGTGAACACGTTTGGCTCCTTAACAGGAGCATGTCTGGGACCCATGAGCATCCTGGCTTTGGGGGGCCAGCTTGGGCAAATCCTCCTCACACTGACATGGAAGCCTGGCGGTGCTGTTCTCTAGCGTCATGTCTGGGATAGCAGCACCTCAGGATTTCAGGCAAGAGCTTCAGAATAGTTTTTCTATATCAAAGTAGTCTTTTTAACAGTAGAATTTCCAAGTTGGATGGGTTTTGAAATAATTCTTGGTTTCGTGCTGTTTTTTTTCCATGCGATCAGCATATCTTCCTCCCTCAAATGCACCTACATGGCACTGCTGGCACCCTGGACAGCCAGACTTTTCCCCTGTATCCTGCAGCATTAACTGCTTCCAGTTGCTTTATGCCTCTGTCAGGGTTTAACACTTCGGACTAATGCTTCCCATGCCCCTTATTTATCCCCAGCTGGTTTATTTTATTAATTTTTGGTCGCAGTGAAAAATAGCCCAGTTGGGCTGACATTAAGTAAAAACGGATTTCGCCCATATTAAAACCATCTGAAGCTGAAAATTAAACCACATGGCAACTTCGCCGTGGTTCGTGCTGTCTCCTTTTCCGCTCCATCGAGCGTTTCCCCTGCAGCTGAGCCCTGAGGAAGGACAGTGATGCTAGGGAAGCAAAGGCAGCCTGCTGGCGGTGATGGTCCTCCTTGTGAGGGCACTCTGCTTCTAGTGACAGGACTCAGTGTGCAGCGGGGAGGCATTTACTTATTTCCAAACCCATGTGCATGGACTTAGTGCCACCACAGGCTGACTGGCTACTGTTTGGTTTTGGAGGAATGTTTTCCTCCTGGCTCAAGCTATGGTCGGCACCGTTACACGGATAGCCAACCCTCTTTGCAGGGGGTGTGCATGGCACCCACACAAACGCAGCGTCACGGGGCTGAGGAGTCACCAAAGCCAGACAAATCCTCAGGTTTCAGCAGCTCCCCTGGCAGGGCTGCTGCATCGCGGGCAGTTTCTGTCATGCACGCTCTGGGGGTTGTCATATGTTATCCTTTACAACATGGAAATGTACATAGCAATGGCTTGGGAATTGTTACAGACCCAGAGAATAAATACGTATGTGTGCTGATCTCAAGGGCAGGAACAGTTCAGAATTAAGGACACTTTGCACAGACCCGTAGCGGCATGAACTCAGCGTGCAGTCCACATTTTCTGTTCACTGCCGTCTCCTTCCTCGGTACCGCATGGCTCAGAGCCCGGCGTGCAATGCTTGCTACATGATGCCATCTCTTCAAAACATGTCCCGAGCTCGTGGGCTTCGGCAACCCAGTGTCATTGTCTCTGAAGCTTTCAAAGCTTCGCTTTAGTTTTAAATGCCTCTTTAAGCACAGACAATGCTCTGACAGGCTTTCTGAAACTAAATGAAGCTTATAAAGCTTTGAACGCTATTGTAACGCAGCGGGTCCTGCAGGAGACTGCAAATCCTGCTGTGTGCAAGGATCCACCACGCTTTCAAGTGGATGCACTGTATGTGCTAAAAAATGTAGGCAGCGCGGGGCAAGGAAAGGACAGAGCGTGTCAGCATATTTTTTGAATTACCTAGCATGTGGTGGATACTGCGACAGTAACATTGCTTTTTTTAAAAAATAAAGAAAGCTATCCTTGCTGCCTTTTTTTTTTTTTTTTTTTTTTTTGGATACTCTGGGAAGTTTGGGAGTTGCTTGTTTGAGACGTCAGAGGAAGTGCCTCATTTTAAATGGTTTGCCTAGCCATAAAAAGCTTTTATTTTTTTTTGGTCTCAATCACTGAATGGCTCTGCTATGGAAATAACTCAGTGTTGTCCTGTATTGATTGAGTCCTCTGTGTGATTGTACAGATGTGTTATGCCAGGCAGCCTCCTATGAAAAGTGCACAAAGGGGGGAAACGGCAAGAGTAGGGTCCCCTGGCCGCGTTTAATGAGGCTGGGGAGGCAGGGGGAGCCCGCAGCAACTCTGTTCCGTAACAGGACCACGATGCTGGTCAGCTGTGGCACGAAGTGGGCTGCCAGGAGCCGCAAGCTGACGATGGACGGGCTGCCAGCCCAGCTAGCACCTAGGGGACATGAGCGGTGCCTCGCCAACAAGCCCCGGTCTGTGACTGCACAAACCCCACCGGTGCCAGGCTTTTGGGTTGAGCCCGTGGCCGGGACGGAGGCTGCCGGCACCCCCAAAGGCGGGGGGGCCAAGATGGCGGCGCCGCCTCACGCCATCCCGGCACACGGCCGGGGAGGGGGCGCGGCCTCTGCGGCGCTGGGCGAGCCCTGCCCGGCGCGGCGCCGCCCCCCGCCCCCGCCCAGCCGCAGCACGGCGCGGCGCGGCTCGGCATGGCGGGGCTGCGCTACCCGCAGCACGGCGGGCACTGCCGCGCGGCCGCGGCCATGAACCTCCTGCTGGGTGTCTTCCACGTCCTGCTGCCCTGCTTCCGACCCGGGGAGGCGCAGGGGCAAGGTGAGCTCCGGGGACGGCCCGGGGGGGCGCCGCCGCTGCCGCCACCGCCGCTGCTGCTGCGGGGGGGGAGAGCGGGGCCGCCGCCCCCGTCCCCGGGGCGCTGCCGCGGTGGCAGCCCGGGGACACAAAGGCGGGCGGCTGCGGCTAGCCCCGCGCCCCCCCGCTGCCCCCGTGCCCCCCGGCGGTGGGTACATGTGCGGTTTCTCTCTCTGCCCGCAGCCATCGAGCCCATCCCCGGCGTGGTGGAGCTGTGGCAGGCCGAGGAGGGCGAGCTCCTGCTGCCCGCGCAGGTGAGGGGGGCCGGGGAGCGCTTGTGGGGTGGGGAGGGCGCTTGGAGGGCCGGGGGGGTGCTTATGGGGCCGGGTGGGGGGCCGGCCGGGGCCGTGCTGTCAGGAGGCGTCCATGTTCCCGGGGGCTGCTTCCCCTGCACGCTTTCCCCCCCTTGCACCCGGGGGGGCAGCTTTATTAGCTTTATTTTCTCCGCTTTCACTTTTGTATTATTATTTTTTTCCCTTTATTTTTTAAAGGCCGAGCATGCCTGCCTGGCTGTGCCTTTGCATGGTAAATGCCAAATGCGCATGCAGTAAATATGCATATATTTATATTTCGCAGCACCGCTCAGGTGAAGCCATTTTTATTTTTTTTCCACCTCCTCAAATGATACATCATTTATGGTGTCACTCCCCCCGTCGTGGTGCATTTTGGTTTTGTGTTAGCTCCTTTTGTCGAGTGGTGGAGAAAATTGCAGAATTCTGCATGGGAAGAGGAGCTGGAACGGTGAAAATACACGGCGGAGCCTGTGCAGGAGGAGGAGTGCTGGCAGCGGTGGCCTGGAGTTTATGGTATTTGAGGCAGTCATTTAACTGGCGGTGACGGACTCTGCCATATGTCGAGCTGTGCCTTCCTAGACTTCAAGGCACCAGGCTCATAACTGGGGAGAATCAGTCCGTAGGGACGCCGTCTCGTGTGAGAGGGAAAGCAGAGCAGTTCCTTTCTTCCGAGCCATTACACCCTTCTGTGTTCAGTGCCCTACCACCGATACCCACTAATGAGGGGGAAAAACAGCACAAGTGTTATTTCTCACCGCAGCTAGCTGCTGATTGATAATGCTTCCTGGGGCCCAGCTTTCTCTATTCTGTATAATGGAAGCATTTTCTGTTGTACGTTTCATATTCCCCCTTCCCCCCCCCCCCCTTTTTTTATCTGTTATGCTATTCTGAATTTGCATGCTGCTATTCAGAAGTGTAGATACGGTAACAGCTGGGGGAAGGTGCAGAGTCTCCGTGGCCAGAGGTGCTCAGGGAAGTCTGCCTCTTGCTTGTTAGCCTTTACCTTGAAGACATTAAGATGCATTAGATGTATGACCACATAATGCAGTTGTTTATGGTTGCTCCTCATAGCAGAGAGGTGATTACGTAATGTTTACTTCCTGGGAAGATTAGGTCTTCTTGGAAAACTGTTTGTTCTTGAGCATCCTCAAAAAATGAGCTCCAGTGTGGCTGCAGCAAAACCAGTAGTGAATGGCCCTGGAACTTGTCGTCCTTTAGTGTACGGTCCTGCTGAACCCTTGCAGCAGCAAAAAGGATGAGGCTGTTCTTTCATTTCTGTAGATGCAGCATTGGGTATGCAGGAAAAACAGACCTAATTTCAGTTGCAACAGAGTGAGAAGAAAGCGCTATAGGCTCACTGAAGTAAAACATTGACGTTAAGAGACAGATGAACCAGTGTCTGTGAGCACTGGTGGTGCAAAGAGTGCTTTACATAGCTTTCTCTTTGGAGCTTGGAGATGCAAGCAGTATCTGCCTAGTGGCACACCGCTCAAGCAGAAACAGGAGGTTCTGCAGTCAGGTTCTAAAACCAAAGTGTGGTTCCAGGCCCAGCCCTGGTGCTCAAATTTCTATTCCCCTGTGGGCTTTGGCTTTACTTAGCTCTTTTCAGGCTTGTGGCTGGATGACCCATTTGAAGCTGCCTTTTCCAGTTAGCAGGAAGAGGAAAGGAGACCTCTCTGTGTGTCTGAGGATGGTGATGGGCCATCTCCTTAGTGATGCACTCCTTTAATGAGGAGCAATGCCACTGGCCTGCTGTTGCTGTTTGTAGGTTTTCTCTGAGCTCCTGAGGGACCAAGCGCTGCCCTGTTGCGATCACCTTTGGTACGTACCTATTTCGCTACATCTGAGCTAGTGAAAACAATTCAGCGTTGTCGCCCTGCTGCCTTCTGGGTCAGTGAAGAGCTTGGCAGGGGTGTTAGCATTAGCTCTTGAGATTCTGAAAACCTCTTCACCTGTTAACGTTTGACTTCCCTTCCTTTGTTGGAGGGATGGTTAAACTCACAAGAGATTTACTGCTTGTTGGTGGCCACGCTCCACAAAAAGAAAAGGATCTGACTTCAGCTGTAAGGAGGTTGTCCATGTTCTCTTCCTTGCAAGAGCAGGCTTTCCCAGGTGGTTATTGCCTGTGTCACTGGACCAGAACAGTGGCAATGCGATGGTAAGGATCTAATAGGATGAATAGCTTTCTAGTTCTTGAGTGGGTAAGGAATGTTGTTTGATAGGGAATACTCAGGAGCAGCTTCCTCCATGTGTTTAAAGATGGGTACAGGGGAAGGCGTTGGGCACGGGAAGCATCCTGGTTTCTTGATTGGGTTCTTCCTCTTCTCTTGAGGAGAGAGGGAAGGAAGGACAGACTGACAGGAAGGAATGCAGCAGAACAGCAAGGACTTCCCATGCAGAAAAGAAGAATCCCAGGAGGGAGCCATGTGTGCCGCTCTCTGGGTACCTCCACCCTCCCCGCATGTCACGAGCTCTGAACAGGGTAGAGATGAGCTTGTCCTGTCTGTCCAGTCCTTTTGCCTGGCTTTGGCAGGCTACCAGCACTGTCTGAATGATGCTTTTCCCTTTCTGTAGTGGCTTTGCACTATTATCTTATTTTCCATGCATCATCAACTGTCTGTGACATAGCAATTTTGAGCATTTCTTGCTGCATGCAGCATTTGAGAATGGGAATTAGATCAGCCAGTTGCCCAGTCAGCTGCCAAGTTGCCTATGCCTGCTTTTGTTTTCAAGATCACAAGTGGAATAAAGAAATCATGTTACAAGGCAGGGGGAGGTGTTTTAATCTTTGTAGTCGTTCCACAGGCCTCTCGTAGCATCACTCTGTCTGCATGCGCTCTGCAAATGCGCCCGCTGGAGCAGAGCCGCCGGCGGCCTACACGCCTCCACCCTCGTCACTCTACCTTCTGTTTCCTCTTGCTTCCCTCTCATTGTTTGCAGGCCCCCTCCCAACTTCCCTCCTGTGTGCAGCTTCATGCTTTTTTTTTTTTTCTTCCCCTCTCCTTGGGAGCGTTTCTCTTGCTTTTGGCTCCCTCTGAAAACGTTCTGACTGCAAGGGGTGGTGGCTCACCTGCGGCTGCTGGCCCATGGCCAAGCCTGAAGGGTGGGCCGTGATGGGGTGCGTGGGTCCCTGAACTCAGGGAGGATAGCGTGCTTCCATCAGTCTTTCTCCAATTTCAGTATTTCTTCCTGGATCCCCTTTTTGCTTGGAAATGGGCTCAGTTTTCCAGCCCGAGGTGGTGTCAGTATTCCCTTTGGGCCGAGTTCCTTTTTCTTTGCAAAGGTAGTGTGGCCGCAGAGCTCCTGCGTTCTCCTCCTCTTCCTCCTTTTCCTCAGCCTCCTTTTTATAGCATCATGACACAAGACATCTCCAGGGTGACTGGATTTTTTTCTGCTTCCTGATACTTGTCATTGATGCTGAAGAATATGAAGTCTTGCCTGCCTTGATGGTTGGGAGATGAACGGAAAGCGAGTGGGATTTTGACATGGAGGATATCAACTGGGAGAGCCTTGATTAAAGCAGTTGTGTTTTTTATTCAAAATATTACTTTGTGGTTGTATGAAACTTGTTAATACTTAACTGGAGAAGAGCTCTTTGGGTAGGACTTGACACTCAAGCCCTTCACCATTAAAGGCTGAAAAAGCTCCAAATATAAACAGTCAAACTTAGTGCAGAACTGCAGTGTAGTTAGGTGTGGTTTTTTGTTGTAGTTTTTCCTCTAAAGAGGAGAAAAAAGAACTCAAGGAGAAGCTCAAGAACTCAAGAAGGTAAGGGGTCTTCTGTAGCCACAGCCACAAAAAAATGAAAGGAGAGACACAAATGCCATCTGCTATTTACGACGGACACCACTTAAAAGAGGTACTGGGGAACTGATGTAGTGTGATTATCTCCGTCAGAGACTGCTGTGGTAATTACCCTGAGAATCTAAAGGCAGGGCCAAGCCAATTAAGTATATATGGAGGAGGACATTCAGTGCTTTCCTTTTAGCTCCTTCAATTTAAAGTGAAATAATGAAGGCTAAATTCGAGGTCTTAATGATTGAAAATGACAGCAAGGCATCAAAGGTAATATGTACCAACCTTTTTTTTTCCTGGTGTCTGTTTGTGTCTATCTGATGTAATGGGTTTTCTCCCATCCATGCATGTTGTGTGTAGAACATGAGCAAGACGTTTCATTAGAGGAATGCCTTGAGTGCTTTTGAATTTCTTTGCAGGCATGTAGGAAGTTACAGCGACTGCTTATTTCAGATTATTGTGATAGTGTTTCAGGTATTGAATTTTGGAGTAAAAGGAAGATGTTACAATGTTGGCTGTATTATAGTCAGTTACAGGCAAGGGGCAAATACAGCGCTGTGTGGGCTTTCACCAAAAAGATTCTGCCTAGGTCTGACAGATATATTTTTTTCTTTTCCTTTTGGCCAATGTAGTAGAGACTTTTCTTCAGTTCCTGTTCTTCGGTGCTGCTCAGGGGCTAATAAGGTTAATTAGTCTGCCAGTTGCGAAAGCTGATGAAGACCTTGATCTTGCATATGTATCTGAGATATGTGGCACTGCAGTGTGTCATTAGGAGAGGCATATCCTATCAGCCATGCACAAATTGAATATACAGAGTCACCTACTTCAAAGCAGGGCTTGTCTGAAGGCACACAAATTGTGTGAAAGCCTGAGACAGACTTAGGGTGGGATTACGTTCTTCTTTGGGCTGTTAAAAGGCTCTTCCAGCCTCCCAGTTGAGCTTCTGGATGGTGCTGATATGACTTAAGACTGGCTGGCCATGCAGATTATGTGGAAACTGTCAGACCAGGCTCTCATGCCTTGTGTGACATGAGGGAGGCTCTTTCAGGGCACAAGATAAGCACCTGCCTGTATTCAGGATGAGGTTTGGAGAAAGGGATTTTTTTTTCCTTTCCTATCGTGGATAGGCTGCTGTGGCCTGTGTTTTGGCCTCAGGAACTGTTTCCTTCTAGCCCCTTGTAGTACTTGTATGGCAAAATGGTAGCTGGATAAAGCTTGCTGGCTTTGTTTTCTTTTTTTAATTCCTCAGTCTGTGCGTAGCATGACATACGACTGACATATACAGAGGAGGGAAGAAGGTAGGAGAATGCTGGAAATGGAGCTCTGCATGTGTGCTCCCAAGTCAAGCGTGGTTTTATTAATATATTTTTTTTTCTTGCACAATTGAATTTTCATGCTGTGGCTGCACCAGAGATTGGGAACGTTTTTCTTCGTCATTGCTTAACAAAACGCAAAGAAGAGAAGTAGTCAATGCTAAGATAATGAGTGTTGAGAGTGAACACTGTGTAATGAGACAGTCCCAGGTTTCTAATGCCTGGCAGATGTTAAACCATTTAAAGGAAGAGTTAAGCCATTTAAAATGAGGATAGATTGCCAGCCTGTGGTGACAGAAAAGCTGTTCCTGGGAAAGGTGGATGAGGAGTCCTCTGATGTTGTGGGTTATGGTACCAAGGTCCTGGAAATGTGGCACGAGCTTGAAGAAACTGGAAAATGGGTGGTGCTTTTGTGTTGTGCCTTTCAGGTAGGGTCTAGCTAACCTTTGCCTGCTTGGTCTTTGGAGGAGGTTGCCCAGCCTCCATGAACACTGGCCACAGGACCTCCAGGTGGGTCTGTGCTGCAGAAGCATGCATTGGATCTGGATAATGAAGATAATTTTTTTTCCCCCCATTGTGTAGCAAAAACAAATGCTGGTGAAAGTTAGTGTCTTGTGATCTGTGAGTGATGCAGTTCAATGGAAAGTGTGTGGGAGGAATGGTGGAAGGTGCTCTCTCTTAATTTTCAAGCTTTTTTAAAAATTATATTTTTCCTACCTTTTCATTGCTACAGTCTTTATCTGGTGTCTTGTGGAACCATCACTTGCTTCTGCAGTGACTGGGAAAGCTTACCAGCTGTGCTTGGCAGGAGAACTGTGACCTCTTCTCGAAAATGTTAATCTCCCCGAAGTTGTGCCTCATTTCATCAGAGCAGATTGGGCTGTTGTAACACGCTTCGCTTTGAATTATGCCTACAGCTCTCCTGCAAATTTCAGCCAGTCCAGAACACAGCTACCTGCTTGTTTTAAATGGATTTCCTGCAGGGAGCTCATTGAACCAACACTTGAGTTCATTTTTGTAGACAGTTCAAAGTGTTTAGTGGTCAGCTGCAAGCTGCCATGGTTTGTTTCCTGCATGTCTTGAAAATTACCTTTGTCCAACAATTGAGCTGAGCTGCTGTGCTGTAAGCTTAAGCTCTGCACAATTTCTGTACGTTTTGCTGGTTGTTGGTAAGATCTGGGTTTGGGATCTTGCTGCCTTAGTTGGAACTTGCTTCCTTGCCTTTGCTTTTGGCGTTACTGTGTGACCTGAATTTCAAGGTTTTACACATCATGCTTGCTCAGATACTGGTGAATGACATTTACTTACACAGGGCATGTAATTTGAAGGTGGAAGTAATCAGCCTTCCTGTAGCTTGAGGGCAATTTATGTTTTCAGACTGAAATTGTGTGTATGAACAGAATCTTAGGTGCATTTGTATAAATGGAAAATAAGTCTGTTAAATCAACATTTGAAAAAACAACAGAATAGCCATGATAAGACACAACTTATTTGGCAAAATGAGCTGTAACCGCAAATGGGATGGCCAACATCCACCTTACTTGGACCACAAAGGAATCGCTGGAGAAATTTTAGATTTTTTTTTTCCAGACAAGTTAGAATGGAGTCCAACTTCAGAGGGGTTAGAAATGGTGCGTATGTCCAGTGCATGCTGTTGCAGTTCTGAGATCCTTATGTGGTATTTTCTTTCTTTGTTAGGCTGATTCTGAGGAGGATGTGGAAGAACATCCACAAGAGCAGAGGTAAGCAAAACCTGAATGAAAATTAGTATTGGAACTCTTTTTTTTTACTTTAGGAAATACTAAAGTATAATATGGGAGATTACTAAAAATTGTTTTTCTGCTGCATATTAAATACATTTTCAGTATGTGTGACTTACTAGTTTCTCAACAAATGTTAATTTTAATTTGTTAGCGGAGCCAGAAAACAGCGTACAGCATATGCAAGACCTAAGTGCCCTCTTGCATCTGTTTCTCTTTATTCCATCTCTAAGCTGCATTTACTTTTCATTGCTCTTACACAGAAAAAAAATACTGTGTTCATGAGTTCTGCTTTATAGTATATTTTGTAAGTCATTTCTCTAAACAAGAGGACGATTTTCGGTTCCAAAACTTGCAAACGTAAGTAGTCTTGGAGAGTTAATGTGTACTGTGGGGATAAGGAAGATTTAAAGCCAAAGACTTACTAATGTGTTGCTGTGGAACAATAAATAGCCTGCTTTATTTTTTATTTTTTTTTTAAATCAGATAAGTAATAAAGCTGATAAACGTAGCCTTCAACACTGCTCTTTCCTTTAATACCAGGCCTCCTCTGTTTTGGAGGGTTGGGTAAATAGTGCTGCAGATTTTATATTTTGAACACACATTTTGTTTCCTCTAAGTGTCCAGATTAAAATGCTTGGACATCTACCAGTGAAACACTTCCTTCCTTTAGTATGTGTTAATGTGGGTACAGCTTTCCATGCCATGCCAGTCACAAAGATCACAAGACTTAAAATAAACATGTGTAACACCACTGTGTTCTGATGGCTGTAGTTAACCTGAAATGCTTTTCTCATTTATCTCTTGTCTTTGCCCTTAGCTAGGGTTTGAGAGTGAGTAGATCGGATAAAAACGCAAGCAGTGCTGGGAATTGGCAGCAGGTGTAAGCACGGGAGTTAAAAGGGGATGGTTTTGATCTGCTGGTCCTGTGCTGCAATACTTCTTCACAGAGCTTCTTCTCCTTCTCACTGCCCCATCAGGAGCACCATCTTCTGGACCCAGCATCAGCTTAGGGCTCTTGTGCCTCATCTACGTGGAAATGACAAAGGTGGTGTAGAAACAGGATGGCAGCATTATTGCTGCCTCTAACAGGTGTCACTGACAGTTTGTGCTTACCTACATCCTCTGATTCGTATCTGCACAGAGAAGAAAATTCTTTTTCTCTTCTTTGAGAAAAGGATTGGGAGGGGGTAAAGTGTTGAAAGCTTGCGTCTTCCCTGCACAAATACAGAACCTTCTGTCTTTCAGCTGGGGATTACTATGGTTTTAGTGCAAAATTTTCACTGCATGCCGAAGCATGCTCTCTTTCTTGAGACATAGTCAGAAGACATCGGTCTCAAATGCTGTGCTTAAGGTGGTTACTGAAACTTTTGTTAGTAGCAAGAGATGCCTTTTAGGGGAAAATAACCCCTCCACCTGCCTTTCTCTCTCTCAGGAGGTGTATGGAGTGACTGGCTAATATGGCAATAATAAAAATACAGTTGAGAGATAGGTACAGTTCTTGATCCTCAGATAGGAAATAGGAAAAAGTGGTTTGATTTCTTTTTGTTATGCAGGTGCTTAAAGATTTCCTAGTAATTACTCATTTCCATTAGTGACCTTGTTTTCTGAAAGTAAAGCTTCTAAGGCTCACTGTTACATGGATGGAAACATCCTCCTATTGTCAGACACTCAGATGCTTCAGGAAACTTGCCTAAACACATGCTGATTTCTGTGCGTCTTTTAAACTGTTGTAGTTTGTTGTAGAATGTAAACACTGATCTATGTGTATCAAAGGAATGTGAGAGTGTAGGCTGTACATAGCAAAGATCTTTCAGAAGGGGATGAGCTTTCATTCCTTTGTTTTACATTACTGTGTGCTGAAATGATGGGGATTTCCTCTTCCTATAGCGGCAGAACCTGAGAGGTTGCACTGTCTCCATCTCGTTGTCTGCCAGCAATGCCCTAGGGAAATCAGCCGAATATACTGAGGCTTGATGTGGAGCCCCTCGAGCACCAGAAACAAAGCACCTTATAGCAGTGGTGTGAACAAATGTTAACGGAGACAGAGAAATCAAAATTTTCCCCAGAGCCAAAGAAAGCAGAGAGAGTTCAGCGTCTTGGGGCATAAAGGAGAAAGTCTCTTCCCAAAACAGTGTTTTATTCAATTTTTAATTCTAAGTTAATGGTCTCTCTTGGGAGCTTGTTAACTTACTTAAAAATACTAAAGCATTAAGAGTCTGTTAACTGGTTTTCTATGTATTGCATGTGCATCACAGGGTCTTCCATTTGGGATGGTGGTCTTCTGTTGTTTTTGTGGTGAGTGCTCTGGAGGGATGGATGTTGTCTCATCATTTCTGTCTTAGGGTGAACTTGAATAAATAGGGAGGTTTGTGTGGGATTGATGAGCCATTGCCAAAATACCATTTTCTGTAAAGAGCTGGTTCAGAGGTGAATGAGAAGTGGTTGATACAGAGATCCATAGGTTTCCTGTTGCCTTGAGTGAAAAAAGGGTCGTTTGCAGCTCCTTAATTTCCAGTCTACAATTCCTGCCTTTCTGATTGCTTGTATGCTGCCACAGGTTGCTTTCCTCTGCTTTCTGTCTCTCTGGATCAGACTCTAAAATAAGAAATGATGGACAGTAGATACTTGCTGGATGTACTGCTTCAGGCCACGGTCTCTTAACATGTTTAGTCATGCTTATTTGGACTAGACTTAAAAAGCTTCTTCACGTTTCCTTAAATACTGTTTCTTGCATTTGCACATGGTCAGTGAAAAGATGCTCTCCAAAAGAACAGCTTTGGTTCACGGTGTTAGAAGAAAGTCAGTGACGGGTGTTGACTGAAAAGTCTGTTTTTTTTTTTTTTTTCCTTCATGCTGGTGAATATTCACTTGCCACAACTGGAAATCAATAAATTTTTGAAGATTTAAGCTTAGTACTTTACTGTGCTTTTGCTAAAGCAGCAGAATAAGTCAAAAGGCACAGTTAAAGGTACAATACTGTTCAGTGATATATACAATGGTTTTGAATTGTCAAGCTTTTTGCTTTAAAGTACTACATTGGACTATCAAAAGCACAAAGGAGTTTTGTTACATATGACATTCTTAATATGTGGTTTTGAGGACTTTAAGGGGGGAGCTCTGAGAATCCAGTTTCCAAGCTGATATGTTAAATAACACTGGTACCAGGTTGCACTCGGTAAAACACATGTAGTAAATACTTGTGTATTTACTCCATGGTTGTGTTCTCTTAATGTGGCATATATTAATAGCCTGTGAGAAAGGAGAGTCAGTAAGAGTATGGCATATAATTAGTGAGAGAGCATTCTGCAGCCTTTACCTGAAGCATGTTTTGCTTTCAGTAGATAGGTATCAACTAATAGGAGAATTACAAGTGTGATCCAGTGAGTTAAGTCGTGCATTGTTGTTTGACTTTGATCTCCAAGAATTTGACCAGTGGACTGTAGCTGCTCACTGGTGATACAGGTCTCTGGTGGGTTCCTGCTGCTGGGATGCTCCAGCCACTGGAGTCACAGCTGGCACTTGGCACTTTGACCTCTCCTGATTGCGCAGTGGGATTACTCTTCATCCCACATTTTTTGCTCTCTGTGGAACCAGTGCCTCAGACATGGAGGAATAATGGAAGGTAAAGATAGGACATGCTGCCTTTTCCTGGTGTTGATCAGGGAAATGTTTAACATCGCTGAGGAGGAATGAAGTTGGTGATCTGGAAAGGTTTGAACTAACATTTGGGAAGTCCAGGGTTTACTGTGAAACAGCAATGCAGACATGGTGCGCAAACTGCAAAATTACTCAGGTGGTCAACACTCCTGTAGACACTTAAGAGATGTAGTGATAATGTTCTCTCCAGGAATTAGTCTGCTTCACCTGCAAGTTTGTATGTGGCAATTTCTCACTGGCCACAACTTCATCCTTTCTGCAGTCGAGAGGCACAGATGAGTCTGGCACCGAGGGCTGTCTGTTAAGTCACTTTGGAAAGCCAAAAACTTCTGAGTGACTCATCCTTCAAAAAAGCCTGTGATCTTAGTGCCGTAAAATGACAGTCCAGTTCTTGGAAAGTAATGGCATGGGACTGGTATTAAGCTAGTGAGTGAGCTTTGGTGGTGGCAAACTCAGGAAAAGAAAGATTGAAAAAGAGCTTAGGATCAACCCGATTTCTTCTCTACTTTTTCTTACTGAAGGGGGAAAAAAAAAGATTTTGAATCAAAACAAATGTCCAGGTGTAAACAAAACATTGTTTTGTGTGGCATTTGCTTTTGAAACATTTTTTTATTAAAATGAGTATCCATTGCGAATGTTTTTCAAAAGGAAAAGCTGAAAAGTCATTTGGGAATGTCAATGTATGATGTTAAGCAGTTCAAAAGGAACCATCCTAAAGCAGTGTTTTCAACCTAAGCTTGTACTGAGTACCACTGATCATTTAGATTGCCATTAAATTTACCCCTTCCCCCAACCAAAGTATTTGAAAAATTAGTTGAAGACTTTTCCTAGCATACATGCTTGGTGCTAACTTGTAATACTGAGAATTGCTTTTATTAAATTTTAAATTATTTTGAACATTTTAGAAAGAATCAGGCATCTGTGCATGTGTATATACATACCTATACATGTCTATTTGTGTATGTCTGTATATATTTACATGTATAAAGATACATTTCTTCTTGGGAAAAGGCTTTTTAGTTGATATGGCATAAAATAACACACTTGTACAGTATGCAGTGTTCTCACTGAATTGCACCAAAAATTCTGTGATATTGTGTAACTTTTGTGTTCAATTGATACATCACTCAGGTTGTATCTTACAGCTTCACCCAATCACTGAGGGACTGTCGTTTTTTAAGTTCCATTGGATGCATAAAGAAACAAACGCAGAAGACAGGGAGTGGGAATGAGATGCATGCACCTACCTCTAATGTTTGGGTTCCCTGCAGGGTCTGAAGAGGATCACTTGAAGCTAGAATAAAAAAGGCTTGCTGGAGAAAATTGTTGGAAGATTGACCAAGTTAAGGGATCTCTTGTAGATGAAAAAACAAATTGTTTTGTAAGGATCTATTAGCATTATTCCTACTCTGTTAGGCTTCTGCCAGGCATGGCCAGGGTGGCATACCGAACTGTTGTTTCTTTAATCTTTTTATCTCTGATTTATGTGTTGTAATTCATTCACTGATGAACTTTGCCTTGATGAACTTTGCATTACGTGCTGTTAGGGACAGCTGTCTTCCTTATGTGCATTGCTTCTTCCAAAATACTGGTCCTTTTGCAATTGTGTTGCCTGTCTGCTGACGCAGGGAGTCAAAGACCTGTTTTTTTTTTTTTTTTTTTTTTCCCCCACACTTTATTGCATGCCAGTGTTGTGTGCTGGTGCCAGATGCAGCAGGAGTGCCTCATCTTGCAAAGATCTGTCAAACTCCTGTCTGTGGCATGGATCCTATTTGACACTCATTGGAGTATTTTGAAGGTGATGCATCACTAAATTCAATTTGTCTTTGATACGCTGCCGCAATACACTGCCATACATCTCAAACATACACTGTCTGAATTTAAAACGAGAACTGGTGGGGGATGAATTTGAGCCTGCTGTTGTGAGCCCTCCAGGCCTGAAAGATGCCCATCATCACGACAGTGACAGCTTGACCTATGTACATTAGGTTGTACACTGACCTAGAGGGGCCTTCCCCATCTACAGGTGGCAATGTGACTTTGAGAAATGAAGGCAGTCTTGGTCTATCAATTGAGGACTAACATTTGTGCTTTCATATGGCTCGTGCTGCTTTGAAAAGCCATGCAGGCTGTCTCTACCTCCATTTCTGCTCTGGCAGTGACGGTCTCCTCCCAGCTGGGGCTGTGAGGTTATTGTTTGCACAGAGATCAGTATTTGCACTTGTGCTGCTGGAGGAAACTTTCTTGCCTGTAATGACCCATTTGAAACAGAGAAATTATCTGGGTTTCACATTGTGGAGACCCATCTCTTTCTTTCTCTTGTTCTGTTAATTTCTTCCTCATTTTCTCTTCCCACTTTCTGGCTTTCTGTCTCTTCCATAAATCTTCTGCATGTCTTACTATGACAGCATTTCTTGCTTCTCTTAGTTCCTGTCAGGGCCGTGCCTGAAAGGGTTGTAGTCTCAAGTCTGCAGAGCAAGAGAAAGAGGCTGTCTTGCCCTCTCTTTTGTCCCCGTACTGTCCCCTACCTTGTGCAGCTCTACATGCCTACATCTCAGAAGATGACTCTGGATTCAAAATGCTTCTTTGTCTTAGTTTTTGCAAGGTTAACATCAGCCTGGGATCGTTCTCTGCTTTCCTTTGCAGCCATGGCAGAAGGGTGTGTATGGTGTGGGGGCTGCTGGGGGCTGTTCTTTCTGCAGCAGTGTCGGCTGCAAACGTGCACGATGCTCCTTCCTTGGGCTCTTCCTCTGGCTGTGTTGGACCTTTGAACCAGAGCTGCGTGTGGAGGCTGCGCTCCCCCAAGGGATAGCATCACCATCGTGCTCCTCCCAAGGAGACCAGGTTTTTTGGCAAGCTCATTCCTTGTCCAGGCTCTGGACCTGACCTCATGGCTTCCTTCTGCAGTCTCCTCTGCCCTGTCTTCCCCTTCCTTCCTGCTGCCTGGACGGGTGGTTTTAATTTTTTGGTAGGCTTTTGCTAAGCTATGCACAGCCTGTGCGTTGTACAAGAGTGCGCCTCAAATGCGCTATCTTTGTTATCTTTGCTCTGTGAGTCAGCCTGGTACCCAGACGTCCTTCTTGTCCAGCTTAACCTGCCTGCTTTTGGAGAAGGGACTTAAGGGCACCGTGTTTTTAGAGAGGGGGAAAAAACAGTGAAAGCAAACAGCTGCTGTGGCATGCAGTCGTAATCTGGGTGTCACCTTCGCCCATGCATGCTACTTCTGTAATACACATAGTTCGGAGTAGGATCTCCCTTCTTATCCTTCTGCTTTTACATTTTAATACGCTAATAATGAACTTCACGTGAGTGTTAATCTCAAGATAATCCTTCTGATTTGTGGCAAGTGGGCTGCAAAAGATTTAGCTTTATATCTATAAATTTAATTACTAAATAAGTTTTGCTTCCCTAATAGCTGCTGTTTAGTTCTCCTTACCAGGGCTTAATTCTGAGTAATTTTAATCTTAGCATTATGCAGTTAGAAGATGGACATCTGGAATAATAGACCATTGTCAGCAATCTGAAAATCGACACCCTATAAGCATTTGTAGTCTTATTTTTCCTGCTGTTACAGATTTGGCAAATCATTACAGAGTAGAAAAAACAAAGCAGCTTGTTGGCTTTTGGGAATCTGCAAACCACTCGTGAATCAAATAGTGCCATCAGGTTGGCTTGATTTCAGTAAGTTGAACGTGGGGTTACCTGAAATGTCTCTGAAGCAGTGTGGTAAAGTGTTAACAGGCAGTGCTGTTACCTTCCTCCCATCTTCTTAGAGAATCAGAGGTGATACAGCCCAGCTTGTAACACTGACACATTTCAATTTGAATAGGAAATGTGCCCTGGGAAAGCAGAGTTCCCACCCTGGCTGTGGGTCCAGGTGGCGACTGGGAAGCAGTCTGATGAAAGAGCCTTTTCAGTCATTTTGGTGTTTGCCACATTAATGTACGTAGAAATATGGACAGGAAATCAAAATAAATACCTCCTCGCTACTACTTTCAGTTCAGTCTTGGTTATAAATCCAGGCCTGAGTCCTGAACCATTTCAGTTGTATTATCTTAACATTAGTTTTGATCCACTGTGTTTGGCAGCTGCTAAGGTCAGAGACTTCTGCTGCTGTGGTGGTGGCTGTTGAGGAGTGGCCAGCTCCCCACTGCCTGTTTGGACAAAGCAGTCCGGTCCGTGTCAGGGGCAGGACAAGTCTATCAGATACGGTATTTGCATGTGGTGGTGGTATGTGTTGGTGCTTGTGCAGAACTCTGAGTACTCACTGCAAATACTTGCTTTGTGTATGTACAAGAGCATGCTTTCGCCAGGTAAGCCAAGGAGAAGCGTGTGGGCAGCATGATTAATTTAGGTGCCTGTCTTGTCCTCTGAGGGGCTCGCCATTTGGATATGTCCAGGCTGCTGCCTCAGGTACGGAAGCTGGAGAGCAAAGCCAGCCTGTGTCAATGGTCACTGCTTCTCTCTGTCCTCCTGTCCCCAAAGCAATGTATAAATAATACTGCATTTTTTTTAGTCCTGGTAATTGGAAGGTGCAATGGAAATGCAATTAGACAAGGCCAAATAATTTTTTATATACTCTACAGACCTTGTTTTTTGTAGAACGCATGGGCTTTATATAAGCTTTACACACAATAATTTCCCAATCCAATCTGAACCTATCACCTTGAAGTTTTGTGCTGAGAATTCAAAATAGAACAGGGCTCTCCAAGAGGATAGCGACAGCCCTCTTTTTTTTTTTTTTTTTTTTTTTTTTTTTTTTTTTTGCAAACCTCTTGACTTCTGATAGCTCCCTCTCTAATACAAGGTATCTGCTGCAGCACCCAGTGAACCAGTAGTTAGCAGTCTCCTATCCAACCCACCCATATACCTGAAATCCACAGACATCAAAATTAAGAAATTTGAAGTGCAAAATAATGGGTTTTGTTACTGCCTGATAAAAGCTGGCTTTCACTGTAAAACTTTGTGAAGACAGATGAAGAAGCTTTAAGGGCTTGGACGTAGAAAGGAGAAAGTGAAAATAATGCAAAACATTCAGTGCTGTTGAAAGCTCAGGGTGTCTTTCCCCTGGTTCATGATTTTCTTGTGTTTTGGTTAGAGGTTGGACTTTGTGAGAAAGAAAATTTATGTTAAATACTTGTTCACAACAGCATTGCTGCTTCAGGAAACACGAGAAATGAAGAAAACAGCCCTACTTTGGAAGCCTAGCTTGTTTAGAAACTGTTCTTTCAGATGACGGGATGGTGGCAGATGACAACATTTGTAGTCATGTAGCTGAGCCTTCTTTATGCATGATCTCAGTTCATTTGCATTCCTAAAATTTGAAGCTCATCTGGACTTTGGAGAGGCTTGTACGTCAATGGAATGATAACTTCACCAACTTCACTCTAACTTCATGCTACTTGGGAAGACTTTCAGAAACCCAAATGGTATAATACCTCTTTGAGAGACTGAAGGGTAATCCCTCTGTCACGTATCTCAGCAGTGATGAAAATAAGTTACCTTTGAATTGAAATGGATAGGTAGTCTCCTCTTTACAAAGTGGATAAAACAAAGTAATAAGTGAGCAGTACATGCTCTGCTTATCTGAGTCTCTGCTGCTATCTGCCTTGTTGGTAACACATGTATATTTATCTTCTGAGTGGGACTTTCCCAGCTTTTTTAAAGTCATGCATGAATGCTGATATGTAATCTAGTGGAAAGTTAAGGCTTATTTTACTGCCCTTTATTCCTCTTCATGCGCTCTGAATGCTGTCATGTTTTTACACTGCAGTTCCGTCCCTGATTTACTGGGGGTCTTCTCCCTCTTGCAAGAGGGTTTGAAGTGGAGTTGTTTTTAATAAAGAGCCTTAGACTTCCAGTAGCTTTAGGGACCAGGTTTGAGCCACTTGGAACATCTGCTGTCAACTCCTGCAGGATTCTCTCAGAGCTGACAGCGTTTGGCAAGCAGAGGATCCAAATGTTAGTGCCTGATGTCTTTAAAGTTTGTTGGTGCGTTGAGGTCTCGACCTTCCTTGTGAAGCTGCTTCAATTGTTTTTGCAACTTCTGCTTCTCAGAATTAAGCCATAAATCTGCCACCTGGCATATTCCTTCCGCTGGCGCCTCCTGCCCCCGTGAACACTTCTGAAGAGTTCCTCCACAGGCACAACATGGGTTTGGTGGGATCAGGCAACTCCTTGCAGTCCTAGAGCTGGAGGTGTTTGCCTCGTACTAGCGAGAATGAAAAACAGGTTTGGCAGTCACGTATCAAAGCAAAATTTAGGCCGTATGCACGCAAGTGTATGGGCTTGAATGCTGTCCCTAGGCATTTGGGACATGGGTCCATGTTTGCCTGAGCAGTGTGTTGCTTTGCCATCAGGAATACCCCGGAACAAAGAGCAGCTGTGGAGACTTCCTTGACTCCGAGCCAGTGGTCTCAGTGCGAGTCTCTCTGCGGTCTCACTGCAGAGAGAGAAAAAACAGATGTGTTCTTGTTTTTGTATCATTTGTGAGGAGGATCCTGTGCGTGATGTCCAAGGTCTCGAGGTTCCTCTGTATTACACTGTTCTAACTCCGTAGCCGTCGTGCTCTTGGATGAAAGGTGCAGTTTCCCCAGCTGACAATGTGCTTATGCACGCTTTTTAAGGCTCGGACCTTTTGTCTGTTCTGTGTCCAGCTCGCTATACTCAGAGCAACGAAGCGTACCATGTCCTTGGTGACTTCCTTGTAGAAGCTGTTAATCCCTCATCTGTTTCAGACAGGGCGTGCTACGGACAGGTGGGGTCTCCATGCACGTCTCGCTGGGTTTGGAAGCCATCCTCGCATTCGCTGTGGTGTTATCAGCTGTCGTTGCACGATGGGGCTGACGCCTGAGAGAGCTGCAGGATAAAAGGCAAAACTGGACGGGTTCTGTTAGGCAATTATTTGACGTGATACAACAGTTTTATTCAAGGGTAAATTACTGTAATTCATTTTAAAATGGTTGTTTTGTTTGGTAGAAGATAAAAGCAATAATTCTAAAGTTTAAAGTAATTACACTTGCATGAGTGTTGCTGCTGAGGCAGTGATTAGACTGTGAAGATGTGCTTTGGAGTTGTGGACGTTAGATGTTGTTCTGAAGGGCTGGCTTGTCTTTTCTGGGTTTAACGCAGAAACTGCTGTGTGAAGCTGTTTGCTCTCTCCTTGAAAAGTAGAACAGTTCACAAAGACTATGCATTACAAACATCTGAAATGTAAAAAGTTCGTGTTTTCACCCCGTGTGAAATTAGGGCCCTGCTGAAGCTATGGGCCCGTGACTGCTGGCTCCTGAGGGAGCTGGGCTGGGACATTTTAGGTGCAGCTGGGCATCAGCCCCAGCCCCTGGGCCTGAAACAGCAGTGGCTGGAGCAGGGCCTTAGAAGCTCGCCTCCTGCACTGTCACAAATCCCCAGTGTTGCAGAGCAGCAGTGCTGTCAGTGTTAATGAGTACTGCTCAACATAGTGAGTGACCCAGGGGGGCAGCAGCCCTGTCCCTCCCTCTACAGGGTTTTGCTGGAGGGGAGCAGTGCCAGAGCCCACGGGGCTGCAAGGAGTTGACAGCAAAGTAGTGGCTATTGGGGGGGGGGGGGATCTGCTGTGTTACAGAGGCCCCAGGACACCGTGGTATTGCTGCCACTGGTTGTAGTGTGGTGTCCCATATTCTTCCAGTGCCGTCGTGGCATTGCCTATCTGCTGCTTGGGAGCAGGTCAGCATAGAGGGCATTACGGTGACCAGGTTGCATTAGTCTGGATTAAAAAAAAAATTAAAAACAATGTGAGAACTGTAAGGAGCCAGCCAGGCAAGGTTCTCCCCCTGCGTGAGCTGGAGCTGACACCGAGGAAGAGGCAGGACCCGTCTGCACCACGGGTATGTGATCTCAATGGTGGTGAAATGCCCGCCTGGGGCACCAACTGGGGATAGAGCTTGAGGTGTTGGAAGGCTGGTCTCCTCTGGCTCCTTCTGTAGTGTGGGGGGGAGAGGTTTAATTCAGCTTCTTTGAGGTGCCTGTGGAGAAGCCTGTTTTCCCCATGCCTGCAGAGGGAGGTGGGAGGGACAGGTTTCCCAATTTCAGAGCCCGAGGTGAGGGAGCGTTCCCATCCTGGTGGAGCTTTCCTGCCTGCCGCAGTCCTGTGTGGTTTCCCATTGCAGGACAGGACAAGAAGCCAGGTGAGGTTACAGCAATTTTTCCGAACCCTCAGCTTTTCTGACTGGCCCAGCGAACCTGTCCTGCCCACTTGGCTCCTTCTTTCTGCAGAAGCTCCTCATCCTGCAGCCTCCAGCCGAGGCTTGGAGCAGCATGCTCACTCAGGCAGAACTGTACGGAAACGGGAGGCTGCCATCCACGCATGGCTGCACAGCCCAGGAAGGGCTGGGCCACAAGCAGATCACACGTGGTGCTGGTGAGATGTCCTGCTTAGTGCACCTCTGGAAGCCGCTCAGAGATGATGGTGAGCCTACCTGGGCTGGAGTTTGGCAGCGGGAGAAGGACTGGGGGGTGATCGCCAGAAAGACGGGAGTGAAGAGCGTTGTGACAGAAGAAATGATGATGAAGGTTGTGGAGGGGAAAAGACCCTGCAAAAACAGAACAGAAAAACAAAAATAACAAAAACACCAAGAAAAGAAAAACTAAAACTCTTGAAAAAATGTGTAGTGAATGAAAATACTGGTAGGAAGGGGAGAGATGAAAGTTAGCTTATCTAAAGTGATAGACAAAACTGATAAGGCACAACAACAGCAGATAGCAATCTAACGATTAAAGGAAAGGTAGACAACAGCAAAGGGGAAGTGAATGAAAAAAAAAGGGAGTGACTGATTCATAACTGTTTGTAGCTTGTAGCTTGTGTAACCACCGCTGTTCACATATAATGAGTGTGAGTCCATGCAAAACTGAATCAAGCCTCCCCTCTCTGGCAGTCAAAGGTGTGCGACTCCCCTGCTGCGTGTGCCCTCCATGTAGGTTACTATACGAGGTACGAATTGGACCTCATGAGCGACATCATAGGTCACCTCTTACGTTGTGTCTGCAGATGTTTTTTTTACGATGAATTGCATTGTCTCACTGACTGAAGTTATGGTGTGGTATTTTACAATTAAGGTCTCTGCAATAAACATAGCACCAATAAATGGTAAAGACCTAAACACAGAGATAATGAATGCGCTAACCCTATAAGCATAAATATGTGATTCCTGTTTTTTTTTTTTTTTTTTTTTTTAATGGGATTGGAACAATGAAAAGCATTGCGCTGCCCTTAGGAAATGAGTAGTCATGTAATACTGTTGACCATGTTTTGTAGCTCCTTTTCATTTTGTGGCTTTAATGAGCCCTTTCTGGTTTTGTGCCTGCCTGCCTGCTAGTGCTGTGTGCCATGTGCATCGCTGTTTTGTGTCTAAATCTTGATTCCTGGCAACTGGAGGAGGGTGGGGAGTTGAAGAGCCTGTACTTGACCGACTCCTTGACCCGTGCTTTACGTGCTTTGTGGCTATTAACTGCCTTTCTTCAATAGCTATTGTCCCATTTCTGTCTTGGTGTGCTCTCTTTTATCCAAGTCCTTTGCTGCAAGCCTGCTGCCTGCAACCCATGAGGTGCCTGCTGCCTGCTTAGGTATTTCTTTGGCCTATTGATGACCTACTTTCTGGAGCATTTAAACTCTTCTTTTGAAAAGGAGGCATTTCTGCCCTTTGTCAGTGGTCCCAGTGTTACTGGGATAACGTGCCTGATCCTGCAGATGCTTGTAGCCACTTTAAAACAAACACCACCACCCCCCACCAGCATCCCCATGCTTTCAGTCTTGCACAGGCTTTTTTTTTTTTTTCCTCCCCCTTCTTGTACATGGTGAATGCTTTCTGGTCACTGAAGTGGTGGGCTGCATTTTGGTGATGAGTTATGAACAAAACTGAACTTTTTTTTTAGCCTAAAGTATCACTGCTGAGTGACAGGAAGAAGCCTGTTAGAGGTTGAATGCATTTGCTTTCATTCACTTCTCCATGTGGTCATAATAAATGTGATCATAAAAATTTTGGGGACTGTTAGTGTTAGGTCAGAGGTTGGACTCGATGATCTTGAGGTCTCTTCCAACCTAGAAATTCTGTGATTCTGTAATAACGGGTCAAATGCTACGGCCTCTCGGACTTCTTGGCCCGCTGCTGCTCTCCTGTCTGCATCAAGTCCTGCTGCCTGCAGTGGGCATCAGCTCAGGTGTGGGTTCCCAGCTGGGACGGGGGTGTTCACATCCCTGTTACCTTGCAGAGAAAGGAGCACAGCCAAGCATATTAAACACATCTTCCTGCCTCAGGGAAATCCATGGTCTGTCAGTAGCAGCTTTTCCTGATGCAGGGAGCTTGGGAAGCTCCATATTAAATAGATTAATTTGTGGAGCATGCAGCAGTGAAGCACATCCTTTCTTTCAGCTGGAGCAAATTTCTGTTTTTTGAGGATCGTTAAGACATGAAGAATAGCTTTACTGATTCTTTGTCCTTAGAGACAAAAAAAAAATGCTGTGCTTTATGAGGCCTGCTCCTTTTCCCTTTCTTCTTGCTAACCATAAGGAGTTAAAAGCAATGGGTTGACATTTGAACTCTGTGAACTCTGATTAGCTTCTTGGCTTTGAAATAAAGGAGGAAATACTAAAATCTGGGGGGGTGAGGTCTTAATATAGTACTTGATTGCAATGTATATATATTTTGAAATGATACAAAATACCAAAAGCTGACTTCCTGCTGTTTTTTTTCCCAGCTCATTTTTCTCCTTTTCCCTCCTCTATCAGCTAAGCAAATGTTAGTTTAAAGGCTCAAGGTGCCCGTTGCTGGACATCAGAGCTCCAGAAACACAGCTGAGATTTTTGGTGGTAGATATTTCATTAATAAACCCGTGAAACAGGGTGTATTTTGTATAGTTCTGCTTTCCTTCTTAGTAGTGTTGAAGCGTTTTATACATCAGAAGAAGCTGGCTCAGAGTATGTGCTGTGCATTGACTTCAACGCATCCCAGATGTTTTGTAAGGACCTGATAATTTCTGCAATAAGCATTGTAATTACTGATCCTAGTAATGACCTTTTTTGGGCTCATTTGGATTTTCTGTTGTACATTTTTTTCGTATTGTATGTTTTTTAATTTTTTAACAACATAATCTAATAAAGTATAAATATTTGTTAGTTCTTAGGAGTGGGTCACAAATTCACTGCTGAGAGTGCTTCCTTTTATTAATAGCACTAAATCACGCAACTGTCTTTCCATTTTATATGCCGCGAGCGCTGAGTGACACAAGACAGACCAGCAAGCTGGGTATTTCAAAAGGTTGCATCTAGGGGAATTCTGCAGGCTGTCTGCGTGGTGCCCTGCCACTGCAGTGGTTTATTTGCTTTAGGTCAAAATGTGGAAATGATCTGACGCTGTGGAGGATTCCCCCTTTTTCTGCCCACAGAAGGGGGTGTATGTACTTGGAAGTGTAATCGGAGTCTTAGACGGGGAGCTGGAAAGCAGAAGCTTTTAATTCGATGGTGGGTATAGATGACTGGAGTGTTGAAGCATACGGTTGAAGATGAAATTGTGTGGTGCAGTCAGTTAATAAAATATGAATGAACATTAAAAGTAGTCTGCAATGTTTTTTCCCTATTGAAATTTTAAAAGGTACTTCATGAGAAGAAAATCAGTGTTGCTGGAGAAAATACATATCAAGCATGATAAATAATACCATGCAGTGCTTCTGTCAGATGCTGTAGAATCTGGTAGGTTGCTGCACCAGAACAAAAAGCTTTGTCAAGTGACATCAGAAGAAGGAGAGGGAAGCAAAGATAAAAACATGTCCCAGCTGGGAAGAGTGAAGCACAATAACAGAATGATGCTCTGGGAGATGGAGAGGTGGTGGTTTTGGGATGAAGGTACTTTTCCCATGTTGTGGTCTGGTTACTGGCTCATGCTTATCTTTTACTTTTCTCTCCAGTGAGGTTTCGCAGTGGCCCCTGGGGTGGGGGAACAGCATTTTCAGCTGCTACTGCTGTGAGTGGAGGATTGTGTAATCGCAATTTCACTCTGCAGCACCGTTCTTAAAGTACCTTTAAGAATAGTGTAGCCTTGTTCTTTCTCTTTTAAATTGTATTTCCACAGTCAGCTTGTGAAAATGCTATTCAGTGAAACAAAAAATTAGATGTTCCTAGAGAACTAGTGTATACTGTTTAAATTCTGCATAGCTTGCACATGCCTGAGGAAGTCTTGCATGAAGTTTCCTGTACTGGAAGAGAAAATTAAGATTTTAATAAGTCAGGCAATCAATAGCAGCTATAACTTCTCCCTTATGAAACTGAAAATAGTATAGTGCTGAGAGAGCTGGGCTTGGTGTGTTACTCTAGCAAAAGCTTGGTGAAAGGGTTTTGAAAGAGGAGCCTCTATTTGTTTTCTGCAAGGACTGTCGTAGGAGTTTGTAAACGTTTGCTGCCTAATCCATCTAAATGGTGTAGTTGTGTTTTTTTTTTTTGTTTGTTTGTTTTTCCGCAGCAGTAGCATTTGAAGCTATCTGGTAAAATTCTCTTCATATGCTGGTTTAAACAAGGAATAGCATTGGATGTTCGGAGGGAAGTATGTTTAAAGTTTATGCTTTTTGTTTAAAGATTTGGGCTGTAATTCACAAAAGATAGGAGATGTGCAGTCCAGGCTGATGTTTTCCACTTCGGTGTCAAAGCTGGATTTTGCAGCTTTATATGGTATCTCAGCCTGCTGACTTTTCCATGGCTTCTTTTCAGGGGCAGGTGGTATCAGTTGCATTGTCCAGACCAAAGGCGATAAATCAAAACCAGATTTTTTAAAAATTATTTTTATTTCTTAAATCTTATGTCTGAGCTTGCTTGTGTTTGCTTAGTTTCCCTTTTTAATGTTCTTTTTCTGCTTCACGGGGAGAAAAAAGGGGAGGGGATGTTTAGTGCTTACCAGATGCAGTGTAAAAATTTCTTAGGGGCCTTAAGATCTACCATGCAAATCTGACCTGTCTTAAAGGCTTGTGCTTGTTCATTATAAGAGGAAACTAATAGGCTCGAATTAATGAAGAAACAGTGAGAGATGGCTACTGCAGGAAGATTATCACTTAAATATTAAGCAGGTCAAGCTTATCAGATACCACACAGCTCTTTCATGCATTTTGCTGAACTATTCTAACTTGAAATGGTTTCTGTCAAGATGGAAATTTTTGGCTGCAGCTGTAAATAGAAAAAGGAAATGGTTGGGTGCAATGATATTTAACAAGAATGTAACTTCCTATTACTCTGAGCTTTGCAGCCCCATTGTGTTTCCTGTCAATAACCTCCCCCATTCTCTTAAGACCAGAGAGAGATGTGCTGCTACATGGGATAAATACTGCAGCGCCCTTACACGTGAAAGTGAAACGCTTTAAGTGGTGTTGCTGCTGAATTGACAGAAAATGGCCCTGTGCTTTTGCACCTAGGGAGATTTTTGAGTGAGATTATGTGCTTGATAAAATTAATTTTTATTTTACTCAGTAAAATTGGAATTGCAGTTGATGCATTCAAAGGCAGGACTGGGATCTTTTCCTTCTGTACTGTTCATGGTCCCTCCTTAATTTTCATTTTTGAATTTCAGCATCTTTTCTCCCCTCGTAGACACACTCTGCAGGAAGAGAAAATGAGTTCATTGTTATTTTAAAGTGAATTAATTAAGGCAGGTGTGATAGAATCAGTACTTTCGTGATTCTCTGTCTTCATTAGATGCCTGATTACATTTGTACAGGATAATGCTTAAAAGCAGAACTTGCCAATAAAATCTGCCATGGTTTCAGTGTTGCAAGGGCAGAATTCAATATTTAGCCTACTTGGTGCACAGAAGTGTGTGGGAAGAAATATGCTGCCCTTAGGTACAAGGTAAGTGAGTATGTGTTGACCTTTTGCCTTTTTTGAGAATTTTTTGTTCTGCCTCCTTCACAGGGGTGTGCTGTGAAGTTTGTTTGCTTCCAGTGACATGGTTTGAAAACTGGTTAGGGAGCAGACATCAAAATTTCATGGTATTTCCAGTGTAAGACTTGCAGCTAGACTGGCTCGGCTTTTAGCCTGAAAAGGTGCTGTGCTGGCATTGTACAGGCCTTCTCTTTTTGCTAAGTACTTCTGTGTACTCTTTCTCTCTTGAGTTGTGTTTTCAGATGTCTGAAAGACACTGAGCTACACATCTTGGCTTTAAAACGTCTTTTTCAGTTTAGAGGCTGTAGGTAGGAGCTTGGATAATCCATGATTTTTCAGAGGCACAGAGTCTTTTAGCTCCTGTTGAAACAGTTTTGGGTTGTGAGTGGTCAGCCTTCTTCAGAAAGATGTTTGTTTACACCTCTAAAGTAGACCAAGGTGCTTCCAGGTTTGTCGTCTTAATACTTTTTCATTAAGTCAGATGGGCACAAGTTAGCATCTTAAAAATGGTTTGTCATCTTAGTGTCAGGTTCTGAAGAACAAACCAGGGTTGTGCAGGCAGTTTTAAGATTTTGGAGGATTTGGCAACTGCAGGGTAAGCAAATTACTTGGGGGGAGAGAGAGAGTGAATTTGGCTGAAAAGCTCTGAGGTTTTTTTTTTTTTTTTTTTCAGAAGAAAAAAAACACACATGAACTGCTTTGTGCCTTTGGGATTTGTGTTTTTATTTCACATACTCATGGGCTAGAAGCATTCTTCAAACGGAACTGAAATACAGCATTTTCTCATAACCCCTGAATTCCAGGACCTGGTAATTCAGGATAAAACGTCAAGAATGCCCGGGCTTCTAAGGGAGCTTAAGTTTTTGTTTCATTAGGCAAGTGACTCTTTTTTTTTTTGTCTGTTGTTTTGTTAAGAACTTAAGAAAATGTGGAAAAAAGGTAAATTAAAGGCTTTATTTCAGAGCAGTTACCATTCTCTTAGGTACTTAGAGATTGCTTTCTGAAGTATTGCAAAATGAACAAGCAATTATTTCACTGTAAGAAGAAAAAAGGAGCGTGAAGGTAGGTCTTCTGCCTGCCCGCGTACTCGGGCTTTGCTGGTGGTGGTGGAGATGCTTCAGAGGAAAGTGTTTGATGTGCATTTTGAACGAGTGGGCCCAGTCTGCTCATCCAAAACAAATAACTTCAGATAGTTCTTGGCCTGGCTGATACAAGACATCATTTTTTTTGTGTGTGTGTCCACACGTAGTCTCAGGTTCAATTTAGGCCCCACTGGTGCCTGAATACCTGATCTGCATGCTTGATTTGCTGACTGCATGCCGGAGTGACTTGCAGCATGCGGGAACCTGTGTGGTGGTCTCAGTGAGCTGAGCTTGGGGCTTTTAGGGTTTTGTGTCCTTTCTTTGTAAAAGCAACTGGGAAGCCAGGCTTAATGAAGCAGCTCTGAGGCATTGCTAATACTTTCTGCAGCACCACTTTGCCTTTTCCAGAATCTTTGCTCTTACTGAGTTGTTGAAGCAGCTGTCCAAGATGCCTAAAAGATACAAGCTCCCTCTGGACCATCTCTAGAGAGCTTTGGTTGTTGCTTGAAATCTGGGTGGCTGAAGGATTTTGAAAGAAGACGTTTCAGAAAACAATTTCAAATGAACTGAAGTCATTGTAAACTCATTTCTTAGTTTAGTACAGCTTTCATTTATTTCTGAAGTTGAGAATTGATTTATGGGGTAGAGTAATTCCATTCTGTTGTTAAACACGCTTTATTGTGCTGCTGCTGCTCAAATACAAACCACATAGACATCTGGAGAAGAAAGCCTTTTCTTTTCACCAAGATATTCATTACAAGATTTCATGTCTAACTGCTCATCTTCTCTGTTAAAATTCTTTTCACGGGTCTTATTCTGATTTTTATCATGGTGTGCATTTTGGACACTTTTCAAGGAGTCTGTTTGGGTGTGAGGACAGGGAGAAAAAACAGATTTGTCTGTGTCCTTACATTCGTATCCTGTTGAGAAATGAGACTTTGTAAGTGCTTTACCATCAGATAATGTGAACATGATCTTTGTGAATCTGATGCAGTTGTGGTTTTGTACTAAGTGAAAATAAAGCAGTGCTGGCTTGGCTAACTCTTCTGCTAAGAGCTTATATAAACATTATTGCAGAATTTCACAGGAAGGGGACACCGGGCGGTGAGGTGAGCGGAGGTTTACCCAGAAGGACCATGAATGGTAGTGGGAACCGGAGGCTGGAGGAGAGGAGGCCGCATGCAGGGGCTGCTTGGAAGTAGCGAGGAGTGGCTGGTGTCTCACACGTTTCTCTAGGCTTACCTACCTCTTTACCTCAGTACCTTTTAAAATAAACCAGATTGCAACTTCTGGCTCGATGCTGTTTTGCCAACTTTAAAAACAACAACAACAACAAAAAAGGTTGTTTGACCTGTCTGCCCCTGAAGTCATGACTTGTGGCTGTAAATCATGGGGTTTGTTTTTGGAGAGAAGTTGTCTTTGTCTATCTCACTGATTTATTTTGGTTTAGCTCCCCTTTCCTATTTTTAGCCAAGATAGGCAAGTTAGCAGGCCTGCACGCGGTGTTTTTTGATGTCTGATACCATTTTGGCCCTTCTTGCCTTCCACACTCTGAAGTCGGTCCCTGACGTATGTGGGGTAGCTCAGAGAACAACAAGACCACCACCCTTCTTCCACAGACAGCACAGTGCTCTTGTAAAGTATATATAAATGAATCCTGATGACAAATTGCCTGTCCCCAAGCATTCAGAAGCTGTGAGTCAGTCCACCCCCTCTTCCCTAAACAATGCAGCACTAAGAATAGCGGAGGCTATTTCGCCTTCTAGGTTCTCAGTGCTTAAAACTCACATGCTTGTTCTTTTATCTGCTAGGCATTATTTTATTAAAAATAAATAAATAACCCGTGATTTTTGGGGCGCTGAGAAGAGCACTGGAGGGTCCCACGTGGTGGTGAGGACATGGGGAGCCAGGCAGAAGCAGCACTGCTCCAGGTGCCACAGCCACAGAGGACCTTCCTGTGAGCCTGATAGGGTTGTAGCAGGGTAGATGAGTGTTTTCTGATGGATCTGTCTGCCATTAGGAAAGATTTTAAGTTTGGTAGTTGAAAAAACAAAACAAACAAAAAAAAAAACCAACATTGTTTAGCAATGTTCCAGTTCCTGTGTTGTTGTTGTTGTTTTTTGACATTTGTCTTGATGGTAAATGTAAAAGAGAAAAGAGGGGCTAGGTGACCTGACATACAAAAGCTTTGCAGAAGACTTTGGTTCAGCTGCTGCTGGGATCTGTTTCTGTATTTGTGTTAATTCTCTGTTAACAATCTTATTCATTTGTCAACACAGTCTCTTTCCATCAGCTGTAGTCAGCACTATTGTAAGTATTTGGGTTCACTTGTTTCTGTATGTGTCAATCTCCTCTTAGTCTTTTTGTTTATCAGGTGTGGTCTGGCGGAATGAATCCAAAATCAGTCAGTGAATGAGATGTTTGAATTTCATTTCTTTGTTTCAGTTTACATATAAGAATTGTGCATTCCTATACAATATGTATATGCTTTTGTATCTCAAAGCCTCATTCTGTGGATTCAATAGTATTCATACATTGAACATATGAAGTGCCGAAATGCCAAACATAAAAAGTTGGATTTTATTTTTATCCATAAAAACAGCATGATTCTACCTAAGCAGAGTCACTTAAAAGAATGACTATTTTTCAAAGGAAAAATAAACAAGAATAATATGCCCTTCCTCCTTTGGTTTTTTTCCATATGCTGTCAACAAAGGGCACAAAAAGGAAGGATGGGGAAAGTTCACCAAGTAACAGTTACGATTATTCCATCTGCAGATGTTGCTATATGAATCATCAGATAATATGGATCCTAAGGTAGTCTGAAGTAATCAAAGAAAAAAGGGTAAAAGGAAGATTTGGAGGAGCTGATGGAAGAAAATGAGACATTGGGGTAAAATTCTCTGTGCTTCTGCTTAGTGCTGGATTATATATATATATATATACACATATATATATATATAGTCAGAAAGATTGACTCTGTTTTTTGAAGTTTTCTCAGAAGGAACAACTTATTCAGAGTAGTTTGGGGCTTTTGTTTGTATTTTTGGGGGCTCAGCACTTTTCTGGTTTTGGCCTGTGAAATGTAAGTAATACTGCTATAAAGAAAGAGGTGAGCCTCTCAGCGGAAGGAGAGGGTGGACCCGAGGAGAGTGCCTGCCTCTTTCCGTTTGCCCTGGGTGCCCTGGTTCCGTGCCCACCTCCCCATCCCCTCAGCTCTTCCTCTTCTTTCCTTTGGAGATCGATGGTTCAGGGTGTTGGCGTTTTCAATATGTATGGTGAGGTTGGACTAGCAAGAGAAGGAGGAAGGATATTGAATTGGTAGTGGTGATGGAGGAAACTAAACTTCTTTGATAACTTCTTTGATACAAAGATGAGTACAAACCTAGCTGAAACTGCTCAGGTGCCAAGGCAGTTGCCAGGAATTCCCTCTTTCATTTTCTTCCCATTTCTCTCTAGTTTGTTCAACTGCGCTTAAAAACGTCCCCTGAAATTTTAGAATTGGCCTGTTCTATCGAAATGTATCGTGGAAGTTGGTGTTCAGGTGGTAAGCCTGAAAAAAACTGCGAGATGCCCCGAAGTGGAGTGTGGAGCTGAGCTGTGCTAGATGTGATGCTGGCTGCTTGGAGATGGCAATGGAGGAGATGGAAACCAGGCTTTCTCCTCTGCAAAGAGGAGACTGTTTCTCCACACTTGTTGTTTCAAGACTTATTCTTAGGCTGATATTTGTGGGTCTTTCCCAGGGCTGTAACATTCTCGTGAAATGTCCCGTGTACTTTTTTGGGCATGTAGTCTGCAGCCAAAAGAGAGCTTTTTTGGCATAACTTGAGGTGAATCCATTTGTGAGGTGAGGTTCTTTAAATGTTCTATTTTAAAAGTGACTTCAACTTTTAAGCATCTTAATAAGTTGTCTTTGAAACTTAACTTCTGTGTGAGTTCCCCTGCAGAGGTCTGGATGCATTACATTGTGTTGGAAAGGCAGGGATGCAGAAGGGTGTTGTGTCAGCCTCTGATGTTGAGGGACTTGGCCCTTTCTCTTCACAGTGGTGGGCTTTAAAATGCATACTAATGGCTTGGGTGTGGAGGGCAGAATGGTCCTCTGCCCGTTTCTTCTATTCCAACCTGTTGTTTCCTCCCTTGGGGAGGAAAATAAAAAAAAAAAAAAAATCCAGATTGGGAAATGGTAGACTTCTTTCTGCGAGTCCTGCTGTCGAATAAACTTGGCTCTCGAGTTACGTTCTGGCACTGCTTCCAGCTGCTGATAAGCGCTGCAGACGCCCTGGAGCTGGCCACTGGGCAGGGTTATGAGCACAGCGCCGCAGGAATGTGGCTGTTCTGCTTTCGGGGCCAGGCTGGAGCTTGGAGCACTTCAGCAGCTCTTGTGGGGTGCAGAGCAGAAGCTGGGTGTCTTGCAACCAGGGTCCCATCCCTGGGGCTGCTGGGGAGCAGTGTGTGGAGATGCTCGGTAGCTCCGTGTAGGGGTGGCTCTCTTCTGCAAGAAGGGTGCTCGTTTGCTTGGAGCTGAGCTGTTCCTTGCAGGGCCACTGTGTGTAAGGGGTGAGGCTGGGTCCAGGATTGCTCCCAGCTTTTGTGGAAGAAATTACCTCCATGGTGATGTGCAGAAGCCAGCTCAGAGCCTGCAGAGCTGGATCTCCCAGATCCAGGCTGCCTTCTCTAGAATGAATGGGGTGCCAGCGCTGGGATCCCTGCTGCTGCTCTCATGGGGCTTTTCCTGCTTTGTGGCTAGAGGGTTGGCTGTGGTTGCTGGCTGAACAGCAGCCCAGTGCATTTTGAAGTGCTATGTCATGTCCTTGTTCTCCCTAACTCAGTGAAATGCAGTCTACTGCATCCCCAAAGCACTGGGTGCCTGTTGCAGAGTTGGGGTCAAGAGGAGAAAAGCTGTTGCTGCCTGAATTCCCCAGAAGACAGGTTAGTAAATCGTAGAGAGCTGCTGCTGATTACACAAATTGGCACAGAGGAGTACTCAGCGTCTTGTCCTTCTTAGCAGAGGCTTTTCAGGTGGGAAAAGATGCCTCAGTAGTACCTGCAGGGTGCGAAAAATGTAAGAAATGTGATGAGGGGATTCAAGGTGATACTATATACATACGTTGTATGGCTTAACTTTTATTTTGATATATATATGCATATAAATATATATTTAAGTACTCTTAAGAAACATGCCTTCCTTCAAATGTCTGGGGCTTTTATTTTACTGGCAATTTTGATCAATTTATGTTTACAACATTGCTCAGACTTTCCTTCTGGGTACGTCCCTGAGGCTGACTTTTGGAGGCCTGGAAGGTGCTAGGTATTGTGGGAGCTGGACAGGAGCTGGCTGGGGGTGGTTGGAAGGAGACTCAGTCATTCACTTGGATTTCATAGTTCTGCATCATTGGCTCTTGCACTATTTTCCAGCAGTTCCCCGGAAGCACTACCTGGATGTATCACATTTCTCCTGCTAAAACAGTAAGGGAGTTGACTCCCTCCTCTGATAAATGTTTTCATAAAAGTTGTGGGTTTTCATAGTAATAAACCTAACTTTCCCTGATAGGTAATAAATTACCATGGCTGTATTGGCTTGGAATATAACAACAGAATTACATAGGTGCTTTAATATATAAAAGGTGTAATGTTACAGAAATGCATTTTTAAATTGGGAACCAATTAACTGCACTACTGCATGTTATGCAAAACAACTGGATAACAAATGAGACCACAGTCCTTCCCTCCCATCTCAGACTCACTTTTGCTAGGATGCTTATTAGCATCATCCAGCAGTGATGAGCCTGGTTCAGGCTATGGAACCTGCAGACTGCTTCTGGGGAAGTTTTTAACAGCATGGTGCACTGGGTATGTAGCTGTAATGAGCAACTGCTGGGCTTGTTTTTCACCTCTACGGCTGTTTAGTCTTGTGGAGAACATGTTTTAATTGAGAAAGTGGTGAAGATGCCCTGGGATTTCTGTCTACGTTAAGGGCATCTCGGCTCATGTTGAAATAAGCTAAAAATGTGCTAGAACTGATGGGAACTTCATTGTAAATGTTCCTAGGGCAAAGGAAAGATGATGATGTGTATGTTTCCACACTCTCTCTTATTCTCTTCCACTTAGAAGGAATGAGGTGGCTTTTGTATTAAAGCCAGCTAGGCAAGCACTTCCTTTGATGTCAGTTTTTCACAAGCTGCTATTTGCTTTTCTCCCTGTGCATCTCTCAGCTCTGCTCATACAAGTGCTTGTCTGAATGCTGGGTAGACTAGACTGGGGATCTGCGCTGTGCTGACATAATTTTCATTCCTCAGGACTCTCTTAAATGACTTCTGCATGGCCCCCTACACAGCCTAATAAACAGGTGTATCAGTATGACTGAGGGGCTATGATCAAGGCAGGGAGGTTGTTCAAGACAGCATTGCATCTAGAGTGAAATGAAATGCTTATCAAGCTATGCTTTTATTAGCATGAGCTTTCCAATGTGTGCTATTATACAGAAACCTTCTTAAAAAGGTCATTCTCAAGGCAGAGAGAGGAATGTATGAAAAGGTTTGGAAATAGCATGTTTAGGAATACAAGGAACTACAGCCTGTAATATGTCGTCTTTCCCTGCTGTGTATAGTATCACATGCACTAAATATTGTCATATTTTCCCCTTTTTTCAGCTTCTCAGCAAAGATGCCTCCAAATGGGAAGGCCTTACATTTTCACCCTTCAGTCCTGCATTTTGGAATGCAGTAAGTGTCTTGCGTTATCGTTACCTCAATTAATAATTAAGTGGGGAGGAACAGCTCTGCTGGGCTACGTTTGGGTGAAGATCATTAGCTGAGATCATTACATCCTTTGAAAAAAAGAGAAATAGTAAGTAACTGCCACGGAGTTGGAATCGTTTTGTACCTTGAGGCACTTTGTAAATGAAAATTAATGCAGTTTTAGAAAGGAGGAAAAAGGAACAGGGAACTGTAATGTGTTCTGGGTAGACACTGAACAGAAGGGCCTTCTCAGGTGATTCTGCATGTGTGTCAAATCAGTTCCTCATGGTGGTTGTTCCTTTCTTGAAAAGTTGCCTTTCTAGAGCAGGAAGAGCTTGTTGCTTCCTTTAGCTTTCAAAAGTAAAATAAGAAAAACAAAACACTTTAAAATGATGATCTGTCTTCCCGTCAATAACCAAAACAGAAACACTGTACCCTTGTGAGTTACTGGAATGTTTCAGAAGGTGTATATATAAGCTGCTGGTTTTAAGATGTATTAGCTAACTCACAAGCCTTAAGAGATCGTTGTTTTAGCTGACAAAACAAAACAAGACTTCAGTTATTTGATCTTTCTTACTGAAAGCTTTGTGCTTAGTAAGGGTTGCATTAAAACAAACAAACAAAAAAAACTTAACTCCAAGTGACCCAAGTAAGCTTTGGCTAGGTGCGCCTCTTGCATTGCAGTGTTATTTGTCTTTGTATGTTAAAGGGCAAAATTTGTTTGGTATTTTTCCAGAGAATAATCATATCTGTGAAACTTTCATATCAATATGTTCTGGTGTGATTTGTTTGGATGCTTTTTGTACGTTGCCTATGCTTATAAAGTGAATAATTTATTTCTCTTTCCCCCCCACTTTAGATTACTGGGGTTACCCAGAGCTAAAATGCTGCATGCCTACAACCCTAGTAGAGATAGAGAAGTTGTGGTGAATTCAGTGTTTACAGCTACTAGACAGTTTCATGTGTCTCCTGTTCATAGCCGGGTGAGTGTTGATGTACTTTTGGAAACTATGTAATGGCCAAGTGCCAAGCCTTCATGCTTCCTTTGGCCTAAACTTTTCATTCTGTGTTTTCTCTTTGTGCTTTTCCTTAGGACCTCTAACTTCTTTCTGTTTTTGCTAGCACTTTTTGCTCGTATTTACTTAGATTGGTAATGGAGAAGACATCCAAAACCTACAGTAGGAAATGTGTTTTACAGTAACTCAGAAAGAAAAGATTTTTTCAGTGTTAAATTGGCTGTTTAAATCTCATTCTGTTATATGCTGCATTATGCAGTCATCCACAGGCATGTGGGTGTTTACAGCCTTGAATTTTCAGTCTTTTCAATGGTCTTGCATATTCAACCAAAAAAAATTACAGTGGAATGTTTTATGCATTTTTGTATTGCAGTTATGAGCATAATTGCCATAGGATCTAAGACCATTATTTTAACTCAGATTTTTTTTTTAATGGTGTATAACAATATAACACATGTTAAGAATAAGTCACTGGGATCTGAATTTGATGAAGCCCAGATTTTACCCTCTGCTGATGTGCAAAGCATTTTGTTATGCTTTTGTCTGGGGTTGTATTTTTTTTTTTCCTCACCATGCCTGAATGGATATTACTGTGCAGACAAGCTTTATTGCTCTCTTGGTTAGGCAGGTCTATTTGGTTAGAATTGTTTTGCCCAAGTTCTGCTTTGACTCATTTAGCTATTTGTCACAGAGGTGATTGACTTGATTTGTGGTAAGTGCCTACGTGCGGGGAAGAGTTTTAAAGGATGTGGAGGTTGTTAGTGCTGCACAATGAACTTCTTGTGCAAAAAACATTGAGACCTGAGCTAGCTGAGAAATTCCAGCCATAAGACAGCAAGTTGCTGAGTGCTCTCAGTTCTTCTACATTGCAAGAGATGAGAGAGAGTTATGGACAGGTGAAACGTTGTAGGGCTGAGTTTCTGGTAGCGGGATCTGCAGATACAGAAGAACATGTGGAAATGCCTGTGGGTGAGTGGTGGGTGTTGTGATTAGCTGCACTGAGCAAGCAAGCATCTTTGTGGTCTCTGTAGGTGATTCCAGCGATGGGAAAAATTTCATTCAGAGTGCTTTTTCTGCCAACAGAAGAAGGCAATATTGAAAGCTCATTATTTATAAATACCTCATCTCATGGAGTACTTTCATATCAGGTAAATTTGCTAATTTTTGGTGTGAGTTTTGGATTTGTGTTTTTAAAAAGCGCTATTCATGCGTTTCAAACTTAATGTTCATTGAATTCCTGATACAAGTCAATTGGAGTAACATTTTATAGTTCATCCCTATTACCAGATCTTACTGATCTCATGATCCCTCGTACTTGTATACCATTGAAATAACTACTGTTAGCGGGACTACTTGTTGTAGTTGAAATCAGTGTGTTTGTTTGTATGTAGCAGTTCATGGTCCTGTCAGTACTGGTTGGCTCCATATAACATTATTGTCTAGAATGCACTGTGCTGGAATTTGTTTGTCATGAAAAACATATGTAGAAAATATTTGAAGTGGTCATCAACTGCCCTGCAGCATTTTATGTAAATACAGTGGGGATGCAGCACACTTGAGAGCTTTAGGTCCTTATAACGTGAAAGTAGAAGTTACAGGCCTTGTGTTGAAGCTTATTGTCTGATTATCTAGAGAATTCAAGTGGGTCTTAAATTACTTGATTTTTATAAGGGATGTTACACATTTCAAGTTCTTCACTTTCATTAAGTTGTGGAAGAAAAATCTAAATCTGAATTTAGTGACCTAAAAACGATGTCAGCTTTAATTAATCATGCAGCTCCTTCATTCTCAAACTTTGATGCTGTGCTAGAAAACAGACTTCCTTGAAATGAAGCATAGATAAGTTCATTGAAATACAGGTTTTGGAATACAAATAGTGCCGTTGCCTAGCACATACTAGGGGTGATGCCAAATTTTGTGGGAACTTTTCATCAAAGACAGGGGAACACAGCATTATAGAGTGTTTGACCTTTTCTTTTTTGCATTTTATCCTCTCTTTGCATTCACTCCTGACCCCTTGTTTTTTGTTACCCAGTCAGCTCAACCAGGGCCTTTTGTGAACGAGTTGCAGGGAAGCAGTTGTCAGTGTCACCAGAAAATCGGTTTGTCTTCTGTTGGACTGCTGCTAAAATTGGTGGCATACTGTTATTCACGGACAGTTTCACCAGGCATCTGTAACAGAGCAAGTGACTGTCCATGATTTCAGCCTGCATTAGGTTTAAGAGCTTCACAATTGGGCATAACTGTAGTGGCTGATGCACAGCTACAGTGCTCTTGAGACCCCAAAAGCCTTGAAATATGTTTGTTTCTAACATGTTTATGTGAGAATTATGTATGGAAGATCCTTCCAAATAGAGGAGTACCACCGTTACAGTAAAATGTACTTTGTAAATGTCTCAATTTAAAAAATAATTAAAAATTCCCCATATGCCCTTTGATTGGATATTTTCTATCTAGTGCCTAGTGTCTGCAGTGAACACTGTTATTCAATTAATTTAAAACATGTTTTTTCTTCTGTTTTAAAGATTTATTTTCATACAAGTAAGTGAAAAACCCCAATGGGTTTTTCTTGAGAGGAAGTAATAAAATCATCAGAGGTTGTCTTGCATCTCATTGTCTTTAAACTAATCTTGGTAGAGTGGAATATAAATGCAGTAAAAAAAAATAACTTGCAAATTTTGAGTGCTCTGAAAATTTCAGGCTTTAAAAACCAAAGCAATCAAAAAATATTTTACTTAATTTTGAAGTCAAAGCCATTGATTGCTGTATGCCTTCAGGCTAGAAACATAGTTTTCCAGAAATCACCGCACAGCCAAATGGTGACTGTAGCACTGTGTATGTGGTTTTAGCCCCCTCTGCTTTATTTAGTAGCTGATTGACAACCAGGACTACATGTGTGTAAGTATTGCCTGTAGTTTTGAAAAATAGTACTGCTTTACTCCATCATTTGTGAAGAAAATTTGAAAGATAATACCTCCTGTTTATGTGTATTAAAAAAAAAAAAAGTCTAGCTTAGCTGTCATGGTTAAAATAGGAATTATTGCCAGATTCCAAATATTTCATATATCCAGATACTTGTATAGTAATTGCCTGAAGAATAGTAAGAGTTTAAATGCTTTCTTTTTGAGACAGCCTGATACTCTGCTGATGGGTGGTTTTCTTTTGTAATAGTGAATGAGTGAAGATGCTAATGTGCCACTTGTGTGTATATTTACTTTGCACAATGGAAAATGTTTTAATATATATATTATCTTTAAAAGAATGTAATTTAAAAAACCAGTCTGTTCTTTGGAATTCTTATTAGTAAAATAATTTTCTATATTACTGTGATAACTGAAATACTGTATGTTGATGTAATGACTTGTTTTTTTTTTTTAACAAAAGGTTTTTGGAGTGGGAACTCTGACGTCTACTCCAGAAGAACCTAGAATGCAGCTAGCAAATGCCTATTTACTGCTTCCGCATATTCAAAACATCCAGGCATCGCAAACGCTGGTACAGTATGCATTTCAAACAGTAGTGAAACACTAATCTACTTAGACATAAAATATTTTTGTCCTCAGGTTGTTGGGATACAAGGAATGTTAACAGAAAATCCAAGTACTGGTGACTGCAGGAGAGGGGTTACAAGATACAGGGCTATTGTGATGAGCTGGTGTTCTGGCTCTATTGAGACAAAAGCCTTTGGCCTTAAAGCTACTTCCACTCGTTCTTGAGTGTTGATGCTGTGCTGTGCTGTCCTCTCAGATGTGCCAACAAAACTATCTGTGTGCCCTTGCTCTGAAAGAGTGGAGAATTTATATGTCTTGAAAATAAATAAATCCACTTACAGGGTCAGTGAGGGGAGTGGCTTTAGATGGGCTGTGTGTTTTTTTTTTTTTTTTTTTTCCCCATTTTATTTCAGACTTGTTCCTCATGCCAGTTCAGAGCTGTGATACATACAGTTTGTCACAGAATTAGAAAGCATGGTGTGCTGCATGGATGAGGATGAGAAGTGCTGAGAGTCAACCTGGTGTACCCCTTCTATCTCTGTCAATGCTGAAGACATCAGCTTTGTTTACCTCAGCTTGACACAAGTAGGGAACTATGAAGAATACAGCAAGATGGATCTACGAGGCATAACTATTTAAATTGGAAGAGAAGGTTTATCAGTTTCTTAGGTTTAGGTGCAGTTGCACTATTTTCATAGCTGTCCAGGCTGTGTAGTACTGCTCAAGTGAATAACTGGAAAATTGGTCTTTCAGATTTCCTTCATAATTTTTTGGATAAGAACTTCTGTATAATATGTGTTTTTAGTTTTGTTAAACATATTGTAGAATATTATAGCACATAACAAAATTTCATCTTTTATCTAAATATAACCCGCACTGATTGCCTTCATGATGCCTTCTTCTTTTTCTTCTACCTGAGAGAAATTCTCACCTTAGATTTCATTTTTAAGTCTGCTCTCTGTATGTTAGATCAGTCTTACCTCTCCCCAAGGATAACACACAATTTCCTTGTCTTTCTTTCTTTTCCTCTGCACCAGTCTTCCTGTATACATACAAGTATGTATGCTTGTGGGTATGTGTAGGCAGACAATTGTGAAGGAACCAAAAATCTTTAGGTTTAGTAATTCATGGTGGAGGAAGGGAAGAATGCTATTCATGACATGTTGTTCTGCATCTTCTCAACTGTCTTGATGGATTGTCGTCAGATACTACGTGAGGTTTGAAAGGAGACTCTGCTGTTCATTCAGTTCTATCTGAATGCCTGAGTTAGACAAGTTGTGTGGAGTGTTTGACGTCTTTGTTATTATATGGTGAGGAACATTTTCCTCTGCTTTATTTCTATAGAGTACAGGCTTGAGGTGCTTTGGCAGTGGAGGATGGTACCACCTGGCACCTTTCTCGTCTCAGTACATGAGATATGAGAGGGTGTTGACTCAATTCTCCTAGCTCTGGGTGTAATTTTTCTGTGCCTGGCTATAACTGGGGAATTATTCTTCAGTTCACTGTGTTACCAATCTGGACACAAGTGCTGCAGTAATGGTACAGTCTCAGCTGTTGAAGGTGATAGGTGAGATCTAAGGACTGAAGTGGAGATTGTGGCTCGAGTTTGGGTCCTTTCTCTCTGCTTTAAAGATAGCTATCTGCTCCATAAGTGTCTCTTTCAGTTTACCCCACTAATGGTCTGATCCGGTTCCCAAAAAAGTTGGTATGATTCCTTCTTCTCCAGTTTATATTATAGGCTTAGAAGCTATGTGAGGAAGAGGTCCATAACGTTTGAGTGACTACACATACACAAACTTAAGGACACATAAATACTAAACAATGGAGTTTTGTAGTGAAAAAAAACATTCCAAACAAATCAGCCATACCTACCTAATTGTGCATTTCCTTCTGAAGTTTGTTTTTAACTGAAGTGAAATACCAGTGTAAGTTCAGGGTAGCATAAGCCTCACTTGGGTGTGCTAAAGATATCCTTGCCTCTAAAGTCTACTGATACTCCTTGGAAACCTCTGAGAACGGTCAGTGAAGGCTCCATGGCTTGTCTTTTTTCCCACCATCTACTAGCTCTTCTTTTAAAGATGGTTGTGTTTAAGCTGCTTGCTAACACTGAAGGTGGCATCCGTCATTGTCAGGGCTGGAAAGGTAACATCTTTGTGTAATCCAGTGGTGATGAGTAGAAAGGCTTCTCACAACTGCTGGATGCATTGTCACTGTAACGTTTAGATAACTACTCATGCTTCTGACGCTTAAAGCCAAAACCATTTGTAGGTGGCGTTACATCTTTCAGCTTTCTTTTAGCTAAGCTGAACAATCCAAGCTCTCTAGTATCCTTTCCTGTGATGGGCTGGCCATTTCTTAACCAAGCTGACAATGCCTTTCTGCAGCTTTTCCAGTTAGTAACAACTTGTTTTGAAGATGAGTGGTCAGAATTGTGCATAGGGATGTGGATTAAGTTTTGCCGTTTTGGGGGGGAAATGAGCTTCCATGCTGCACTGAGTTTGTGGGTTTTAATTGTTCCTAAGTCAGTGAAGGCACCCAGGCTTTTCTGTCATTCTCCCATATTTTTAACCAGAAGCTCTTATGATTGATGAGGATGAAAAAGAAAGACAAAGTTACTGTTGTTGAATTTCACCTTCTTTCTGGTGCTTTTTTCCAAGTTTCAGCATGTGGAGTGTTCATAATCAGCATGCTCTGGCTATGGTCCTGGACCCTGGTATTTCTGGCTCAGGAGCTGGGAGGAAGCGAGCTGTATCCAACACTGAATTTGTAGTGTGTCCACATGGCCGTTCAGCAGCAACTAGTTACCACTAAGCCGTGGCAGATGGCAGAGCACATGTAGGTCATCTTTGTTTATCCAGCTTCTGGATGTGGCCTCTGCTCCAGATGCCTGTTATGGGGTGTTGTTTAATATTTGCGTGGCACTTAGCAGGCAGCTACATCAGTGCCTCGTGTTGAAAACGCTGTACAAACAGGCTGGAAATGTCAACGGAGGAGTGAGCTGCAGGGAGGGATGTCTTATCACAGGAGACACAGGCGTTGCTTTCCTGGCTTCCCAAGACTCCTTACGTTATGTTTTGTGCAGGTGAACAGAAGATGACAGAAGCAAATTTGTGCGGTGTGTTGTTAGGGTGTGGAGAGGGACTGTGGTAGAATAGTAGAGTTTTCTTGGTGTGCCATCCTGATAACTGCCTGCAAAAAACTGATGAAACTCTGCTGAATCATTGTTACAAGAACAGCTTAACAGTGCTTCGCTTACAGCAGTGGAGTGGCTCTTCAGGACCAGGGGCTGTCCTGGAAGGAAACTTTAATGTATCAACGTTCAAAAAGAAGGGGAAGCTCCTTCTGTGTTTGTTCCTTTCACATTATAATACAGCCAGACTCCAGGAAGTGGTTTGAACTCTATAAGTCCTGATGTTAATGCAATAATATCTCTGAAGATCTTGTGTAGAGCCGTGTCTGACTGACAGGGTACCCGGGGCAGAATGAGGAATCCTGCCCCTAAAAGCAGCCTCAGTTCTGCAGTTGTGTGGTCGTGGTTGAGGTGGCCTGTGCCAGCGGGCCTGCTGAGGCTCTGTCTCTTGTGAGGGTGAATTATTTCCTGAAAAATTGCCAACCGTACTGTCCCCCAACAAGAATCCTAGACCTTCTCCAGCAGAATGGCACTCCTGGCACATCAGATGGTTGAATTTATTAATTTATTTTTCTTGAAAGAGGCATCTGTCCCTCTCTGGTTTTTAATTGAAGAATGTACCAAAATTGGCCAAAATTTCATCTGAGCGGCTTCCATTAGAGTTGTCCATAGAGTTCCTGTATGCATATCTAATACAAAACAGAGGCACCATCGTAACTTTCTGGTGAGTGAGGGAGTGGTAGTGGTTGTGTTTGTTATGCATTGCTTTTTCTAACTTTTCCCATTATAATTTGCCTCTCCTTTTGAATTTGCCTCTGGTGTGAATATGCCCTGTAAAATTCATCACTCTGCTGATTCCTGTGCGGAGTTGCTTGCAGTGTAAATGAAATGCTTCCACTCCTGAGAAGAGTGAACATGGTCATGGAACTGTTGTCTGGGAAGCTCAGCTTGACATTTTCTTCCCAGATTCTTTATTTGTCTTTATGGTTAATGCAGTCATGCTACCAGTGTTTTGAGACAGTAAACACAACAATCGTGCGTCTATTGTCTGTCTCAGATAAATGAAAACCCTTTTCATTTTCTGAAGGTAACCTTTACAAAGAGAAATAAAGAATTGCAATAGAAAACAGGTCAACACTGAATACACCCCAATAATGTTTTTCCCACTGTGTGTTATATTAGCAGCTTCAGTCTTTAAGGTAATAGCAGATTATTGTGTAGGCCTATTCCAGGTCAAGAAAAGAAGTTCAAATAAAACTTTGGAAAAACATGATTTAACTGAATTTTTATGGGGGTAGGGGTCTGCCATGGCATTGAGTAAGTGTTAACACCTCATGGTTTATCATCATGGAAATTATAGTGTTTTTTCTAAATTTTCTAAAACCACTGAGAAGGGAATTTTAAGTAACAAGGTTTGTTTGATCAAAAAAGCGATCCCAAAAGTTGCTGTTTGTGTCTGACTGCCTTGTTAAAACTCCGTTTGCAATTGCGGCTGTGAGATATTGGTGTAAGTGGTGCATGTTTTGGAGCCAAATGGTTTTAACTGCTCTCAAAACTGAGGACAACAGACTTTGCAGGAAGAAAAGAGCTGGTTGGGGTTTGTACACCTCCAGCGAGCTGTGCTGGAGGCATGTGCCTGTGTTTTGGTGCTGCTAATAGAACCTTTGCAGAGGTTGGATCGCCCCCTTGTGTGAAGCCTAAGTCATTTCGGTATGATATCCACTTGAACTAAGACTGCAGATTTTGCGTTTGCTTCCTTTGGGCTGTGCTTTTCTAAAACCATACCCCATCACATAAATGAAATGTGATATATCTCTCTGTTCAGATGCACCCTGCTCCCTTCTGTCTGTCCCATCGAGATACGAAGTAGGCTGTTAGGTACTTTAAAACCTTTTATTCAGTTCTGCCTCTCAACATCAAATTATTTAAATTCTTCAAAAGAAGTTGCATTGACACCTTCAGGAACTTGAACCTGCAGACACCCCATTCAGATTTAGTTGGGTATCAAAAGACAATCTGAGTGGGGTTTCACATCAGTCTCAAAGTCATCAGGTAATTTTGCTGTAATTAAGTTACAAGTAGAGTGACAACTATCATATTTTTTTATATATATATAATTATCTAGAATTTACATATACTGGCTAAGCAGTATGTGCAGTTAAGTTGGCAGTCCAGATTCCCAAATAGCTTTCATGAACTGTGCTTGGCTTTGTTGGTGCTGTTGCCCCATTAGATTTATGAGTGCTTTACAAGCTGGCACAATCACCGCCTTTTCCCTTTCCAATCAATAAAAAGGTGAAGCAAGCATTTTCTGTCTGTCCATTTTGGCATGAAACCTATGTATAAGACCATATCCAGAACGCATTACGTTCTTGGCTTAGGAACTGTATTTCAGTATACAACTGACACAGAAAATAAGAAGCTTTTTTATTAAACAAAAAGGCTGTGTTGCATACAGTTTATTGTCTTATGAAAGTTTATAAGGATTTCTGGTGTTGATACTGTATAAATATTTAGCAATTGTGTATAATAATAGCTTGATAAATTGGTAATAATGGAGTTCATTTCTTGAGAAATGAAGTTTGCTGACCTACTATACAGAATATATATATATATATATATGTTTTCACAATTTTCTTACATTGCTGTGTGTCATGCATGTGTGGAGACCATCTTATTATCTTTATAAACTGTAGTGTGTGAATCAGATTAATATGATAACATCTTTTGAGGCAATCTGCTTGACATTTTCTTCACTTTTCTGTCTTACAGGCAGAAACTATGAATGCCAGTGTCTTACGTGTTCACCTTGAATGCAGTTTACCTAATGATGCATATCAGCAAATTAAGGTATGTTTTATTATCATGTGATGTCTACTTAAGTTGTCTTATTTTAATTCATGTTTAGAGGGATGCTTTCCAGAGTTTTACAAGCTTTAGCAACAGTGCAGTTTCAGATGTCTCAGTTTTAAAAAGAGTTGTGATTTTTAACTGTGATTCTATAAAACTGTACCTTATGGTATAAATGAAATGTTACGCACACCACACTATTACCATGAGGAGAAGGTGAAATGGTGAAAGAAAATACCCTTCCCTTCCTCCAAAATTCCTAACTAAGTATGCATTGTAATGCATGTTATATTATTTAAATAAAGTATTAGAACAATATATTAGTAATAGTTTAGATTCTTGGAATTTTCTTTCTCCAGATTTTTTTTTTTTAATGAATTTTTGGTTCATACTGGCAAAAGAGCAATGAAATGAGAGTCTGTCTGGAATGCCTTAGTTGTATTTCCAAGAGACTTTGAAACAGGGCTTTGATGTTCAGCAGAGCTGAGGAGGGGTGAATCCTTCTGCAGAAAAGCCCCCTCCAAAGTGCTGAGCAAGCACTTAAGGCACTAGATTTCCTGCTCCTGGGCAGTGCCAGCAGAATATCATCTTCCCCTTTGTCTTCAAAAGAGTTTACACAGTAAATAAGTAATGGTTCACAGTGGTGCTGGCACTTGATCAGGTATTTTGTTGGATCAGATCTATAGGTTGGAGCAGTGGTCTGCAGCCCCTTTCTTTCATCAAGTATGACTAGGTCAAAACTCCTAGCTATTTTTCTGTACGTTACAGATCATAGTGATCCTGTACTGTTTCATTTCCATGTTTGACTCTTGCATTGCATGGCAAACAAGGCTAGGCTTGAGATGCACCTGGAAGTTTAAGATCACATGTAGTGTAGCTGCCCGCTCTCCGATAAAAGCTTCCCAAAGGTACATCACCCCTATGCTTGAGTCTCAACAGCAGCATCCTCTGTGCTTCTGGTAGCTATTGCAAGCTTCAGAGGGTTTCTTTGATGTACTATGAGGGAACCAACATCCACAGATGCTTCCCCCCGTTACACCTCATTGTGGCACTTCAGGGTAACTGAAGGTGTTCGCTACCCCTTCACTAGAGCACCTCTTGTGTCAGGTGTGGAAGTCTTCTCTTCTACATCCTTCTCTTCTACATACTACTTTTAGTCCTTGTGGTAAAGCAGCAGAATCTGATTTTAGTGACCTTTCATCGTGTGATGCAGGACAAATTTGTTACTCATTGTTGATTGTCTAGTTTTGTTTTGCTTGTTGCATTTAATTTTTTGCAAAATGGTGTCTCTGTCTTTGTAGTTGCTAAGACTCAGCTGTCTTAGCAGCAGCCACTACTTAGAAAGGAAATAAGATCCTATTTGTATTTATCTGAAGTATTCTAGCCAGACGACAGTGTTTTCTATTAAGAATTGTACATGTATGTTTGTTTTTTTAAAATTACTTCAGTGAGAAATGGAGACAAAAAACACAGGATTTGGAAAAATTAACTATAAACAGACCAGTGAACATGAACTGTCTTCCTACCATTAAGACACATGCATCAGTCTGTTTATGGCACATTTTATTGAAGGCAGAGGATTTAACAAAGGAAACTGTTTTGCAGTCCCTGAGGTGAGACTGACTAAGACAGTTTATAAATTTGCATTCTTTCAAGGTTCAGTGTCCTTTTTAGTTGTTTTTCATCTTTGTTTTTGCTGTGCTGTCTGTATCTGCACTGTCTTTGGTTTCTGCTGGGAATTTTAGCAGAGGTCCTAATTACTCCTGTTTATCGGCACTTGTGTGCTGAAGACCTTGTCTGTTAGATAATGCCTTTGATTAACTTCTCAAGATACCTTACTGTAATGATTTTTTCCATTTCATCCCCCACCACACACACACCGTATATCCCCTTGTCTCGCTCCAGAGTTGCTGTTTTATGTCCGATGACCCAATGCTGCTAGAAATGAGCTTAACGGTAAGAATGGAAAATGCACAACAAGATTTTGTGGAGCACAGACAATACTTACTGGAGAATCTTTTTGTAGTTTATGTAGCAATGGAAAAAACGAAGACCTCAGGTAAGTCCTAAATACCACTGTTATTTGTAATAGAAATCGGTTTTATACATACATTATAATTTGATGTGCTAAATTGAATCAATTTCAGCAACACTCTAAAGTTTTTGCAAGTAAGGAAAAACAGTCAGTTAAATACACCTTGTCAGCCACTTGCTTAGGGCAGAGCTGCACTAAGGGCAGTCCTCTTTATAAAGGTAACAGTTGCTAACTATGTCTGCTTCATTGCTATTTTCCCTATGCTAACACATCTGCTAAATAGTATGAAAAGATATCACAGTCCTTTGATTTCTACAACTCTGTGCTTAGTTTCCCAGGAATTAAATTAGTCATAATAGGACTGTGAAGGCAGAATGGTTTGTACAGTACTCAGAACAGTAGATATTGTGGATAGTAGGGTAATGAGGCAATACAGATGTATGCATCATTTGTTCTTCTAAGCTAAAATGCCACAGGGAGAACAATCAACTTCTTACAGTTTCTTTATGCTACGTTCATTGGGTGAACAAATCTTCTAAGTCCAAGAGGTTTTAAATTATTTATAGAGCTTTGCGGTCTGTTTGGTTAGGTTTTTTAGGCATTTCTGCCAGTCTGACTTTTTGAAGAAGGAAGGACTTCCTAAGAGTCCGGATTAAAATAGTAATTTTTAATGCTAATAAAAAGAGCGTGATTGTCTTATCTTTTGAGAAGTTCAGGTAAAGGTCTGGTCACAAAACACTATCTGCCGTTCCCCCGTGCCTGCCCTGTGATGTGATATTTGCACAATTGAAACTGAAACACCCACTGTAAATCTATTTTCCCTGCCCATGGGATGCCGATACTTGATGTTGAATTGTTTATTCTGGTGCTGGCAGAGAGTTGTTCACATCTGTCATTTCAAGGGTGTTTGCTGTTGACACTTTTGATGGGTAGAGTGCTGAAGGTATATTTTAAGGCTGTTTTCTACTAAATGTAATGCAGTTATGAGTGCTCATTGGATTAGAGGTTGATCATTTAATCCCTTTGGACTCGCTATCAGTTGGAAGTTCCACTTTTCGCTCCATGAGTACCAGTTCTGTACCATACCAAAACAGCAGCGTTTGCTTGCTGCCTTCCATTTGTGTAATTAAACGAGAGACACGGTCTCGAGGGGAAGGTGTAACAAAATGGAATATGATGCTGTTAGTCTCTTTCCTCAACATGCGTTAGAGTGGGACAAGCAAGTAGGCAGGGTCTGCACAAGGGAACTTGCCAGCTGGAAAGGTAGTAGATGAGTGTGCGCTTTAAATCTCACAGCTGTGGGAATATGGAGCATCTGTATCAACATCTTGAATTCTCTTTGGGAAGGTGGCATCCGTAGTCTTGCTCTCAGGCAGCTGAGCAAAGCACACTCATTCACAGAAATTCTACCTGGTAAACTGGGAGAATGATGCACTGTTAGCCTCTGCTTACTTTAGGTACAAGCAAAGGCAAGAACTCAGGTTTCCTTCCTTCACTGAAGTGTTACGACCACCGTGGTGTAATAGCTGTGTCTTGTCTGTCCTGTGGCTCTTCTTTTGGTCTTACAGATCTTTGTAGTGTCCAGTGACTGGGAGCGTAGCTTCAGCAGTGACAAAGGGTGGTAATCAAATACACCTCACCTGCAGGTGAAAGCTGGCTTATATCAATTTCTTGTTGCTAAGGTTAGAAAATTACTATAATACCTGGTGATTAAGCCCCAAAGGCGTGAGGCATCAAATCTAACTTTGCGTTGTCTCCTGAGAATGGCTGTGGTTCAGAGCCCGTGACCCGGGCTCTTCTATAGCTGTGTGCTTACACAGGCTGTGTTTTTTTATTATTATTATTTTTATTATTTATTTATTTATTTATTTAACTGGAGTATCACGTGCTATTGATGCTTTGGCCTCTTACAAATTCGTAGCAACATCAGCCACCCACCTTTCCTTCAGCTGAACCTCTTGCCTCCCTGCCTGCAGGAAAGAGTTGTTGTTCCATCCTGGATTTAGGAGATAATGAAGGAAGATATCTTGTTGATGCTTGCCTTCATACATAAGGCCAAAAATCTTAAGTGGATTTCTGTGCCTTTATAAAGTGGTCTGAGAGGATTTCCAGCCTCAGATGTGCACATCTCCTCATTTTTACAAGGGCAGCTGTTCCGCAGAAAGCTTTTTAAATTTAAATTATGATTGCTTCTCATATGAGTGTCTGCCTCAGCAAGAGAGCTTCAATCCTTGGTGAGTTACCTGGATGTTCATTCTTTTGAACAGGTGATTCCACGGTAGATATGTACATCTTGCATTCTGGGAACAGCCACGTGCATATACAGGTAAGTATGGGCTTTTAGGAAGCCATATTTTAGAGTGTTGAATTTGATTAGGGAATTAATTAACCCACTGGCTTACTCTCTAATTGCAGATGGGATTTTGCTGGTGGCAAATGTTACACATCTATATTTCTACATTGTGCCCAGACATGTTAATATATCTTTTAGAAGATGAGTTGTACTTCCAGCAATGCATTTTTTTTAAGACATAGGAGCTGCTATCTTTGAATAAAAATCCATGGGTTTATTTAGAAGTTGTGAGAAAATTGCAGGTATTGGCTTGCAAATTTAACAAGAAGTTACGCTAATATGAGAGCTACAGTAATAATGATGGTAGTGCTACAAGGATCATCTTATCTTGTCTTTGTGCAGGAAATACAACAGTTGTCTCAAAATGGCAGATCACCTGTGGAGTTTGAGCCAGTACTGCTATCTTCATCATCTACTAACTTTACAAAAGTTGCTTCTATTTCTTGTAAAGGTACAGCATGCACATACTTATTGTAATCAAACCCTGTCTAATTATCTATACAATAGTAGCTTTTTTCATCAGACAGATCTTGAAAAATCTCAGGAAAAAAAAAATTAAGATTTTTTTGAGGAGGAGAATGAATTCTTTCTGTTAATTATTTCCATCATTTTTGTGTATATATGCTTCCTTTTACCCTGATCTAAGGCTCTAAGCTATATATTTTTCAAAAAGAAGAAAACATATACTGAAATTGTTAGCTGATTTTAAAATAAGCATAATTATTGAATATGCTTTTTCAACATCCTTTTATAATTTGTGGTTATTTTTCTGTTTCCAATATATTTTCTAAAAGGCTATTGTTCTTGGGTGGTCATTTTCTATGACATTTCTTGGCAAGATCATTGAAGAGGCTTGCCTGAGACCAGGCATGTTTGTAGAAGAGCAAAGATTAAAATTTAGGCATTGCTGACTCCAGCTTGTTTCCTGTTCTGTCCACTAGACTGCAGTGCATAGACTTAAATGTTTCTGAAACAGGCTGCTTTCATAATGACATGGGCACTCCTTTTTCCTCAAAAAGGCAAGTAAGGAGAAAGAAGGAACTATGTTAAGTGGTAGGGTTGGTTTTTTTTTTTTTCAGAACACTCTATTTTATTGAAAGGAGGCAGCATGTTCTGGTAAATATGAATGCCATGTTGATGACACATGGTTAAAATTGGTCAGGTTGCTCTCAGCAGCCTTGTTGTGTGTGGTGTGTATTATAAAAATGTTCAGCATTCATAAATTATTTTTAAATCAAACCTCTGAAAGTTAGGGCACTAGCAATAGGTGCTTTCTTTGTTCACCTGTGTGAGAAGTAGAACAGTGAATGTTCCCTTGGTAGCATTCTTTGGAATCCTCACATAAAAGTCCTTGCTTTTGTTCTTCTGGCTGATGATGTATTCTCTTGTATGTCTGTTCTTTTCCAGCTTCATACTGTGACAGTGAGAGTCCTTACTCTGATGACAAGAAGAATAACCTATTGGAAGGCACTACAACACTAAAAGCCTGTCTTTCTTGTCCTGTGATGAAAGGGTATGTTAATGGTGGATTTTTGTTTGTTAATGTTCACTGATACTACAAGAATATTATAACCTACTCAAAGAAACAAAGTTAGCTTGCTTTGTCATAGAGCAATTCTGAAGAGGGTGAAGAGGCTTCTTCCTGTTTGTTCCTACAAACAGACCTGTGACTTTTCAGGTAACAATCCTGTATTTCATACAGTAAGAATTTCAGGAGTCAGTAAAAAAAACATATGCAGCTTACATCATATAAGTATTGCTTAGAGGCTGCGATAAAACTTCCATCATCCTTGCTCCTCCAATGCAGAAGCAGGGTTGAGACAGAAAAATCACAAACATTTCTTCAGTTTTCTTTTTGCCAATTTTATCCAACCTACCTTATCACAAAGCAGTAGACAGTGTACTGTGACATAGTGAAAGGGTGGAATGATTACCTGCCTACCTCTTTTACGTTGTTCTCATCAAGTTTTACTCTGGTGTTATATGTAAGTATTTTAAAGGAAATTATTTTACTTTTTCCTTAAGACCTTAGGAGACTTTATTGTATTAGAACACTACAGTTATCTGTGGACTGCTCGTGGATGCTCAAAGGCAATTACAGTTGTATTTATTTTTATTCTGTTTTTACTTATAGGTATTTTGATGTCAATCCTTCTGCAGCAATGTTTCATATAGAACCACACCATAATACTTCAGGATTTTGGTCTGTATGGTTTACAAACAACTTTGACTTCAGCATTGAACTGAACGAAGTCTACCTAGCTAGAGAAACAAAGAACATTTTAAAAGTAAGTTTTATTTTAGCTTCTTACAGTGTCTTGTCCTTGTTTTAGGGATTTGCTCCTTTGACATACAAACAGATTCTTTCACAGACCTTGTTCTCAGTACTGATTGAAATCAGTTAAAAAATAAAGGTAGCTGTGCACTTGTATCTTAGGCACTGAAAAGTTTGGGCTCTCTGTAGGCATTATTTACCATCTGGCTTGTTTGTATATTATTTTATTAGCAACTGTTTTTTTCATTTCAGTTGCAGCTACAGATGCATCAAATTATAGAACATTGCTCAGTTCTCAGAATTGTTGTGTTTGTTGTTTATGCTCTATAGGATTGAGTGTTTCTTCATGGGCTGTAATGGAAGTCTTCAGTATGTAGATGAGCTTTGAAATTTGGAAGATGAAGCCAATAGTTTACTTGCACATTGGCTTGATTCAAACCAGGCAATTCAGTTTTATGAATAAGCACATGATGTAAGCATCTAGTTGGCCATTCATATATTTAGATAGGAGATCTATATGTGCAGACTATGGATCAGTTATGGGCACATACGTGTGTGTAATAACAGCAAAACCACAAAGAAATTGAAAGTTTATACTCTTCAAGGTACAGTTTGCACTAAAAATGCTGTTCCAGATTTAATTCAGGTGTCATTTGATTCTTTCTAGATTCTGAACTTTGCTGAACCTTTGACTCTACCTCCAGGCTGCTGGAATGTATTTTCTTTGAAACTCAGTATGAAAGACACTGTAACAAATGTGCTTTCTAGTATTTGTTTGGCCACCAACGTGGGAGTGATGTTTGAAATACCTCTGCAGATATATTCAACTGTGTCCAAGGTATTGTATTAAGTTGCGCTGAATGATTATTATGTACTGCCGACCAGACTGCAGCAGCTTCCTTTTTGGTCAGAAATTTGTCCCTTAGTCCTGGAAAATGCTTAATACCAGACCATTCTTTAGCTCAAAAAGTTAAGGACTCAGAGTTAAACAGTGATGGAATTACAGATCTCTAGGCAACCTTAGTTCTCTTCCTTGAGTTGTCCAAATTATGCACTGAAAAAATTGAATTTTTCCTGTTGTCTTGTCACATGGAAATTTTTTTTTTTGTTTGTTTGTTTTTTTCCAGCAAGGAGATCTTCATTATGAAGCTATTGCCCATTGTGATATTCAGTGCTACTTGGGAAAATCTGATTCAGGTAGGCTTGCCTTGGCTTTTTTAGGCATCTAATGACAGTATTGTAGAAAAATCAATGTAACGGGACTTGTAATGAGAATATTGAGATTGTTAATGCAACTATTTAATTTTGTCTTTTAAAAACACATGCTTTTCTGAAACCATTACTGATATAAATGGCTTCGTACTGAATATAACGTGCAATATTTCAAACCTCTAATTCCGTATCACTTGCTTAAATGTTGTTCTTTTTTGTAACATAGTTTTGGACAAAAACATGTTGACCGATATCCAACCTTTAGCTGGAGTTAATTTTGAACTTGTTCTCTCTATCTGTTTCTCACAGCAAAAATTTCATAGGTTTCTGCAAAAAAACATTTATCAGGCTTATAAAACAGCACTATGTCATGTAAAACAGAAAGTGGTGTCGTTTTTCCTGCAACTAGGGGATTTGCCTAGATTCTGTAATGCTAGGAGCTGTTTTAAGTACCTAGCTAGCGTTTACAGAAATGCAATGTTAAATACGGTATGGACACAATACTGCCTGAAGAATGTATAATTTCATGAAGGCTGATTCAGAATAGTGTTTTTTAAATAATAGCAATAATAATAATAGATCTCTGCTTAAGAAGGAATTTCACTAGACAACTAGGTACCATAGGCTTTAAATAATTGTGTTCTCCTGAATGTGTTTTCAAGATGATGCTTTCTTAAAATGTACTTTTGTATGAGGATATGAAGAAGGCATTAGTAGTCAGTCAAAGATAAAAAGGAGATTTGAGGTGACAGAGAAACACAAGGTTGAAGAATGACTAATGCATAGGCACATTTAGGTAAATATCTTAAAAGAGGTATTTTAAAACCTTATAAAAGAGTATTGCTGAAATAAGTAAATACTTACTGCTTGCTTACTTTCCATTCTAATAATAAACATAATCAGATCTTTGTATATAGGTATTCTACTTTATAATTTAGGATGCTGGTACTTCTTAAATAGAAAAGTCTGAAAATACTGGCCTGAACAACTTGTAGCTGGATTGTTCAAGTCGTCATTAGTCTCAATTACTTTAAACTCTGAGGATAATGCAATAAATTGCATTTTGTATTTTCAAAATAAGCTGGTTTTGTTTTCTTGAAATTTTTTTTTTTTTTTATTTAACTCCATTCTGCTGTGTGAAACTGAAGCAGCATGAGTCTAACTTTCTAAAAATATTTTAATCTTTGGACTGATACAAAATCTGGAATTTTAGCTTATGTAGAATTTGAGAAAATAGTCAGCACCTGGAAAAGAGAAGGTAAAATGGAAATACTACTTCTGCAAAATGGAGATTCATTTTGCTGCCTGCTGTGTGTAATATTATAATTTTGTACTGCTGCACAGAGAAGATTATATGATCTTGATACTTCATTGATACCAGTGGACAGTTCTGCGTAAAGACTACTGATAATGTAATGACTTCTCAATAGCATCTTTGAGAATCAGCAACAGTAAAAAGGACTTACCAGAGCGTATGAAATCTATGCAATTCCCATATTGCTGTTTGCATGTAGAATTACTGCAGTTTTGAGAATGTATGTGTTTATCGCCCCCATCTACTTTGCTCAGTATGTGTACCTTCACACATGCTTGCTTGGAAGGGAAAAATTGGTTTGCCTTACTTCTTTTTGTGTGGAGACCCTTTGCAGATACTGATAGCTCACATTCAGAATTAGATTGATGGAAGGAGCAAATGTTGCCTCTTTAAAATATGAAAAATCTGTTATCGTTTTAGCAAATCTGCTTTGGCAGAAGAGTCTCTCTCTGGACGGTTCTGCCTGGGATGTGGATTCTGAGCTTGCAAGTGAACTTTATGAAAGATGGCAAAAAATAAGACGTGGGGAAGCCTGCAGGTCTGTACAGAGTCTGTTGAGGTTCTTAATTCAAGCCAGTACAATGTTGTAAGGGGGAATATTTCTATTCCAAAGTATTCTTAATTAGAACAAACATTTTTGACCTTGCTGCATGTAAGTTAGTTATCTTGAAGCATCTGGAATTTTAGAGCATCCCAAACACTTCTAACTTCCATTTCAAGGCACTGCCAGCAATAAGTAAACATTTCAGATGCCTGAATTTTAGAATGTAAATAATGTTTTGACTGAGCCCCACCACAGCTACCCAGTTTGAAAGCAGTCAAAGCACATTTTACCAGATCAGTTATGGAGCTGCACAAATCCTTTGTCAACAGGTCCCATAGCAGTCTTTTTAGGATCAGGAGCTTTCAAGGTTTTTAGTCCCTGACCTAATGGATGCTATGTACTGGGGATGCAGGGAGGGAAGCAGTCACTGTGCCTGAGCAATTGTAGACAAAGTGCATAGTGATATCACCCAATTTCCAGAATAGAGAAGTAGGGCTGCAAAAACTAGTCACTGTGCTGCAGGTGGAAAAGTGGGAGATTGAATTACTCTCTATGACTAGATTACATGTTCGTGGGCTTTGTGTTGTGAAGAATGTTTTCAAGGAAGGATTAGTTGGTGTAGTTAATAGGTCCTGGCAAATCATCATTTTTTGTTCTTTGATTTTTTTTTTTTAAGAGAGAAAAACAAACCTTTGGTTTTTTTTTGCCAATAAAACAGGAGAAGTATTTTAGGATCTGCTCGCTTTATTCACCAGAAGAAGCCTGAAGAGGAGTCCCTTGCCTTCTTTTTGCCACGGTTAACTGCAGAGCCTGGCCTTACACTCAACTTCAGTGCCACAGCAGTTAAAAGTAGTATGGTAAGGATGGTTTTCTTACACTTCTTTTGAGTTGATAAATGTTTAGCTTCTTTAAAGAACAGAGTCTGCAGTTAATATTTGATGATGTTTTCATACTGGTTCTAGGTTGGTATTTTGTAATCTTCATACAAGGCTAATACAAGACACCATTTTTTTTAAATCCATTTGGCTCTTTAATTCTCTAGCTATCAAATTGTAGTATTTCTAGTACAAGGAGAGGAGTAAAGCAGCGTAGGTATTAACTAACAACTGTTCATGGTTATTAAAACTTTCCTTACATTGTGGTCTAAGTTACATGCCTGTGGTAAAATAATTGAACAAGGGACTTGGGATAGGATGTGCTGTCATTAGTGATGCATCGTGTGTACAGAATAGCCTTCCTTCTGCCACAGTCATGCATAACAGAAGTGTGTAAAATGTTGAAGATACAAAACTGAGAGATCAGCTGTGCAATGTGTCTTGCAACTATGCTGACAGTTACTTCTTCATTTGTCAGATTTCGGTTGGTACTAACCTAGTCTGTGCCAGACCAGTCATACAGAGATGCTTCTCATATGCCCATGTTGTGAATTACCTTGATAGTCTATTAATGTCATTTGATTGTCATTATAGTAATGTATGTAACCTACTTGGACTCAAACGTCTGTATGAAAGGGTGGCACCTTATTACTAACTGACCTTCTTTTGAGGAAGAGCTTTGTTTGTCTGTACAAATCAAAATACAAATGAAAGGGCTGTTTTGAGGGGGGAGAGGTCTATGCTTTTGCACATGCGAAATCACTCTTCCTACGCTTTAAGCTGTTTTTGCAAATGATGGCATTGTGATGACATGTCCTGCTGTTCCATGCAGTTTTGTATGCACGTGGTTATATCGAATTAAGACTGATGAAGCCAGGCTGAATATCCTTGAAAATGCAGCTCATATTACCAGTGCTGACTTATTATCAAGTGTGTAGTTTAACTTTTCTTTTCCTCTCCAAACTATTTAGGTAAAGTATTTTGTACTAAGGAACCCTTCATCCTTCCCAGTTGCATTGCAGCTTGTGCCACTCTCTTACTACCCTGATCCCCAAGCTTCACTGAGTCTACTCAGCAAATGGTAATTAGTATAACTGTCTCAGAATATTCGTTCCCCTTTTTAAATTTGTATTTGCTATGTCTGATGATTGCTCCTTATTGTGTTCGAATTTCTCAAAGCATAACTGACGTGGGAGCAACATTCCACTCCGCTTTGGAAGATAGTCATGTTCAGAGCAGGTCTCTGTGTGGCACCTGCCTGTGTAATGCACCTGATCTACAATGAAAAACAATCTGAACATATTTTCAGCAGGTTTATGTATGCCAGCCACAAACTGACATCTTTTAAGATCCGAGGCCTAGTGCAATCTTGTGCAGGCTATGCAGTTGTGGAGAGCAACTCACACAATTGGGGATGTGCTGCTCCCAACAAATCTGGTTGGGAAATACCCAGTCTCTAGGCTTGTGGTCTGTGAGCAGGAAGGTAACTGAACCTAATTTAAGAAAATGAGGTTTGTTTGTTTGTTTGTTTTTCTTAGATTTTTCTTAGGTAAAACCCTGTCTCTAAGAAGAGGAAATAGGAGCTTGGAAGAAAAATTCAGCAGGTCTAGAGCCAGGAAGCCCACCATAAACATTTAGGGGCAGCTAAACAAATACTTCTACATTGTTTTGAGCTTCTTGTTTTACAAATGAGAAGATCTAATAAGAAATCTAGATAGAGTTAGATGGAGAGGATAAAGTTCACCAAAATAAGCACTGACTGTCATGCTTAACTTTGAAAAACCTGCAATATGTGTGTAGTTGGTAGTAATTATTGGCTTTCTTGGAATCTGTGGGACTACTCACATGCTTAAGTGTACCTTGCTTATTTGGGGTACCAGTCCCTGTATAACTGCTTCCTTAACATTATTTCTTGACGCGTGTGTGTATATGTGTATATATAGAGATAGGCACATTAATAACTACATGTGTTTGCATGCTAATATCATTTCCATGCAGACTCTTTCTAGTGGTTTGAAATAACATTTTCTCCTTGTTTTTACACTTCTGTTCCTGTAGATCTTCCAGATTTACCAGTAGTCACATTCACTAACTGGTTCTTTTCAAGCTAACGTAAAAACGTTGTGACAAGTGAATTTCCAGTTCAGTGACAGGAGGTCCATTAATCCTCTACAGCCGAAATTTTACATATTGGTTTTCTTCTGTCCATTCTTAATGCCTTTAGTATCATATGCTTAAAATTTGCTTTTAGACAAATTACCAGTTTCTATAAGGGATTTTGATTTGCAAAGTATGTAAAAGAGAATATGAATTTGTCCCAAACAATTGTGAGCAGAAAGAGGGACATATGAGTAAATTATTGAGATACGGTAATGATTGTTTCTCAACAGGTATATTTCAGAAAAAGCTGTGGGACATTTCTGTTTATATACAACTTAGAAATATTTCTTGATTGTTATCTTTTGCAATATTGTATACTGAGAGATCTGACATGCCTAGGCATTTTTCTGTTTTCCAGTTGCATGGAATCCACATAAAACTGATTTGTAGTGTATTTTGTTAAAATGCAGATCTGCATTTCCCCAGTATTTCACATCTGCCAATGTGCAATTGTGAAAATATTCTTTATTGAAGAATAAATGCCACTATGTAAAAATAAGTCAGTATAGTTCTGACAGACTAGGTTTGAAATGCTTATTTTTTTGTTGTTTTGGTTTATTTAGGTTTGGCGTAAATGTCCAAGCTATTAATTTCACCACCACTGAGTTCAGGCTCATGGATGAATGTTCTCACAGGGTAAGATATTTAATTTTGATGGAGGAGGCAATCTGACACACTAGAAAAAATATTTTTTAGCTACATTACATCTGAGTTTTTACTAAGTACTGTTTAAAACAATGTAACTGTGTTTTCTTGATTCTCTGTCAAGCTTGTATTATTGCAGTTAATTTCTTTCCAGAGTTTGTTGCTTTCTAAATTGAAAACAACTGTAGAGTGTGTGTGCATGCCTGTGTCCCTGTCGAAAAGGCTACAGTTTGCTTTCTATTTTGGGACTTCAGTTTAGCCCTGTGTTGACCAGGAGGTGTAAGGCTTTTGTTGGTGACCTCAAAAGTTAACAGATAATATTTTTAGTAGAAGGAAATGCTGGCCAGTAGTTCAAAGAAGGAGAAAGCTGGATTTCTGTGTTTCACCTCAGTTTCACTGCAACTCCCAGATTCAGGTTGGAATGTTACAGCTGTTTGTGGTTTCCATTACCTCATTTTTAACACGAGTGTGATGACACTTAATTGTGCTGTATGCCAGTGCTGAGCTGTGATTATACCCTCAGGTGTTCTGTTGAGGATAATGGAAAGAGAGAAGATGCACTACCAGGGATGTTGGCACAGTCTGACTATTAGAGTACTGTCCAGGGTACCAGCAGAGTTCATTCTTACATTTCTAGTTTGCATGAAAGCCTGGAATTTGCATTTTCTTTTGCTACTTGTACATGCTGCAGCTTCATCCTTAATACTCTGTACGAGTACATGTTTCTACAAACACTCTAAGATCCTAATGAAAGATCGGTATTTTGTAAAAACAAAATGTATTTGCTGCACTTATCAAAGCTGACCTTTGTTTTTTGGCAGCAGTGAAGGGTTGTTGTAAAATAGTGGTAGATCTTTACACCGGCATGTGCATTATGTGTATTTCATGTAGAGACATGAAGAGCTACAGGAGCATCTATGGTTATGTAGGCATTCAGTATATATGAGACCGACCTTGGCTTGTTGTTGGCCAAATTACTAGTTGTCAATATTTACACTTTTGAATGTCATTTTTCTAGTCGCTTTATATACATGTGCAGTGAGTAGTTAGTCTCACATTCATGCATGTGCATATTTGTAGAGAGTGACCCAGTGAAGTTTGCAAATCCATACATGTTTTGCTTTTAATGAATATTGACTGAAGGTTCGGAAACTTTTGTGTATGGTGTTTTTTTCATAAAATAGACTAAGAATAAAAACATTTTGGTCTAGAAAAGATCAGAAGAAACACTAGGACAACAGCTGTGAATTTAAAAACAACCAAGAAAGAGCCCTCTTTGTGATGTTTGTTTGTTTTGACTGCTATGGGTGTCCAATCATGACTTTTTTAAGAGGAGACCCCCTAGTTCTGATAGAGAAACTTTTAGGATTGTTTCCTTTCTCTATTTGTCTTTTTTATGTTAATGGGGGGAAAATATAAACAGCAGTATTGAAACTTTTAAGAAATACATATATTTTACATAATTTCCAGACTTACCAAGCTTCTGGTAGTGCTGGTCTTCAGTTAATATGGTAGGGAGTTCACTTTGGCTTGTTTCCAGTGACTCAAAATGATCAACATATTTGCCAACAGTCCCTTTCTCACTTAAATCAAGTTGCAAGTCTTATGCTGATGGTATAATGGTTGCCACATTTCCCTATGCAATCAGTGTACTGTCAGTTCTAGTTGTGTTGTGAAGTGTTTCAGCATTTCTTGAATATGAAGGACATGGTGTAATTTCTTTTCCATCTGAACAAATAAAATCTGTTTTAAAAAATGAAGTAATACATTCCTCATAATAATAAGTGCAGTAATATGAACACTTGCTCAAATAAACAACCTTATTTGATGTTTTATGTTGTCAGATTGAAAGACTTCAGCGTAACAAGTTAGTTAGGAGTTATTGCACCTTGCCAAAAATATCTTACGTGGTGCTAAGAAAAGATGTAGTGCTTTCTTTTATTGAGATCTTTAAACACGTGTTATCTGTGAGTAAGTGCATTTTTGTTTAACAGAATACACGTCAAGAGGATCTTATCAACAAGAAATGTAGTTCTGAGCTGCTTTGGTTAAATTTACAACCACTGGAAACCAGAAAAGTTGCTGTAATTTTTACACCAGTTGACTACAAAAGAGTAGCTTCGCTTATTTTAATCAGGTAAGCCAGGTTTCAGTTGTGAGAAGCAACCAACAAAATGTGAAGATTTGCCAAATCTTGGAGCAAAGTCAAACAGTCAAAATTTGCAAGTCAGAACACCTCCAGTTTAATGAAAATTGCTTGAAGGGTATCTGTACTTCATGCCTACCTAGGTCATTAAATATGGAACATCTTCAGATTTTTTTTAACTTGTGGTGTGGATCAGTGGGTTAGAAAATGCATATGAATATATACTGTATGTATGACCAAGGCACTTCTTCAGTCAGCAGATCACCATTCCTGCTGGGTGGCTTTGCTGTTTTAAACTTCTCTCCATAGAGATCGGATTTAAGAGTCCAGTGAGTCAAATTTATAATTGGCTATCTCTGGAGAAGATAGTTTATGGAGAGTTTACTTTTACCAGGTGGCACTGTTAGCCAGTGGCAATGGTAACAAAACTTGTTCTTTCACTGCATGAAATGCAGTGGTGAATGGTTCCCGGGTGATATTGCCTGTATTTACGGGAAGCCTTTCCAGATGTGGCCAGTGATTCCATTACTGACACATTGTTGTCTTGGTTTGGCACCTAGATAGCAGAGCCACGATGTTGCAAACTTAATTTGTGTTTTAATGGCTGATGGTTTGACTTTTATGTTGTGGCAGAAACAACTTGACTGTTCTGGATGTGGTCAACGTAGAAGGCTATGGCGCCAGAGAATTACTTAAAGTAGGGGGAAGACTGCCAGGTACAGGAGGATCTCTCAGATTCAAGGTGCCAGAAGCTACACTAATGGACTGCAGACGACGTGAGTAAGAAGAAACAGGTCTCTGATTTTGTAGCTGGCTGCATTACTCCATAGTGGTAATGGTATCATGCAATAATGTTAGTAAACAGAATATTGAAGTAAAGAAACTAAAGAACTTGGTAGTAAGAGGTGTAGGTTCTGATGTCTCAAAATACTGGCTGATAATAGTTACAAATTCTGGAATAGTTATAATTCTGGAAATACACTACTGTGAAACAGTCTGTAATAAAGTTTTAGTCACTTCTGAATAGTTAATTGGTTTGAAAGTAAAAGCAGCTATTTCTCTCTAAACATGAGTCTTTTTAAGCACTAAAATAATTGTTCTTTTTTTTTCCTTTTAAGAACTGAAAGACAGCAAGCAAATTTTGTCCATCACAAAGAACTTCAAAGTAGAGAATATTGGGCCTCTCCCTATAACTATTTCGTCAATGAAAATCAATGGTTACAGTTGCCAAGGATATGGATTTGAAGTGTTAGACTGTCAGGAATTCTTCCTGGCTCAGAACTCATCACGGGAGATCAGCATTGTGTAAGCACTAACAAATTTGATGACAAGTTAACTTAAGTGGAAATTTGAAATAATAAGTTGCAGTAACAGACACTCCAGTAACACACATGCACACAAAATTTGGTGGGCTTTGAAAATAAGCTTCAGTACGCTTTTCAGTAAGGGTAATACTCCTAAATCAATTGTATAATTATGTTTCTTTATAATAGCCCAATATTTTTAAAAAGCAATGTGCCTGCTTTTATCTGTGCCTTATGAAAGAATAAATGAAAGCAAAAAACTAGTCATAATAAATACGAGTGCTCTGCCACCAGCTTTTTTCATTCTTCGTTTTGCTTTCCGTTGTTCCAAGTAGCCTGATTGCCATCTAGTCCTGTTTATCTAACATTACACACGTCTAAAAAACCGATTCTTTTGAAAAATCCTGTTGAGTTAGCCATGATTTGGACATAAGGAGAGTTAACATTGCTGTATTACAGTTAACTGTGATTATGCACACAACGAGCGTCTCCTGATTGGAAAGGCAAGTCACACCTTCTAGCAGCACATGTGGCAGTCAAATAGAATAACAGAATGGGCAAGGGAAACGAATGGAAGAGCCAAATCTGACGTTTTCTTCAGGTTTCCCTGTCTTTCTAGCCTCCTTCTGGACTTATCCTAGAATCTGACCCTTTCCAAAGTAATATTGGCTTTATGCTCGAAAACTGTGCTTTTTATAAGTGTCTTTCAATTAACGTGATTTGATCATGTTGCACCTCTTTGAGATAAGGAAAATGAGTTACAATAATATGTTGTGTGTATGTGTACACACGTCTTACTGCTTCAGGATGACTTTGAAGTCTTAACCTCTTAGGTGCTACTGCACCTGCATAGTCTTAAGCAGACAGTGATTGCTTATTTCATTACCTTTTTACATACTATTAAATTAGAAGTCATGCTGTACGATTTTTTTGTATCAATATGAGTACAGAAAATGAAATTCAGCCTAGCGACTAGGAAAAATGACACCAGCTCTTTCTACTTTCCTGACAGATTCACGCCTGATTTTACATCTTCGTGGGTAATCCGGGAGCTAACCCTGGTGACTGCTGCAGATCTGGAATTCCACTTCACCCTCAACGTGACTCTTCCTCACCATTTGTTACCCTTGTGTGCAGATGTGGTGCCAGGACCCAGCTGGGAGGAGTCTTTCTGGCGGCTCACTGTCCTCTTTGTAAGGTAATGTGTTCAGAGCTTCTGGGCCAAGTTGAAAGAGACCCACTGATGAGAGATCAGCATGCACTTCTGGCTGTTGTTAGATGTGATAATAGGACCTAAATCTTTGCTGCATCTAAGTCTTTTGGGAGTACTGCTAGCTGTCTGCAGGAGCTTGTGTGATCCAGTAGCCTGTGGCAGAATTGACAAGCATTTCATGCTCTTCCTGCTGATAAACTTCCATGTTAGGCTTGGAAAGAAGACAGGTTAGGTATTCCCACAGGAGGAGCCAGTGGGCACCCCTCTTGCCAGAAGATTTACTTCCACACTCACAGAGATGCATGTGGAACCTGTTAGTCCCAGAATGTCATCAGTAGAATGGAGTGGATTTCTGGAGAATTAACATATTTATGAGATTTCAGACTCCTGAGTAAGGACCTGCTTTTCCTTTTGCTTCCTTTCATGTATTAAAAAAATATATCTCTTATTGTTGGCTCTTGTTAGGAACACTGATAAAGATGCTACCCCAGAAAAAGTTATCTTTAGCTAACTCATTGCTTGTACATGGTAAACTGTTTAGGAGGCCTGTACTTTTCCAGCTGACAAAATTTATCCTATATGAGAAGGTGACTTGATGAATTACAGCGCTTTTCATTCTGATTTATGTCTGGTGTAATTAATGTGCTAGAGAGAAAGAGAAGGCATTTTGCAGCTTCGGTTTTACCTCAGAAGAATGATGGGATTTGTAGCCCATTTTATGTCAGTATTTTCTCTAGTTAGCAGAAGAGACAATTGCAAATAAATAACAAAATAATGATATAACTATCATGTACTCAGATGTGTCATGCTATGATATGTTGTCATTGTGTTGAATGAGATTTCTTTCTAACTGATTTTTAAACCAAGTGTTAGTTTTCTAGGACTTTTTTTGTTTTTTAGATTTTTTTTTTTATGAAGCTCAAGGCTGAGTTACTTTTTTTGCCAGACTACAACTAGCAGGGGCTATGATGTTTAATAAAAAGGGGGAGGGGGACCATTAGAAGTGTTACTTATTTTGTGTTTTCCTATCTGCTATTTTTTTTTAAATTACTAACAAAATATTTGAAAAGTGCATCTTGTTACAAGCTTCGTAACTTTCATTGAGCGTTCCTGAAATTTGTAGACACCAGCATTTGTTGTTTTTCTTTGACAGTTTGTCCCTGCTCGGTGTGATCCTGATAGCCTTCCAGCAAGCCCAATATATTCTAGCAGAGTTCATGAAATCAAGACAGAGGCCAAATCCTAGTTCTTCATCACAGCAGAACAGCAACTCTGACGTAATCAGCTCTGATTCCTACAAGTAAAAACACTTTTCCTATTCTTCTGATTTGCATTTTTTCACCTGTTTAATATGGAGTAGTGCTTTCTGGTTGTTGGTACTTTGACATTGCTGTGGACTCATTTAGAAGAGGAGGTCTTGTTCAAAGCAACCTCCTTCAGAGAGCTTCATTGTTGCAGCATGTTTTTACAGAAGCGAAATGGAAGAACTCAAGGGTTCATTCATCTTGTCATTGTCTGTAGTACGCAGGATAGAAATTGTGTGATAGAATTAATGAATACACCATATGTAGCAGCCTCAGAAAGCTAAGAACGGAAAATAATATTAATGGCCCTCAAACCTGACCTCGTGGTTGGTCAGTTGGGCATTTGTTCAAGCATGTAAGTGTGTTTTGAAGTCTAAGCACATACTTAGTCTTTCTGAACTCCCACTGAAATCAGAATGTGCTTAGCTGGTACGATACATTGAAGACTTAACAAAATCTCTTCATGTGAATATGCCCCCCCTTCCTTTTATTACAAAAATATCCTGTAAAACAAGTTATGATAGCCTCACAGATGTTTTAAAAAAGAGGCAACTTAATTTGCCTTTTTTTTTTTCAGGGGAAGCTGTAAGACATTTATGGATTCCTATAGTTCATCAGATAAAGGCAAAGGGAAGGGCTTCCTGTCTGTAGGCACTTCATCCAGCCGAAGTCAAAATGCAGCCAAGAGAAGTCCTGCGACCTACAGCCACTCTCAGAAGAAACACAAATGTTCAGTTTACTACAGTAAGCAAAAGCCAAACACAACAGCTGGCAATGCCATAGCAGCTACTGATGAGAAGCAAAATCAGATTGCAGAGAACCAAATCTCAGCACCGAAAGAGGACATTTGCACTGATGTTGTCAGTGAGAACTGGGTAACTCTAAAATATGCAAATGGCATAAACGTTAACAAGAATTTAACTATTCCAGAAAACTTTCTGGGTAAAGAAGAAACTGCACTGAAAAATACAGTTCTCATTAAAAATACTTCTTCAGAGTGTGATCTGAAGGAAGATCTTCAAACATGTATGTTTCCTAAGGAAACTAACCTTAAAGCTTCAGAAAATCTAGTTGAGCTCAAAGAACAGGAGTTCTGTCTTGTGAAGATGTCTAAGAAGCTACCTGAAAGTCACTTGTCAAGAAGTTCGCCTCTACAACAGCCAGAACTGCAAGAAAATTCTAGGAAAAATAATGGTATCTTTTTTCTTTTTAATTTCTATCAGGTGAAATTGAGTGAAGTCGTCATGATTTCATTGTGGTCAGGAATTTCTTTTGTGTGAGACAAGGTATGATACTACTTGTCTATCACTGTGATGTACCTGTCCACATTCCTGAGCAAATGGCTTGCTTTAGAAGTTGTTTCATAAATCATAAGTTGGCCTTGGATTACAGATTGCAATGCTGTGCAGTGGTATTTTAATGGTTAAAATCATTGTCATGGATCTGCTTAAAAGATGCAAATTTCCCGTTGAGTATACAGAAGCATCCTAGTTTGCTAATTTCAGGTCTGCTGACAATCTGACACCTTATTTTTAGAATCACCAGGCACCATTAATACCAAGTATTCAGAATTACTATAATAACACCTAAAAGAGCAAATGTGTTCTGATATGTTTGTATTTTGCAGGACTCTGCCAATTGTCATGTTGTCATTAATTGGAGAACAGGTTTTTTTTGTTTGTTTTTTAAATAGTGGAACTAACTTGCCTGGGAAATCTTACCTCTTAGCTTCACAGCTAAAAATTTTAAGGGAATCACAAGACTACTTTGGGGCGAAAGTAGGTTAGGAAGATACTTCTTCTGCAGTTTTGGTTTTACTTAGGAACTCAGCAAAGTAGTTATCTGCTGAAGACTGGCATTTGCTGAAGCTATGGTGTCTCTGGTCCGTGGAAGTTTTAGTGAATGAGCTGTGTGTATCACAGGGATTTGGGGCCCTGCTGTACTGTGTCACTGTTGGGCTGCACTGGTTGCTTACCTTTTGTCTCCTTACCTGTTAGATATGGCAGGTACCAGGGTGCTGTCTCTGGAGTGGAGGAAGGGTGATTTTATTCTCACTTACAAAGTCTTTTGAGATTCTTCATATGTTCCTAAGCTACAAAATGTTACTCCTTTGCTTTGAATTGAAAAAATCAGCTGGAAAAAAAAATCAGTAATTACATCTTACCTGTATTTATGTACGTAGCAAGGTAACTTTGAGTACGGACTGCAGATACTGTGTTCATACATAAACCAGCTGGGAGATACTAGAATTATTTTCATTAGCACAAATTCCACCTTTGAGAGCATTTAAAGAGTACTGACAGCTACTTTGTATTCAGTGGTAAAGCATTAAAGGTAATCTGCTGAAGGGTCTGTTGGCGGTTGTATTTATATTTTTGCATTGTTGGGGTTTTGATTATTTCCTTTGGTAGGATAAATGAAGCCTAAAAAGAATCCCACCAGATGACTGTGGCTCAGCTGGGCAGCTCAGCCAGCTGTTGAGAATAGTCTCCTCATTTTTTCTTAATCTCTTTGCATTCGTTACGCAAGAGTACTTCCTCATAAGCCCCTCAAGAAAAGAAACTTCTAGTGCTGCACCCATCCTAAAGAAAGGATGACTTCCCTTTGTCTTCCCAGTGGATGCAGAGGACGCTTTGCAGACTTGAAGATCCAAATAAAGGATGGCCTTATTTTGATTTACCCCTTTTTTTCAGAAGTTTTCTCCACAAGCTTTCAGGGTTTTTCTGTGAGTTTTTAAGCCCAAAGTTCTCTGGCTTCCAGTCTACCCTCCAAATCCCATGGCTGAGACCCAATTAGCTCAAATTCGTGTGAGATGAGTAGGGATAGAGTAACTTACGTATGTAAGAGTAGTGTGCCCATGAGCATGAATTGATACAGAGGTGCTTTTTGCAGCTGCTGTCAGAACGTTTACTCAGCGTTAGCTATTGATTTTGAAATTTTTAGCATTGTCAGCTTAGGTGTTAGTCCCCTAGTGTTTTGGAAAACAACCCAAGTCATGCTTTTTAGTTTGCTGCTTTTGTTTGTACATTTTTTTTTAAAGCGGTAGGCTAAAGTGAAGGTAGAAAGTAGTGTAGTTATGACTGGGAGCCCATTCACTTCCCAGGCAAACTTGTGTTACTTTTTAATTGTAGGGAATAACCAGCAAGTGCCTCTCAGGAATGAAACAGAAAACTGTGAGACCTTAAAAAAGCAGATCAGCCTAAAGCCTTCCACCGAGAAAAAGATTAATAAGGGACCTAAGGAAGAGACTTTGTGCTGTGCAAAAGAGGAGATTGCTTCTTCTGAGGTTTGTATTGCAATTTTTCTGATTTTAAAATTTAAAACAATCTCCTTGTTACTTATTCTCATATGTAGGTATGTTTGCATGTATATGTGGGGACTGTGTACAGTCACGGGCACACCCTGTAAATCAGATGAATGAGGAAGTACGCAGTTGTGCTGTCCCACATCCCATGCATACTAATGATGTATAGAACGGTGAGCCATCTGGATAAAAATTAAAATAGCCCTTATACTGTGATAATGGCTGTATCACAGCCAGAAGTTTTCTTCCTTACCAGAGCAGGCACAGAAGGTCTGGAATCCAATGCCAGTTGTTAGCCATGATAACAATGTGGGAGCAAATCCTAGAGAGAAAGTGGTCTAGATGGGAGTATTTCCCTTTGTTTGCAGACCTGATCCCCAAATATAGGACTTTGTGTAAGAAATTGGCATTTAAGAACAGAGCAGGCAGAAGCCCCGTAACAGATTGTGAAGCTGCTGAGAAGTATCATTCTGCATCCTTGATTTTGGAGCACATGATAAACACAATGTGTTGCATGTGTTTTGGGTAGTGTAAAACGCTTAAAGAATTTCATCTGGGAATTAAGAATTAATAAGAAGAATCCAGTAATTTAGTTTGTGTGTGTTCTCTCTACTGGATAGGAGTTGCATGACAATAAAGTGTAATGATGATTTCCTTACAGTGCTTGAGGAATATGCATGAGAAAAGATGGGGTACAGTCTTGTTTTAGGAGTTGTGACAGACTCCTTTTTGTGTGTGGCTGATGGTGCTCAGTTTTTGTTTCCTGAATTTCTTAGTCACTGTTCTTTGTTGGTTAAGTTACCCCATAATTTCCTCAGTTGTAATTCAAATGAATGCCCCCCCCCCCAGCTGTTGAGGAAAGGGAGGATTTATTGCTGCTGAACTTGCACACAAACTGATCATAAATTTGGCAGATGTTTTTTGTTTTTAGCACATTGGGGATTTTATTGACTGCCTTCCTTTTTCTCCCTGTTTTTTTTTTCCCTGGCAGTCAGGGCTACATGGTGTGAGGGGTGAGATGCTAACATTGGGAATTCAAAAATTTCTCTCTCGTCATCTGTTGGTGTCTTGAAGGACAGAGTCTTGGAAAGACTTGTCAAGTGGATGTTGTTGGAATGAGGAAGTGCTGTGGAGAGACAGTAAATCATATAGTAACTATACAATTGGGGTTGAGTTGTTTTGTCCAGTGAAATTTAGCAAGAAAGTCTGATAGAATTCGTTTTACTGTCTAAAATGAAGTTACCTCAGCATGTATTCTCAGATTTTTTTTAAACCTTCAGCAAGAAGACGTATTTAGGAAGAAGAAACCTCAGGAGAAGAAGGAAGGAAGTGTATCAAACATAAATTGGAATAGAAATAGAACATCTAGAAAGAATAAGAAAAAGAATGTTAATATATCTACAAGGTATGTATTGCCTCACTAAGTCATGAAGAAATCCAGAGCTGCTGTAATGTTTCAGCAGGCTTTTGCTGAGTTTTGCATAGTACATTAGGCAGATTGCTTTATCTTGTTAAATAAATACTCTGTAGTCCTGGCTTGAGGCTTTATTGTTAAGAATGTGCACTACTAAATATCATCAGCAAAAGAAATATGTATCCATTTGTAAATCTGTATGTGTATAGACGCACCCCATTCTGCGTAGCAGTGGTTGCTCTCTGCTATGGTCTGGAATTTACTGTCTCTGAGGTTTGGATGGTTAACTTCCTTTCTTTCCATTATTGTGTTGTGTGGATAAGATCCAGTCATGTTTCGTTTTCAGTGAAAAAAGGAAGACAAAATTGTCAAAAATATTCCACTGTCAGGAGGATCATCTGCTGTATTGAGTAACTTAGGGGATATTGTCTTCTGGTAGTCTTGAAAGAGGAAGACAAGATAAAAATACTTTCATTTTTGCCATAATGATTAAAATTTATCTACCTCAGGGAAGCATATGTGTAATATCACTGGGGCTTCGTAGATCAGCATTAACAAGTTAGAGCAGCATTAAGTTCAGAAGTATATTGAAATCGCCTTGGGAAGTTTTTTTTTTTTTCCCCTGTGGTTTATTTAAATGTATTTCTGAAGTCAACTATAAACTACTATATTAAATGTTTTTTCATATTTTTATGATTTTAAGCTATTTTGAGTGTTGTTAAAAATACAAATAGTAAATTACTGCTAAAACCAGAAAAGCTTATTAGGAGAAAATCCCTCTTTTCTTCCCACAGTCCTTTGAATTAAGGTTGCAATCCTACAAAGCCTTCACTGAGTTCATTTTTATTGTGAGTGGTCCTGTTGAGGTCAGTGGATTTAACAAGGAGATTGCAAAATCTGAAGAAGTTGTTATAACCCAATTAATATTCATTGTGGGAAGTCTGCTTATGTGTAATTCTTTGCAGCATGCAGACATTTGCAGGTAGGAAGGATAAAACATAGAATTACTGAAATTTTGTCTGTTCCTTCAACTGATTCAGTAGTTGCTCCTTTCTGAGTTAAGATGTAGCCGTATCCTTCCTGTAGAAACTTGACAGCTGGATTTTATTCCTTCTCCCTTAATACTCTGATTGGATCCAGATATTTCAATTTTACTAGCAAAACCTTGAGATTACTTCAGATCTTACAACCAGATTATTCTGGTTATAATTATGCCAATGAAATAGATGTAGGGCACATTTTTCCTGTGAACCTAGATCTTCATACGGTGCTAGACTCTGTTTATTACTGTAACGTATGAATGCCTTCTGCAAGTGCATTAGAGAACGGAGTTAAACATACACAGTCTTGCTCCTCCCGCTGAGAAGTAGCAGCCCATATGATGGGATATAGCATTTTGGGAAAGCCTTAACAGATGTTTTTTTAAGTTTCTATAAAGTTGGGGAATAAAACTCCTTGGCCTTTTCCTTGCCCCACATTCTGACTTGGTAGCCTTTTGAGTTGAAGTACTTAATACCTGAAAAAGGAAAAAGCGTGATTGAAATGTGACGTGCAAATGTGTTTCTTTGGGTGTGGTTGTATTAGGGTCCCTGAGCAGAGTGAGTTGAAGCACATGTGCAGCGAATATGAAAGACCGGATCTGAGAGCTAATATTGGAATAAGAGCTTGGTGTCCTCAGGGTGATGGGGAAAATTGCAAAGCAGACCAGAAATCTGTGAGCTTGTCTATACAGGGAGAAACAGGTACGCAATCTTAATTGTCAAACGGGAAGAAATATAAGATATTTTTGTGGCAATAGAACTGTTTCCTTTTCCTGAGACCTTTTTGCCCCTCTTGACTTCAAACCCTTACACCAAGATGGAAGGGCTGGCAGGGGGACGAGTGCCAGCAACGATAAAACCTGCTCGTTTCTTAAGGGCTCTGTGTGCTTCCTCACGAGGTGGTTCTTGGCACAAATAGCAGATGTCATGGTGAAGCCGTAACAGATCGTTCCTGGGTGAAGGACTGACAGTTGGCTCGTGTGTCCAGGTTCTGCTGGTACTAACCGAAGCAGCTGTATTGCCGAGACCACCTCTAGAATAAGCAGGCCGAAGGAGGTGTTATATTGTAAGACGTGTAAGATTGTCTCCCTGATGAGATGCTAAGGAAGGAAAATCTATCACGGATTCATTGCTTATAACTTCTGTCATTGCTTTTAGTGTGCGTGTTCCCAGAGTCAGAATGTTTCCTGTTTAAAATAATGACCGTGTATTCCAATGAGCAGTATTGCTTCCTATTTCATAACTACTGCCTGTAACTGCACTGTGCCCTGACTTGTGTTCGTTGTATTGGGGATGTCATTCAGGTTATAAGCTCCTCATGTTGTAGGGCCTGGCGTGTTTATTTTGGTGAGGCTATCAGTAGATACTGTTTTCTGTCCTGCTGTCAGGAAACTTAGAAAAATAATGCGAAGTCACGTCTCAGTAACTTTTCACTTCAACTGAAAGACTTTTTTTTTTTCCAAAACTTCTTTAGAAAACTTTTATCAACGGTCTAAAAAGAAGTGTTTGGAGAAGTTTTGTTCTGATTCAAGCTCGGATTGTGGAAGTTCATCAGGAAGTGTTCGTGCCAGTCGTGGGAGCTGGGGTAGCTGGAGCAGTACCAGCAGTTCTGACGGAGATAAAAAGCCCATGATTACTGCCAGGCATTTTCTTCCATCCAGTAAGTTCTGCAAATATCACCTCTGCACAATAGTGGGGAGAGTTTGTCTTCTGAATGGAAAGGGCTGCTGTGGTATAGAGTATGCAACTCCCCTTTTATAGGGGAGAATAACTCTAAGAAACAGTAGAACAGGTACTTGGTATTGGTGGAGGGAAGTACCACAAATTTTGTGGAGATGAGAATGAGCTGTCCTGGCTACAGAGAGTGTCAGAACGATACAGAGGAGTTGTCCTCAGTGCTGAGGAGATGCCCAATTAGTTTCCGTGGAACTGAGAGTCAGTAGTCAAAGCAGTTTGACTTTGTTACATCACATTAATCTCATAAAAATACTATCTTCTTGCTGGCGCTATTTAAGAAAATGCACAAATGAGAAAGGTGTGAAAGCAGTTCAGAGCAGATCTTAGGGTGCTGGGATTGGATAGGCTTATTAGAAGTAGCCAGGAGGCCTGAGCCACTTTAGGGCATGAGAAGTGACAACTATGGTTCATCGCTGCATCTTTTTGAATGCTTGCATACCATTTGCATAGTTGAAAGCCCAAAATTCTGTCACTGCCATTGCTAGCCAGATTGCTGTAGTGATAGAAGTAAACTTAAAATACTGAAGTGACACAAGTAAAAATCACTTTGAGTACCTGAAAGAAGTTATTTTGAATAACATTAAAAATGAGCATACATTTGTATGTGTATTTGTGTGTGTATAAAATTTCAGAACCTGACATTATGAAGTTTCTATCTGATGGGTCTGAACCTGTGATGTAATGGATAATGATTTTTGTGCACATGACTTTACTTTCAAATTGTATTGCCTCTTAAAAGTCATTTCAAATACAAACTGAATTTGATAGTAACAAGGAATCTCTCCATTAAAATTAAGTGTGGTAATCACTTATAAGTCACAAAATACATTTAAGACCGTGGGGAAATAGCACATTTTGCAGTTAGCGATACTCCAGTCTGAAAGAAAAATTGGTTAAAACCATTGAGTCCATCTGTGAGAATGAATATTCTGTGCATACTTCTTTTTTTAGGATCTTTGATTTTTCACAGTCATTCTTTTCTTTAGGAGAGAATATTTCACAAAATGATTTTCCATCTGAAACTCCTATCACTTTAAATCTGTCTCATAACATCTGCAATACCAGGTAATAAATAAATAAATTTGAATCTACACCTGTAAGACATTAAAGAAACTCCACCAACTTGAAAACTTGTCTCATTTTGATAAATCATACCTATCTGTTGTCTTACTATATTTTGTGATCCTCTAATTGGACTTCCAAGTCAAAAAAGAAGAATCTTCTTCAGTATGTGAGAAGATCTATACAATTGTGGCAGAAAATGGATTGTGCTGGGGTAATATGATAAATACTTCCAAATGCAAAATGAAACTGGGGAAAAAAGGAAGTGATTTTTCCCCTCTAATTTATTCCAGATCTTAGCAACTTACTGCATTTCCTTTGGCACTTAGTTTTATTAAAGTAATAATTGTTTTTAAAAAAGTGGAAGTGAGACTTTCAAGTTGATGTTATTCTTTTAATGAAAATAATGTTCTAGGATATACAGCATGAAAATTGATTTCCCCCTACCCCACATTCCTTTCTACTTCTTTGCTGTTGTAGAGATAGCATCTACAGTTTTTATTACTATGAATCCTCACTTCACTTCTCATTCTTGACTGTCTGTTTTCACTAGCAGAAATACTTTAATCCTTTACCTTAGGGATTCTGGTTCTTAAAAATGCTCTTTCCACTCATATTAACCAGTTTCTTTTGGCATTCAGCGAATACGAAATCAGTGTTCATATGTCTGTGTGTCTTCATGCACATAAAAGTAAACTTGTCTGAAAGTTGTTGGGAGCATTGAAACATGTGAGATCATACTCATCTTAATGAAATATAGCTTTGTTTCCAATTTCAAGAGGAGAGGGGTTGGATTAATTTGCAATAGGTTGATACTTTAATAATAAAAGTGGGATAATTAAGATGTATTTGTTTTGCATGTGTAATTAGTAGTTGGCTTTTAATTTTGAAAAATTGCTCAGTTTCCTTTTTAAGGAAAATCAGGAAAGAAACTGGGAAAGCAATAGCAACTGTGATATTCACTAGAATATTTTTTACATCTCTGTATCTTTCCTCTGAAATACTTTGGACTATGAAACATGAGTGCCTTGATTTAAGAAATGAAATTTTCTTTTCATTTAGCAGAGACATGAACAGCATTCCCCAGTATCCTGAAACCTTATGTCCCAATTTCACTGACATAGCTGCAGATCCTGAGAAGAATAAAGGTCAGTTAATTAAGTAACAACTTAAGCTGGCTTTGCACACTATTTGTCAAGCAGTTTCAATGATGTTGCTAATAACCCACGTAAACACAAAATTTGTAGAGATGTTGTTAGAATTTGAATGACTTCTAAGCAAGTTAAGATCAAAGTTAGCAAACAGTCTTACAGCTTTGTTCTTTTGAATCTTCTCTGTGTTAAGACAGCATTCAGCTTTCAGCTTATGTTTCAGGTATTCTTTGTTTTTTCTTCTCTTGCTTAGCATAGGTTTATGTCTAAAAGTAACATGGTTGGGAGATAACACTGATCCTTACGTTAAAATGAAGTTCAGCATCAAAGCAAATTTGACCATTTTTCTCTCCTAATGTCCACAGTAAGGACTTGCCCTTTTTGAAAGGAATAATGAAGAAGACTGGATCAGGCTTTTAAAACTCTTGAGTTTTTATTGTTTCTGTTTTATTTTTATTCAATACTGACTTGTGCCCTGGAGTTCATAACAGCAAAAGGCTCTGCATGGTGAGGTGGAGTTTGAAAACTGTTTAAAACACGCAGCTCTTTAAGCAGCAGAACTGTCTGCCTGCAGCTGTGCCTTTTGCTGTAGGATTAATGTGTCTGGCAAGATATAAAGGCTGATTAAGCTTCTGTGGTAGATATTATGAATTGCTATCATGTGAAATAACGAAATTGAGCTAACTTTGCAACCATTGTCTCATAAAGACTGCTAATTTGGATCTTTTTCCTTTACCCAGCTATGTTTTCATAGTTGATAGGAACAACGTGTCTTTGGGAGTTAGGTGTTCAGGCTGTAGAGAGCAGCATGATGAATGTCTGTTCTACAGGCTAAATGCAGCCATAGCAAGTTCACCTAATGTTTGCTCATGGACAGCCCTGGCAGCACTGCCCATGCATTAAAAACCTGACTGTTCCTGCTGCATTCGCGTGGCTGGACTTCAGAGCTGGTTACCAAATGAAGGGTGGGGGCAAAGGAGAAGCTGGTGGGGATCATGAGGAGGGGTGCTGTGTTGGCACCCATGATCGATGACTTGAGATTTCTGCATAGGAATTTCTTGCCCTGTTTTGTGGAATTTCAAATTCTTGGTTCAGGTCCTTTCTTGCATTTTCTTTTTTAACAAATAAAAAATTTGAGATTTGTTTAAAGATTGGCTTCTTTTCATGTAAGTAGATTAATTGGAATCTCTGGATTCTCTTTTGTGTGGATCTGAATATCACAAATGACATTTGATTCTCAGAGCTTGTGCAAGCTTCCTTCCTGTTTCCCACTTCATTCCTGTTCCGCTGTTTAGGTCTTTACCCAGCAGGAGACTTGTGGCCTGCCCAGCCAGTCTGCCTGACAAACAGCCTAAACTACAACCTTGAGAATAATATACCGTGCATGATCCAAGAAACGCCCTCAGTACACAACAGGCAAGTTATGTCTCATGTCAACAGTATGGCTAACATTTTGTTCAGGTTTCTGTGATACAGAGCACTGCACTTAAGCCTACTTTATAATATTTGTAAGGCAGATGATAGAAGCAACAGCACAAATTTGATTTTAACTATCTCCTGTTTCTTTATACTTTTCCATTAGTACATCATGATTAACGTTGTTCAGACAAATTCACTGGTGTTCCTATTTGTGTGTAGATATTCCAGAACTACTTTTCAAATTTAATTAAATACTTGCTGGAAATTTTTTTAATTTCTTCCAGTTCTTTTGCATGACCAGGCAAAGGGCTTGCCTTTTAGGTTTGCTTTCCTTTTGCTAAACACATGGTTTCTGTATATCAGGGGGAGTATTATGCAGTATGTACTCATGTTATATGGCATAAACAGACATTGTTAAATAAAAGAAAATAGCCCAGTGTGAAGATGGTATATGAAAAAAAGTTGGTTGGGCTATTTGGTCAGGCTCTGTGTAGATTTGAGTCGATCCTCCTACAGCAGTAGACTTAGTCCTTCTTGTACTTGAGACTTTCTGCACTGTAAATTTTACTAATGCAAAATTCACGACAAACTAGGGAGAAAAAATACTCTGGCAGTGCAGTGCTGTCAGTTCTTCAGGTCATGTCCTGTCATCCAAAATGACAGAGTGGTAACGCAGAAATTCCCAAGTGGCGATTTTGTATTTCTAACCAGGCTGCTAACCTCAACTGTAAACTGGTGTGTCAACAAACTGCAGTCCTGATGATTTGGAATAAGAGAGCCAGACAGACTGCTGGCCATAAGTTGGATCTTTAAGAATTGCTCTTGAAAGTCTTCTTGAAATACTTGAAATACTTGAATTATTTTAATGAAAATAAGTATAATCCCTTCACTAAGCATGTGTAGTTTATGAAACATTGTTGAACAGGACTCTCATGCTTGTGGTGGGGATGGCAGAAATCCCCATATTGAGTGCTATTCATAGAAATGCTAGAGAATGCATTACATTTTCTCTTGTTTCAAATCATTTCACTTCCTATCTACTACTTCTGTGGCTGTTGAAAAGAAATAGAATTATTTTCTTTTTATGGAGGAAGAAGTTGAGCCCCACTAGGTGTTGCAGAACTCTGGTAGCTGTCATTACAAATTGTTCATCCTCCCAGGGGGAAAAAAGAGCTCAGCAACATAATCGCTCTGATTACGTACTGGCAGAGAGTGGTTACTGGCAGGATTTGTATGGCAAGTGGAATGTGAAAAGCCTAATCATGAGTTACAAGCATTTTACACCCAATAGCTTTACAGTAAATAAGTATGTCTAAATAATTTTCAGAATTTCTGCAAATTGCTGCTAACAGCAGATTTTTCCTTTTTCTTGGGACAGCTTCATTGACTGGAACGCAACTTGTGACAGCCAGTTTTCCAACATGTATTGTCCATTAGAGATGAATGAATACGGTGCTTTCCCAGAAGGTGAGATGAAATAAAACTGAAGGTATCACTGAGCATATTTTTCTCTCTCTCTTTCTTCTTTAAAACAAAAAAGTAGAGTTTGTCTATAAGCATCTGGACATTCATTGCTTGACCAAATTTTGCACTTCCCAGCTGCTCTATAGAGAAAAATGACAATCTGCGTGTGGTAGATGAGAACACTGATCTTTGTATAGACTTATTAAGCCTGAAAATCCAGCATACAGTACTTACTCTGAGACAGAATAGAGAGAAATGCTTGTGACCGCAATGTTACACAATTCTTTTTGCACAATTTTCTTTGTTTCTCTTCTGGCAGGCTTCTGCCTTCCAGTGTGTGAAACAGAAGGCCTCTTGTGACCAATTACCTTTCCAGGCTAGAGTTTCTTGGCTTGGGACACACACTGGCAAGAACCTAAAATTCTTTAGCATTACCTAAGCAATAATTAAAAGTCAAGCTACAGTATCACAGGCAGCACGGTGTTCCCTCGGGTGCTTAGAGCTGAGGCATGTTGGCAGTGAAGTCAGCATAGGCTCTGCCATGCACGTTCTGCAGCTAATAAAGACTCCTTTCTCCATTAAAGAGATTGCCTACTCTTTACTCCATCCTTCTGATAGCAATTTGTTAGTGGGTGCCTGGTACAAAATGGTAGCCTTGTTAACAGAAGTTGTTAGGTTTCGCTGCTGCATTGCCTGGAAGCTGCCTTAAGTCACCAAAAGCTTAGGTTGTTTCCAGCATGTCTTGCTCCAAGAAGATTCAACGTTCCTCCTCAGAAACGTTAGCAGTGGTTACATTGTAAAAGCCTTATTTTGTCTTCCTCGTTTTATAAACTGTAGAAAATATGAACTACCCCAGTGGCTTCCCGGGTACGGCCACAGTGCAGAACACAGCCTTCATTGACCAGAGCTGCCCCTCCACCTGGAATGCGCCTCCCAACATGCCGCCCGCCTGGGAGCCCGCCAGTTACGTCAACTCCACAGTGAGTATTGTCACTGCCTTTGTGTGCACCTCTTCCAAAAGCCTTCACAGTGCATGCCTGTCTTTCCCTTACCTATTGCTTGCATGTTCCTCATGATTCCTTTAAGTATTCTGATGTATGTGTTTGCTGGTGTTGGTAGCATGGCTTTTTCCCAGGGTTATTGGTTGTTACTCAGCTTTGTCTATTAAATGGCAAGATAGATCACTTTTTTGCCAGAAAATTGATGCAAATCATCTTACATACGGAAAAACATTTTGGACTTATGTAGTCTACTGAGACTTTTCCCTATCAAAATCAACCTTTCCAGATGAGGATAAAATACAAAAAGTGCTGACAGCAAAACCCAGAGAGATTTGAAAATGGTGGGGCTGAATGGACAGCTGCTCTCAGTGACTTCGACAGTCTTTTTTTGCTAGGAAATCCAAGTGATTTAAGCTGGATTTGTGCAGATTTCTGAATGCTGACTTTGACCTGTTACGCTCTGGACTAGCCATGCTTATGTCATCCCATAGTGCAATGTATGGCTGACTTCAGTTCAAGGTGGTCTTTAATTGCAACCACCTTCTCTTCCGCTCATATTTCAAAAATCTTACATATTAGAAGTATGTTTGTTCTGAAGAAAACTAATCAAATAAAGCAAGAAATATTTCTAACTGCAAAAATTAAAATTCACTTGTATTTAAAAAGTGGAAAAACTGGTAGGATTCTGTTTCCTGAAATAAATGTAGCTTTATGCCATATTTTACTCAAGAATGCCAGGAAATACAGAAGGTAGAGATTGGAAAATACATTAGATAATTCAGCTCATTTCCCTGTTGAGCTTTTCCCCACAATACTTTTCAGTGTTTCATTCAGTTTTAAAAGTCCCAAGACTTCCATGACCTTCTCCAAGAGACTTCCTCACAGGCTAACACATCTTGCTCTCCAGGAGGTTCTTTATAAGCTTTCGAAATTTTTCTAACTGAATTCCCTAGCTCCCAGTTATATTCTCTTTTCCATGCTGAATATCCCTCTTTGCTTCTGGTGTGCATAATCTTTCAGTACTGACACATACTTCAACCCTTTAATTTTCTTTCCTTAGTCGTCGTCCTCTTTTAATTTTAACTCTTGAAACCATGCATGATGCTCTTCACGTGCCATCCATTTATTCCTTAAGTTTCATAATAATCCAGTCAGAACTGAGTATTGTATTCCTGTTACAGTGATACTGGTGCCATGTAGAGTGGAGCTCGTGTGGATTCATTTCATGAAGTGCCTTTCCATATGCACACTAATGCTGCTGTAATCTTTTGGGCGACCATACTGCTTTGCAAACTTGTGTAATTTTCTACCTGTGTATTTCCCAAGTTCTCTACCTAGGCGCTTTAGTACATTTCCATGCATTCTTTGGCAAATAGACCATTTTGCAGTTTCCCATGATGATTTTATCTTGCTCTACAGCCCTACCTCTCGAGCACCCGAAGCTTGTCTCCAATGTCTGGACTTTTTGGTTCCATCTGGGCACCTCAGAGCGATGTTTATGAAAGCTGCTGTCCTGTCAGTGCCACAACCCAGCACTCAACCCATGTTGAGAACCAGGCAGTTATGTGTAAGCAGGAATACTATCCAAGGTTTAACCCGTTCCGTGCCTACATGAACTTGGACATATGGACTACAGCAGCCAACCGAAATGCAAATTTCCCACTTTCAAGGGACTCGGGTTACTGTGGAAATGTGTGAAAGGAATTTGATTTTGAAAATGTGAATAAAGTTGCTTGCAATTTTGATTACTAGAGTAAGTTGGTTGTTGAATAGATTACAATGTTGGTGGATATTTTGGCACTTTTATATTGAAAATAAATTTTTTTTTACTGAAGTCTGAGCATTCAGTGCATTTTGAAAAGCAAAACATTCTGGGCACTGTTATTGTCAGGTGAAGGCTATAAATTTAAAACTCAATTTTTTTCAAGAAAATAAGTATTAGGTTCTTAGAAGTATCCATGACCATGTACTATGCGTGTTTCTTCTGGAGTTTGCATTTTGTGGTATAAACTAGGTGTGTTTTAGTGTTTGTAGGTGCATAATTACACCTGTAAATAATTGCATCTGTGCCAAACTAGCAATAGAGACCTACTTGTTGATGCAGATCAGGTATTTTCCATGTGGTTCGACTTGTACTGCTGACATAGTTCTTTGTGGGTGTAAACTTCTGGCACTGAAATGAAAACAATGGCTGAACTATGGCTTGCTTATCTGCCTTCAGAATGCAAACTATCAGTCAGACGGTATTACTCTTGTGCAGTGTGGGTGAGTGGGCACTTCCTTCAGGAGCTTTTTTTGCCAGTGACTCCTGATATCTTGTGTTTGGATTTCTAGCCTTCACGTTGCAATAGCATTTTCAGTGCACTTAATTGCCCTTGTTTGAGATGCTGCTTCTTGAATTGGAACAAACGTTGCTTTGAGAGCGACTTCACACCGTGCTCCAAAACAGAACAGCATTGTGTTAATTCTTCTATGGGACCAAATCTTTGCTGTGGGAAAGGCAACCAAGGACGGGCTGCGACCCTGTTCAGGGCTGAATTGTTCCACCATGCAAGCTGTCTCAGCTGCCCATCCCCACAGAGCTTTTTTTTTATTATTATTATTTTCTGGCATTGCAGACCGTGTCTGGGTGTCTTCACTCTTCAGGTGTCAAAGAAAGGGGACAGCAAGGGGATTGTGGCATGTCTTCTGTAAGAAGACTTGTTAAGTCTGGAGAAAGAGACCAAAGGGGCATCCAGCAGCAGCCTCTCCCCACTGCTTGAAGGAGAGTTATGAAGAGGACAGAAGCAGAGCCTTTGTGGTGGCTGCAGGCTTGGCAGCAAGCAGTAGCAGTTTTAGATTGCAGCTGGGGGAGGCTCAGGTGGAGTAGGAGGAGGAAGGAGCAGCTTCCTGGGGAGGGTCATGGAGCAGGAGGATGGGTTGTCCCGAGGGGTGGGCATATCTCCGTGCTCAGAGGTGTTCACAGTGCTGCCTGCTCTAGTAGCAGTGACAGTCCTGCCCTGTTAGGGAGGTAAGACCACCAGGGTCCTGTCACTGTCTGAGAGTTTGCTAACTTCAAGTTCTCTTTGCTGTTTCACCTGTTTTCCTCTTGTCCTTTGATGTCAGCCTGACAGGAAGATGAGAACTGTTAGACGACAAAATGCTGAAGTGCTCACCTTTGTTTTTATTGGAAGGCAGAGCAGCAAAGGTGCTGTGAAATAGCTGATAAACCTGCATGTGAGGCTCCTCAGCAACCTGAGGGCCCACACAATTCTGTCTCTGCTAGCCACATCATGTTGCTGAGCTATTGGACCAGCTCCTCTGACATGCTGATTTTGGTCGGAAGATTTGGATCAGAAAATGCCATCCGAGGTCTTGAAGTATCTCCTCAGAAACATCCTGTTTCCATAAGAAGCTTGCTTCAATAAATCAGAAGTTCCTGCAGAACTTTTGTTGAAAGATATGTTAAAGCACAGCAGATAGGGTGTGTTAGAATTAGCTCAGAGGGTGATTGGTTGGGTTGTTTGGAAGCTGCTGCATTTAACTGCTTTAGCTGCTCATGTGGAGGGTACTTCTAAGCCTTTCTTTGGTTTCAGTGTCAGAAAAATGAGATCGTTGCTGAATGCTTTTCAAAACCATGGTGTTTTAATGGCTTTATCAGGAAATGGCACCGAGAGTCTTTGGCCACTTTCCATGATGTGTCTTGCTGGATGAGACTCTGACTGTGGAGTTTAATAGTAATTGCTTGTGATTCTGAAGGAAAGTTCACATGTTCATACAAACTTTGATGCTCTGGAAACTAGTGCAAAGCCATGAGAAGTAGGCACAACCACTGACATGCTTTCTGTGCACCTACTGCCTATGGCAGGAGACTTCAGGAGGAATAGAGTGGGAGTGCGTACACAATAAACATGGGGTAAAAAAAAAAACCTAGTGATCATTTGCTTTGAAATGCAATGAATTTCTTTATTCCCTAGGTAATGTTGCTCATTTTATTGTATGTCTGAATTTTGGAGGTGCAAAGGCACTGGAAACAACAGAGGATGCTCAAAGCTGCCCTTGGTTAGCATACCCAAGTTGTTCTGTTAACTGCATCGCTTTTATGTCATCGGTATGTTCCCTGCACTGAAGTGAAGCTGTTTTCCTCAAGCACGAGTACAAGGAGATGCTTTTCTCAGATTTGCAAAAAACTGTAACACCAACAAAAAACCCCCGCGGAGTTCTGATCAGCACTGAGTTCTTGTTCTAAGCAAGCAATGTGTTGTGTTCCAGGCTGAATAAATTGCCGAGAGAGAGAATGAACACAATAATCCCAGCAAAGACGCTGGAGAGTTCAGGGAGAACAACAAAAATTAGAAATGTTTGGAAAATAGCTCTATGAAAAACTCTGTTAGAGTGGTTAAAGTGCCAGCAACAGACAAGGGAAATGAGCCACAAACAACTTGAGAAATACTACTGAGAAAGAAAACAATCATTCTCTTTAATCAAACCAGAACAGATCAAGAAGTAATTCCCCCAGGAGCTGGGTAGTATTAGGCAAAGTATTTCATGTAACTTTTCATAACAATAACAAAGGAATGCAACAAGCTCATTAAGGTTACCAGGAATAATTGCTGCCATCAGGAGACATCTATAGCTTAATGAGCAATCCATGGCATACAAGTAGATTTGGGCTCAATTAAAAATCATCTTCCCCCTACAGTAAAGGGAAATATGAAATAATTAATTCCACTACAAATTTCTTTGTACCAAAATTACTGTAATTCTACTAGAGTAAAACTGGAGAGGCTGCTTAAATGAATAGCTATAAAGACATCTAATTGTCTTGAGCAAAATAATTTCTAATTTCTTGCCTTGTGCCAGGAATTTTTTAGCAGGGTCTTGAGTTTTGCTGATCTCTGTGAAACTGTTACCATTTTTCTGAGATTCTTCTGTGAAAATTCTCAGTAAACTGAATAAATGCTTCAGTTTTCAAAGGGAAAAACAAGAATGATGGTATAAAAGAGCAGATTGCACAGTTCATGAGTGTGCTTGGTTGTGGGGGGAGGGAGGAAACTATGGGCAGTTGCAAGCTTTCAGTGTGGATTTCTGTCCTGGTGTGAATGCTACAAAAACTTGGGATGTTCAGCATTTTCCCAAGAAGAGACTTGGAGAAGCACCAGCCACACCTGCTCCCTCTCCAGGCAGCCTTGTGGCTTCATGGGCGTGCACTGGGGATTGGAGGTACCGAGGCTGAAGTTACCCCTGTCCTTGATTTGTGCCAGGTGTCTTGGCTGAGTCTGCCTAGTGTGTCCCCAGTTTCCGTCCTGGATCCAGAGAATATTCTTGGCGCATTTTGTGAAGGTTTATAGGTACTGTGAGAGACAGTGTCTGTTCAGCTGTCCTAGCCTTGCTGGGCTGCAGTGAGCCCCTCCTGCAGGATTGGTGAGACCTGCACAGCATTGGATTGGAGAGCTGAGGGAAGAGGAGTGGGCAGTGCTCCCCAGGACCCCGCTGGTAAGTGGGGCTGGTCCCACCGGGCTTGCCTCCTGTGGGGAGGGACCTGGACTGGCCAGACTGGTCTTTGTGGTGGCGGATGGGGCGTTGCTTTCCAGTATTTGCTCTTTTCCCTTCCAGTCTCAGGTAACACCCGTTGCTTGTGCTAGTCACTGAGTCACCCTGTTTGCCCTCCCCACGCGCTTGCTTTGCTGTAAGCTATTTGTAGAACAGGTGTAGGATGGCACGTCCCCATCACCACAGCCACGTTCTGGTTGCACCTTTGCTTCCTCTGCCCCTTCCCATTGTGGGGTTGGCCTTGCTGTGTTTGTCAGGGGCAGGGCTTACTATGTGTTCTTCACAGCATCCTCAGTGGGCTGAGCGTCCCCAGGACTGCTGGGCTGGTGTCACCAGCAGCTCTGCCCACTCGGCGTGGCTGCAGGGGGACAGGCTCGCTCGCCCGGCGTGATGGAGGTGGGTGTCCCAGCAGGCCCAAGCATTTCTGGCAGCAGTTGCCCATTTCAGCTCTGGTGGGTGAGAGGCCTGGCACTGTTCCCCATCTCCTCGAGCTGGGGGATGTGGAGTAGCACGGGAGAGGATTTATTGTCCCAGCCCTTCAAAGAGGTGTTGCAACTGAGGTCCTGGGAGCTTATGCCCACTGCTGTGGTCGTCATTAGAGGCATGGACCCAGGCGCTCCCCTGCTGCTTCTCCTCCCTCCATCCCTGGGGTGGCTTTCCCTGCAGAAGCCACCTCTCTCTCCATGCCTGCCTAACAAAAAAAACCTCCCTTGTCACTGTGCCTTGCACACCATGTGGCTCACTTTTTCCACGGCCTCTGCTTTGCTTCATTTCTTTCCGGTCACTTAAACCACAGCGGCCCAACCCCTCAAACCCTTTTGAATTTTGGGGTGGCTATGGAGGGTGGCAGCGCCCTGGGCTGCTGGCAGTCTTAGTGGTGCTACTGGGCCACATGCCTCTGGAGCTTTTGTTCAGGACTGCTCAAGCACTGCTTGCAGGCTGGTGGTGGCCTGGGTGAGCAGGGACTGAGCCGACCCCAGCCACGGGGCTCCCTGGCCCTCAAACCAGTGCTGGATGCTGGAAGTAAGCCCAAGCTGCTTGTCCGGCACAAGCTGGTTGTTTAATCATTTTCCGCCACTCTACCAGGAGGCAGGCCTGGCTTGCAGCAAGCCTGTGCACGTGTGAGTGCACTTCCTAAGGTGCGCCTTGTCTCGGGGAGTGACCGCAGAGCTGCTCCTCAGCAAGCCCAGTGCCCGTGAGTGGTTTCCCTGGACCCGGCCTGTGGTGTGATGGGCTCGGCCAGACCTCGCTCCCAAACTGCGCTAGCAAAACACTTGGTTTGTTGGGAGCTGGTTTTGTTTTTAATTTTGACTGAATGTACGGTTTGCGGAGGGAAGTCAGCACTTTCACACGTCCTCCGTAGCACAGATGTGTGGCAAGCCTGCGCGCTGGACTCGCCACGGCTTCCAGAAGCGGCTACGTGGAAGGGAGGCGGTTGCTTCCGCGGCATCCGGGGGAAGCAGAATGCGCTGGGTCGGGGCTGTCTCAAAACTAGAAACATAACTTTCTTCTCATGCAGGACAGTGGGTTGGGTGTTGTAGCGAGGCCATCAACACCCCACGAGGCCTGCTGGGGTTTCTGGTTCTGATTTAGTGAGAGGCGGGTTTTGCTTCATTCAGCGCGGCCTTGTTAAAGTCAAGGTGTTTTGCAGTGCCATGCATGAAACAATGCATGCAAGCCAGATGTCAAAACTGATAAGGGAACCCTACAGAAGCAACAAAAAACACGGTAACCTTTCCATTATACTTGTGAGATGACGATGTGGCCGTGGGAGCATATTGCGCACTTGTTGGCCTTGCTTGCAGGGGCAAAGCAGGGTGATAGCAGCACTTGTGAGCAAATGGAAAATGATCTCACTGCTGCCCTGTGTATCCTGCAGAATGGAAGCCCTTGTCTCCTCTCTGCTCTCCTCGGGGCTGTGACCCATGGTGTGCTGTACCTGTCACCCCTTCTCGTCAGCTAAGGACATTACGCCTACACCTGCCTTTTGGGCTCCCACTGCTAGTACTGCATTGAGGTCATGCACTCTCCAAATGACTCTGAATGCTGAGTTTCAGTATTTTCTGGTCTGTACATCCTCATCACGCAATGAATGCTCTTTCCAGGGCTGAAAGAAACCAGACAGTAGGCATCTCCTGTTTAACCAAGGCCCAGTTGTCCAGCTCAGGCACTTCCCCAGCACCCTGCCACACTGTCACTCTGGTGAGCACAAATATCGTCCATTCACCATCTCCCAGTATGTTGCTATCACTTTCACCACCACTTGTGGTTTTTGGGCTGTGGCGGTCCTGATGGAGCAACATCAGGACACAAATGAAGGACATGGTGGTGGGCAGCCTGAGCTAGTGGGGGCCTTTCCTGTCTGCCCCAGCCTGAGGGATTGATTTCTGCCTTCTGAGGTATTCGTAGCCATGATCCTGGGTTTCCTTTGTAACAGCTGAACTTTGTGCTGCAGGTTGACACCCTACAGCAACATGCGACTTGCAGCAGTTGCTGTGCTGTCGCAATTAGTAGGGGTGTGTCAAGCCCTCAGCTCACCATGTCACTGTGAGGACAAGGAAAGATATCTGTGTGCCTTTGAGAGATGGCCTGAACGTTCGTTGGTTGGTAGGTTGTTGGTTTAAGGGTATGGGGTTTTTTCCCCTGAGAAATTAAACTTTTTGTCCACTTTAAACATTTTTGATAAGTTTTGATAAGTTTTTGATAAGTTTTTGTAAGTTTAATGACTAAAACTTGTTGTAAATAATTGTTTATAAAAACATTTCCAAATCCTTAAGTGAGAGGTGCCAATATAGCAAATCTGTTAATTCCTACTTAGTGGTTTTCTCAGTGGAATATAAACCAGTGTGCATCCACGAGAGGGACTTGCACGAAGCTCAGTAAGCTGCAGGTTTGGGTTGGATTGCAAGAATCTCATAAGCTGTTTGCTATAATAGAGAAGCCTGAAGCCTAACCAAGGTAGTGTTCTTGCTGAAGAGCTGACTTGAGGGATGAGTGAAAGGCTCTTAGATGGCTTGCTGTCTGACTTTCTCCTTGTTTTCTCATTTTTGCAGTCCTTTGTTTGGATGGCCAGCCCTATCCACAAACCCATCAAGCAGGAGCTTAGCTGCCTTGGCCAAAACATCACTGGTATTTCGTATGAGAGGGCTTGTTAGAGAAGTCCTCAGAGGCTGAGTATTTTGTTCTATAAATAAAAATAGGAAACAGATGGCACCAGTTTCAAAAGTTAAGTGGTTTTTAACCAGTCCAGTAACTAATGTTCTTATATACCTACAAAAATATTACAGTTTTATCTTTGTAAAGATCAAAAGAACAACTTTGAAGCACTTGCCAGGCACATACAGTCATGCATTTTAATACATCACAGACCAAATATATTCGTACAGTAATGGGACTGACTTGGTGATTTCAAATTCCCCCATCTATTCCTGCAGTGAATAAACCCTAATGACTGCTCTGTTTTTTGTTTGTTTGTTGATTGTGTTTTGTTTAATTACAACTACTGTGGACTCAGTGTTGCTTCAAAACATACTGAAGATATGAAGAGAAGAGAGGAAAAATCAGAAAGCTGGAGGTCTGAGAGAGCCTGATAAAGATGTGTTTCTCGGTAGGAAGAGAGAAAGCCTGTAGATCTGTGTATGACTCCTAGATATCTTGATTATATCACCATCCCTGTGTGTTTAGGGCAACCCACTTAATCACAGATACCTGTTTTAACTTCCAGAAGGTGATGGGGAGAAGTAAGACCACTGGACGCCTGGCTTAGTTTGGTACAGGTTGGCTCAGAGCTCAGCGTGGTCTCTTGGACAGGTTGTATTTATCATGTCTAAAGCGATCAAACCCCCAGGAACTGCAGTGCTGCCCAGCAGCAGGTAGAAGTGCTACGTACCAGCTTCAGTAAACTCAAAAAGCGGCTTGTACAGTTGTACAACTTATTTTGATAACTGTTTTTTGATTGTTCAACTTATTCTGTGAAGGCAGAAGAGGCTGTTTTTCCAAAGCATTTTGGAATGCAGATATTTTAGAGTTATAGTTGAGCTAAATCTTGTTGTTACGAGAGATGCCGACTTTTATTAGTTTGTCTGCAAAACAGCTGCTTCTGTTTTCCACAACCATGTAATGTTAGTTTAAAGTCTGTCTCTTTCTGCAGCCGGGGCCTCGTTGCTCTGCTCTCGAGGCCAAAGCCCACAGTATCATGGGGGAATGCCGCTATGTGTGTGATGACTCAGCTCCTGCCATCTCACTGAAATACGGCCTTTCAGGACATGGGCTTCTGTTTGCCTGGTTTGTACGTTGTGTGCGCATTTGTTTGTTAGTAAGGAGTCTAACCTTGTAGTTGGCTTGACTGAAATGCACATCTTTGGCAGTAGTTACATATACAGAGCATGGTGATGAAACCCCTGGGCCTGGTGTGGGTGGTACCTTTCCTCTGCATTCCCCGCTCTGAGGATGCTCAGGATGCCTCAGTGCTGCTGGTGCTGGGCACCCCTGCCTGTGTCCTATGGTTAAGCTCTCTCTCGTGTCCATTTCCTCCACCCATCTTTTCTGCAAGGCTTAACTCCAGTTCCCAGATCATGCTTTTCTGCCCATCAGAAAACAGCCACAAGAGGGGAAAGCAGCATCTCCTTTTCTGCAGTATCTCAGCTGCAGGAGCACTTAGAGAGATTTGGGGAACCTTCCGTCTCCAAAAACTTCCCTCTTCCACAGGAGGGGAGCAGGCATTAGCAGGTGCTGGGTTACGGCCCCACATTTATTTTTTTCTGTTTGTTGTAGGAAAAGGAGCAGTTGTGCTGGCTTTTCTTTCCTGTGGATCTGTGGTTTCCCCTCAAACAGAAGACTGGCTTTTCAGAGCCAGCCCCTGTGCATGGTGGAGCAGCCTCGTCCCACTGCCTGACAAACTCAGGGAGGACTAAATGCGCATGTTGGTGGGGACGCAGCTCTGCACCACATCTCGACCAGCAGGGACAGAGAGCTGGGGGACTTCCTTGTCTCCAGTTCATCCCTTCTTCTTGCTTCACACTCCCAAGGAGGAGGAATGAAGCAGCTTGACTATCTGCCTTCCCCTTCAAAATGCAGATGGGGCCCATCTAATCAGAAAGCAAAGGCACTGGTAGGGAGGGGGTGTTAGGCACAGCTTTGGTGCTCCAAAGTTGCTCTCTTTCATGCCAAGAGCTGCAGGGAAAAGCCAGGATCAGAGGAGCAGGAAATCCTCAGGCATCGGGTGGCGGGGCACCCCAGTGATGCTGCAGGTCTCCAAGGAGGCCCTCCTCTGCTCCAGATGGTGTGTGCTAGCCTGGGTAAGGCTGGTTCCTGGAAGGACAAAGAAAGATCTATTAGTAATTTTGATTCCTTTTTTTTTTTCCTTAAAAAAATAAAATTATTTCCTGGTTTCGGTGTTTCGCGATGTTTACTGAAGACGCTTAGCCAAAGCAAACCACCTGAATGAGAAATTGTGAGCAAAGAGGCCAGCCACCCAGCAAAGCTGGCACCTTGCCCTCAGGCACCTTAGTCACGTCAGATTAGGTGCTCGCTTGCCTCTTTCCTGCAGATAGGTTCTGACTCAAGCCTGCCTCTGTGTGCAGCCACCAGAAGAAAGCTCAGGCAGGTCTGGAAAGGCTCTCTAGCAAGAGGAGGGATTGCCATGCCTGCTTGTTAATTTTGGCAGTGCTTGTATTCATTCTTGTGCCAGCAGCGTCATGGAAAGCAAACGGAGAGGGATTATTTTATGATCAGTTGCCTTTCTGGGGGATGGGTGCTTCTTCTGTGGACTTCCTATGGGGAAGAGAAGGCAGAGCAGGGCAGGGCACAAAGCGTTTACTTTGCCATCGGGAGGCTTTTTCTGCAGGAGGAGCTGCACAGAGCCAGGACGGGTGAAAGCGCTCCCTCCTCCCTTAATCCTTGCAGCAGTTGCAGACCTCACCTACCCACAGTGAGTCAGTGGTATCAAAGTTGTGCTGTTAGTTGCTGAGACATTACGAGCTCACAGGTTTTTGCCTAGCTGGCCAGCTCTCTAGCTCCTTGCAGGGTTCCCTGTGTAAGAGAAGGGGCCGCCTGGCCCAGGGACAGGATTTCCAAAGCCTCAGCCTGCAGAAAGTGAACAAAAGTCATTCAAAGTCTGAGCTTCGTGCTGGTAAGTGTAAGGAAAACTGATTTTACAGAAAACTTTAGAACTATGAACAGTAGGGGAGAAGAGTCCAGCCAGCCTTTGCCCTATCCATCCCACCTTCCATTGTTAGTTGTTTTTTTTTTTTTTTTTGTTAGTGGCTGTTAGAAGATAGCATTCAGCTGGAAGGCAGTGCAGACAGCAGAGAAGGCTCTATCACAGATGGAAACGTGGAGGCACCAGAGAGGACCAAGAGGGAATCCTCTCAACAGAGCGTCCTGCACCTTGGTATACTTTGCTTGGCCTTTCGATCCTAGAAATTCCCTGAACAAAGAGTTCAAGGAACCAACCCCAGAGAAATAAGGTGCTGCGAAGGACTGATTCCAGAGGAAATTTGCTAAGACTATTAATCATGGAACAGACAGGAAATTAATTTAAAATGATGTCATAATAATGGCACATGAAAGAAACACAAATGTAGCATAACCTCTATAAATAGAAAAAGAATCTGTATGCTGACACCTGGGTAGGTGCTAAGCTGAAAGCCACCCAAGTGGCTGGCCTGCTGGGTGAGAGTTGTTAAGTGCTGGATGCTGGGACCCAAAGAAACAAAGCTCTTCTTGTGCCTGCAGGTGCAAACCTCATCGTGGGTTCAGGGTTTAAGGAGTATCCCCTGCACTGAGACAAGGTGAGAGAGATGCTCTTTCCCACAGTAGAGTGGATTTGAGATTTTGTTGTCCTGGGGTTACCCCTGAACCACGTTATCCTTGCTTCATAATTCTAGCTGTTGACATGAAGGTTGATTGTTTTTACCACATTTTTGTCAATAGTTCCTCTGATTCCTCTTCCTTTGATATCTCTTCCATCCAAAAGCTGCAAATTAGGCATCAGATTACCCAAAAGAATCTATTACCATACAGCCCCTGTTGCAACCTGTACAGGCTGCCTACTTGATTTCAGGTTAAGAGCGGGGGGGCTGGTTTTGTTTTCTTTTACTCTGTGCTTGTAATCATCTGTCACACCAGGGCTTTGGTGTCTGCCAGAGGTCCGATGTCCTGCTAAAAGGCCTCAAGGTGCTTCTGGACCATCGCTTCTGGGGTAATGGGACATTGCTGAGGTAGGACCAATCCCTCACAAGCCCATGCCACTGCTGCTCAGCCTGTGGAAGTGGTCCAGGTAACTGCCTGTTGGAGCCAAATTCAATAAAATTTGTACAGGTGGGTACTTCACAGTATTAGACAGCACTTTGTTTTGGGATTTATCTTCTGGCACAGGGTGTTTTTTGCTTTGTGGAAACTGTGATACAGGCAAAAAAGCGCAGTGAGCACAGGAATCACAGCTACAGGGTGAGTGGTGACTGCAGTATTGCTAGGCTGGTATTGCTATGCTCACACTTAGAGAAGAGCAAGAAATGCAATCTGAGGATAATTTAGGAGGAATGATTAAAATAGTTGAGTGCATACTTGAAAATCAGCTTGGGATGTCTGTTTTCAATCATATTCAAGCCTGGAAAGTGAGGGAATTGTCAGATAGTGGAAATATCTAATTATTTGAAGATGTTTCGATGGCTCTATCAGATTCGATACACACTTCTCAAGTAATTATTAACATCATCCTATGATTAAGCTTTTCATTTTAAGTAGAGTTATTTTTCATGGCTGATTAAAACTTTGCTCTATTCAAGCTCCTAAAAAAGTTGGTTAAAAAAATATAGAAATGCAAAAGAACACAATAGAATTAATCCTTGCAAGAAACTCGTGAAAGATGTCATTTTTTCCACTACACACAAACTTGGGAAGACCTATTTAGATTTTGCCTAATTGTTTAAAAATATGGTGCTTTGACAGCAGATAAAGCAAGAAAAGTCTCTGCACCAAAGAAAGAGCTTCTGAGGTTTTAAAAGCTGAAAACAAGGATTTGGGATGGGATGGTTTTGTCTTCCTGAAATGCACTGTCACATCTGAAATACTTCATAGCATCGGAGACAGAGGGAGGCAGCAACCGAATGGAAAGCCTGAGCTACCTGTGCAAAATATATCCTGGCATTGTCTCTTTTTTGTATTTTTTCCAAATCTTGATACATTTATGGTATATGATAATGACCTGATTCATTTCCTGCTCAGTTTGTTGCCCAACTGTTAAATAGAATTTTATTTATTTTTTGTGTGTGTGTAACAAGCAGTTAAAAATATATCTCTGCATCCCAGCACAGCGACTTCCATCTCCATGCAGGAAACAAACTCTAGCAGTTTTCTGCAGCGACTTGTTCCCATTCCCAAGTATGTTTCTCTTCCATGTAAAAAAAAAAAAAAAAAAAAGGGGGGGGGGAGCACTCTTTTTTTGGTGTTTCAAGGCAGACACAAAACACATGTCTGTGCACCCATCTCCACTCGGCAAGGCAGGTCACAGTTTGTTGGACATTTCCCAAAGTGAAAGGCCCCGGCATGCATGTCCCTTTGCCCAGCATGTTTGAAAAAGCTTTTCCTTGGAGTGTAGGGAAGCCTTTTTTCCTCTTCACGGGAAATGCCAACACTGGGATGTTAAACCCTCGCTTCCTAATGACAGCCTGCTGGTGATGGCTTGCACCCGGCGGACTGTGACAGCGTGTTTTCCCTCCTGGTGCAAGAGAGATGCAATTCCCCTCTCCTTCCTGTCCCCCATGTTGCAGATTCCCCTCTCCTTCCTGCCCCCCATGTTGCAGCTTGTTGCTTGCAGGGTGCCTAAGGGGGAGCCCAGCCCTCAGGCTGTGTTTCGGGCTCCTACGTCCTGCAGGCTGTTTAGGCTCCCTGTGGGAGCCAGGCCCCTTTCTCAGGGGTGCAGGGCATCCCAGGCAGTGCTCAGAGGCAGTCGGATGTAACCTGATGTACCTGCGCACACACCGAGGGGGTCTCCAGGCTGGTGGCATCTGCTTTATACCTTGCCTTGCTCCCTGCAGCATGCCAGGTGAGCTGTCACATTTTGGAGTAACAAATTTGTGTGGTTTATGACAGAGTCTTATGCATTTGTTGTGGTGTTATGCAAAGGTGTCAAAACTTGCTGCTATTTGCTGCTTTAAAGCTGTGTATCAACTACAAATCCTAATATTCCTGTCAGAAAAAAATGTTTTCATCCCACTTATTAAAATGCAAAGCAAGACAGGAGCTGAGTTGTTCAGCAGTGCCTGACATGCGGCTGCTTTTTGTTGATGCAAGTTCCTTGGGAGTCAAAAAATCAACAGGACTATTTGGGGAGAAATTCAAATGTTTCTCCTGTTGAGTCACACTGTTGCAGCTATTCCATAAAGACAGAACTGTCTGTGTTATTAGTGTTAACCTTTGTGTCACAGCCTGCAAACCTCCCCGGTAGCTGCTCCTCCGCTAAGGCAGCAAATCAGCTTCGTTTCTGACTGAGAGCTTTCAGAAAGGATATGAGCAAGAGGAGGAGAAAGAGGAAAAAAAAAAACAACAAAAAAAAAAACAACCAACAACAACATTACAAACCTGCTTCCTTGGCAGACAGTCCAAAAGGCTGGCTGTTGTATGTGCAGTTACACAACACTGTCTCACACTCGCCACAACAAGATGAATGAGGATGTTGCAGAAGAAAAGTAAGGGGAATCTGCTCTTCTACATTTAAGCTGCATCTGCAGATCTAACCAGGGGATTCGGCTGCTGTCAGTGTAAGCTTGATAAGGAACATGATAGAGTTAAAATTGCTTTTCATAATTTTTCATTATACTGTTCTTATTTATTTATTTATTAGTTTGAAGATGAATACCTGAAGTGCTGCAAGTCAGATTAAAGCATAGGCACCAGCAGCGCATGCCAAGGCTCTGCTTGCAGAACCGTGAAGCGGTGCCAAGCCTCCTGCTTCCAGTTACACAAGCCTCATACCTTCTGCTCCAGAGACTGCAAGCACAGATTTGACCACCTTTCCTCACCAGCCATTTCTGAGGGGGAGTCAGGAGAAGAGCGCTGTGGGTTCAGCCCAGCTTGTGCTGCCGCAGACAAGCTGGTGTGTCCTGGTCACCGGGGTGAGTATCAGGAAGGAGCTCTGCACTGCCTGTAAAAATTTGCAAGGCATTTCTGCTAATATTGCTGCTGGTGAGTGGATTCATGAACTCCCTCCCTGCCCTGCTATTTCTGCGTTTTCTTCAAGGCAGGGGCAGAGGGAGGGACTCGCCTGCCCTTGGTGAGGCCCCCTGGTGCTGCTCGCTCGTCATTTCTCAATCTCCTAAGCGGAAGAGCAAAAGGAGAGCAGTTTGGAGTGCGGATGTGCCATGCAGGAGAAAGGAGAGGAAGGGAGGGGACCAGCCACAGGATCCTCTCCCGTGGGACTGTGAAGAGGAAATGACTTAATGAGAGAGACATGCCCGTGGGTTGTGGCACCAGGGCTGGAAGGAGGAGAGGGCTGTGGGGCTCTGGCAGCTGGAGCCTGGTCCTGAGGCCAAGCTCCCCCATGCACTAGCATTGCTTGGTTCATGGTGTTTGACCAGCACACCTGTTTCCATAGGGTTCTGTCCCACACAAAAGCATAAACATTTTTTTTGGTCTGTTTTGGTCCACACCCATCTAATACATCCTCCCCCTCTGTGTGTGGCTGCCCTGTCCGGCAGCAGCAATTTCATACTGGAGGTGGGACAAGGTAGGAGCGTGTCCCTCCAGCAGGAGCAGTGATGCAGAGCCCAGGGCTGGAGCTGGGTGTCAGGGCATAGCCATCTGAGGGAAATGGATGCTGCATCTGCTGCCGTCAGATGCACAGTGACATTTAAAGCCTCAAAAATGGCTTGCACAGCTCTCCCTCAGCCCTGTGTATCTTCTGACAAGGGCCAGTGTGGGGTCTCTGCTTTGAACAGCCGCAGTTACAAGAGCATAGGCTTGTTGCAGCTCTGTGCCATTCTGCTGGGAAAATGTAGTGTGCTGGTCGGTGGATGCACTCACCCCTGTGAAGCACTGCAGAAGAGGAAGGATAATCACAGCTTCAAGTCAGACATTGAGGAAGAGAGAAAGCACTCACCAGATGCAACTTTGCTCAGTGCAGACCATGTTATTACTCTGGAGAAAAAGCAGATGAGATGGATTTTATTCTTGCCTTAAAAGGCAGGACTTTTTTCCTACTTTGAGTTTGAAAGAAGTTATTCTGAGCCCAGTCTCCAGCATTTTTGGCCACACTGTGAATTGTCAGACCTACCTCACTCCAGGTAACCTGAGAAATCCTGACAAATTGACCTTGATTGAGAGAGAAGTCGTGTAGATTATTTTTTTCCCCTACGGATGGAAACATGCAGAACAACCATCCTGATCTCTCAGCTTTTTAAGAAGGTTGCTGAACCAAGCTGTTTTGGAAAAGGTCCCAAAGGAAGAGGGGCAGGGTCTCTCAGGTCTTCTCCTTCTGGAAGAAACCAGAAACCACATCCCTATGCCTCGTTTGAAGTCTTGCATGCAACCTCTGGGTCTGTATTATCATCCTATGCTTTCTGAACAAGTGAAACAGGTCCAGTTTGTAAGTATGATGAGAGCAGGCTGAGCCTAAATATCGAGAGATGGTTGGTGCTTCCGAAAAAAAGCTGATACCTACCTAAAGTCTCCATGAATGCATGATGGTGACTCCGTAAAACAGAAGAAAGTGCTTGTTAGGCACCAAATATGTGGTAGGCCTCTCGTGTATCTTGAAAGCTCTTCACAAATGTAACTTCTTTAACTTTCTTGATGAGTTGCAATTTTGATGACGAAAACCCAGGAATGAGTCATGCCAAACTCAGAATTAACATTTTGAAAAGTTTTGAAAACCAGAACTTTCCCTTGTTTAAAAACAAGAGCTATGCCAGCTGAGATGTGCAAGAGGGAAGAGACAGCTTTGGGGAACTTTTGGCAATTTTTTAACCTCATGTGCAATGCTAATTTTAAGGTAGCAGGACTGAAGCGTGCTCTCAGATGCGCTTGAGCTTCTGCCGGGGCTTTGTCAACCTTGAGCAGTCAGATGCTGCTGGGCCCCTGACGTGTGGCTGGGCAGGTGGCCGCAGTCAGTGTGTCTGTCTGCTTTCAGGCAGGTACCTCTCAGAGCAAGTGGGCAGCAGATTGTGACAATTTCTGTGCTCAGAAACAAAAACCAAACCAAACAAAAAAAAAAAAAAGATAGAAACTGCTGTCAGAAGGCTTGAAGTTTGAATTTAATGGATTTCCCTCTTGGTGCTGGTAAGAAGGCTTCCTACCCCTTCATACGTGCAGCTTGCTTGGCCTTTTGACCAGATGTGAGTTTCCATTCAGTCAGGCGAAAATAAATATCATCAAGCCTTCCCTTTCAAAATTGTCTTGGATGTTTACAGCGGGATACTTTCTTTCAAGCTATGTCTTCTTTTTGAGACCAAGTATTGTTCCAATTTTATGCATTTTGTAGTTGTTGATAACTTATGACCACAGCATCCTAAGAAAGGAAATGATGCTGAGTGTTTCTCCATTATTCTTTTGGACTAAACAGCTTGACTCCAAATTTTATATATATATATATATATATATATTTAAACAATTTATAGAACCCACACAACAAAACATCTTGGCTGTGCTGAGATCTTCCATTGCTCAGTCCAGTTAACAGCCCCCCAACACATACCAAGCAATAAATAGCAAAAGTAGAGAGGTAGGGAGCAGAATGTCGTTCTGCCTTGAAACTATTTTGCACTTTTTGCCTCAGGAAGTGATTGGGAAAGAATGACTTGTGCTAAATTGTTACATCAGCCTTCTGAGCAATGGGAGCTGACTGTCAGAAGGAGAAGGATCTGCTGCTGAATTTCAGCTTGCAGAGCGGAGGGTGCAAAAATGTACTGTTCTGCTAGACTGTGAGCCTGAAGGTCAGTGTCGCACGTGGTGGACAATCTTGAATTCTTCAGAAGCTGTGATTTCCTTAGAAGAGCAGCCACTCACAGCGATATGCTTCATGGGCTGAGTAGTTAGTGGAGATTGGGAATCTGTCAATAAAGTTTTGTCTGAGGAGCACAGGCTGAAATATTTTCTAGCTCCAGACCTGCCAAAGGGTTTTCAGCTCTTGTTGCAATTACAGGGATGAGGTGACTACTTGGACCATACAAGATCGGTACACAAAGAGAGAAATGCGATGTGCAATACACAAGGTAAGTATTTACTCTCTGTGTATTCAGCATTGGGCGATGCTGTTTGTCAGTACTGAAACCATTGAGAGCAGTCTGTGAGCCTTAATAAGTGACTTATTTGCTGGTGTAGCCAACAGTGAAATGTTCTTTGGCACTGATGGCAGGAAACACAGCCCTTCTGTAAATTAAAATCAGTATTGTTCTAATTACGTTCACTATATATAGGGTGACGGTAATGTCTAATTCTCATCTATTCCCAGCACTGATTTACAGAAAAGGGTGGTAGTTTTGTTGGGTTCGATATCAGCTTGTTCAGCCTTTCTGATAAAGAATGTAAATTGCTTGCAGAGTGTTTAAAAGGGTGTGCTAGAAGTGTACTCAGCTTTGCTTTTTAGAAGCCCTGAGGCTCCGCTGTGGGAGACCCCAGGGTCTCTTCTGAGAAGATTTGCAGTGTAGGAGGCCACAGCCTGTTATTAGGGCTGAGAGGGCCACTGTGTACCACTGAAGTGGTCATAAGCCTTTTCTGATTTTTGGCTTCTGACTTCCTGGTAGCTGTACTTGACGGATGGTTTAATGCTGCAAAGGGTGTGAGTGTTTCTAACAGTCTTCCCCTTTTTAGGTTGAAACACCCAGTCATAGCTTCATTCCAAAGAGGAGGAATAATGCTGAAGACTTAAGAGACAGGAGCTGTAGCAGATGGGTGTATGAGAAGGCAGGACTTTAAGAGTCATCCTTTATAGCTGTTGGGACACTATATGGCTGTACCTCAGTGGTAAGTATGCCATGTTTCCAGGCTTCAGCAGCTCAAATAGGACTGATGTTGCACGATATCTCATACAAGATAAAGTTTGAATATGGACTTGCTAATAAAACTGCACAGGATTCTAATTGTTGCCAGTTGCTGTCCAAACCCCAAATCAATACTGTCGTCTCTCCTTTCTGTTTCCTACAGCAAAATGTTCAACCAACCAAAACAAAAATCAACAGCTACACATACCTGGCAAGTGTGGGCCATGTACATGGTCTTGGCTGTCAGTCTCTCTGAGGAACAAGCCCTGAAGCAGGCCTGTCCTTCATGCGGTGCCACACAGTCTTGCAACTGCTCTTCCATGGGCTTGGACTTCATTCCCTCAGGGCTCACGGACAAAATCATGGTGTTAGACTTGGCCCGCAACAGGATAAAGCACATCCGAGTGCATGATCTGCAGCAGGCTGTGAACCTGCGAACCCTGCTGCTGCAGTCCAACAAAATCAGCTCTGTAGATGAGGACTCGTTTGTCTCCCTGGGGAAACTGCAGCTCTTGGACTTGTCAAATAACAGCCTGGCTCACTTGTCCCCAGCGTGGTTTGAGCACCTTTCTTCGCTACAGCACCTCCGCATTCATGGCAATCGCTATAGCGACCTGGGGGAAAGTTCTCCCTTTTCTAGCCTGAGAAACTTGAGCTCTCTCCACCTGGGCAACCCGCAGTTCTCCACAATAAGGCAAGGAAACTTTGAGGGCATTATGTTTCTCAGCCAGCTGTGGATCGAGGGCAACAATCTCCGTCTGTATGAGCCTGGAAGTCTGAAATCAATTAAGAAGATAAATCACATGATCATAAGCATAGGAAGGGTAGATCTGTTCTCAGCAATTGTTCAGGACCTTCTGCACTCTGCCATTTGGTTAGAAATTAGAGAAATTACATTGGATATTGAAAATGAAACACTGGTGCAGAACTCTACACTTCCTTTAATGATACAAAAAATGACTTTTACTAGAGCTTCATTCTCAGATAAATATGCTAGCCAAGTAATGCTGTTATTGAAGGAAATCACATCTCTGCGAGAGGTAGAGGCAATAGATTGTGTGCTTGAGGGGAAAGGAATATGGAATACTACAGCACTTGAAAGAAGTCGACTAGGTTCTGTTGAAACTGTATCAGTAATAAATATGACTATTCTGCATTTTTATTTGTTTTTTGACCTGGAAGATTTGGAGTCACAAATAAGGAAACTGAAAAGACTCACCATTGCAAGCTCTAAAGTTTTCATGGTACCATGCAGACTTGCAAGAAATTTTTTATCACTTTTGTATCTTGACTTTCATGATAATTTGCTTGTAAATAATCGCTTAAGTGAGACAATCTGTAAAGGTGCTTGGCCTTCATTGCAAACTTTAAATCTAAGTAAAAATTCTTTAAAATCCCTAAACCAGACTGCAAAGTATGTAACTAATCTACCCAAACTGAATAATCTTGACATTAGCCAAAACAATTTTGGTGAGATTCCAGATGTGTGTGAATG
>CM021734.1:50860137-50975715 GCA_011075105.1 Heteronetta atricapilla | reverse complement strand
GCCTCATGAAGAAGAGCAACAGGAGATGTTTTGGGAAAACTTGAAAGTAGCTCTAAAATCCTAGACAGAGACATTTAAGACTGAGTATGTAGAAAACATCTGCTGGATTCATTTCCCTTGCCTCTTTGTCCATCATCTGCCCATATCTTTATAAAAAGGTTTGAGCTACTGAATTTTTTTGTAACTTGCTGTGAAATTGTTTTATTTTTGTCACTGTAGTCATGAATTTTCTACGTGTTTTAACCAGCATTACTAACAAGAGCAGTTTTGTTTAAATATTTTATGATGAAAAGTTATTTAGATACATGGCTATGTAGTTTATGTACTTTAATATTTGCAATAGCTTTATGAAAGAGTCTGCTTAGCCAAGTTTTTTTTTTTTTTTGTATAAACTGCTAATCAAGTGCAATAAAGGTTAGTTTATGTGGCAGTTTATTACTGCATTTATTGCATGTAATTTTCATCCTCATTCCCCTATTTTTTAAGAGTACATGTTCTCAACAGTATTTCACAATCACTGTAAGTTAAATGTCCAAATCTTCTGAGAATCATGGCTGTAAACTTTAATCTCAAAATGCACCTTCACACTGCAGTGCTGGCTGCTGTAATGTAGATGTTCTATGGCAGACAGTTTTCTTAGTGAAAGGCACCTGTGGATGTTTTCACTATAGTTTCTTTGTATAATGCATGGCAGCAGGTGCATAAGAGTAGGATCCAAACACTCTTCTGACTTGCTTAAATGTAGCTCTGTGAGTGCTCACATAGAGTGTGGGAAACACTGATACAGATGTAGTCTTTGAATTCAAGACCATACTCTTCTCTCTAATCAACACCCTTGGCATCAGTATGAAAAGGGCATTTCCCACATTTCTGTTCTCTCTGTAAATATAGTCCACAAAACCAGAATGGCTGGGTAGTGTCCCACCTCAGATGTTTTGTTTGCTGCCAGTGTGGCCCATGGTCTTTCACGAAGATGACTGGACAAGGACTCTAACTGCTGAAGAAGTGGAATAAATGGAGACACAGGCACCAGCCTCTTCCTTCAGCTGTGATTGAAAAAGAAAGGGGTATCACAGGAGATACCTGTCCTGCAGACACAGGAATTTTCAGATGAACCCAAACAGCTTGTCTGACAGATGAGAGGGACAACTGTCTATTGTCAACTGACAACTGTCAGGTCAGGGTTTAGGTACAGTGCACTTGCAACAGATGTTTCCAGGTATGTACAGAAGCAGACCTTAAAAGCCTTCTAATGTAAATGTATACAGTGCTTTTTGCTGTATCTGGGATTAGATCATAAAATTGTTTGGGTTGGATGGGACCTTAAAGGCCCTAAAGACTAATTCCACCCCCCCCAACCCCCGCCATGGGCAGGAACACCTCCCACCAGACCAGGCTGCCCAAAGCCCCATCCAGCCTGGCCTTGAACACCTCCAGGGATGGGGCATCCACAGCTTCTCTGGGCAGCCTGTGCCAGTGCTTCACCAACACCACAGTAAATTTCTTCATAATATCTCATCTAAATCTACCCTTTTTTTAGTTTAAAGCCATTACCCCTTGTCCTATCACTACAAACCCTGGTAAAGAGTCTCTCCCATCTTTCTTTTAGGCCCCGCTTAAGCATCGGAAGACCTTATAGATCAAGTCTGTGTTATGGTTTTATTGTTGTGTTTTAGTCCCTGGCATCCCAAGTGTACAGAATCTCTGTTCAGCCACCTGAGTGTTTGCATCTGACTTTAAACTCCAAAACTCTCATCTCATAGCTAGTTACCTTTTGCGTTACTTGTAGGAGATTCTCTGTGCAGATGGTATTTCAGTGAGAGCAGAAGTCCTCTTGTCCTTTTCTAGACAGATAGAAGACTGGGGACAAACATTCCTCCATATTGCCCACAATTAGGCAACTCTGTCAGTGTAACACAAAAAGAAAGATTCATTTACATCCATTTTTGCATACATGAACACAGGCTTAAAGCATTACAAAAATTATTAACCTTGGTAGTTCATCTAAGCAAAAAGCTACTTGCTTGCTATACACTTAATATTTGCTCTCACTTTCATTTACCTAAGGTGTGTTGTGTTATTATTATTATTATTATTATTATTATTATTATTATTATTATTATTTCAGTTGTATCATTTCCTGTTTTTAGCATCTAAACCTTACCTTTGCTTAGATGGCTTCATACAATCTCTGCTTTATTCTCATACAGATCGAGGTGTAAGTAAAGCTAACCTGTATTTGTCACTTCTAATAACACTATGAAGATTCTTAAAATACTGACCATGTTTAATCTGAGTTCAAAAGCTACTTTAGCAAGGCTGGGGAAATTAGCTTCTAAGACTACCTTCTCGGGCTACTAAGCAGAACTGGCTATTGTTGCTTAAACAAACTGTGTTTCAATTCCTTATGGTGTGGCGCCAGGGTATTTTAGAAGTCAAACATTCAGCTGCTAAGCAGGAATACTTATACATCCACTTTGATCGATTTAAAAAAAAAAAAAAAAAAAAAAGGCAACAAAAGTAATTAGTGATTAGAGATCATAACTCCCTCCTCCTGTGTTTGAGAAGCTGGTTATTGGAAGTTGGGCCTTTTGAGCATGATGACAGCAAGTCAAACAGGACTTAATCCCCTCCAAATAAAACAGCTCCTTTCTGTTGGAGAGTAAGTAAGTAGGAGGAAGTTACTTGTGATATATTATCTGCAGCAGTTCAGAAATCAAGCGGGGAGAACACTTTGTCAGTAAAGTCACTAAATGGCACCTGTTCTATTTCTGAACACATTAATTTAAAAAGGTGTGTGTGGGGTGGCTCAATTTTTAGCAGTTAAGCCAGTTTGTAACTAACTGAATACTTGAACAATTGTGGGCGTGAAAAAGCAAAAGAGAAAAATTATCTGCATCCTCTGCTGCCTTCACAGCACGAGCAATTGGAGAATCTCCCCTGCCAGCAGATATGTATCCCCAGCTAACTCTGCAGCACAAAGTATTTGCCAAAATCTCAGATGGCAGGGAGGTCTATCTGGCCACCATGCACACCATAAACATTGCTGCTGTTAGACCTTTCTATAAATGGCCACTGGAAGACGTAGGAGTTATCATACAGCAGTTCTTGAAAGAGGTGGGGGAAAAAATATGAAAAAAGCTAGTTATAATCTTATATTACCTTACATTAACTGAATGATGAAACTGTTTGGGTGCTGTATTTGAGAATTTGGTGTATACAAAGCCATTATTTGACCTAAAATTCTCCTTGTTTGCTACACTACTTTCTGTAGTCAGAATTTCAACTAGAAGCCATTACGAATATATTTAATAATGAAACAAACTTTAAATATTGGCACTGTTTCCTTTTTTTATTTTTGTTTTTATTTCTTATTTGTAAGGGATATACATGGTAAGAAAGTATTTTTTTTTTTTTTTTTCCCAGCATAATCTTCTCACTTTTAATTCTATGAGGAAATAAAAAAAATGCTGTACCATCTTGCTGTAGTGTAAAAAGAGGCACTATCTTCTAAACATGTGCATAACACATCAGAGTTCAACCAGCTACTTTCTCTAGTCTTTTAAAACTAAGAGCATACCATGCATAATACTGTACGCAGGTAAATATTCAATTCTGTGCATTCTCACTAATAATCTTAGTCCTGTTATAGACCCAGGGAGTAATTAATGTCTTGATTTTACCTACAACTACTGGTTACCAAGCCATCAGGTAGCAGAACCAGTCCAAAAGTTGCACATGCAATACAGGTGTGTATTCCCACCTAAGTTATTATTAAGAAAACTGGAGATTATATTTATCAATAGATAAATCTTGGTGCTTTTCTAGGCCAGAATTAAAGCAAAAGTATTATCTCTTTGAGTTTACATTAACTCTTCTAGTTTACTAGTTTACTTTTTTTTTTTTTTTTTTTAATATTTATATATATATATATATTAAAGGGGTAAGGCTAAATTTGAATTTCCTCCTCACACATATTTAAAATAGGCTTCGAAGAAGTAAGCCAAACTTTGCTTCAACTCAAGCAGGTTTCTACTGATGCAACAGCAGATCTCCAACTGTTATTTCATTTGCTAGAGAAAAAAGGAAGTTTACTAACTACTAAGAGGAGGCAAAATAAAAAGATCACTTGTTCTGAAAGTGGATTATATCAATCTTGTTACTACTTTAAAGAGCAAATACCACTGCATAGTCTTTCTAAAACTATGATTTACAGTCTTTAAAATGTTCCTCTCATTATATAAATGATTTCCGAATGTCTTAAAACCAAGGAGGAAAATATATATGCACTTCTCTCTTTTTTTTTTTTTTTAAACTTGCTTGGAGTCTTAGATAAGATAAAGCCAAACAGAACTATCATCTTCCCTAAATATAATTGCTCCTTAATAATAATTGTTTTTCCATTTATTTAATGTGGGCATCTCATCCCTCCACTGCAGATCAAAACAAGAATTAGCAAGTAATCAGGGTACAGTTTAGAAAATCCAAATCAAAAGCACACTTGTGAGGGAAAGGATATGGGTTACTTAACATCCTCTTCAAATCAACTTTCTCACTGCGGTATGGGGAAGTCTCTTTCTTGCCAGCAGCACACCAACCACGGATGCAGGATTCATGAAACCTGGTATCAGGTGTGTTGTTAACAAATCCTGCAGATGTAAACAAGACGTGGTATATTCATCTGCAAACCTAGTCAAACCATCCACAGATAATTTTAATGACTGATTATGGATACTGCCTTGTTTTATAACCCAGCAGTTTCAAATGACTTAAAATATTTAGAATACTTAGAAATATTTTAAAGTTGAAGCCAAAGGCCTAAACATCCAGACCAGTATTCATATTTTCCAGCAGAGAAGAAGCCAAGATGCTTATGAACTGCAGAAGGGGGTGATTAGTAACAGTGTTCCAGCACGTATGCGGTATCTTCCTTTTTAGTTCCTGGAATACAAATTGCTGAGCTGTTTGGTACTCCTGAGTATCAGACCTGGGCTCTTCAGCCAGGCTGTAGCCTATGGATTTGCCGTCTTCTGAGAAGGGCTCCACAGCTGCTTTATAGGAACTCTTCAAACACAACTCTGGCACAGCCAGAGGAAATCGGCTGCAGTATACAGGATCCTGAGTTAGCAGACCTGGCCAATGGGCCAGCTCGTCTGGGGTGGTCAAATGTACTGCCAGGTACAACCAAATAGGCTTAGCACAAAGTATCTGGAAGGCAGATTTGGGCATAAAACTGTAGGGTTATGGCAATTCTTACATGGGTTTGTCTATCAAAAAGCTGCATAGACTCAATTTGTGTCACAGAACTAAAGTATATTTCATAGACCTATTTGTACTTCTGTGCTGTGCTGTTTCTGAATGTGCTTTTTCCTTTTTTTTTTTTCTTCTTGTTTTTTATTACTGCTATTGTTAATTTTAATGTAGCACAAAAGAGGAGAAAACAAGAGTTCCATAATTACATGGAAAGGATATAGTAGGTATTTTCAATTATTCTTTCTTCATTTATAGCCACAAATATTTTCTGTCTGCAGACCACACAGATGTTGTTGGACATATTTCTGGTTGGTATGCCACTGATACTGGAAAAATGCCAAGATCAGGTTTACAGGGAAAAAAAAAAAAAAGCTAAACAACAACAAAATCTGCTCGATTTCAAGAAATTGAGACATAAGAGAACTGTGTTAAGGTAGTCAACTTATTTAGAAAGGGAAAATAGAACTATAAAAACTATACAAGAAGAAAAAATAAAAAGGAAAGAACATGATTCTTTCACAGACTTTGGGGAAGAAGCTTGTCTTCCTATGACAATTAAGGAAATTTTGTAGTCTTGTACATAGGGACCAACCTGTTTGAAATTCCAGATAGATCCTGGCATATTTTGTTCTCTGGACGCCCAGTACCCTGAGCTGGTGGAAGGGGATGAGGAGCAGAATGTGGCCCCCACAATCCACGAGGAAATGGTTGGTGACCTGCTACAGTATTTGGATGTACGCAAGTCGATGGGGCCGGATGGGATCCACCCGAGGGTACTGAGAGAACTAGCAGAAGAGCTGACCAAGCCGCTTTCCATCATTTATCAGCAGTCCTGGCTGTCAGGGGAGGTCCCACTCGACTGGCGGCTAGCAAACGTGACGCCCATCTACAAGAAGGGCCAGAAGGTAGACCCAGGGAACTATAGGCCTGTTAGTTTGACCTCAGTGCCAGGGAAGCCCATGGAGCAGATTATCTTGAGCATCATCATGTGGCACTTTCAGGGCAAGCAGGCGATCAGGCCCAGTCAGCATGGGTTTATGAAAGGCAGGTCCTGGTTGACGAGCCTGATCTCCTTCTATGACAAGGCGACACACTTAGTGGATGAGGGAAAAGCTGTGGATGTGGTCTACCTTGACTTCAGTAAGGCTTTTGACACCGTTTCCCACAGCATTCTCCTCAGGAAACTGGCTGCTCATGGCTTGGACTGGCATACACTACGTTGGGTTAAGAGCTGGCTGGATGGCTGGGCCCAGAGAGTTGTGGTGAATGGAGTCAAGTCCAGTTGGAGGCTGGTCACTAGTGGAGTCCCCCAGGGCTCGGTGCTGGGGCCAGTCCTCTTTAACATCTTCATTGATGATCTGGATGAAGGGATGGAGTGCACCCTCAGTAAGTTTGCAGACGACACCAAGTTAGGTGCGTGTGTCGACCTGCTTGAGGGTAGGAAGGCTCTGCAGGAGGATCTGGAGAGGCTGGACCGATGGGCTGAGGCCAGCTGTATGAAGTTCAACAAGGCCAAGTGCCGGGTCCTGCACCTGGGGCACAACAACCCCAAGCAGAGCTACAGGCTGGGAGATGTGTGGTTAGAAAGCTGCCAGGCGGAGAAGGACCTGGGAGTATTGGTTGATAGTCGGCTGAATATGAGCCAGCAGTGTGCTCAGGCGGCCAAGAAGGCCAACAACATCCTGGCTTGTATAAGAAACAGCGTGGCCAGCAGGTCCAGGGAAGTGATTGTCCCCCTGTACTCAGCTCTTGTGAGGCCGCACCTTGAGTACTGTGTTCAGTTTTGGGCCCCTCGCTACAAGAAGGACATGGAGGTGCTTGAGCGAGTCCAGAGAAGGGCTACAAAGCTGGTGAAGGGTCTGGAGAACAAGTCTTATGAGGAGCGGCTGAGGGAGCTGGGACTATTTAGCCTGGAGAAGAGGAGGCTCAGGGTCAACCTTATCGCACTCTACAGATACCTTAAAGGAGGCTGTAGCGAGGTGGGGTTTGGTCTGTTCTCCCACGTGCCTGGTGACAGGATGAGGGGGAATGGGCTAAAATTGCGCCAGGGGAGGTTTAGGTTGGATATTAGGAAAAAATTATTTACTGAAAGGGTTGTTAGTCACTGGAATAGGCTGCCCAGAGAAGTGATTGAGTCACCATCCCTGGAGATCTTTAAAAGATGTCTCGATGTATCCGCTTAGGGATATGGTTTAGTGGAGGACTTGTTAGCATTAGGTCAGAGGTTGGACTCGGTGACCTTAGAGGTCTCTTCCAACCTAGAGTATTCTGTGATTCTGTGATATTTCACTTGCTACTACTTCATGAAGTCTAATCTTCTAACAATGAGATCAACATGGGAGTTCAATGGTTTGTCTGTGGCACGAAAGCTGCTCCCCTTAAGGGAAAGTGAGGTTAATTTGCTGCAAGAGTATTTGGTAGACCTTTTCCAGGGACACAAGAGATTCCTCCTGCTTTCCTCAAACTGCAGGTTTATTTTATTTTATTTTATTTATTTTATTTTTTTCAGCAACGAACACCCTCATACTTGAAGCATCAGTACGCTTGAATGCTTGATAGCAAGCAATGTTGCAAGTAGGTGAAGAACTGCTTTTGAAGCCACAAATACTAGATGTTGCTACAAGAAGGTTAAGCCAAAACATTTTCTTAGAAAGCAAGTTTGCTGAGTCTTATCATACACAACGATTAAGTATATTTAATTGTTTTGCAGAAGCAACAAGACCAGATAAATCTCAAAGTAGTGTAGGATGCCATTCAAAGAAATGTTGTTTCTTCAGCTGAAAATGACAATGACCTCCTGAATAAAATCTTTGCTAAATTGCAGCAAGGTGTATTTAACAACCCTTCGGGAGGGTTGTTAAATACACCCACCCACCCCACTCCCCTCAAATAATAGTCACAGTCTGCAAAAATGCTCTCATCTATTCTCATTTATCTGAGATTGTATGTGTCCTGGGAGTCTGAAACAGGGCTACTCATAAAAACAGATCTTCTCAATTAATATCAAAAAAGGCTTGTCTCTTCTGCTGTAGCAGAGCACAAGGTAAGAACCTTTAAAACAGGCCTGGCAAATGTTGCAGTTGCATTTTTAAAATATACATGTGGGGGAAGCTATGTGGTTAAACAAATTACCTCAGTGGAATAAAGCTTGCAGTATTGGTAACTCAAGGCTGTTACATCTCTGCCGGGAAAATGTTCCAACAGAGCTATGTGCTTTTGGGTGAATCAACTGTACAATGTATGGGCAATAAATCTGGCACTTAAAAGAACAGCTGATTTATGTACGCACAAAAAGTATCTCCAATACTTCCAAGAAGTGTAGGACTTCAAGCAGATGCACTATGTAGTCAATCTACATGCTCTTGAGGAATGCCTGAAATTTCTGGTCAGGCGGCACCTCAAACAGAGCCCCGCACAGTAGCCCTGACTGGGCAGGTAAGGCAGGCAGAAAGCCTTGACAAACACACACAAAAAATATCAAATTCTATCCAGACAAAAATTTTTGCTGGATGAAGAGGTTGGGTCTAGAACCATCTGCACGTATAGTATTGTCTTGGGAAATGGTCAAAATAAAAAGAGGAGACCCCCCTAGCAACATTATTGCCTGGTAGAATGGGAAAGCACAATTATCAGAAATGTGTTTCTGATATGAGTGTGCTGAACTATTTGTATCTTGTATGTTGTCTTTTTATGTCTCATCTTTTTCAGGTATGTAAACGAAGGACTGAGGAGTTACTCAGCAGTTAAATTAAGGTATTCAGTCAGTGAACACAGTGGCTGTATGAAGTTTCAGGTATTTCCCCTCCTCTCTTCACACCACAGACAAATTGTAAACTGATCAAATACCAAACCTCAGACCAATTAAGTGACAATAAAAATCAAGGAGTAAGAGAACCTGCTGCCATACAACATAAAAAAGGATTTCATATATTGAGATAGGTGGTGAGAAGACCAGCTTGGAGCCATCTCACTCACAAAAACAACAACAACAAAGTGTATATATATATATCCAAGAGGAATTCAGAACAGATGCCAGTCCCAGTTTTACCTGAAGATGCTTCCTCAGAGAATAAATGAAATCCAAACATGGTAAACATTATGGCTAAATAACCCTTAATTCCAAGTGCATAACTCAGTTTATAAATCAGGATGAATCACGTGTAGACCAACCTATGGATAAGAGAAAGGAAAGACAGTTTAAGACCTTGTGTGTTTAGCAGAGTGGCACAAAATGCCAAGTGTTGTATTGAATATGTGACTTGTGCTGAAGTGTTTGTGTAAATCCATTGAAGTTTTAAACTTCTATATTTCTCCCTTAATGAAATGTGAATAAAAATATATAATACAGGGAAAAATCCAGAAAAAAAAAAGGAACTACTTGTTTTCACTTCAGTTTTCACAAGAAATGTTAACAGTGAACAGATCACAAACATAATTAAAACTAAGCCAAGGGTTGTGAATGAGGGAGACATAAGCCAGAACAGGTGAAAAATAGTAGAGTTAAGTTGGATATAACTCCAGAAGACTGGAGAAGGAAGAATACAGACCTCTCTTTAGGGAATGAGATGAGGTTTTACGAAATAAATTCAGACTATTTGATGTGCATTCCTCTCCAGGCTCACTAAGACCCGAGATGACTGCTGTTGGTAAAAGACTGCAGAATGAAAAAACATGATGGGATGGATTTAATTTGAACTCATTTCTATCTATCTATCTATCTATCTATCTATCTATCTATCTATCTATCTATCTATATGTATTTCATTTGCATGGCCTGTTTGATAAGCACTGTGTTAGGAGAACTTATTCAAGCCTTCAAATTCAACTGCTAATGGCCCTATTTGTAATCTGTGAAGACTTGTTGCAGGTGAATTCTAATTTGATCTTCTCCACCTACAGGTTTTCTTCAACTAACAAAACTGAGAGAAAATTATATAAATAAATAAATACAAATACCCCCCCCCAAAAACAACAACAACAAAAATGCAAGACAGAAACCTACACAAAGACGAACCACCAAAAAAGAACAGGCCGTGGAGTTTTTCCTGACAGGCCCGTGGGTTGCTCTGAAAATGATGTAACTTCTAAGAACTGAGAACTCCACATGTGGGCAGAAATCTCCACCAGCAAAGTCTGATGGTGAAATGCAGAGGAGCAACCCACATCTGCAGCGGTGTGACTAGCTGCGGGCAAAACTGAGACAGTCATTTCAAAGTAATGACATTCTACAGCTCCATTTTGCATGATTAGTTTTGACTAGAAGATTGCCAAGTGGCAAAATTTACACAAAAATGTGATTTGTACAGCATCTGACACAACAGGGCCTTTGGCCCTAGAATAACAATGTTAGTCTGTTTTGCACCCCATAAATAATTAGTAATCCCAGTCTAGCAAACGATTATAACACTGACTTATAACTTGCCAGACCCACATATTCTATCCTCAAAAGCTTAAGTGTCTTTTGGACACAACGAATGCTACTGAAACAACCACTAAAGTTTATTTGCTAACACATGCTACATATGGTGGTGACTGCAGGGCTAAAGCTTTGGGCACAGCTTCTAAAATCAGTGCAGACATTTTGGCCTCAGCCTGGGAGATGCTCCTATCACTGTCAGAGAAAGGCACACTCACCTGCATTAATTTGGGATGCAGCTCAGCTTCATGACCACACTACTCAGAGTTTTCTTAAAAACTCTTTCTACAGCACAGCAGAAAGCTGTGGCTTCATTTTTTAAAATTATTATTATTATTATTATTTTAATTAGGTGATATCAAACAATATATTTGCTCAAATTGCCTGCCATTGAGAAAATATTCTACTTATTTTCCAATATGCAGGCATTTGAAACCCACTAAATAGTTAAAAGCCCTGTAATGTCAGTTTTCCCCATGACTTTTCCCCAAGCTTTATGATGAGAAAGATAAAACAAGAATGTGTTTGTAGCATTAGCTCCTGCATTTTAAACAAAAATAAAATATCTGAGGGGTGATAGTTTTAAATATTGTTTAATGTGGGGCAGTGGGATTTTTTTAAAAGCAAACAAAAAGCATGATCTAACTAGATCATGTTTTTTATGTTATTTCTGTGGAAGCTAAATCTTGTTTCTTAACCTGAAAAAGTAGTATGCTGAAGGAATGTGTGTTTCTCCTTGTGAAACCTAGGAGAATTTGTCAGATTTCAGGTGAAGCAGGACTGGATTCTTTTTTTTTTTTTTTTTTCTTCTTCTATGAAAAATGAGTAACTCCCCCCACAAAATCTTCCCCAAACCCGTAAAACATGCAACTATTGAGCAGACTGGTATTTCACAATGTAAATTTAAATAAATGAACAGAAACACCTGCAGAAGATGACAGGATAGCATCACTAGCCCCCGTCACGGGTACACACTTCTTGACCCTGCAGCACTGGCGGTACAGGAACATATTCTGCTGCTCATGTCCAGAAAAGAGACAGAGCTCCTATGTCACGCAGCCCTCCTGGCATGCCACAGGCCAGCAGTCCCTACAGCTGACTTGAGCTCTCTTGGCCTTCACCAAGACCACCAAAGGCTCTCTGTTGCCCACCTGCCTTGTCACTGTCCAGCACAATCCCTCTCCAGTGTGCTTTTGTACTGTGGTGTGGGTTCTTTTCCCTGCAGGCTGGCAGTGGAATCTGAATTTCTGTCTGAATGGACATACATCCTCTGTAAATCAGCTACTTTCTAATGCAAATCTATAAGAGAGCTTTGTTGCAGTTGTTAGCTCCGAAAAGGAGCCCTTGTTAATGTAAAGATGCTGTCACAACCTCAGGTGATGCTAAAAGCAAATCAATTGGTATGTATTATTTGCAATTCCTAACTGTTTCAAAATTTTTTATTGAATTTTATCTTTGTCATGTTGTTAATTTTAATACTGTTATCCTTCACTTGAAATGTAGGAATATTTTATCATGTAGATGCAGACAAAGATGTGGACCTAGTCCTACAGATGAAAACCCCATGTATTGATTTATTGTTAATACTTGAAGGTCACCATCTGGACAATTCCATAAAATAATACATATGCATTGCTGCTAAATGGAAGCTTTAACATCTGGATCATATTATTCCAAATTTTCCTCATCCACCCATCATAGCAAGAGGAATTTCCTGACAAATCAGATTGCTGCCCAAAGGTAAAATGTTTTTCTCATTACCGTACTTTAAATGAGCTCAAAAAGACCTAGAAGTGAAGTCAGCATCAGCGTCATAGACAACTTACCCATTTTCCAATTATGCAGATTTAACAGGTCACACAAGCACCAACTGCAAAATGTCCATCTGTACTCTGCCTCCCTCGCAACATACCCCCATTCTGAGCAAGGAAGAATGCGTATCACAAGCAAACTCAGCAGAAGAGCACTGCCCCACTGTCCTTCCCATCCTATAGCATATGGGGAAAACTGCATGCATAAAGAAAATAACTGTGTAATAATTAGATTTATTGTGACAGACTGACCTCACCAGAACTCGTTAACTTGGCAACACAAGCTAACTGGCTTTCTAAAAATCTAGTTTCTTTTGATGTGGACATATTCAAATACTCAAAAACATATGCATGAGAGCAGTAATAAATCAGATGCTTGGGTTTTCCTTAGGTTTAAATTAATATGCTTATACTTGATAGCACACTCGACATTGGTAGAGACTTCCATATCAAGCAAATCGCACAACCTTATTTTCAAGTTTAGCCTCGTTGTTTAGGCATAGAAATCAATGCTGTCAGGAGTATGCTGCTTCCTTTTGGAACAGCGTTCCAAGTAAGTTCTCACGACATGCTTGCCACACGATAGAAGATAAATGATCAGTAAAATGGGCAATCACCTACAGGACCAGAAGTCTGTCTTTTTTGTTTGAAACTGTTCTGAGACCATGACAAATCTGCATTTCTACCTCAGATATTTTAAGATTTCTGTTATGCCAGGGGAGAACAATTTTGTTCGCATATATCACATTTATTTAATTTTAATCAATGGACAGCTTCCAACAGCATGCAAATTGCATTATAAGAATCAGCTGAGTACCTGATAGTCAGAATTTTCCTTTGGGAAAAGACGGAGTCAGAACACTAATAAGCCTTTTCCTTCCTTCCCCATTTGATATGTTAAGACTCCTGCCCTTATGCTGAGCAAAATGGATAGGAGAGGCTAGGACAGGGTAGGAATGGTTTTCCAAGGATCATAATTCTCTGAGCAGCATTTGTGGTTGCCACCCCACGTCCCCGAGCACATAATACAGCTGCAAGCACATAATTGCCTCCACCTCAGTGTATTATAGGAACACAAAATTTGTGAGTGAAATGGGGAAATGGGAGTGTTATCTGAGCACAGATGCAAATTATTGAAAACTGTGTTTTTACAATGTGAATTAGCAGACCACAGGCTCCATAGTTATTTTCAACAATCTCAAACAACGATGATGAAATTCTGAAAAATAATAGAGGAATGATGATTTTTCTCTATCTTGCTTCCCCATCTTATGGAAGTTAACCCCAAAATGTCACCTATCCTTTAGAAGAAAAAAAAAAAAAGGGCACAGTTGTCAAACTGGTCCACAAACATTTTATTCCAGGCCAAGTCTTACTAGCAAAACCTCTTGCTTATTTCCCTCCCCCTGCTTTCTGCTAGGATTACACCCATGTTACTTTATACCTAGCCATCTGTTGAGGGGCAATCTCTTCCCTCTTGCCAAAATTGTCCACAGCTGAGCCTTGGTTGCTTTGCTGCAACTTTTTGCTCTTGCCTCTTTGAAATAGGAGCCTTCCCCAGCATGCCTTTTTTCATCAGGAGACATTTTACATTCTCGATAAGCCTGGATAAGGCTCTTTTGGAAGCTACAGGCTGTTGCTGTTTCTCTTGCATCTAGTAAGTAGTTGCTGCTTTTTATTTTTTTGTTCTTTTTGAACAAGCTAATGAATGCCCTTTCCTTTTAGGGCTGTTTTTATGCTCCCTTTGGCCTTCATTTCCTTTTTCCTTTAAAAAGAAACCAAACTTTTCTTTTTTTCATATTTTCAAAGCACTTTGAAGGGGAGGGAGGGAGTCAATCACTGCAATCCTTTGCTTTATTTCTACTATCAAAACTGTGCAGTTCTGTCCAAGCTCTATGTCTGTGAACAGCATGGGTATCTGGAGCAGGGACCAAGCGCCCATCCTTAACTCAAAGAATTTGTCAGAGAGACTTGCTAGCTGTTGTTGCCTTTCAAGCCTTGATATGGAATGGAAGGCTAGCTACTTGTTTTGTTGATGTCCTTGGACAGCAAATCAAAATGAAAGCACTTTTTGCTCAGAGAACAAGAGTTTTATTTTACCACCATCAACACTCCCAATCAAAAATAACATGCTCTACCTCTTTGTCCAATTTCCTTTTTTTTTTTTTTTTTTTTTTTTTCTTCCTAAAGATGCAAGCGTGTTGTTACAAACACAGGAAAATGTTTGGTTATGCTGTGCATAACCTGTGTGTGAACTATACAAGCACAAACTGAGTGGTTAAAAGCTGGATGGCAAGTTAGAGAAGTGCATAAGCAAGCAAAAGTTGAGGGCTGTTTTCTCTTTAGCAAGCATGTGGTTGTTTTTCAAATTTTGACTTATTTAAATGTTTCCCACCAAATCAAACAAAAATGATATGCACATGAATGTAAGCATAATAACTGCCACCTGGAAGAACTGTGCTGCAAAAATCTAGACCTGCCTATACTTAGTGAGGCAGTAGATTTTTGTTATTGTTGTTTATTTTAATGTCAAATGGACAATTTCCTGTCTGCATTAACCAGGTTTTTTAAATACTAAATGTGACCACCTTTACAGCTTCCACTCCTAAGTCAGAAGGCTTCACTATTAATAATTATATTTCATATAACAGTGTATACTATTAGTTTCTGCATCTACCTTGTGCAAGGATCTTGCTAACCATTCAACTTTGTATCTTAATATTTGTTCTATTTGATTAGTCTTCAAAATACAGTAGATAAGATTTTAGGCAGTTACAGCACTGGTAAAAAATCCATAATTTTAACACTGCTGACTGACATGCTTTTAGAGAAAGCAAACTAATGCAATGGGATCAATGGTGTGTTCAAAAATGACACAGATGTATCCAGATATGAAACATGAGGGCAGCTATAACTGAATACAGAAGCCTGCAAGTTGCTTAAGTGAAAAACACTCTTTGGGTAACTTAAGTGGTGTAAATTCAATTAAATAGCTACTGGCAGAGACCCACTATGAGTAGCATTCTCTTACAAAATAAATTCATAGACAGATGGGTAAGGTGGTAGATGTGAGGATATATTAGTCTCACAACAGAGCGTGAAGCAGAACTGCCAAAATTCAGTCCAAAATTAACTTTGGCTTCTGATACCACTATTTTTTACTGTAAGAGGCTCTGCTTCACTTCCTCTTTTACTGAAGGAGGCCTCACTGCTGTCACACAGCTCTACACTTAAAGCTCAAGTCCTGATGTATTTCTGTTGCAGATGTTCAGCTTTGTTTATTCTCAAACACACTGCAAAAACACAAAAACCATCACAAGTCTTACTGAAGCGTTGCAACACTTGTGGTTGTACTGGAGCATTCCTAAATTAGACTAACTGCACTTAAAAGTATATTTATTTATTTATTTTCCCCTGAAAGTGTTATGTCACTTCTCAGTTCTGCCGGCTCCTGTGAGCTGGTGGTTGGGAATGGAGCTTCAGTTGCTGAAGAGTAAGTTAGACAAGTGATAGGACAGGCAAGCACAGGCTACTGGTGTTTTGGTCACAGCTAAGTGGATACAGTACGTATTAACTAACTTGAAAGTACTGCTGTGAAAGGTAATGGAAAAGTTACGCAGAGTGCATCCTGCTTAGACTCACACGGGCAGACAGGGATCTTCCTGGCTGCTCGTCATTGCCTGCACATTTAGGCTGCAGGTGTGTTGTGGCACCAACGTGGTGCCAGACTCATGGAAGACAACAACACAGATTGTCTGCGTGACTGCAGTCACTTCTGTATTCTGCTCCTTATTCTAAATGCCTGCTAAAATCAGTAAGGCAAAACTGGAAGGAAAGAAACACATGAGAAGCTCTAAACTGCACTTGCCTCAGATGCTAACATGAACATTAAATGATACAGCAAAGCTGGTCTAGAAGAGAAATTAAAGAGAATATCAAAGTGAAGCCATATTGCACATGGCTGTACTGTATGTGTGCAGGGTTAGGAGTGTGTGTGCATGCTTGTAAAGGTAGAGTTAGTGATATGAACCTAAAATGCTTAATGTTTCACCCCTGTTCCTAACTTTGTAAAATGCAGCTGGAGAGTCTGTTTCACAACCTCACCGTTAGAATTTTATGCCATGGTGAAACTCCACTAACAGTAAAACTGTCATATACCAGGCTGTTTTTATATCCCTTCCTAAAGCTGTTTCTGCAAATTGTACCAAGGCTTCATTCTTCTGTGTTTAACAGATCTGTCAGAAGTATGTGCGTTTGAACTTAATCTTAAAAATCCTGCAGTGTCTGAGGAGCAATTGCCAGGGGATCAAGGACTGATCAAGACAGTTATCAATGTCACTGCAACTGAAGTTTTTAATAGGAAAAAAGAAATATCAACCTACAGACGGCTTAGGGTGCTCATCAGTTTATGATGGAGGAAACACTGAGAAACTGCTTGCATGCTTAAAATTCTGCCTGTCTCAAATATCTGTGCACTCCCCATTTACACAATTGTTTTATTCTTTTCATGCTTACTTAAAACCCACATTGCTTTCCAACGACTGGCCCTTTCTGAGGTGCCTAACTTGTTTCAGCTATTGAGTAGGGAGCTTGGGTGGAAACCATGTCACTCTGGCTTTCTCAGCTTTGCAGGGAAAGGAAGTGAGCTGAAGCACCATAAGCCCCAGTTTTAGCACCTCAACCACGAGACTAACTTTCTAATTTGTTATGTGTATGAATAACTTGATGAATAGGGGCCTGGGATTCTCATGGTAAAACTTTTGTAGCATTGCTATCAGCTAGATAAGGGTAGTGACTTTGTTTTTCTACCTGGTTCACTATTAGACAGCTCTTTGAAAATTGAAGTTTTTTCTTTAAAAGCTTTAACCTCCTAAAGACTGACCATAGATAGCATCATTATGCACATACAGACTGTAAAATACAAGTTGTTTTGTACAACTGTATAGAAGCTGTTCTCCTGACTGGGAATCATGGCTTACTGCTTCCCATAGAGGCTCAGTTGTTTTGCTAGATACAGACCCTTAAGAGTAAGTCATGCCTCCAAACTGAGAAAAAATAGATGCTATAAAGTAATGCAGCTGCAAAACAGCTGTCTTTCTGACAAGCTAATTGCATTGTATGATTGACAGTGTCTTTGCTTCCACTGAACAAGTGAAATCTGGGCCACAACCAAGGTTGCAATGAGAACAAGAACTATCTCCCTGTGCATTGATTTGTGGCCATGGTATTTTGCATGCATCTTCCGATGTTGCAAACGGAAAAGAAAATATGCATGCTATTATTTAAAAAGTAATCATAATTTTTAAAAGTTTAGATTGTTTTGTAAGGCTTTGTATGAGAGATACTTCGTGAGGGAAATGTTAGTGTTCTTATGCATGAAGAGGTAAGGTAAGGTGAGAACAGTTGGTCTTGGTAACTGGAGCTGTTATGCTGAAAAGGAAATGTAGATTATATTAAATTAATGGGCAGACATAAAATCAATGGGCAAGAGCTGCCTCTTGTCTTTTTTCTCTGTCAACTTAGAAAATGAATGTAGCCAGAAAAAAAAAAAAAATCATAGTTCCTATGAATTTTAAGCTGACATTTTATAATCTCAGATTTGAAATATTCCAGCCCAAGCTAAATGCAAGCTCAGAAGAGGGCTTAAACCCCCATTTCAGCTTCCTTCCCTATAAAGAGAGGATTGTAACTGGTATTTATCTTCCTTCTAGGGTTAATGAGCGTTTCCCTGAAGCCATAAAGAAGGATGGGATTGCCTTATAGCTACAAATCAACATATTTCATAACTGAAGCTGAGTGAGGCTGCATCCCTGAGCCTTGCATCCTTATAGCGAGGATATTGATCTCCATCTGAGCTTGACTCAAATTCACCTGGATGTTAGTTTTCCTCTGACCGGGGGCTTTCTAGGCCTACTTTCCAGGACTCAACAGCACCTCCTGGCTTCTAGATCTATGCGTACACAGTGCTCGTGTGTGGTGGCTCTTTTATTTATTTATTGTTAAGCCATGCGCGCACAGCACGTCTCTCTAACTCACAAAACAGAAGCAACACATCTTTGCCGACGGGCTGCTCACATTAAGCACCCCGAAGCAGCTCGTCCGTGCCCTGCACCCCGTCCTCCCTCCCTCCCTTCCCTGTCTTCCCCCCATCGGCCGTCCCTGGGGTGCCCCCTGACGGGCACGGCGCCGGGCACAGCCCTGCGAGCTCAGCACCGCTCCCGAGCCGGAGGGACGTGTGTCCTACGGGGAGGGAGTCGGGGGAAGGGGATATAACGTGCTCGTCCGGCGCTTTCACCCCGCTCCCCGAGCAGGCATTAAGACGGTGGTTAGGGGAGCGTTTCTTGATATGGGACCGGCAAGGGGATGAAGCAGTACCTTTGTTGTACCTAAAGGGAAACGTGCTAGCTATGACAGCTATAAAGCTGTTCTGTATTACTTTGCTGAGGTTCTGATTAAACTGACAGAATGAATAGTTCCTGTAAATCCTTTTCCAAAAGAAAATTCTTTATTAACTGTAATTCTGCGAACACAAAGGCTTCCGGTGTTGCTATAAATGTGCAATTCATCTAACAGAGTGTTTGCAAGTGGTAAGTAAATCAACTAATTTCCATTGTTCTTCCGTTGATAATAAATCATTTTCCTGAAAGACGTTCAAAACAAATATAACTTCACGGTGAACAACACCCAGATGGGTTTCCTCATTTTAACCCCTTCTGTCCTGGCAGCTGCTGCACTTAGATGCACAGGCCAGGGGTCTGCAAGTTCCCCCATCCCTCTCCCTGAAGCTGCTCTGAAACCTGATGCTGTGCTGAGGATGATGGTTATGCCATTTCAGTTGCTGCAATGTGAAACGGGTGCAGCTAATTAATCTCTTCAAGGTGACAGACCAACAGGGATGAGGACATGATGCATGGACCTAAGTCTATTCCATAACTTCAGTCAAAAGGGACCTGGACAGTTACCTGGTCTGACCTCCAGTGCCAAATGGAGTGAGTGACACCAGGTTGCTCAGGGCCAAATACAGTTCAGTTAGGAGCATCTCCATGGATGGAGACTTCACCGCCCCCTCCAGGCCTACTGTGGCTGATAATTCTGTCTTAACCAATACACATGGGCAAAATCACTGCAACAGAATTAGCAAGGGATATATATTTTTTCCATTTACAAAAATGTTTGCTTTTTTTTTTTTTATGGCTGAAATGTCTGTTGTTAATATAATTTGATGTATCGAGATGACACTCCATGCTGGTTTTTGCCATATACATCTTGGCACTAGGGGGAATATGTATTTGCATGGTGCTCTGAGTACTGTGGGATATGCTACATTTTTGCAATCTGTCTTATGTAAGTGTGTGGCACTTTCTACTAGTCAGAAGCAGAAACTGGGAATCCAACTCACCATTCACATGGAAAAGAGAAATGTAAATTTTAAGAACTACTTAAGCACCAAAGGATGTAACTGAACCTAGTAGAAACTTCAAGCATATCTAGATGCCTAGCTACTGCGATGCTTCCTCAGCTCCTTCTGCTCTTTCTGTAAGAGAACCTATGAAGCGAGTGACTCCTGATCCCTTACCTTTGAAGGGCATGAGGATGAAATTGAGGGAATCAAGCAAACTGGGGAGGAGCAAAAGAAGTCTTCATTATACTTTTGTAGGGTCAAGTAAAGGCTCTGACATTCTAGTCTTAGTCAGCAGATACTGTGAAACTGAGACTTGTTGTTGGAGTTCATATGTATGCTAGTGCACCTTCATAAGCGTACTGGACTATGTATCTGCAAACTCTAATCTTATTATAGGTGTATTAAACTATAATGATTACATTATGTAGATTAGACTAGAAATTAATTGCAATTTACACTGCATTATTTATTTGTTTACTAGCTAACAAGTAGCCAAGACCCTGAAAAAGTATCTGTATCTTGCTAATCAAATCTGATTTGCTGTCACTGTGTAATAAAACTGGAGATATGCTTAGGATGTTTCGTATCTCGCTTTTCCCAACACTGCTCACATTAACACTTAACTTGGTGGTGAGCTGTGGTGCACTTAAGAGGAAGGATACTGGGACTTAAAATTAGTTTTATTATTTAAAAGATAGCAGACCATTTGCCAGTATTTCATTATACTGTATTAGCACACTTCTTTCCAATTTATTAAAGTGGAAGAACATCCACAAAATACTGGTATATTTTTCCAAAACATGCTGATAATGGCACTTCAAGTATCAGCTTATCTGTGTTAGAATTTGTATACGGTAGCAGCTAAAATGTGAAAACAAAATTACAGAGTACAGAAAGTTTTTAATTTCATTTTGGATAATGCACTGCCAAACCAATCCTTGCATTCCAGACTTCACTTTTTAACCTCCGATCACTCTCATTCTACCCTATGCAGGTGTCAATGGCTTGGTGTTGAGGGCTGCCTGTATTATGAGTGAGAATGCACTGAGTGAGGGAAACACCAGAGCAGCAGGTGAAGACTTGTCACAGCAGAGTGAGTAGGAAGGTCCATAGGGTGAAGGACTGGACAGGAGGGAGTAAGGAAAGTGCCACGAGATGCTGGGTTCTGTGGTTTATGGCAGAGGCGTTGGGAGAACAAAGAACAAAATGATGTCTGTGAGGAAGTACAGTGTAATATTTTGATGGTGGCCATGGAGTATTATGGGTACAGGCAAATGCTACACAGCATCATGGAGCACTGAACACAGAGCGAAGCTGACTGTACAATTATCCTGTCTGTGAAGGTTGGGCACGTGCCATGGGAGTGGCTGCACACCAAGGGAGCCTATGGTGGGTGATGGCAGCTGGCAGAGTTCAATGAAGCCCTGTTTTGGTGTGCAGACAGCTGAAAGTTTTATTTGGCCCTGAGGAAACGGACAACTAAATTTTTTTTTTTTTTTTTTTGGGGGGGGGGGCGGGGGGGACAGATAGCAACTAAAAGGACAGGGAGGACAGAGAATCCAGTTCCTTATTATAGGGTAAATTATTACAACCTTTTTAATGCCTCACATCTGGCTCTATGATGTTTGATGTAATGTTTTCTGAACTTAGTGCTTGCAAACAGCTTCAAGGTTTTGGGATACACTGTGATAACAAACATAAAACAAAGAATAGATGGACTTACTTTATCCCCCTTTTTCTTCCAAGTTCCTGGAAGCGCAGAGGATCTTGCCTTTCTATGTTGCTTTTCCCAACCTACTCCATTACAAAATCTGTGCCATCAAAACAGTCTCCCTTGCTTGGCTCAGTACCACATAGGTTTCCTCCAATGGCTGCCTCCTTTCCTGTTTGGTGGTGTGAGGTGCCTTGGACCAGCAGGCAAGCAGCAGCAGTAGTGTGTGGAGATCTTGGGTTTGCCCTTCTCCCTTCCTGTGGAGATGCAGTCAGTGCCTGGGTGTCCCCAAGGCCTGCATGCCCTCACAGCCTGAAAGGTGACAGGGCTGAAGAGGTAGCTACTTGACACACAGCTCACACTAACAGCACCTCTCACACACCTGTATCTATATGATCTGTCTATGTACACACATGGCTGCTGCCAGCCGCTCCTCACCACAGTCCCTCACACCAGCAGTAGCCCCTCTCCAGACACCTCTTCTCTCCTCCTCTTCCTCCTTCCCCTGGCCCTGCTGCTGCTGAGCCTCCAGCACCCACACCATGGCCGTGGCAGTGGCCATGCCCTCCCTCAGCTGTGGCTGGGAGAATTGCTGTGGCCCCTCAGCAGCCATCCTGGTGAGTGGCCATTTTGTGGTGGCACAGCAAGAGGTGTGCTGAGCCCTGAGATGGAGATGCTGGAGGGTGGTCTTGGATGGCTGGGTAAAGCTGCTGGTCAGAAGAGGTAGCTTCCCTGGCCAAGGTCTGGACAGGACAAGGATTTGCCTCCTTCCTGCCCTCTCACCCAGGGAGCTGATGGCCCTGGAGACAAGGGGGCACCCTGCTTCGTCCACCCTTACCCTGAGCTGTGTGTGTGCAGTCTAGACCACTGCTGTGGGTCATCTCCAATGAGATGACCTTTAAATAAGAGAATGTGTGTTTTATTGTTCTTCCTATCAGACCTCCCCAAGTGTCTGGCTGCATGAAGCCTTCCAAAGCTGTGGCAGACTGAGCAGGGAATGGGAGCTGCTTAGGAAAAATGAAGTGGGAGAGGGATAGATGCAACAAAATATGTGTAGGCATATTTTTCTCCCCTATGCTTGCTCCATCAAAAGTCCAAGTACCAGTGTTTTGGCAAGGTTTTTTAATAGTACCTAGGTTGGTACCTCCTCAGTGGCAGCTACCAATCTTTGGTTGTGGTCACAACCATGGCTGGCGTGTGTTAGCCAGTGAGGACTGAAAAAGAACTCTCTCCCATCCAGACCTTGTTGTGCCACATGTATTTTTAAAATACAGTTTTTTTAAGTTTATAATAAAATCTTTGAGCTGTTGATGTGAGTAACTGTATAGCTGTTTGGTGGTACTAGATTATTTTTTGACACGAGAGACTCCAAAATGGAGGTCTTCAGTGGTCTCCTGGCCCTTCCTGAGTCTGGTATCAAGGATCCTACAGAGATGGATCCGTGCAAGTCTCATAATGGCTGTGAAGTGTTGTTTCTCTTCTAAGCTGCAAAGTTTCAGGGGGCTTGCACGTGGTTCTTCACTTTTTGTGTGATGTGGCAGGAAGTTTTTTAGAATGGCTATGTTGTATGGGGAGAGAAATATGAGTAGCTAGTCTATACGTGGTACATGCAGTTGACATCAGCCCTGATGTGAAGGGAAGCAGCAGGCACAGTCTGGTCATGGGGCATCCCTTGAAGACATCCATCAGTGGCCCAGCTCTGTACCTGTACAAAGCAGATTGGGTTTGAGCTTGCAAGTATAGCAGTTTAACATATTGGTCCCTGACAGCTGGCTACCACCCCTGCTGGAGGATAAAGTATAACCAAAAATTGTGAGTTTGTCTCCTTGTGTTGCCATATTGGGTGGGATAAGTGTCAATATACTGGTGGCTCTGACCTTACGTAGTCACTTTACGCTGTTTAAAACCCATGTCTCTAAGTGTGCTCTCATTGTTTTCACTTCATTCCTTCTTTAGGAATTTGACCCCAGGGGCAAGTGCTGATTGATGTCCAAACTGAATACTGCCAGTGAGACCTGTGTAATATTTGCCACAAACTTCTCAGTATGTTGCAGAGTTCTGCACTTCCTAGTATGCGAGTAAGTGCTACAACAATAAAAGTAGTATCAGCCACTGGTGGGAGGGAAAAGCCTTATCTGGAGAAGGTGGTGGTATCTGATTTCCCTGTAAGTATACACACACACACACACATATATATTATATATATATATATATATATATATTATGTATGTAAATACAGTGAGTTGCATATCGTAGTAGTATGTAATTTCCTTGTATAGTTTCCATACTGGCCATTTAACCCAGAATATGCCTTGAAACCTTCACAGTCAACCTAAGTTGCTAAAAATTGTTCCGTTATAAAGGTAGTAGATTTGCATTTCTAAGTGCTCTTTAAAATGCAACAGCGGCATCTCTTTTTGCAGAAGTTGAAAGTCTAAACAGCATTTATCTCTGACAAAGCAGAAACATTCAAAGGAAAATGTGTATATATTTTCATCCTACTTTTTCCCCTTCTTTCTGCTTTGTTTTAACAAGTGGGGCTAAGCAGCCAGAAATAAGAGTATATAACAGAAGAATGTTTCTGCAGGAACTAATAGTGCCCATGTTCAATATTCACGTACTATTCGTTTATAACATTTATCAGCAAAGAGGTTCAGAGTGCTTGACAGAAATCTAATCAAAGCCAAGCAGCTGTGTAAGATAACGTAAACTGAATCATAGCAATTTACGTGACATGTCCAATTAACATTTGGGGCCCTGCCTTTCAATCTGTCTCCTGATGACTGGACAGTACTGTTGGTTGTTAGCTTTATCATACCATTCAACAGAACACAACAAACTCTTTAAATTTTATTCTTTGAGTTCCCCCCTAAAGACTGCTTTACTGGATTCGGCTGTGTTTTCATAAACTTGATATGCTTAAAAGACTTGCTTTGGCCTTAGAAGGAAACAACGCTTTCTGGCTGACTAGGCTGGATTCTGGGACTCTTGGGAACCAAAAAAATGATGGATTTTTTTTTTTTTTTTTTTTCTTTTAACTTTTGTGGGAATGTCAAAACTGCTGAAGCTCCAGAGCAGGTCTGTCAGATAACTTTGGCAAATTCTCAATGTGATAACTACAATACAGTGCTGTACTGGAAAGGAAAACCCATTAGGAAAATAATAGCAACTAGCATACTTTTTTTATATCTGATGCACGCAATTTAGCAAGAAAGTAAAATAACATAAAAATATTGGAAACATTTATGATCAAAGAATAAAGCAAGATGGACATCAGCTGGTTTCACTAGAAGTTTGAATCACTGAAAATTGTTCCCCTATACAGGCAGTAAAATTTTGTATTTCTAAATACCCTGTAAAATGCAACAAAGTGATCATGCAGAAGTTAAAAGGCTATTGCTCTTAATTGTCATTTGTACTGATTAAAATTGAAAGTGCAAATTTCTATGCACTGAAATATGCATGCACATGCTGTGCTCTGTTGATTGTCTATTTTATGTCCAGCCTCTGGATACTGTCATATAAAAGAGGAAAATTTTTATTTTGTGAAGGAGGTGCTCTTAAAAATCAGCAAAGCACAGCAGACAGGGGAGAAATAGTAAGTTAATCTGCTGTAAAGCAAGACATGAAAATGTGTTTCTCCTCATATCTGCAAAAGTTAGTGCAGTAAACATCTGTACTTCAAATAATGAAAATTCAAGAGCTGATCCCCTACTTCTCTCAGTGACGCAACTCATTTATGAAAAGAAAATTTCAACAATAACATTTTTTTTCTTAGTCTCTTTAATTTTTTTAGCAATTAGGTTTCTCTTTTTCATTTTTTTTTTCTCTAAAAAAGTAAGTCTAAAAATGTGCGTTTCACAAAATGAAAGCAGTGAGACCTTTGTAATCCCAGGACTCCAGAATAGGGGACCAATAAAAAGTTTTGAAAGACTTGTAGTAAAGGCAACATGTGGAACTGTCGCAGCAGTGATACGTGGCAGTGGTATCTAGCATTAGTCCTACTGTAGATGTGGGAAATAATTACTACAGAGAAAACAGCATTACTTTTTCCTCTGGTGGTGTTTATCCTGTCTAAGGCATTGTTGCTTCAGAGGATAGTAACAGAGAGAGAGAAGGATCTAGGAAGGCTGATGGGCACCATGGCCAGTGGGAGCAGAGTGCCATATACTTAGAAATTTTAAATCTGGCAACCTAAGTAGTGTGGAGCTGCCTTTCACGGAAGCTCAGAAAGAGGTAGGGTAGCTGAGGGCTGGAGATGAAGCTGAAGCTGGGAGACAAGGTGCTGTACTAAGAAAATATGATAATGTGGCAGGGGGATAACTGCTGTGTTCAGTAAGAGTGCAGCAAGAAACGAGTGATGTTCATATATCCTTGGTGGAGTTTCTGTACAGGGTAGGAAGTCTGTCTGTGAATGGAGCAGAGTTCAATGAAGTCAAGCCCTGCCCAGTTATGCCTGCTCAGCTTGCAGTTCTACCTGTTGTGACTTTCCCTTTGGCATCTAAAGCCTTGGTCTTGCTAAAGCTCACTGAAATGCAGAGTGCTACTCCCACTAAAGTCAGTGGGATGGATCACCAGAGCAAAGTGGTGAGACTGCAAAAGCCCTTGCAGCACCGGCAGGGAGCAGGTGGGCCCATGGCGTATGGAGAAGCAGCTGCTGAGCAGGATGGTGTGTATGCAAAGCAGCTTCTGGAGCTAAAACCTGCAACTGAATTCCCTGCAGGGCCTACAGACTGCTGCCATACATTTTATGTCCTGGATCACACGCTGACATCCGTACCCCAGAGCAGTTGCGCGTGTGCTTGAGCCTTGCTGGTCAAAAGGAATTAAATGAGTCTTCAAAGTTCTCGTGCTCCGATGTTTTACGGGGCATGAGTGAGCCACTGGGCTGGTGCCTGTGTCTGGGAGGCACACAGTCTTTGTGCTTTCCAGCTGCAGGGAGGTGAACTTCTGTCTCAAAAAATAGCTTTGAGACAGAAGCAATTGAGTCAAATGCTCTCAACACTTGCTTTTGTATTTTAGCTATATTCAAAAGAGAGCACATTCCAACTTAGTGCTTGCTGGGTTCTGCACCTCTGAGCAGACTGCCCCAAAGCTCCCAAATTTTCAAAGAGTTACATGGAGATTTATCCAGCCAAATCCCATTATAATCAATGGGAGTCGGGTGAATAATTACACTGCAGTTCTTTGTAAGTACCAGGGAAGGTTGCCGGTTATTGCTGATTGTGGTGCTGGCTTTTTGTAGATATAGATACACGTGTCTCTTGGGAACCGAACTTAGACCACCAGGTTATTTCACGTATCAGTGTAGTTTCCATGTTTACTGTGCGTATCACTTCAAAGAACTGAGGGTGATGACTTCTGGTCTACTGTGTTAGCGGTCCGTCTCCTCTCCATCTCCTGTTGTTTCCTTTCACAAGCTGAGTAACAAAAAATGGTGGTGTAAATAGAACTCCAACAAAGAGGTCTGTTGAGCCTGTAATGCTCCCCTGAAAGGAGGCTGTCTAGGGGATGAATGGGGCAGCCTCAGCCAAGCAGTAGCGGGGAAATAGATGACTTGGCATTGGACAGTAGCAGCCAGCAGGGTGCATATGCCTAGTGTAGTGACAAATAATGGTTAAGCTAGTCAGTTGAAGGACTAAATGAGAGTACATTGTCTAACCCTGTAACCGTAACTAAATTGTAACCTGAAAAGAGTTTATAAACATCTGGCTGCTGGCCCATCTCTAAAGCTTAATAGCTAAATCTGAGGTGCAGATTTTTTATTTTTTTATTTTTAAGGCTGCAATTTAAATTATTACTTGGAAGTGTTACAGTCTTAAGTAGATTAATTGCATTTCAGAGTTACAGAGTGTATTAAATTGTGGTTTGAGCACCTCTGCTGACTTTTCCTGTTAAATTAGTTTTCCTAAGATCAACATTTATGACTGACTCTATTTCCATTTGGAAACAGACACTCATTTGGAAACTCATTTTGATTTCACAACATCTTGCTGCTGATCTGATTGATCTGTTCAGCATTTCATATAGAATTCTAGTTCACTGATATTCCTTAACTCCACTTATTATTATATTCATGTCTTTATTCAGATGCTCACCTGTTTAAGCTCAAATGGAGTGACACATCTGTGCATTTTGATTTCTCACAAATTCAGCAGTGGAAGTGCACATTTCCCTATTCACTCGTATTTTATTTTAATGTTGTAGTTCACTGACAATGAAAAGGATGTATCAGTTAGATTAATAAGCATGTGACCTCCTCTGCAGACTAGCTTTTCAATCTTTTTATAGCTCCCATTATTAATAGGACAGCATCTATGTGCTCCGCATTTGTTTTGCAAATACTTACAATAGTTGGAATCATTTTCTAATTACTTAAACAATGCACTGTAGCAGCACCAATTGAAATTCCTGTAGGCTACAGGCTTGCTAATTGTTTCCTTTAGTAAACCTAATTTATAGGGCTGTGCAAATAGTTGTGGGGTTTAAAGTATTTTGGCAGCTGAACTGAAAAAAAATTGTTATGGACTGAATGGAAACTTCATTTCTTTAGAATTGTCAGCACATCACCAAGGATTGGTTTGGGGTTATAGAAACATTTTTTAACACCTGGCAAACTGTTTCATTTGGTTTTCAGGTACGTTTAATAAAAGCAAAGGATTAGATCATAAACATGAGAGGGAAGTAGTCCCAGCTCTCCTGTTTTATCCACTAGTTGAGTGACTAAGGCGATTTACCTGGGATGTTAATAACTTTAATTTAAGACTCTGAAGCACTTCAAGATTTTAGTTGGTTTCACCTAACACTCACATGAAGGTCTCACCACTGGAAAGGAAGTATGCTGGAACGGAGCTCTCTTTCTTTCCTAGGATGCCTAGATTAAAAAATATCCCCAACAGATCAACCAAGTAAAATCAGAACACATGGATCAAGTTTCTTATGCTGAATTTCCTCTGATTATGAGTCTGACATGGGGCTGTGGCACACGTCTACAGGGTCAAGAGAGAGGGTGAGGATCAGAGGTCGTCTCTAACCCCCTACTTCATGCTCTCTCACTGCTGTGCGAGTTGAGTAACCTAGTCAGTAGGCCATAGGCTTATTCTTTCTCTGTCTGATTTCTTCTATAATTTCATACAATTTGGAAAAGTTTCAGTAGCAAAGGTCAAGAATGAAATACCCAGCATACTCTCCATTCAAGTGTGTGGCTGGTAATTCCTCTGGTTATTGGTTGAGCTCTTGATTTAAACTAGGATGCAGAGCGCAAAAGGGAGGAGAGGACAGGTCTAAACCCGGTCCTCCCACAGCCTGGACAACTGTCTGCCATCTTGTCCCACATATCTATTTGAGCATGTATGAGTATAGGTAATGCAGTGATTATTGTGCAAATCTGCTACCAAAATTGGAATTTTTAATTTCAGAAATGTCAACCCACAGCCTTGTGGAAGTGGAAAAGAAATCTGTGACCTGAATTTCTTGAATTTGTTTGTGTCATCCAAACCAACGAACAATTTAATGAAAATAAGTTCAGCAAGCTGTACTTGGTTAAAGGAACTTTTCATAGTGTGAAGATTGACCAAGACAGACCTTGGGTTTTCAATTTACCTGAAACCCCTATCAATGCTATAACTCTTATAACATTTTTTCAAGAGACTCTTGCTCTGGGAAATCTCCGAGCAATATTGTACATTTGGGGAAACTTGTTCAGAAATAGAAAGTAGTCTTTTACAAGCTATTTTTTTGGTTTGTTTTCTAGAATTTTTACTGTTTCTGGAGTAAAAACAGCTGCTAACAAGGTCTCATTTTTAACTTTTTCTGAAGACTATGCATTTTTTTATAGCCCTCAGGTTTCCCTCCTGCATTTCAGAAATCTCAATTAATAACTTCTATTTTTTCTCCTTGTAATTTTTTCAGGACCCAATAGGATTGATTTAAAGACATATCTGCTATGTCTTTGTTGTTGTACTCGAAATGCTTTGAGAGGCAAGTAGAATACAAGAAGAGGACACGTGGTCAGGTGCAGACCTAAGCATGTGCAAACTTTTTGGTCACTCAGGTTCTCAAGGTCAAGTCCAGCAAATCCGACTCTTCCCAAAGGTATTTTCTTCTCCCCCATCTGCAACCTCTCTGTTAGCTGCAGCATTTATACCATAACACAGGGAATGAATACGAAACATTAAGCTAACAATTCCATTCTGGGATTAAGGTGGCAGTCCTTAAGGATGACTTAAGGACTGTGCAAGCCCCTGCCCCAAACAGGGCGTTCAGCGTGACCTGTTGTATCCCTATCTCTAAAACTTGAAGAACCAGCCCTCCTCTGCCTTCCCAGAGATCTGCACTCTTATCTCTAGTTGTTGCTCACCAACACTTTTATCTGTCAAAACCCTCTCCGCTGCCCTAGCAACAAGCATCCAGACTCTTTTCCAGCTGACATAAGCTTCCTGCCACCTCCTGATGACAAGTGCTTCCAACATTTCCAGCTGTCAGACTTTCAGCATCTGCTCCACATGTCACCAGGCTGACTTTGCTGAACCTCAGGCAGCGCTGCTCTCAGGCAGTTGCCTGATGCTACATGGTGAGTGACCACATCCTGACCACAGTCTGTTGTCCACCTTCGTGTGCTGAAGCAGTGACAGTCAGGGTTGCTCTTTTTTCTTCCTCCCAGCTTCTGTTGTTTTATTTATGTGCAGGTATATGTTTTATTCAGACTTAGTCAGCTATGCCATTAACACTATTTTAGAACAGTGGCTTCAGTAGCAATCTATTCAAAATGTTTCTCTTCTCATTGGATTTTGAGCAGGAATGCCTCTTCTAATTTGTTAATGCTCTTAATTTGTATATAACATGACATTTGGAAATTAAATACTGTTCCTCTTGAAGAGTCAGTCTTCGATAGTCAGTACTGGACTTACCCTACTTCTATTAACATATGTAGGATTTTACTGCTGATTTCCAGCTCTAGGCCATCATTTCACACTTCATAAAGTCTACCTAGAAAGTGTGTTGGTACCAAATTCCCTGGCAAATCTTGTCCTCATTTTTTTTTTTTTTTTTTTTTTTTTTCCAAAGCTTTGTTTCTGCACTGTCCTTTCAGTAGTGTGTCAGAAATGGAATACATCAGCCAGCTGAGAACCTCCCGTTGAAGTAGACTATGCCATTATGGTATTCACCAACACCTTCTGCTTATCTCTTTTTCGAGTGCTGCTGTATGTGAAGTTTTCCACAAGCTCTCCTAGATCCTTTTTCTCCTTGAGAGGATCAAAGATAGAATGCGTGTGGGAGAACAGCAAGCAGGAGGAGCCCAGTCTGCAAATGCAGCAGGCCTGGGCCCCAGCGCTCAGCCTTATCAAGATTACTGTAAAGCCAAAAAGGTGTATTCTTCATGTCCAAGATACAAGCATGCTGAGCCCTGCCCACAGATAGTCTGATAGCAGAATGACATCTGAAGGGGTCCAAGCTGCTGCTCTCCTGCCCTTTGGAGCTCACAGAGCTGGAGCAGCACCACAGCTCTTGCTCCACGCCCCGTTTGAGGGACAGGTCCCCGGGGGAAGGTCCCCTTCCTGTGCTGCAAGGACAGGCTAGGGAAACTTGATACTGCAAGCTCTTCAACAGCTGTCACCAGCCTATTGACATCTTTTGGTGCTAGGCAAGTCATAGCAGCAAATTGAATCTGAGCCTCCTGTTGAGTCCAGCTGTTAGGATGCTCTTTGTGTGACCTACCTGCATCTGATGGTGCAACCACAGGACTGCGTGGTTTCAGCTGCTGAACTGGCCACAAACCACTCACCGTATTTAGTTGCATTTATTCAGGGCTGACTTGAGCTGACACACAATCGGCATTGCATGATTGCTGCATCTGCCATGAGAAAGGTAGCTGGAGCACACAGCTGGAGGGGAGGGCAGCAAAATGGAGCCTGTATGGCGCAGCTCACAATTAGGTACAATACGTGCACATTAAGTGTAGTTACTGTTAGGTGAACTTCACCCTAAGCTAGGTTTTACCAGCACAGGAGATGTGCTGCATTGCAGTTCATATTCTTGATGTCTCCTCTGATCCTTTGGAGTTTCATATGAGAGAAAATGCAGTGTCTCTTCCATCATCCATTTTGAGAAATCTCACTAAATAACAGACCTTTTATTAATTATAGTAACATTTCTGACTTTTATATTCCTTTTTCTTGTTGTATGCTAGTTAATTGCAGCTGTTACCAAACAAATCCTATCAATGAATGTAATTTCCTGCTGTGTTGTGCTGTAGGAAGCAGCTTTTCAAACAAACCTTTTCTTGCTCCTCTCCTTGATGATGAGGACACAGTACACAGTTGAGAAGGATACTACCCTTCCAGAAAGACTTCTAAAGCTCAATTCTGGATCGACAGAATTAGTTCAACGCAGCATTTTCATATGTGCTAATTTTGGAATTCTGATCTTATGAATATCTGAAGCCTGCTTCTGTGGAGGAGCCAGGACATTTAAGCTCTCCCAGTATTCCCAGTATGTCATATATGCTAGTGAAATGATGGAACAAAAGGATTAAGGTAATTTTAACTTTTCACACTTGTAGATCAAATTATGACACTTCTATTTGCGCACATCTTCAACAGTCTAGATTTCCAAAATCCCTGGGTGCCAAATTTGCTCACATCTTCAACAGTCTAGATTTCCAAAATCCCTGGGTGCCAACTACACTAAACTCTTTGAGGAGATATGTGATGCAGCCAAGTTTTTAAATATATATGGATATGTCAAACAATGGATAAACATCTGTAAGCATCTAGTAGCATTTCACATAACTCTTATAATGCTTCCAACAAAATTGATTTTTGGTCCTTTCATTGTCTAACTTACTTTAAAATCAAAACCTAAGAATACTTTGGAAATGGAGCTTATGCTTCAGTTATGTAGACTCTTTACAAAACCCACGCTCTATTTCAAAAATCCCCATTGTGCGAAAAAGCAACTTGAATATCACTTTGATGATTGCAGTGTTACAGTTCACAGAATGTGAGAGTATTGAAAATCTTTCTCTATTGAAGAGTCCAGCACCTGAAGGAAACAAAGAGACTGTGTGAGGCTATAAGATTCTCTCCAAAATCATTTGCTTCTCTTGTTCAAAGCAAATTAATACCACCGCCACCCCCTTCTTAAATTACAGTACGTTTTCTTCTCTTGCTGATTTTTTTGGTTGCCCTAGTTCCTGAAACTCTGCCTCTCAAAACTCTTGCTTTACCTATTACAATTAAGGTATTGTTTTGCTTAGTAAAGTGGCCTAACTTAATTCAGGTTTATGCCTCAGAGTAAACTGAAGTGATTAATAGCTCAGTGTGTGCCTAATGATGTGAGCTCTACAGCCACTAAAGCACCTGTCTCAGTGTGTAACCAGCCAGGGTTCACTATTGTGCATGGCTGGAGATTCACATTACAAAAAAAAAAAAAAAAAAGCAATTAGACAGCAATAGGGATTTGAAGCAAGCTAACAATGCAGGGAAACTGTCAGGGATGGATTAGTTATCTCTTGCCTGATAAAAGCAGGTATCAATGGAAAACTCTAAATTGTCCTTCCATAGTGGCTCCATATGGAAAGCTTAATGTCTAATGAAGACTGCCAGGGGTTAACCTCTGGAAACAAAGACTGGGAAAGTTGAAAGCATTTGTGCTTAAATGAGCATTTCTGCTACCTTTTCAGATCTTTCCCAAGAGTTGTTGCAAGTTTTGGTTGTAATTGTAATGGAAATGTGTCCAAACAGAAAATACTCCATGATTTTAGTATCACCTTCGTGGACTGAAAATTATTCCAAAATGATGATCTGAATCATTTAGGTTTAGAAAGAGCTGCATTAATATCATTGTCCTATCATGTTTTTTCGTAAGCATATGTGCTCTTCCTTAAGTCTGATCTGTAAAACACAGAGCGTGCCTCCTAACCTGTGCTGGTCTTTCTTACGGGACAGCTTTTCTGTGCGCATGGTATTTGAAGTTTGCTCCATCAGCTGCGTGGCCATGCAGCTTTCTGTGTAGGTTGGTTATTTTGATCGGCCATGAGAACGATGGGCTGGCTGGCTGATTGCTGAGGTGTTCCTCCTGGCTGGGTGACAGCCTTGTTGGCTGACCTCCGCCAACCGCCTCTGACTCGGGGGGGGGGGGGAGGAGAAATGCTAATATTTTCCAAGGCATCTAGGTGATTTAGGAGCCCACAGCTCACCCTGAAGGGGGTTGATGCATTTGGAAAATGTTACCCTATTAAACTTACCCTGAAGGGATATAGTGTGGTCTAATTTATGTTTGTGAGGCAGCTTGAGGTCTTGGATTCCTATGATGTGAATGTCTTGCACTCTTCTCTTCATCCGGAGGCAAACAAGATCCATTCCTGTGGTTGTTTCATCAGACAGTCAGGCAGTACTGAACCTACGTTTGCTGATAAGAAGGCAACTCGTACATAAATCATAGAGGCATATCTCTGAAGCCTAGAAATGAGAGATTCTGGCTCCAAAACCAAACGCTTGGGCTGCCCGACCTGAAGGAGTCCGCCTACTGCTCTGGTAGCAATCAATCCATCGCTCTTCCTCTGGCGTTGCCAGCAGTGGACATGTCACAGGGGTTCACAGGGCTGGTAGGGTGGTGAGGGTGGCAGCAGAAGGAGCAACTAAAGGGCTGCCCTGCCACTTCTAAGGAGGTATCTCATGAGCCAGCAGGCAGTGGGGGACGATGAGGTGGGGTCATGGTGGCTCTGCTCTTGGCCAGTGCCTTGTATGACTACAGAGAGGTAGTGAGGCATCGGGAAGAGGGTTGAGGTAGGTGCACCATGGTGGGGGAACACGGGGTTATAACAGTGGGGCTGAGATGTGGGTGAACTGGCTGTGCAGGGGAAGGTGTACTTTTATCTGTATGTTCTTTATACGGTCTATACTCTTTAAAAACCTGTTGCAGAATAAGGCTAGTGGCAGTACCTGTGGTGACTGGTACGTGTCTGTGGCGGTCCTTGTGGCATCTAACCGCCCTCCTGTCCTCACAGAGAATCATTAATTAAATTTAAATGTCTCTTGCTGGATTTCCCACATGGGTCTTCTCATGTCTTAAGCTGGTCATTAGGATTTTTGTGGCTTGTGTGTAGTTATGCCGCATGAGTCCTTTAATAAAACATATTGAGGGAGAAAGTGTCTACATGAGAGGGGGTGAGAGAGAGGCTGAGTGGCTTCTCTGTGGGTATGTGAAGTGAATGAGAAGTGGGGGAGAAAGGAAAGGATTAAGAAGTAATTAAAGGATAGAGAGGATGATAAATAAGGAAGAAAGGAAAAGACTGCAAGCAACATTGCTCATGGGTTTTAAATTCGTATTTAGGCAGTCATTTTTTTATACACTTGGGGGGAAAGAAGAAGATGGAGGGAGCCTTGAATACTATTATGACTTCAAATTATGATCTTAGTGCAGCCTTGATTATATACCATTCTGATTGCTGTGGTCTAGTGATTAGAGCATAAAACTTGGAATCAAAAAATACGCTTCTTTTCATGACTGCAAAGGACTTGCTGGGTGGTTTTGAGTGAGTTATTTCACCTCAGTGTGCCTCATTTTCCTGATCTGCAAAATTGGGATATTAATGCCTATTTTTGTGAAGGCAGTCTGAGAAACTTAAATGGAAACTTCTGTATAAATGTCAAGTATCATTATTATTGTTCTTAAACTAATTCATTGTAGTCAGCTGCTTTTATAGTTTTTATGAAAGCAAATACAATGGAGCTACGTAATTGACTGCCTAACAATGTTTTTTTAATTAGAGGAAGACAAAAAGTGTCTGAAAAATGCAACAGTGTGTTGCCTGTTTTCATCAATTGTGAACAAATTTCTGCTATAACTGAACCATACCATACCAGGTAATGAAGCAACTCCCAAATAAGTGCCAAGCACTGATCAGAAGTAACAGGTCCAGATAATTTTTTGGTTTGTGTTTTGTTCACTTTTTGCCTGACACAAAGATTTTCAGTTATTGTTGTGTGAATATGAGTAAGGGTAAAAATACGAAAAATGTCTGTGTTTGTTTCTTTACCAGTATATGTGAGATGAAGCTTCCTTAGGCTGTGACTTTGAAATTCTGATTTTCAGTTGAATAGTTTGCAGTGTCTGGTTTATACAACTTTGGAAATGGATTGTATAACACCAACCCTGATACTCCCTCTCCTTGGCAGGAGGAGTGTTACCCGTCTTTTACCATGATGCTGTTAGAACAACGTAATGCAACTTAACTGGGAAAACGCGACTCCATTACTACTGACATTTGCCTAAATCCTGCTTATCTGAAAGGTAATCCCACCACTGCCAGTTTACCCTGGGGGTGGATAGTCCCAGTGAGTCAGTCCAGGGCCTCCCGTGGAAGGCTTTATCAGCTGGGGTATGCTGCATGGCAGAATGCTCCTAATCCTGGACACTGATTATACTCATGAAATCGAATGTTTGCTGGTCTAGTGTATTCTTGTTCTCCTGAATTTGTCCTGACAGGAACAGTATTTTGCTGGTGTAGCGGTGTTTATTTTGTGGTGTAGGAAAGGGAATGTTTTTCTAAGATGGAGCGATGTTGGTCATAGATAATGTCTTTTCATACATCCAAGCCATTTGGCAAAATTGTTATGTAGTCTTGGCCTCAGTATGACCCCAGAGTGAGTAACTTGTGACCTGTCTGTCCTCATCAGCATCAGTACTGCTGCCTTCTAGGACAGCCCCATTAAGATAATTTTATGGTTGCTGTAGGAGGACTTAGTGTAAGGCAGGCTGAGTGGAGCAGTCCTGGTTGTTCGTTTTCGGTCTCCAAAGTGTGCGTTGCAACTGCTGCCTCTTCAGAGTGCTTTCCTCTACCAAGCAGCACAATCTTATTTTCTGCAGGCTCGTCTTCAGACAGCTCCTCTTTTTCTGTGAGCTTGTTCCCTCTAAAATACCCAAGACCCATTCAGTGACAGATATTATGTGCTGAGTGAGATGGGTAGGGCCATGTGACATCTGGATGATGACGAACTTAGTACTGATACTAAAATTGTTACTCCCTAGTGTGAAAAGATTCAAATCTATTTCCCAAGAGGCCAGGTCCATTCAGAAGAAATGTTGTAAAGACGTTTCAGCAATGCACCGGCCTTTAAATAGAGATAGTGTTTCATAAAAGAATGAAGAACCATTTTGGAATGGGGCTTTTTATTATTATTATTGTTGTTGTGACTTTATTTCTGAGGATGTTTGTAAGGGCTGATCTTGTCTTGCTTGTTCACAGAGTCCTACCATTGTTTGTATTGGGTGTAGTGACTGTATGAAGACATTGTAAGAGAGCAAATGAGACTTTTTCTAAAACAAATTTAACATGGTATATCTTTAGATTTTATCTTCCTATGCTAACAGTGAAAAAAATCACACCAAATATATGAAATTAGTATGACATTTTACTTTTTTAAAAAAATCTAGGGTTGGATTTGCATTCAGTCTTTAGTTAGCGTAAAACTTTGTTCTTGGAAATACCGAGCTTCTCATTCTCTCAGTGAGGGTAAAAGGAATTTTACATGTGAGACAGCACTGGGAAACAAGACTTTTTCAGGGTGAATACAGTAAACTTCTAGCAGGTAATGCTCTTCCACAGACAACATGCTCAAAGACATTGCTCCGGTTACACTATTAGGTAGTGCAAATGATGTTTTATTTTCTAAGAATAGTGAGTGTACATACACACAAAACATGCTTTGTTCCTACCATTTAAATTATTGTGAATTGTTAGTAGCAAATGAGATTTTTCATTCTACTCTTGAACTCCTTGATGTGACTGTTCCAAGTGTAAGGAACAGATAAATGGATTTGATTTGTAAGCAAATGGTCTCGTTGTCATTCCTCTTCAGCAAAGAGCAGGGTCTTCTGAGAAGATGGGATGAAACTGCAGGCAGTCAAACAAAGAAACCACAGAAAACTCTTAGTGTTGAAGAGCTCAACAGAAATATATTAAGATGAGGTAACTGAACCTCAAGTCCCATGTCTCATGGGTTGGTCTTCAGGGAAATGAGGTCCAATATGTTTATCATTATTATTATTATTATTTTTTATTGCAGCACTAGATGTTTCACCGTGCTTCTCTGTTGGTGATTTGGGGTGGAAGGGCAAATTGTGCTTTGCCATGACAAAGCCCAGTTGGTCATTTTTCTCCCAAAACATATTAAAAGTGAACTCATTCCAAAACAGACCAAGACAATGGGTAAACTATGATGTAAAGTTTATATACAAGAATATAACATTTATCTGGAATATTTACAAGGTTAATTAAAGCAATATTTTACAACTCTTTCAGGTTAATCACTAGGTATATTACAGTTAGGCTACAGATGGTTTAATTTGCAAAATAATAAGAAAAAAAGTTGCATTCAGATGAACCAGCTCCAGAACCTGTTCATTTTTTTTTTTTTTTTTTTTTTTCTCTGAGAGAAGGGCTCAGACTTTTGGAAAATAAAACATGAGAATGGTTAATATACTCTTATTGATGCCTATGTATCACATGCAAGAGTCGTAACATGACCTTTATAGTGTTAATATAGATGGCAAGCCATTTCACCTCAGTGAAAGAGTCGTACCCCCTGTGACAGGCCAGTTGCACACGTGGCTGTCTTCTCTGTGTCTCCTACTTCTGCACAACAGACATGCATGTATACAGAGAAGCAGCAATATAAATGAACCAGCATTACCAAAATGAAGAGGGAAAACCTCAGACCAAAGTCACATTTGCAACTATAAAAAAAAAAACTTTAAGTGAGATACTTTAATACTTCCCAAAAATAGTCATGATTTTTTTTTTTTATTATTACACTTTAACCTATGTACAGAAACAGAGGGCTCCCTCCCCTCTTGGAGAACGGTTGCTGCATCTCCTGTCCAGGGCATCTCGAGGCTCAGAGGAGCCGAAGCAAGAAGGTGCGGGAGGCCCGGAGAGCTTGGGACAGAGGAGGCTGCTGGAGGCGGCCAGAGCCAAAGCCACTAACACTGCAGTTTGCGGATGCTGCGGGAGAACCGCTTAAAAGCCCGCTGCCCTTTCTGCCACCGCTTCAGCGAGGTGATCACCAGTTCCCCAGCTTGCTTTTGCCCCATCACCAAGTAGGGGACGTTGATGTCGTTCATCTCGTCACAGGTACACTGGAGGCCACCTTTGAGCCAGAGCACAATCTTCCTCAGATCCCTTTCTGTCAGCCCATTCAGCTTGTAGATGGTCTTGCTCTTTGTTTCGGGGGTGATCTTGGTATCCCCATTGATGTAGGCAATCTCCTTCACTTTTATCTTCAAGGCTAATGGAGTGAGGGGAGGGGAGAGTGGGATGAGGGAGAGAGGGAGAGAGATTGAGAGTTTTTTTTCCCATTAGTGCACATAAAGAGGACCTGGGGAGGGAGGTGCTCTATTGCTAATTAAACTGTCAGGGCTGACAGAAGAGGCAGCAGGTGGCTCCATTTCTAAAGCCACAAAGGGCATGCAAGTCATTTCAGTTTGAATCAACCTTAGGACTGAGGGTTTTTGGGTTTCTTTTCTCCTCTTTCCCCTCCCCCTCTTTTTCCTTCCTTTCTAAATTAATATTTTCTCCAGCTTTTCTCCTGTTTGCAAACAGAGAGAGGGCAGCTTTGTTACGTTAAGCAGCGCTCTGTGTTTTTTTTTTTCTTTTTTCTTTTTTTTTTTTTTTCCTGGGACAGGACCGTCTTCCTGAAACCCTAGAATATGAAGGGGAGGTGGGGAGGCGAGTACCTAAACCTAATCTGAAACCTGATCTCTGCTGTGGCTGAAAACTTCTAAACTTAATTTATTAGGTTGGAGAGGATTTTAGGCAAACCTGCAAGGAAATGATATTTCACATGCATTGTTTTTTTGAAAGAATAGATCCAGTGGAGGGCAAATTGGTCCAACAGCTGCATTCGATTTGGTGAAATAACTAGGAGGGGGATACAAGGTTCTTTAAGAATCTGTGGGACATGTTTAGCTTTAGGAGGATTTATCTGAGTGCAATTTGCCAGGTCAAAGCTATTGGTTGTTTTAGCAATTATGTCCCACAAGCAGGGTTCCAGTTTTTTTTTTTTTTTTTTTTTTGTATTTAAGAAAAACTTTTGAGTTATTACAGATATTTATAGTACAAATCTGTCTCCAGGTATAAACACTGACCTCTTATAAAAGGATTCCCCTCCCTATTCCCCTTTTCTCTTGAAATGCTAATGTGTCGATAATGTGCTGTTCAGTTGTCTGCGTTGAAGGGCCTTTCTTGTCCTCTTCTAACGCCAGATCTTCACATTAAGTTTATATCCCCAATTGTCTGTGCATTACTTTCTCTGTCAAATGATATATAGAGCTTCATTCTTAATCTGCGGAGAAACTTTCTAGCTACATGGTGAGATTGGTCATGCGGCTCTTTCTCATGTGTCTAAGGGAAGCTTTGCTGTACCTCTCCCCAGGCAATAGTCTACATGAAAGATTCCTTTTTTCCATTTCATTTTCTATTCGGCTTGCCTGCAACATCCACATAAAAGAGCACTACTTTGAAACAGCACACAGAAAAGGACCCTAATGGGGCCACTTTTTATTCGGAGATGCAATTTTGCATTTCCTGACTGGAACGGTTGGACACAGAGGGACAGACGGGTCCATCTGTAGACGAGACAAAGCCCTGCCTTTATTCAGGCACTTCTCTCTGACTCCGCTGGGAGTTTTACCTGCTCCTAATCCCTCAACTCTTAACCAAGGGGCTCCGCTTCCACTTACCAAAGTCATTTTTGCAGAGGTTTTCCACGATGTCATTATCATCCTCGTTTTTGTTCTTGCAGGCGTCGCAGACCTTGGGTGCTGGAAATGCAAGGGACAGTGCTCGTCAGGCTCGGGAGAAAGGAACAGCAGGTGGCGTTGGGAACCCTTGGGGGAAACCTTGGCGGTTTTTCCATCCCTCGATGGACGGACAGACAGACAGATCGCGCGCATTCTCCCACCCTGTGCTGCCTTTCCACTTGGCCGCCCCTCACCCTGGCGGCAAGCCACTGGAGGGGGGCGCACGGGCTGCATTTAGGGTCACACCTAAACCGAAACTTTTTTTGTTGTTGTTTAAATGGGGAAAGACGAAGAAGGGGTTTGTGGTGGTGGGGGGGGGGGGGGAATATCGGCTTGAGCACCGATCTTTCCGGGAATAGGATGTCCCCGTTACCGGCTTGGGGAGCTCGAGTGCGGGGCTGCAGACCTCCCTGGTTTGGGGGCAGGCTGGGGGCTGTGGAGCGGTGCCGGCCTCAGCCCCGCATCCCCAGCTCGGGAGCTTGGGGGCTCAGGCACCGCCGCGGAGCCGAGCGCGTTGATTGTGGGAATCCCGGGGGGGGGGTGCCCCCGGACCCCCGAGCGTGGGGCAGCTCTGCGAGGGCAGGGGGCTGCCCCTGCAGGGGCTCTTACCTTCCCTGGTGACTGGCAGGATGTGGTCGCTGCTGGCCAGCGGGATGCAGAGGTCGTTGTCCTTGGGGAAGCGGCTGCAGTCCAGCATGTCGGGCCAGGGGAAGCCGAAGGCGGACATCACTGGGGCGCAGCTCTCCTTCACCTCCTCGCAGAGCGAGTGGCACGGCTGGATGATCTCGTCCAGGTCATCAATGCAGACGGGGGCGAAGAGGGAGCAGAGGAACTTCCTGGTGTCGGGGTGGCACTGCTTCTGCACCAGCGGGATCCAGGTGGAGGCCTGCTCCAGCACCTCCTGCACCGTCTCGTGCCCCAGCAGGTTGGGCAGCCGCATGCTCTGGTACTCGATGCCCCGGCACAGCAGCATCGGGGCAGGGATGGGCTTGCAGTTGGAGCGCTTGTAGGAAAAGTCGGGCTCCCCGAAGGGGAAGAGCCCGGCGGCCGAGCCCAGGCAGTGGGAGGCCAGCAGGAGCAGGGCACAGAGGCAGCGCTGCATCGCGGGGCGCTGCCGGGGCTGCTCGGGGAGCTGGGTACTGGAGTGCTGGGGTGCCGCGGTGTCGGGGTGCCCGGGTATCGGGGTGCCGAGCGGGCCCCAGCCGGGGCTGCTGCCTGGCAGACGGGGACGGAGGCTCTGAGCGAGATGCGGGGGCAAACGGGAGTTTGCTGGATTTTTTGTATGCAAATGGCAGGGGGAGCGGGGGCTGGGAGGAGCCTGGTGACAGCCATCCAGAAAGGATTGGTCACTACTTTCTTGCTCTGCTTTTGCTCAGGGGGATTGTCTTTTGGCAGGAAATCCTTGCGAGAAACGGTGCCGGGCGCGCACGGGGAAAGGGGGGAGAGATCCCCGCGAACAAAGAGCCACCAAAGCCCTCGGAGCCACCTCGGCCGGGCAGGGGGGCTGCTTTCGGGTGCCGGTGCTTCGAGGTGAGCTTTGCAGTTAACCAGCCTGCCCTGCAGCCGCCGGATCCTCCTCTGCCCCCCGGCCCGCCTTTCCCACTCTTGGTCCTTTCTCCTCCGGCGGAGCCATGGTGATGCCGCCGGGGCCGCTTCCCCAAGCCAGGGGCCGCTTCCCCAAAACCTGGGGCCGAGCCAGCAGCTCTCCGGCCCCCGGGGGTGCTCTCAGGGCGGGCAGCGGCTGCGGGATGCCGCCTCCCTCGGCACCCCCCGCCGCTGCAGCGCCCCTCTTCGCAAGCTTCACCGAGCCCCGGCTTCCCGCTGCGAGGAGCAGAGGGCTGCTGCTGGCAGAGCCGGGCGATCCCTGGAGCTGCAGCCCCTGGGTGGCCTCCACCACAAAAGGAGGCTTCCCCTGGGTGTGAGTGTCCAAGAGCTTTTGACATCCCATCACCTGGCACATTCTTCTGGGGCCAAGAGCGTGGGACTGGCCCTGCGCCTGCAGGCACGTCCCTGCCCCTTCACTCCTGTCTTCACCTAGAAACTCCCTCCAAGAGTTATGTTGGTGTTGATTTGCCTAAACGGGAGAAACAACAGACTAGGCGCTGGGGTCACAACGCAGCTCCAGCACAATTTGGGTATTTCTGGGATTTTTAGTGAAATTATTTATGGGATTATTATTGAAGAGAGTAGGCCTGTGTAGTATCATTTTGTGGTAAGCCACATTCATTAATCAGCTACTGAATAGATCTTCTTATAGAGATGTTTTATGGGAAGCCAGCCTTACTGCTGTGACTTCTGTAAATTGCACAATCCCTGTATGTCCAGTGTCTGGCCTGGTTTGGTCACTGCTTGCAGCACAGGAAAGGGATGGGACCCGCGGTGTCCCCAGGGAAGGCAAGGGGCAGCTGTGCTGAGTGGCCACAGTGTTGCCCCAGGCTGGCTGTTGGCACATGCCAAGGCCAGTGCACGCTGTTTCGGGGAAGATTTCAGCATGCATTCCCGCAGGGCATGCTAACGGGTGTGATCTCCCTGCAGGCCAGCCTCTCTGTTGCTTGAAGTTGTTCCAAACCTGGAAAATAAACACCCTGAATATCTAACATCCCTTGTGGAAGTGCTTAAAAGTAGTTCATTTCCTACAGCTCCACATACTTTTGCCATTTATTGTCTGCATTCAGTTTGTTCCTTTAAACAACATATCTGTAGCTCTCGGCCTCAGTTGGCTTCCATGGCACTGAGCCCTACAGATGACTTACGGTGCTCAATTTAAGCCCATTTTGCCAAGTCCTGAGTGCTGCCAGAGCTTGTATCCGTTGCCACTTGCAGATGTCACCTCAGCTCCTGGCCTTGGTCCCCAGACTCTTCTTCAGTGAAAGGAGACCTATCAGTACATTTGCTTTTATCCTGAGTCCGGTCTCTGTAAATTGACTTTTTTTTTTTTTTTTTTTTTTTTTTTTCTCTCTCTCTCACCCCTCACTTTTTTTTCACTGCTTCTGTCATTTTCTGGCATCATTGACAGCTCATCAAGTGGAGCTCAACATGATCAGAAGACAGTTTGCAGCCCTGCATGCTGCTTTGCACAGACCCAGCTGGCTGTGCAGTGTGCAAGTGAAGGAAGACCCAAGATCTGAAGAGACTGTTTAGATTACAACAATAATAACTGTCTTCCATGGTGGAGGATGAGACATTTCTGACAGAAATCTGCTCATTTTATTTTCACCAGAAATGTTTGCTTCCTTGTTTGTTTCCCATCCACAGGAAATAAAGAGGAAAAAACACATTGCTTTTTCTGGATTAAGCTTTGATATGAGATAAGGCTTTACGAGACCTTGCTATTTCCATTTTTAATCACCCTTGGTGAACTCATTGGCTATAAATCTGAAATGACCTGAGATCACGTAAACACCACCAGCCCAAGCCTGCAGACCCAAGCCATCTTTATTGCCCTTGCTCTGCTCCCTTGCAGGGGAAAGCACAGGAGCGAGAGGCTGGGCTCTCCCCGCCCGAGAAACAGCCACAGCTGTTCCTTCCTTGGGAAGGAACCCAAGCAGCTGCTCCACCCCAGGTGCCGCACCCTGGGGTGGGATGAGTTTCCCCTGGGACCCCCGCCCAGTGCCTGCCAAGCCCAGTTTTGCCCCGGTCCTGTCAGCAGGAGCAGGTAAGGGCACAGCGTGGCCCCAGCATCCTGCTGGGTGAAGCCCTGCAGTCCCCTGGCCTGGTCTGGGAGGGAGCAGGGAACAGGGACCAGCAAAAAGACATTGCTCCTGAAGCACAGTGGTGTACGGTAAAGCTTCCTTTTTATTAAGTGTAAGCTTTTAAGCTCCTGCAAGTTCATCAGGTGGCATAGGTGGTTAAGCTGTGTTAAACCGTGAAAGTGGTGTAAGTGTGTAAGCCACCTTAGCTGCTTAAAGGAATGTAAGCCTTTAATCCTGAAGTGTTTAAATCACCTTAAATCTTGGGAGTGAGGTGAAAGAATAAGCTGCTTGGAAGGAGGCTGTTATCAGGGGCCTCTGAAACTAGGTAGGGATGCTGAAGTGAGCCCCAGTGAGCTGGCTGCTGTCTCCTGAGATCCTACAGGACAGGAAGGGACCCCAGGTGTTTTCCTGCTTTTCTGGCCCCTCTGAAAGGAGGGTGGGACTGGTGCAGGCTGCGTGTAATGACTGGATAGCCTGGGGCCAGCACAAGTCTTCCCCCAGAAAAATCAGAAAAAAAAAAAAGTCTGCTGGGTGGTGGTGAAATTGAATTGGGTCTTTGGTGCTCTTGAGTTGTATCTGCTGCCTAAGGAGCATGCATGGTGTATGCTATCTGCACTGAAGCCATGGTGCCACTTTTTCTCTGTCTGAAGCCTTGTTGTGAGCTCAGATCTGCTATACCTCTTCTGGCCTGTCCCGGAAGCTGAGCAGTGGGCAGGAGGAGATGCATTGGTGCTTGCCTGTGTGGTAATGAATGGGCAAGAAAGACTTGATTCAACGCAGGCAGCAATAAATGCTATCAATGCCTTGATCTGTCCTTTGCATGTTTTTCTGAATCTACTGCTTTACCTGGCTACATATGGTACGCGGGGTCCTTTATATCTCTGGGTGCTTCCCACCAAGATGGGAGAGCAGGGCAGATGTGCACCCACGGAGGGCAGCCAAGCCCTAACTAGGAAGAAGCACCTATATTTGCCAAGCACCTGGGTGCTGCTTTCCCTGCCAAGAGGTGTCCAGAGCCACCACGAGCCACTGCAGCTCACTGCTGGGGTAGCCCGGCCAAGCAGCTTGGTGAGATCCTGACCTCAGTGGCTCTGTAGGCACAAATGTGGGCCTTAAGCAATTACCCTTTGGTTAGTAGTGTGTAGAGGAGTGGAAAAACTGTGACTTTTTAACTCATTCTCGTCAACTCATGAAAGGGCAGTGGTGAGGACAGAACTCTCTTTCTCTCCATGGTTAAAAAAAAAAAAAAATCTGATGAAAATGTCTGCGTCCCTTTAAAAGTGGTCTCTAGCATCCCACTGTCAGATTATTATTATTACCTGAATCTCACAGTTGTGTTGGGGGGGGTCAGGGAAATAGGATTGCACAGGTTCTGATGGTAGGCAGGTTGGCGGCAGATCCCTGCTGTCTGTTTAGGTCGCTGATAAGGTGGAATTTAACATTTTCCAGATCTGAGACTGGGCAGTGGCCTTGTTTTCTGTTACCGCAACATTTCAAAGGTCTGTTGTCAAAGCCTGCTTGTGCCATAGATACATCTTCCCCCTCACACCTTGTTCTGAGAGGAACCCTAAAACAATAATAATAATAATAATCTAGCTTGTTTTGCTTCCCACGTGCAGTGCTCCCTGAAGAGACAGCAGCCGATGCTTGGTGTAAGTGAGCAGCTTGCCCACAGGGCGCTGGGCTTGTGCTCGAGGGGCACAGGTTGCTGTGCAGGGGGTTGTAGGGGAAAATAATATTTTGGAATATGAAAGAAGAACCTCGTGGTGGCGCTTGTGCACACCATGTCGTTTTTTCTTTGCCCGGTGACACCAGGCACCAATCTTCAGCACGCCGTGCTTCTGCCCGCCACTCCTCTCCAGCACCGCCTCGCTTGGGGACTGAAACTCTAGACCACGTTTAATCAGGGTTTGATGTCACGAAGGGTAAGGATCAGGCTGAGGCTGATTGCTTTCAAATGGAAACAAAACCAAGTCACGACAAGTTTCCTAGTGTTTCTATCTTTATTTTAGTGGTCATTCCCTCAATAGTTTCCTCACGTTTATCTTAAAATCTTCGGGCAAGTTTTTCCAATTTGGATTGTTTTCCATAGGAACATTAAAAAAACAGAGGATTGGAATAATATTTGATAATGTTGCATGCTACTTTCCTCATCTTATATTAAATGGTAAATAAAGGTACTTGGATGCTGTACTACACACACAGACACGTATATAAATCTAGGTTTATTTGTATGCTAGTGCTTTAGCAAGTTATGATCGTTCAGATTTATCTGACATACATCTATATCTGGCTACAGTTTTTGTCATGGTGAGCATTTTAGCTCATAGAGAAGGTCTGTTTGTGATTACCATTCCCTTTATTATCTATCTAATCTAAGTGCTGGATGACAATTAAAGGTAGCGGAGACCATGCCCTAGAGGACAACAATTGCGTGGTACCTGGTGTTCCTAGTGTATTATATTTAAAAAGCTATAATGTAATATATCTTTCCTTTCATTCTCCCGTTATTTTTCCGTCCCCGTCCTCCTGCAGCCTGGCAGTAGCTAGCACCTTTGGCAGACAGCAGGGCCCCACTGCGTGAGCCATACAGACAGAGACAGCGTGTGCCAAAGGGTTTGGGCTCCAGGTAGGGGATGGCTGCAGCAAGAGGGAAGAAAGGAAAATCATCAGTTCCCCATGGGAAGGGTGGCATGGGGCAGGAATACTGCCCTTATTGTCCCCAGAAGAGTTTTTCTGTTGTTGCCAGTCATGAGGTGTCTAGCTCTAAATTGCACTCCCCAAATCAGGACTTAGTCAGGCTTCAGTCATCTGTGTCCTAGGCTGAGCAACTCCCCAGTAGGGAGGTGCGTGTCTCCATCCCCTGCCTGGAGAGCACCCATGGGTGCTGGTGTGTGGGCATTTTAGCACCAGACCCATCTTCAAGCTCGGTGGTGTGTGCCAGGTGTGGGTTGACTTTTACTGATCTTTGTCTGACTTGTGGACATGTATTGAGCTCTGGCATTGGTCCGTGTGCTGGGGCTCTCGTAGTGCTGCAGGTGCATGGGGGAGAAAGCCATCTCTCTGCCAGAGAAAGCAGCTACGTGTGAGCGTGGGAGTGAGGCAGGCATAGAAACTCATTTTCAGAACCGGTACCATTTAGGGAAATGGTCAGGTTTGCAGTTAGTTTAATGGCCTCAAGGTTTGGAGACATATTAGTTGTCCAGAGAAATAATTTTTTTAATAATAACTTGTAATAAATCATTCTTAAACGAGTAAAATCAAGAGAGGCTGTTGCCCAAAGCTATGCTGTTTAAGGATATTATTAAACCCAATTTAAAATAAAGCAATGAAGCAATTAGATCACTTGGACACCATGATGAAAACAACAATTTAGTCTGTGTTGAATTGTAGTTAAATTACAAAGTGATTTAAATCATCAATCCAGTAGGCACATACATCAGTAATTAAAGTATGTTTGCAGACTATAAAGTTGGTGTTTCCATATATTAAAAAAATAATAATAATCCAAGTGTTTGAGGCCAGTTCTGAAGAAGCTGACACAGGACCTGTTTGGGTGAAATGGCTCCAGATATCAGTAGTTTTCAGGAAGTTCAGAAGTGATTGAAAAATCAACAACAGTCACTTAGCAGGTAGTCACCAGCAAGGAATACATTCAGACTTTTGGTCATCATCTCCAATTTGTTCTTTCCTCTACTATTCTCCTTGCAAAGGACAAATGTAGTTTCACCTTTCAGAACTTAATACAGAAAAGTAAACCTGAAGAAGCTTGTAGAAAAAGCCATCTGAAATGTGTTTTAAACACACTCTTCTTCCCCACATGTACCTTGTCTTTCTCAGTACATGCAGAAGCATACGGATAACAAGTAGAAGTAAGTTTTAGAACCACCTGGTACATTCATTTATTTTTATTATTTTTTATTTTTTAATATATTTTACCTATTATTTTGTTTCTGTTGGGTTTATTCTTAGTTCTAAGTTGTCTGTGTGACCGATCTATATCTCATCTTCCCTCTGCCCAAATGCAGACTTACAAGCGAGTAGAGTGCTGAGCCCTGATGACTGCCCAAATAGTTCATAAGCTAAAACACAAACCACAGTGCCTGGGACCGTGGCTTGGCTTTTCTGCCTGCAGAAGAGACCAGTGTTCCAGCCCAAATCTTGTCCTGGCCTTGCAGAGGTAGAAATCCTACTCCTGGCCTGAGGAACACGTCTGAACGAGTTACTGGGGCTGTTCACATGCAGCAATTGTGCAGCAAGGGAGATATGAGGTAGATATTGGGGAAAAATAAAAACCTTGCAAACGCTGTGCTTCCTACCACTAAAACTAATGAGAGAATGCCTCAGGAGAGTGGTGTACCTCCATCAAGGAGATATGGGGGAGGCCTTGTGCCCACCCTTTGCTATTCTGCAAACTGTTCCCAGCTGGGGGTTGCTTACTCATCTGGAAGTGTTGGAAGTGTTGGGCTGCTCAGTGTAAGTTTCCTTTGATGACCTGTATGTTTCCCAAGTGCTTCTCGTGGACAAACATGGTACAAGTGTTGTGCTTTTCTCCTACCTCATTATCTTAATTTCCTTCTTGAGAAATTGTAATATGCTAAAGTAGCAGCTTTACTAGACAGAAATCTCATTTGCCTTTTTTTTTTTTTTTTTTAACCTTTATTCAGATGTTCATGTTTTAATGTGACATAAAAGTGTTGCAGGCTGAAATTTGACAGTGAATTAAAGCTAGCCAGAGGATCTGACCTTGGGATCCAAGTCGATGCTTGGTTTTCCGGTGTGGTTGAAACCGTGTTAGTTTTGAGGGAAGCTGTGACTTGCAGCCCATGTTCCCAAACAGTGTGTAGCTGGTTTGATTGAATGCTCCTAGGGAAAACTAAGATTTGTGTTTGGGGAAAAAAGTGAGAATGTAATTCTCTGGGATACTTGTTTGATATATTTTTCCCCCATAGGGTTTCAGGGCAAACACGGTTTGTGTATTCCCTGTGAGTCAAGTTGCAACAGAGAGTATATTAGGGTCAGGTTAGAATTAATGTTTACAGCTGTGAGCAAATGTTGAAATTGCATTGTTTAAAGCAATTCTATAAACACTGAAAATACAGGTACCTTGGTTTACACACATGTATCTTTAGCTACTTAATAGTTACACATTTAGAGCTTGAAAATGTCCTTGCTGGAAAAAGGTGAACAAAGCTGAAACAAATCTACACTAATTTGATTTGGCACAAGCTGTGTTTAAAAAGATGCTTCAAATATCAGAATAAAACCATAAGAATGGTAATACTAGGTCTGGTCAGAGTTCCTCTTTAACCTGGATTTCTGACATCTGTGCTTTGTTCTTTTTTTCCTTTCTTTCTCTAAGGGCAATATGCCTCTGTGGTCATTTGGGTTTCACCCAGCACTGTATCGCGTGGCCATGCAGGGTGCCTGGTTAATAAAAGCAGCTGATTCTGGGGTTGGGCCACCAGCCAGTCTGAGTTAGGGCATCCTCTGTGGTGCAGACAGCTGCTGATCCTTCCTCCCAGCCCAGAGCATCAGTGCACACTGAGACCCTGCCTGCCCAGCACCCCCAGAGCATTTTCTGACAGAAGTCCCTTTGCTGGCCGGGATGGCCCCAGACCCGAGGAGAGCTGTCCTTGGGACATCAGCCTTCCCGCTGCAGGGAAGGGCCAGCAATGCCCCCCGAGCCTCCCCCCTGGGTGGTGGAGGTGTCACACACAGGGGATGCAGGCCCTGTTAGCCACGCTCCAGGCCCACATCCCGTCCTAATCATTCCCGGCGGCGGGGTCAGTGGCCTCGCCCTGCCGTTACATCATCCCGCTGCCCAGTTTAATAGGGATGTTTCTCTTCTGCCTCTGTCAGAAAGGACCCACTGATGGTTCCCAGGAAACCTTTGTCCCCTCCTTGGCAGCTCTTGCCTGCCGGGGGCCTCAGCTTGGCGATTCCTCCCTCTGCTTTGTGTCACCGGCCAGGCTACAGGCGCTTTACAGCACCATTAACCTCCCCTGGCCCCCGAGAATGGGCAGGAAGGTTTGAGGCAGTTCACTTTGATTTTTGCATTATTTTATTTTTTCCCTCTCTCTCTCTCCCTCTCCCCCCTCCTTTTACTATAGAAATATCGCCTTCCAGCCTTAGCTACTAAAAGCTGGCATGCTCCGACCCACGTGGAAAAAGTGAGGAAGGGAATCTTAGGATGAGGCGTGGTATCGGGTAATGTTAGCCTTGGCTCGGCTGCTGCGCAGCGTGTGCTTCGGCCCCGAAGATTATCTCATTGCGGTTCGCCTGAGGTGTAATTAGCCCACTAAGTGATCTGGGAGACTCCAGGAATGTGTGAGATGTGCGTATCTGCATCCGGAGCTGCAGTTCCCACGTCTGGGCTGCCCAGGTTTGGGGATTGAAACGCACTTCTATGTGGAGAGTGGGGAAGAGCCTAATTCAAACAGAAAATTGCTTTTGTTCTTTGGCCACATGCTATGTACAGAGAACATTTGACTGGTATTTGGTTGTGACCTCCCCAGGATGGCTTTTGCACTGGAGTCGTGACACCCGGTGCACTTGTGCTGGTTATTTTAATATCCTTACTCATGCTCTGGGTGGGACGGGCAAGACCGAAAGGAATCCATTTAGCTCTTCAGACTGCGAAGCCAAAATAACTGGGCTTTAAAAAGTAATCTCATTGGACGTACTCATCTGTGCTCTTGAACTGTTTTGACAACAGATTTCCACCCTTTGCTATCTCGCAGGGTTCCAGCCACAACTAAACTCACTTCGGCTCGCCTGAAACCAGAGCAGGGCTGCACTACATATTTCATTGGGGGAAGGCAGAGACCAGGTTAAAAAAAAAAAAAAAGGAGAAATAAATATGCATTTTGGTGTTCAAAGCATTCTTTTTTTCCCTTGAAGTATTCCTTAGACCAATTATGTGAGAAATTCATTATATGTGAGGATTTTGTAATAGCAAAGTGAATTAGCTGTTTGCAGACCTGCTCCCCTCTGTAAATGGGAACATGCCATATGACAGTGGGCCAGATTTTACTGTTCTAGGCATCACTGATATAGCTGTTTATTCTCTGGGCCTGGAAGAGATCCAGCAGGATTTAGTTTTATGAGGTTTAATGTAAAGGTGTTGTATTTCATGAGATGAAATCATAACACAGTGGGTTTGCAAGAATTCTGAAAGATTATTTTTTCAGAGTGTTGGCAAGCACGATTCTCCTGTGAATTACGTGTCTAAAAGAGAAATATAGATCTTCTTTCATTGGGTTGAAATGATAACTAATCCTTAATCCTTCCTAGATGGCCTGTGTCATTAATGGCCGTGCACTTAAATGTGTGCAGGTAACAGCTTTAATTCTGTAATGCAGTGCAACGCACAGCTGTGCCTATAGCCATAGGAGCTATCCACATATTTGAAACGCCTGCTGTTATTTTTGGGATGTGTCTCTGAATTCAGATTTTTTGCTAGACCTCGAGTTTGTGAAGAAGGGAGAAAAGCATCTGGCATCTCTGACCTACTTATAGTTATAAAAGAGTTATTAATACTGTTAACTGTATCTGCAATATGCCCATGAATACTTATATTGTGATCAATCAGATTTTCCTTTGACGATGTGATTGTGGAGAATGACTATTGAATGGTTAATTGAGGTTTCCCTTCTTACATTGCCTCATATATTAAGCAGATGACATCTCACTGATTTAATGGTAGCAAATCCCAGCTACTTTTATCTGCTTTATAGCAGAGTATGCATATGCTCCCTCTTTAACTTGCTTTGTTCTGGGAAAGTTGAAAGGTGGCTCCATGGGAGACACATGGCTGGAAAAAATCTGGATTCTGTCTTCAACTTTGCTTAATTCAGTGTGATTTTTGAAGAAATCATTGCATCTCTCTGTTTTGTTTTCTATTAAAGGGGCTTATGAAAATCTGCTTGCCCCAGAAGGGCATTGTTAGAGTCAATTCACTAATACCCATCCTCAAGTCCCTTTGAGCTCTGGAACTTACCTTATTATTTAGCCCAGCATGGGGGCACATTCAGCACTGTTATCAGTTTAGGCAAAGCTCTGTTTTGGCTGGACAAATGTTCACAGGTAAAACAGAAACCCTTAGCCGTGCTATTTTAGTACGCTGTATGTTCTGCCTATGAGGGAAGCTTACACCCTGCAGCTTACAAATCATTATTTTTAATCATAATTTAGCTTGTGTGTATGGACTATATATTTCATAAGGAAGGAACAGATGCATCTCTCTACACAGGTCTGTTTTTAGGAACAACTTCAGGAGCATTAACATCATAGCATATGTTTGATTCTGGGTCACTTGCTGCAATATCATGCTGTTGGTATCACAGATGGTGAGAAGAGGCAGTGCATCAGTTATTTCCTTGATACTCATCAGTTACGTTACCCTTTTGTTCAGACTTGACTTGGAGGTGATGTAAACATGTAGCTGTGTGTTACTTTTTGGTTTAGATTTACATAAATCAAAAAAAGAGACCGACGACTTGTAATAGAATGGCTGGGGCACTAACAAGAAACAGCTTTTTCCCATCCATGGGCACCAGCTCAGGACTGACTTTTCAAGTTATTTTATTCTGAAGGTTGGCAGTTCATTGTGGGTGATACCATTATGCCATTTTGTACTTACAAGTGAATTCCTTTTGCAGAGGAGACTTACACGCTGCGGTCCTCATGTGGTGGCTGGGAGCTTAAGCTCAAAATATCTTCAAACCAGGCATCCATAAATCAAGCACTGCTTTTGAAATTATACGTTAATATCCTATATTGATTTCAGTACAGTATATTCTTAATTGTTGGGTGTCCTTTACAAGTTGCTAGTCCCAGAGACGGAGTGACCTGAAAGAAAGCAAATGGGCTTGACTATGCACAGATAAAGTATTCTTCTGTTATGGTCCATTTCTCTTGTACTGTGGTAAAAAAAAAACATCACACAAAAACACTTGTGGAATTGTTACGGGCTATAAGCTAGTATGAAGTAAATAATATTTTTAACTATGACCCTCTGATCAACAAGAAGTAGCTGAGGCTCTCAGATGGCTGGAAGGAGCCTCACATGCACAAGCCCTGGTCCCTGAGGGAGACTTCAGCCACCCTGATGTCTGCTGGATGGTCAGCAAGGCCTCCAGTCTTGTTCGTGCCCTGCTTCTAAGTTGTGGTGTATATATATATATATATATATATACATACATATTTTTGATGATAATATAAAACCTGATGGAGGAGTTAGTGAGAGGAGATGCTCTGCTGGGCCTCATGCTTGCAGACAAGAAGACCTGTTTAGGGATGTGAAGGTCAGGGGCAGCTTTGGCTGCAATGACCCAGAGATGGAGGAGTTCAGAATCCTGAGGAGGTAACAAAGCAAATAGCAAGAACACGATCCTGGGCTTCAGGAAAGAAGACTTTGGCTTGTTCAGGGCCTTTACTTGGAAGAACCCCATGGGAGTCAGTCCTAGAGAGAAGAGGGGTCTGGGAGAGGTGATAATTTTTTCCAAGGATCACCTTCTCTAAGCTCAAGAATGGTTCATCCTGTTGAGTGGGATATCAAGCAAATGCTCACTTCAGAAGCTGTCTGGACGTGGCCCTGGGCAACTGGCTCTAAGTGGTCCCACTTGATCAGGGGTTGGACCAGGGGTCCCTCCCTCCCCACCTCAGCCATTCTGTGATTCTGTGCATTTTTAAGGCCACAAGGAGGATGGCTGCATGGGGCAGTTCCAGCCTGCAGTACCTTAGGAGAAACTGGTTCTCAGAAATCTAGAATCACCATCCTTGAGCATTATAATTGACTGTGGTTTTTGAGGTTTTGGAGCACCAAGAATACACAGACTTGTATTCTGAAAGCACATAAAGTATAGCACTGAGCATCCCCTGGTAAAAATAAAACAATCAAACACAAAAAAGCCTGCCTGTCTCATAACAACAACATGACGAAACATGAAATGTTCTTTTTCCTTGAAATTCCAATTTTCTATGATTTATTTTGCCAGTCTGTAATCAGAAATAGCTGCTCCATCAGAGTAGGGAATTCAAATAGAGATGAGGTCAGAGTTCGACACAGAAGTGATGTATGAGCTGGAGTCAAGGAGGAATTCTGAGCTCCCAGAATAGAAAACATGCTGTAAATATTATATTTGCTTCAGGACAAGAGGAGTTGCAAATACTTCAAATTATGAGTTCTAGGGGAAAGTGAAAAGATGATTTCCAGAAGGTAGCCAATGTCAGAGCCATCATTTATCCCTAGTGGGCATCTAGAATAGCATGTTGAAGTGGTGTTTGATTAGTTTTTTTCAGTTTTCCTTTGCCAGTACAAGAACAGAATTAGTAATGAAAATAAATTCAAATGAAAGGTGTTAGGTATTTTATTTTATTTTATTTTATTTTATTTTATTTTTTCTCCAGTGGGCCTAAGAGGAGAATTTGACTCTCAAAATACTGGGAGGACACAAATGCTTTCAGAAATTGGATTCCTCTCAAAAAATAAAATAATAATAATAATAAAAACTTTTAAAGTATGGAAAAACACTGCAGTTTTGTCTACTCTGGGGATGAAATATATAGGGTTTCAGAGGAGATGAAGCCCCTTAGCTGTGCTGAATCCAGTCCTTCCCCTAACAAATCTTCAGGCCATTTGTTCATATTGCACACTCCCGCCAAATCCCCCATCTCCCTGGGGTAATGGCACCCTTTGGACACAGTCTGCCATTGGTTAAGTGCTTTGCTGCGAGGAGCCCTTTTTTATTACACTGAATTGCTCAAGATTTGCTGGAAAGCCAAAGTTTTGTCTGTGTGCATGTGCATGGATATATTTGCAATAATTCCTATGTTTAACTGTTCCCCTGTGTGTGTGTGAACGTGTCGGTGTATGCGTGTTCTCTGTGTGTGCATATACGTGTCCTGATCATGTGCATGCACACACAGAGGACAGGTAGAAAGCAGAAGTTTTTTTCTTCCCATTTTACACACCCAGAGAAGAACGCTTATGTTGATCACAGTGCATCTCTGCAATAGTTTCTCTTTTATTTGGGGGGGGGGGGGGGGGGGGGCGAAAGGTGTATTTGCGCAAAAGTGCAGAGACATCTGCCTATAAGTGGCATAACCAACTTTCCTACGAAGCATCCTCTGTCTCCTGCAGCAATCCCAGGCCCTGGAATTGCATGGTGAGGCAGGAAGGTGTGCTGGTATAGGAGGAAGCTTGCATGAAATATAGAGAATAGAGCTGTGTTACTGTTTACATTTTTTTTCCCTTTATTCCTTTTTTTAAATTTTATTTTAAGACTTGTGTGTTTGTCTTTGCAATGATTCAAAGAAAATCAGGAGGTTAAATAAGTGGCATGTATTCTTCTCCTGTAATTCATTAGTGTTTCCATTGCAAGAACATCCCATATTTTTGGAATCTATCTGTTCAGTTACTGTAAACCTGGGTTTCACCATAACAATTCTCCCTGCGTGAGCAATACGAGTTGGAGTGATTGAGGAGATCTCATCTCAACCATTCTTGTTCAGCTCAGGAAGAGCACAGCGCTGGGATAATTGGCCCATCATTTCAGAGCAGTGTATAGGATGTCCAGCAGATAAAAGACATTTGCATCTGATTATAATCTCTTACAGCGATTCTTCTGCACTGACTGGAAGCTAGGTTTATATGGGAATGTCTGTGAATTCAAAATCAGGCTCCTTTATTTTAGCTGACACAGAAGGAAGGGGAAAGTTGCTATAGACAGTCTACTCCTCAGTTTGGAAATGTTATCTTTGATAGTTTCTGTGCAATAAGGGAGGAGACATAGATACTACTGAGCAGGAGCCTTTGTGTCCAAGGTTTAATACAGAAATCTTGTTGACTGTAGTTGTGTTAGGCAAATTGCAGCAGGTGCACTCAAGAAAATACGTAGTTCCTAGTGTAATAGTCACATCAGAGAGACAGTGGCCAAAACGTGGTGTTCTGGTTACACTCTGTGTAAAAGGAGATGATGAAGAGCCAGCCCTTTGTCATCACCTACACTTTCCTGGCTGTATTATGCAAAATGTATTATCTACAGTGTTACGTAAAGAAGAGCTGCCAGTTTGCTGTGATTTCAGGCCTTCGTTAAGATTACCAGCTAGTCTGTTCCTGGTCATTCCTTCACATACACCAGCTAAGAAAGCCCTGTCACTGAAAGAAGGTGTTAAAACTCTGTGTAGAAGTTTATGAGAGATCTGCTTGTCTACTGTCCCAAAATTTACATGGTGACACAGATGCTGCAGGTCCTCTATGTAGTCTAGGCTCTGTCACAGTAGAGTGTTGGGTCCTGAATTCCAATATGTGGTTTGAAGTTTTACAAAGATAACCAGCTGATAGGTAAGTTGATGTGTGAAAATGCAATGGGAAGCAAAGCATCCCCCTCCCCTCCCCAATTTATTCTCCAGTAGGATGTCACCAGCTACTGCGTCTTAGCCTGCTCCAGTATACCCTAGATGGTGACTAATTTCTAAGGATTTCAGGACAGGGCTGGCCATCATCTCCGTCAGTTCTGTCTCTCACGTCCCAGGAGAAGTGGCCCTTCTGCTTGTCCAGCCATACTGGCCATCCAAACCCATTCTAGAGCCTCTGGAGCTGCATATTATGGCTCTCCAAAGCTGCTTGGTGAGGACCACGTACCTCTGCAGACCTGCGGTAGCAGCCAAAGGGGCTGCCTGTATTGATTTACTCGCAGGGCTGGGAGAGGGCTGTGGGAGCTGGTGAGAACCTCCCCGCAGTAATTTCTTGGACTCTGCAGGAGAATGTGAGCAAGTATCTGCCTGGAGGGAGAGGGAAAACCAGAATTTTAAGGAAGATCACAATCTGACTTCTCTTCAATCTGTGAAACTAATACACTTCTTATGCAGAGCACCTCTAGCTGTGGGGTTTTTGCTTTCCGATTGCTTCCAGTGAAGAGATGTCTGGAGTGTTTTCTTTATGGTGCAGTCTGTACGAGGTTCTGTTGATGGATTAGGTAATGTTCGAATTTTATATGAAAATTTGTGCAATTATCTCTAGGAGCTAAGGGGAAGGCCAACACGTCCATCTTTGATCAAATGCACATGGTTTCATTTTCCACTACACTGTACACGCAAGCTTTAGTACTTTTTAAGTTGTGCTCATGTAGAGGCTGCTGTATGTGCCATGTGAGCTTTTCAGTAAATGAAACTACGTGATCCAGTGTTAATGAGCCACTGAAAACTTCTGCTGTTTCTGATATGTAGTCCAAGTGCAGTGCCTTTGGAAGCCTGGTACAGCTGCGTGATTTTAGATTATAATTTCCAGAATGTGCTAATGGAAGAAACTGGTTCTAAATATCGGAGAAAACATATTTGGCTAGCAGAAATTGTTGAAACTGATTTCCCTTTGCAAACCACACACTAGTGATTCAGATTGAAGAATGCTTTAAGCCTTTTGTCTGTAAGGTACACGTCTTATGTAGGCTTCTGTTTTAATTTACTGCACTTGTATGCAGGTTTTTCAAACTAGTCACAGTGGTCTCTTATAAATCACAAGAAATAGTCCACCCTCAATACCCTTTCCAGCCCTACACAATGAGTCAAGGCTTGTCAAAGACCATTTTAGAAATCTTGAATAAATCTGACATTATGTTGAGACAGCTGTTAAATATATTTCTTTTTTCCCCCCAGGTTTCCTTTCCCTCACTATGAACAATACAATCGGTTTAGTGCTATTTTTAGCCCGACTTTTCATTTCAGTCATATGTATTCCTACCTTCCATGCACACTTAAGTTAATTTATTCTAACATGAAAAATACTGGGAAAATCTGTACCCCCCACAAAAAAGATTTTACAAGCTGAACTGAAGGCTGGCTGTTGCGCATACACACTCCAGATGCCCGAGCCCACCATTAAAGGAGTAAAATCAGATTTCAGGGTGCAGTCTGACTTTTACTCACCTCTTCTCTCAAAACAAATGTCTCTTCTAAACAAAAATGACAGCAGATGTGGGTAAACTAGCCCGTGTGTCTGACAGTTTGCTCCAGTGTGTGGAAGGGACAGTGAAAGTCTGCTGATTTTCCTGCTTGTTTAATAGGCTTTCATCTGTCATGAGGGAATAGTGGCATTTGTTGTTGTTGTTTTCCTTTTGATCTTGCTTTTTAAAGTATGATAGTGAAAATCAGAGGTGTTCTCTGTCTGTCATTGATAACCCAGGCATATCTCTGACATCAGTGGCAGTTTTGGTACTCCTCAGTGACAGCATGACTGGACCATGCTTAGGTTGGCAATGAGTTTTACCTTTCCTTTTAGAAGTGCTCCTTTCTTCTCCTGGTTTTCACCAATAGGCTGGCTGTGAGGTGAGAATTTCAAGTTGCCTTGGCTCAGGCTCTTCATGGGAGATCAGATCGCTTCTGCTTGAGGGCGAGGATCCAGGTATTGAGCTCAGAAATTTGGGCAAAACACCCAGTTCTCTCTCAGGTCATGCTTTGGTTAATGGTGACCACTTGTGAGTCAGGGAAGGGACAAATGCGGTGGGTCAACGTAACCTGTCTGTGCTAGTAGCTAAATGTATGGTACGCGCTGTTTGTGTTTCTGAGTGAAGGAATAACATCACTAGCTTGGAGGGGGAAAAAAAAAAAAAAGAAGGAAAGAAAAAGAGAACTAAAACCTCTATTGTTGCCTTTCCAAAGGGGATTAAATGAGACAATAACTAATAAATAATATACAGAGCTTATGGGTCTGTCTTCAATTGGAGTTTAAACAAAGAGGTCTGGGCTTTTTAAGTGCCTCCTCAAATGTGCAGCTCTCTGGAAATGTTCGTTGCCAGAACTTCCCTGGCATTGCAACAGAGGGTGCTTCCTCCCGGGGCAGCGGCGGCCAGGGTGAGGGAGGCATCCTGTGGGGTGGCGGTGACCAACTGCGCCATCCCAAGCTGCGGCACCGCGTGTGGCCAGCCCCACCAGCGGGCTGTAAGTCCACATGCCAAATTACTGGGGCACCTGCATGCCCTCCTGTCCTGCTGTGCCTGGGCATGATGGGATGGGGGCTCAGTCTTTGTTTTTGGACTGCTCTATGTGCTGCGGTGCGTGCCTGCTGCAAGGCAGAAGTGAGCATGGGACATGCAGACATCGGTCTTGTGTCTCTGGCCCTCCCAATTATAAACGTCATGAAATCAGGGGGAATGAACCCTTGCCAATTATGAGACCTTTTAATGTTAAGTGGTGACTAATAAACATATGAACCACAGATGTGGTGGTGGTGGTGTAGTTGTACCTGTTGCCTTAAACGTTTTCTAATATTAATTACTCGGAGAATTGCTGGTTGTGGTTGTGTGCCTTAGCTATTTCTGACGATAAAATAATGCATCTTATCTTTGTTCCTCGTCCATCAATGGAGTGCAGAGATGTCAACCCCATTAAAATAAACAAACAAACAAAAAAAAAATGGCAAGTTTTTGCCCCATTTTAAGCTGCATGTTAACAACTGCAGAACAATGCCACTTGCCTACTGTATGTTTTTAGAGGTGTGTTTCTGCAGCCATGAATACCAGAACCTAACATTTTGACCAAGAAAAACCTTAATGTCTGGGGAAAATGAAAAATAGAGCCCTAACAATGCACAAAACATAGCTTATGCAGAACTCAGATGTTTTTGGATGCCAGTAGGTATCAAGATCAAGCATCGGCGTTCCTATAATAAAGTTCAAATTCATTATTTCTACTTCTAGAAACAGCTTTGGACACAAATAGAAACTCTGCAATCTGAGACTATCTGGCATCAGCTCAAACTTTAATGACTTGACATTTCTTTGTTCACACCAATGTCCCAGGGCAAAGCAGCCCCATATGAAGCACTTTTCACTCCAAATTCATATCTTAGTTTTATGCCTATGGTAATGACTGAAGTAGCTGATTAGTAATGGCCATCCCCTTTCTGTTTCCCCTGACCTTCATTCTCTCTTGACTATAGTTCATACATTTCCCCCCCCCCCCCCCCTTCTCTGTTTGGCTTTAGAGCAGTACTGCATCAAATGTAACTCATAATCTTTTGTCCTAAGCATTTCAAATGCTTTTCATGGAGCCAGGACCTCCATGCTGTGAAACTCTGACCCCACTATGGTCTCATCTGCAATGTGGTTTGAGCTCCAGCAGTCTCCTGCTCACATTTCCCCACTGCCCAGGTTTCTGGGGAGAGGTAGGGTGGGAGTGGTGGATAGGGATAAGAAGAATTGCTTGAAACCTGGCCTTTTCTCACTCTGTCTCTCTTTTCTCCTCGTTACCCCCAAGCCTTGTTCATGCTGACTCCTTATCTGCAAAATTACCCAAAGGAATCCAGCACAGTATAACACCACTTGTGAATTAAAAACCTCTTTATTAACATTAAGTCTTTCTCTTACTATGCTAATATCTGGAAAGTATTCTGTAGATAGGCCACAAATTGCTTTAGAATATTTTTCTTTGTGTTATTTTGCTCCCTTCCCCTGGATCAGCAAGAATATGGTTCAAATATTAATTTTATGGTGTATCTCTCAAGAGTGGAATATAATGTTCAATTATGCATTCCATCTGCAAGGCTCTGGATGCACAATCCTGCATTAAATAAAGAAAACAATGTGTTTTAAAGAAGAAACAGAAAGAAAGGATATGGCACATAAAAGCGATGGAAGAAGAGCCTTCCATTATGCTTTGTGTAAAATCAGAGGGCGTTGTGTAAACCAGACAGAAGTCAACTGTCTTAAAAACAGAGTCAATATATGTCTTAGATTATGCCATGCTATTAAATCTTTCCTGCAAGATACAAATTAAGAAGTAGAGTGATGCCTCAGATAGCTATAGCAGAGACCTTACTAAGCACACTTTTCACACACCCATTCCATGCACCCGCACATATATGTATGGCTGTTTGTTCCACTTTGCTACATAACTCCCTTAAAATCCTGCCTCTGGAGGGCATCCTTCATTGTGGGCCAGGAGAAGTGCTCTGGTGGTTGTAAGCTGTAAAGCTCCAGCTTTCTCGTGGTGCTTTTCCTTGTGGACTGCAAGAGCCTGGTGGCTGTGGCTCTACTCACTGTGGGAGCACCTGGGGCTTTACCTTGGGTAATGAGGAGACTTGGTGAAAGCCCTGTGCTGAGCACTGGGGCTCTGAAGTGCTGCTAATTGAGGCAAGGCAAACACAGGGCATTAATTAGCTTTAAATTCAGAGTGTGAAAACGTCTTCAAAGTGGGCCTGAGCACAAAGAGAGATGGCTGTTCTTCAAGGCAGATGTCTTGAACATTACTGAGAAGTGGTGGGCAAGCTCTGGAGTGGGAGAAGCCAGGAAGAGCCAGTTCCCTGTTCTCCCTTGGGAGACACCCAAGGTATTAGCAACCCTAGGTATTTTCCTGTAGGGTGCCATCCAGGTTTACTAGAAGGAATATTTCGAGTATTCCTCCCCGGCATGTTTGCTGCTTTCAGGAAAGCACAGTGATTCTTTCTTTGGCACCTCACCAAGTGCTCTTGGCAAAGCTGTCAAATGTGTCATTGCAATGGGAGGCCTCCTCGCCGCAGCTTCGGCAGTGGGAACTGGCTGGGAAGCGCGGGGCCAGGCCTCGGAGGACCAGTTGCAGAGTGCTCTCAGCGGAAATCCTTTGACTCTGGAGCTTGTTTGCTCTGGCAAACTCCCTATGCCTGTCTGGACACAATGAGGGTTCAAGACACATGGCTTTTGTTTGGTTTTCCTGGAGGGAAGGCTTTTCTTTTCATTTGGCTGAATTTCTGGGTGGTAGAGAGAGTGAGAGAGCACTTCAGGCTGTGTCGGTCTTTGCCTCGTGTTTTTTGGTGACCTTTTGCTTTCTGAGTTGGATATTGGTACCACAGAGACAGGCTCTTCATCCTCCTTTGTAATAGACAAATAGGGGCTTAGGTACTTAAGGAAAATGCATATTTTCCCCTCTCTGTGCTTGCAGTTGGGATCGGATGTTCTCACTCCTTATCTCCCGGTAGCCTCTAGTGTTTTTTCCACTACTGCTAAATATTCCTCCATTTTGTGGAGGGTGGCTTTGACCTCCTTCTAGGAAGGAAGCTTGACTATTTATTGGTGACACATTCCCACAAGGTGGTGTTTGCAGTTGTAGAATAATCCTGGGAAGACAAGACACAACACTTCTTTATCCATGGATCTATGAGAGGAACTATTTAAAAATAATAATAAAAAAAAACCTTGAAACAACACCAAGTGAAGGATGAGAAGGTGAACAAACCAGAATGCAGTTTAGCATCAGGTCTGATCATTTTGTCCCCTCGAATCAGGTCTGCCAGACCCTAGATCATTTCAGTATGTCTTAAAGAACGTGATGCGAGGAAAATATTTAGTCATTGTAGAGGTCACAATAAAGTGATCTAGCAAGTCATCACAATCTCTACCAGCCTGGGATGTTGCAGAACATATATCACAAAGTGTGATTTCAGGAGCACCACATGAAAATTGGCTGAAGCTTTGCTATTCCATGAAGGCTGCAAATGTACAGCACTTCAACACTGAGGAGAAGAAGGAGGAGTCCTAGAACTTGAGATTTATTTTCCCCCAGACCACTTTTAGTCTCTGGAAAACAACTTACAGGGAACATCAACCCCGACCACTGGTGGACCTCTGAAATCGGCAGGGGATCTTTCACTGATTTTGTTCCACTTCTAGCAGCGCTCCTCCAAATTCTCAGAAGTCAGATAACAGTGTGCAATAATTATAACTGTGATAGCTGGGGTAAATTCTAGCAAACTGCATGAGCTGCTTTAAGCACACTTCTGTTTCTCTGAGCTACACTATGGTTTTATTGGAAGTGTGGATGTGATACTACAGTCCCATCTGAACCAAGTGGGTGCCACCAGTATGCTAGCACTTCGTCAGAAAATACAGAAATAACAGAAAAGGAGGAAGGGATTAAATGACACCAGAGAAAGATGCAAAGGTGCACCATGCACCCTGTAAAACCGACCCAGGGAAAAGATAACAGCCACAATAGTGTTAATGGAAGTCAAGTTATTAAAAGGGATTGCAAGTTGGGTGGTATAATGCCTGTAATCAGGCTTTGAAAGTGTGCTGAACACAACCCTCTTGACAGAAAGGAAACTATGGGAACTACGGGCATGTTTTCAAATAGGCTGTGGTTTGCTTAACTGTCTTCCCACGAATATGTGTCTGGGAAGTGCATTAGGTGTCTCCCTGCTGCTGTAATTAACTCTTTTCTCCTCTTGCTGTGCTACTTTGCTCAGGTCTTCTTGGGCCAATGTCTCTTGGAAGGGCTGAGATTCCCAGTTTGGCCACACTCAGGCAATGGGTGAGCTGTACGTGCTGCAGACCAGCTTGCCCCTGGGGAGGTGGTCTTGACTGCTTGAAGCTTATCTCCCAGAGGCATTTTTAATTGCTACAATTAATTGTGATCTCCCCTGGGTGAGGGTGATAACCTGTGACATACTCCAGTATCCTGGCTCATTTCAAACTCAGGTAATTGCACTGTTATTTTTTGCAAGTTCATCCTGCAGAAGCATATTCCTCTTTGGGAGCATATTATTTATTTCAAACCTTAAATTGTTGCCTCGTGTATTAGAGCAGCTGCAGCATTTCAGATCATTGGAAGGAGAATGATTTCTGTGCATAAAACCCACCACAACAATCCAAATTTGCAAGGCAAGTAAGTGTTATCATTCCAACAGCAGCATCTTTGTGCAGCAACCATCTTTTATCCAGGAACCTCATGAAGTTCAGCAAGAAGTGCGAAGTCCTGCACTTGGGGAGGTACAACCCCATGCAGTAGTACAGGCTGGGGGCCAACCAGCTGGAAAGGAGTTTGCTAGGAAAGGACCTGGGGTCCTCGTGGACACCATGTTGAACAAATGCTGTGAGTGCGCCCTTACAGGAAAGAAGGCTAACAGTGTTCTGTGCTGCATCAGGAGGAGTACTGCCAGCAGGTCAAGGGAGGTGATCCTTCCCTTCTACTCAGCACTGGTGAGGTCACAGCTGGAGTGCTGGGTCCAGTTCTGGGCTTCCCAGCACGAGAGAGGCATGGAGCTACTGGAAGGAGTCCAGCAAAGGTGGAAACAAAGATGAGGGAGGGACTGGAGCATTTCTTCTGTAAGGAGAGGCTGAGAAAGCTGGGAGAAGAGAAGGCTCAGGGGAGAATCTCATCAATGCATACAAATACCTGAAGGGAAGGTGCAAATAAATTGGAGCCAAGGTGTTTTCTTTAGCTCATTTTTACTCTGAGCATCACAGAGCACTGGCACAGGCTGACCTGAGAGGCTGTGGGGTCTCCTTCTTGGAGATCTAAAGCTGTTTGGACGTGGTCCTGGGCACCCTGCTCTGGGTGGTCTTGCAGGGGGTTGGACCAGATGGCCTCCAGAGGTCCCTTCCCACCTCAGCCATTTGATGATTTAGGATAAATTCTGGTTTTTAATATTTTCCTGATGTGCTTTGAAACAAAGCCATGTGAAGAATGTATGTGAACCCAATGAGAAGAGTGGTTTGGCATCAGATCTTTTTGTCTTCCATGTTTTGCCTCCCCAGGTGAGATTTGCCAAATATACTGTTCAGTCTTGACTTTAAGATCGTCCATACCATCAGAGCAACAAGAAAGTGGGTGCCAAATAACTAAGTATGTGAGTTTGGCTGGCCTCTCCCTGGCATACTGTGTAGCGGAGGCTGCAATGGTCTGTTCAGCCATTGATAGAAAACTGTGAGCCCTGCAGTCTGCCTGCTCTCTTCACATTCATCTCCTCTGCCCAAGGCTGCCTGAGTGTGCTCGATGGCATGTTCAGTCACCTGAGTGGTTATTAATACTATATAATGCTGTTGGGCATGTTTGATGTGCAGTGGCCTTTTTACTATTGATAGTCCCCATTGGCTGAGCATGGGTCCTTGTTATTGTCTGTATGACACCAGATCTGATCCTGACTGTGACCTCAGAGGTTGTGTGAGGACATTAAGGACATCCTGCAGTCTGTCATTTGCAGGGTGTAAATAAGGAGGCAGCCGAACAACAGACCCTGCTTCAGGGACCACCAGGGCTGTTCCAGCCTTCTTTTGTTGTAGGGGTTGAAGGGAGTCTGAGACTCCACAACCTGTGTACCATCTAAAAAAGGAAAATAACTTCCTTCCTAACTTGGAAGCAGTGAAGGCAAATGCTTTCTGGTGACATGATTCTTTCCTGAAGCAAAGTGCTTTCAGAGCTGCACTGGACATATGGAGGTCTGCGCACGCAGCTTTCCATGAATATTGCATTAATCCATATTCCAAGTTATGAATTGCAATCAATCCATTCTTGTGCTAACCGAGCTGCAGCTGCTCCCAGCTGAAGTCTTTTGAACTCCGCCAGACGAAATATTCCAAGCCTCGTTCCAAGGTGCAGTAATTGTCATTGTGGTTCTCGGGCTCTCATACATATTTAATTTAGGATACATATCGATATGTGCATTCTGCTGATGCTGAGGCTGGTGCCAATGCTTGCAGTGATGTTGTCTGAAGACTAAGGAAAAGCCAAAATTGTTTCAATACATGGTAATATGTTGATTTCAGCTTCAGTACAGTTAATCTGTATTTGTAGTAAATCATTCAAAACCCAAAGAGAATTCACTGCATGATAAATTAAAGGAAAAGCATCAGCTGCAAAGTTTCAGGGTGAATCTGGGCTTCCTCTGGCTTTGTGGTCTCCAGAGCCAGGAGACAGCTTTCCTCTATTGTAAAGAGAGGAATTGTTTGGAAATGTGGGCACAAGGACTGGGATCCAAGTTTTTTTCTGATTACAGTGTAGTCCAGTTGTGCCTTGGCTTGCTATAAGGAGAGAACATGCTTGCACTTTAGGTGTAGGCTTCAGTGATCTCACAGACTGGAAGGAGCTTAAAACACTTATTTTAGTTTGAGGTCTGGGTTTTTTTTTTTTTTTTTTTCCTTTTCCCTATCTTTAATATTAGTGGATTATATTCCCACTCTTCAAATTAATAATAATAATAAAAAGCCTATTGATGACATAATGTGGGAATTAATTTCAATGCATGCACACAGTGTTATGTTATTCATATTGAATCCTCTTTCATGTTGTCTGGGACAGAAGGACATGATTTGTTCACTTTATGAGCTAAGGACCTTCATGTTTTGTGCTAAAGGCTGAGTACCCGACCTTTCCATTTTTAGGTCACTTCCTGGCATTGTCTGAGTGCTAGTTTTTTAAAATTATTTTGAAAAGAAATTATTAATGCCTTATGGTTGGTTACTAGTGAAGTTGTTCAGATTGTATCAGGTTTGAAGGCTATTAAGCCTCAGTCATATTTTGCCAGTAGCTCTTATTTCTCAGAAAATGGGACTGCAAAAGAGTTTTCTTCTTTTTAACAGAATACAATTATCTAAAAAGGAACAAATGGGGATTTTATAGGGATTCAAAAGTGAATATTTTCTCTCTGATTCCTTCTTGTCTTTACATCCCTGTGTAGGTAGAATTTGAAGGATCTGTACGTAAAAGCATAAAATCAGATTTCATCCCCAAATTTACAAACTGAAAATGGCCTGACCAAGAATTTACACGGTGTTTTTTCTGTGAGGTGTTGTTGTTCATCACTGGGGGACAGATGCTGAGCAGCTCCTGCAGCCATGCCGTGGCCCTCCTTGTTGTGTGGAGGGGAGATAGGAGATGAAGGATGGGCACTGAGGCAGGGCAGAGGTGTGGTTGGGCCCCTGCTCTCTGTGCTGGCCCCGTGCTTTTGGTGCTGGTGGATTAAAGATGCTTTGAGGTCTGGATGCCCAGAAGGAGCTGATGGAGAGGGCTACAAAAGGGGTGCTACCAGCCAAGAGACAGGCGACGGAGGAGGCTTACTGTTTATCAAGAAAATAAGAGATAGGGTCAGTGCTGCCATGTTTGTGTGCCTTGAATTCCTGTGGCTGCTCCCTGGAAGGACACTCCATCTGATCTGAAAGACCAAGACAACAAGTATTTTGTATTTACACATAAAATGACATTTCTAACCATATATTTGCAATTAAGCCATTGTTTTTATTAGTCACAAGGGATAATTGCATCCAGAAATTCCTGAAGAAAATGTTATATTGGGCAAAAAACATTACACTGACGTTTCAATTATATGAGTAATATTCTAGCATAGATCAGCCATAAACTTCCCTGAAGGGCCTATTAAACAGGAAGCAAGAAAACAGAGATGGGGCCATTGCCAAGTGTCTAGCATTTGTGTGTCTGGTCGTGCCCTTGCTCCTTTTGCTTTTACGCATGCCGAGCAGTTGGTGAAATCCAGCAATGCCTGCAGACAGCAGGCACGCAAGGGAGGGCTTTCTTTTGGAGATGTGGGCTTCCTGGGGCTGGTGGCTGGAAGGGAAGGGTCTCTGGTTTCTGCCTTGTGGAAGTGCACCAGGCAAAACTGCTGAGGTGTCCTTGGTGTGGAAGCAAAGACATCGTGTCTTTCAAAGGGTTTTGGTCAGTGTTTGGGGGAAGATCCAAAATGTCTGATTAAAATGCCACTCTGGTGGCAGACTGGGAGATGACAGGCAAAAGGGAGGGGATCAGATCAGTCACACTGACCAGGGCACCCATGCTCCTATAGACCCAAACCCTCTGACATACTATAAGAGGAAGTGGACGGGAGCCAAGAGCTGCCTCACATACTTGTCAGGTGTAGCAAATGTGTTTTTTCCATTGTAGTTCTTCTCTCAGCCACATTGCCAAACAAGCAAAAGCCCTAGCATAAATTTCCTTTATCCTGCCCTTAAAATGCTTTCATTGGTAATAGCTTATTTCACATGCTGAGCTGAGATGGTATTCTGGCAAAACAAAACAAAACAAAACACCAACAACTCACTAGGAGGATTTTCTGAGAAGGTCGTGCTGGAAAAAAAATGTCTCCAAACAGTCCCTAATGCAAAGTCAGGCTGAAAATGGTCCCCCATTGCCCATTCCCCATGAGGTCCTTGCTGGTGTTTTCATGTCTAACGCGCAGTGTCCCATTTTTGCTCTTTAGAAAATTTGCTCCTGATCTTTACTAAAGGGCTGTTCGACAGCAAGCAAGAAAACCAGGGGTGATTTAAATACGGACACACTCTGATGAACTTCTAGCTCCACTTTCACTTTCTCTTTGGTTCCTCTCAAATTAGCTTCTAATTATCTCAGTTGTAATCACCCAGTGTGATAAAGTTGAAATAATGATTCTTTTTGATAGCACAATGTTTCCTCTGTGACTGTTGTAGCTAATAAAGACAGAATGCCAAGCTGCTTATAGGAAACAGATTTTTACAGTTCCTAAACAAATGCCCTGAATAGTTCATGTACAGATAATAAAAGAACAAAGCAACTGTTCTAAGGAAAATTTGTATCTTGATTAAAATAATAATAATAATAATAAAACAAACAAAAAAACCCACAAGAAAACAACAAAAAAACCTATCTGTATATTTATTTTCCAAATTATTAATTTTAAAGGCCCAGAACCTAACGTCAGTACTCCAAGTCCAAATTCGAGGGGACTGGTGATGACTGCTCAGTGCTGTCAATCTGCTCAGGTTTTTGCACCTCTGGGCAGCTCTTTATGCCATGTCCCTGTGATGCCCAGGTAAGTCACTTTTCTCTGTGGCACTGAGTCCAGCACGTTTTAGGCATGCCTCCCATGACACATCTTCCCATGGTGCTCTCAGGAGGGATAGTGATGCTCCTGTTCATGTGGGAGCCCAGCTCTGTGACCACAGGGGAAAGGGATGCCAGGGCACACAGTGGGGAGAATTTCTGCACCCCAGGTGCACTCAGATAACATCAGCAATGTGATTTAAAAGAAGGGCTTGGGATGTCAAGCAATCAAATCTAGCGTGTAGACTCTCATCTTGGCTTAGAAGAGCTTTCTCTATGCATGAAGCATTTAATCCCTGCTGGGTTTTCACAACCCTATGTAAAGAGAGGCTGGTGAAATCTGCATTAATATTTGTCAAGTGTCACATGACCTGCTTGCTGTAACAACGCCAGCATATTACTGGAAGTCTTTGGACAAATTTGTTGTTAGCATCAATGGCTGCGATTAGTAATTGTAACTGTGTGGAAGCTTTGGGCTAGGCATGTGCTATGTATGGGTTATTGGTTATGGGTTGTTATGGGTTATCTCTGCTCTCTGTGACTTCAGGGAGTTTTGAGGGCTGCAATGAAAGGTCCACCACAGGTGGGCATTTTCCTGTCAGCAGAAAATATTCATATATAACAATTTGAAAGAGCAAGCAGGGCGAAGGTGAGATATATATATATATATGTGTATATATTTAGATATAGATATATTTAGTTACAGTCTCAGTGGAATAAATACCACACCAAGAAAAAATATGGAAGAGTGGACCTGGAACGTTGGGGTCTATACTATATAATTACTCATGTAATTAACATACATCACCATCTTAGTGTTATTGTCTGGGGTTTCTTCCTCTAGACCTTTCCAGCTTAGCATCTAGACAGAAAAATGAACCTTAACAGGCCAAGTTTTATCAAGAGCAGAGAAGAGAAAAAGCATATTATCACTTTTTTTTTTTTTTTTTTTTTTTTTTTTTTTTTTTGTGCATACAGTAATACTTGTGAGCTTTATGTAAAGCATTTAGGAAAGAAACAGCCATTATAACAAATGTGCTATTAGTTCTGCACTAATGTAACTAATTAGGCCCTCAGTTCCATGTGGGAAAAATGAATAAAGCACTGCAGTGTGCAGCTTTGTATTAGGCAGTCTTTTTCTGCTCTTGAGCAAACTTGTTCTGCGCGCCAAAGGCAAGAGCATTAATTGAATACAGAACCTGTTTATAAATCTAGCACAGCCTGCAGTTTGACGGGTGCCACTGCTGTTCATTCTCACCTTTCTGCTGTCCATAATTAACCTTGCATAGCTTGAAATTCTCCATGAAGTGAAGGATGGGCTCTGGTTTTGGCTGGGTTGCCGTGACCTGAATTAAAGCTGCCAAACTCCTGCTGTTCCTTGTTGGCCTTACCTGGCCATACAGGCCAGCAGGAAGTGAGCCAAACGGCCCTTCTAGTAAAGTGATGTTGCGGGCAAGTGGAAGATAAGAGTCTTGTTGGGACTCTCAGTAATTAAGTGATACTTTTTCTTATAACAAATGTGGTGTAAGCCTTATTTCTCCCTAACCAAGGCATACAATGTACCACAAAAGAGATGGCTGGCTGACAGACAGAGTTACATACATAGATGTGCATCTACAAACGTAGAACAAAGATAGGCAAAGATGAATGTGTTCCTCACTTTCAATATGGGACTATTCAAATACCCACTGGAGTCAATGGGACCATCTCTGTTTAGCCAAACTGAGCCCAGTGTCAAGCTAGGCAGTGGGAGCAGTAGTAGGGACCCTTTCACCAGCACCTCCTTTATGCCATGTGCACCTGGTGCTGCCCCTGGTAGTCTCTGCCACTCACCAAAATGGCTAAATATAGGTAAAAGAGAAAAACAACCCCAAAGCAGATATCTTGCATGGGTTTCTGCCTTCTAGTGAGTGGTGGTGGTGGAGGGAAGGAGCAGCGGGGCAAGGCTGGGGCTGGGGTAGCCACAGAGAATCTGGGGGGAGGAGAGCAGCAGCCCTGCTGTGGTCAGTGAGCTTCTAGACAGCCTCAGCTGCATGGGAAACCACAGCTGAATTTCTCATGTCAAGGTCTTCATTTTGGTTATTGTTTGAAGGAATCTCCTTATATCCAGTTTCCAATCAAAACATCATGTACTCCCTAAAATCCGAGCTTGACTATGAACATGTTGTGCTACAGGAACTGAAGTCTACCAGTCATGTAACGTGGATGAATGCCTTTGAAAAACAGATCCTTAATCAAAGTTACACTTCATTTGTTTTTTAAATTTCCATTTTCCATTTAAGTGGCTGTTTCATTGCTATGAGAAGCATTAAGAGCTATTCATGTTTTTCTTCTTGAGGCTCTTTTAAAACTGAACTTCCCTTGTTGTTAATGTCCTGGCAGTGGATATTCTCTCTTATCTGCTCTGGACTCATAGGTTAGGTCCAAGATTACCTGTGAAGGGTTTTAGTTTCTTCATGCAGAAATGTGTGTGTTGTTATTTAAACTATTTGAATGTTTTCATTGTAAAGCACCGTTTCTTTCTCATTATATTGCTGTAATTGTATATTAAGTTAACTTTAGACAGAAAAATTCTTTCTCTTCTGTTATGTCGTCTTGTCAACCTGAAGTTAATTCAATATTAACATGTAAAAATAACACGGAGGTTAAAGGAAAAAATAGATGCAGCTGTGTTGTAACTGTTTTTTACCCAGGCACTGAAAGAAAGCAAAACAAAGGTGCAAAATGTAGGCAGATCAAAAAGGCCAATTTCAACATGAGGAGTTATGAGAAAATAATAATAATAATGATAAAGTTTGTTCTAAGATACAGTGTGCATATTAACAAGCCATCAGTTTCTACTCAGGTGCTCTCTTTGGTCAAAAAGACTGAAGAGGGGACTTTTCTGCTCTGAGTTTTTCCTTTGAACTTTTAACCAAGGGCTCTTGGTAGGAAAATTACTGGTGCAAATTACCTCTAACACTCCTTATTATTATTATTAGATAGCTCTCTTCTGTTTGAGTATATCTTTCTTACACTAAAAAATCACCATCTCAAATTAGAATGAACCCCCAGAACTGTCAGATGACTTTCTTAAAACTTTGTAAGAAAAATGTTTTGTTCCAGGATGGGCTTCTTCCAAAACAAAACAAAACAAAAAAAAACTTATGGAAAAGCTGGGCTTCTCCAACATTAAACTCCTGAAAATGTCAGTGATAGTTTGTTCTAAAATGATTATTGAAACATATTCAAAGCATGTTATCAAAATGTTTTGTCTAAAAAAAAATATTCACAGCCACTTCAGATAAAAGATTATTTCAAAGCAGGACTTCTTGAACATACAAACCTCAGACTTCAGAAAACAGGAAAGAAGTTAACATTCCTTTTTTTTTTTTTTCCCAATAAAGCCTTTTAAAGAAATTTATCATCACTACCTATCAGCTCATTAATCTGGCCAATGAGGCAGGAAAAGGGCTATCTGTGGAAAGAAGTCCACCTCAACTATGTCTCTGGATTTGCTGATTACCTCTTGATATCACAAGTTTGAGGGCAACTCTGCCCATTTCTGCTCTTGTGCAGCATTCACAGCTCCAGTGCACTCTCTGGTGTAATTGGTTTCAGTGTCTCCAGCATTCAGGTGTGGTTGTGACAAGCTCCTTATCATCTTCATACTTCTTCCAGCAAGCCAAATATCAATCACCCAAAGTAATTTCTTACACAAGATTATGCTAAGTTCCCATGACAAATTGCTGTGGAAGCAGGTTGGATTACTTTGTCTTTTCCATTAAAAACAAAAATCCTTCTACACAAGCAAGAATTCACCGGTAGTTTAGCCTGGTTTTTTTAGAAGTTTAAAAAACAGAACTTAAAAGAAAATATGTTTCATAGTGTTCAGTTCCATCCTTCTCAGAACCTGCTGGCTGCACGGCTGTGTGCAGGACAATAGCGATGTGTCTTTTCAGATAGGCCTTAAGGTCCGTGTAGTGTGTGAAGTAATACAGAGTTTTAATGTGTTCTGAGAAGGCCTGAAGAAAGTAAGCAGACATTCATATGTCAGGATAGCACAAAGTTGTGTTGTTGGTGGTTTTTTTTTTCCTTTTTGTAAAGAAAATGTTAATGTTTGTTTAAGCACTTCCAAGGCATCGCATAGGTCACTATTACATCATGGATGATTTCCATTTTCTGCTCTGCATCATTTTGTTTTCCTGGCGTTGGAAAGCAAGCTAGCGCTAGATGAATGCTGTGTGTATGCGGAGGGTGCACAGCCAGGTCCTAATAGCTTCATGCCTGCTTTCTTGTCCATCATTTATCATCGTTATTATGCGTCTGCTAACAAGGAACTGTTTAGCAGAGTCACACAAGGGGCTGCATAATGTTTTACTACCAGATTTGTGAAGAAGGAAAAGGATGGAACAGAGGAGTAGTTTTAAGAAGTGGGAAATAAACAGAGGCTTTTAAATGTAATTCCTGGCTGTCATCATCCTAATTAGCAATGGGTCTACTTGATGTCTCAGTTCAGAGGGTGTGAATAGTACTGCTTCATGTCTGTCATGGTGATTAATGTATTTTTTGGTAATAAACCAGTAAAATATACAGTCATATCATAAATCTATAGAGTACCCTGCCCTAGAACAAATATGTGACATTACCCAATTACATCAGTGGTGATGTCCTCTGTTTGGACTGCTAAAAAGTCAGGCTGATGACATGTTAGGGGTGTCTGCTGAGCCAGAATATTCAAGGGACTAGATAGAAACAATAGCCTTATAAATATACATTGAATTTAATAACAGTTGTTTCGCTCATTTTGAATTGTTCTCCTCATCATGGAAACCAGCTTTTGCTGCACAATCCACTGCAGAAATGGAGAGACAATAGAATTGCAGCTAAGTGAAGTGCATTCATCGTGCAGTATCCCTGATGCTTTCCTGGAACTGGTGAGAGAAATGGGTATATCCCACTGAATCCAAAATGTTGTTGTGCTCATATTACACATACAGTGGCTCTCAAAGGCAGCTCTTAAAGCAAATCTGTAAATTCATATTAATTTTCGTGGGCTTTCAAACAGCCCTAAGCTGAAGCCTGTGGCTTTGAGGAATTTGATAGCTACATTTTTATTTCACTTTTAAGCAATTCCAAGACTCCCAGTGTTCATTTCTTATATTGCAGTAGCCTTTCTCAAAAGCACTTTCTCATGCCATGTAAGCTAGAAGGTGACTGGAATTGCAGAAGCAGATGAAAGAGATCGTTATCTGCTTTCTTCCTAAAAGAGGTATTTCTTCAGCTGACTTCGTCTTGAGGAAACATTTGGCTCTGGATTGCAGTTTCTGTGGAGCAGAGCAATCCTAATTTACGTGACAGCTGATGCTATGACACTACGCAATATCTTAGTTTTTGCTTATTCATTAAATACTTTAATGTCAAGTTAAATAAATAATCAAAACATATTGCAAGGTCTAATAGCTAGTTCTCTGTCAGACAATATAGGATAGCTTGCACTAATGAGCTGCACCTGACCAGACTTTTATGGTGTAACTTCATTTTGAGAAATGTGGTGCTCTGAAATGACTGGCAAGCAATGTTGGATATTAGTTGCAGTAAGAAGAAATGAAGAATTATCATTTATAAGAGATTCTTCTTCTTCTTCCAGCAAATTCTTCTTTTTTGGCATGGCCTATAGGTTACAGAAACTTATGGTTCTTACGGGACTTTCACACCCAGACACTGACTGTAATTCCATGCCGTGTTAATGAAAGTCAGTGCTCGGAGGGAAGTGTGGTTACAGCCATGAAAATCAGTGCTTAAAGTTTGTGTTCTGCACACAAACAGCTGTAACGCTCAGCTCCTATGCATCTCAGTGTGTAGTTGGCATCTATACCCTCTATTTTCAGAACCTGCAGAGAAATGGGGGACTCAAGATCGCACGATCTATCTGCAGGAAAGTCAAATACAGGTTTTGAGTCAGCTGAGTCCTTGTGTGGTAACCACTGCAGAGCACTGTTTCTCATTGGGTTTAAGGAATGCATATGAACCTTATGGTTTTGCTCACTCAGGGATAATTGCTGAACTTTCTCTGCATGGGTGAAGATGATATACATAAAAGGGAGCAGGACTGGACTCACAAGGAGGATCTGTACTGTTTTCATTTACATGTACAGGAGGCATGCATAGATTTTTGTGTCCACGCCACAGTGGTACTACTATGTATTCACATGCCAGCGAATCCTCCTCAGAAAAGATGTGGTATGGCTTTCTGCACAAACATTCTTAAACTTTATGTGTAATTTCACAAAATAGTGTCTAGGTGGTAGGTGAGGGTCAGGATCTTTATCTGTTTTTGGCAATGGACCTGCTGGAGCTGGAGATGATGGCACTGGTGCAACAGCACTTGTCTGGGAGCAGAATTAAGTCATGTGTGAATGTTTTCCTGTGAGCCATAGGGGTGCTAGTTGTGAGACATGTGTCTCTGGTTGAAGGAGAAGAAAAGCCCTATAGCTGTCCTTTTTGTTTCCTTGTTTGGAAATAAGGGTGCTGTGTACAGCTGTGGGCAGTTTCCCTGAGACAAACTCCAGCATATGGTATGCACACAGAAAGGTGCATTAGAGCAGTAGTAAGCTCCAGAAGTTAGTTGCTGCTTCCTTGAAGACCCTATTTTATCAGTTACTGTTCAGCAGAGCTGAGCTGGCAGATTGGACTCCCGTTTTTTAAGACCAATGATATATGGCCTAACTTTTTGAATTATTTTGAAGCCCCATCCCCTGTTACACTCCAGCACTGCCAGATATTTGCTTCCTAATTTTACTTGGATCTTTGCTGAATTCAGGTACCATGGCTCAGTCTCACTGTCTCTTTTCATGGGGCTGGGGCAAAGAGTCATTTGTGCGTATATCCCGTACAGAGTCAAAGGAACTAATGTCTTTTTTTTGCATATTATTTCACCAATGTTATTAAGTAAATTAACTGTGATTGAAAATTCAGCAATGTGCACTCAGAAAGTCTTCTCTGTGAAGTAATATAAGCAAATTCGTTACTTGACATCTCACCTGATGTTATGTTGTCCTCTTTTATCAGCTAGTATTTTTTGTATATAAAGTGAATGCTGTAGACTAGGAAACCTATTACATGTGTGCTACAGCAGCACTCTGTTTCAGATGGAGGGAATATAAAAAAGTTCAGAAAGCTTTCCATGTTAGATATGAAAGACAAGAATTAGCCAACAAGAATCACGTGCTGCACTGACTAGCTCAAGAATACTGAGTTTTCATTTGTAAAATTTAACAAGAATATTGGTTTTCTGTGAATTCAGTGAATGACCATATAGCTTCCTGTCAGCATTCTCAACTTTTATCATGCATGTTTCTGACTTTCTTTTTGTGTATGCTAAGCTTTTGTGCTAAACTCACCTGAAACTCTTGGGCTCCTAATCTCTTGGGCTCTGAGCAATAATAATAATTTAACAAATCTTAGCATGTAATAAAACTGGCATATTTATTTGAAATACCTCAGGATCAACACATTTTACAAGGAATACTTACACAAAGTATTCCCTAAACAAGAAGTAGGGGAAATGTATAAAGATGGAAATTCTGGTGTCTTTTACGACATGGTAGAAAGCAGAAGGTTCTCAAGAGCTCAGGACTCTCATTTCATGGGTTGTGTTTTCTCTGTGAGCCAGAGGGTGATCCTGGTTTAAGGTCAAAACAGTGTATAAACTTAGTTTCTGTTGCTGCTGTTTCATTGCAACATGGACTTGTTCCTGGATATTAATGTTCTTCCCTCATTCTGCTGGGTGCTTTTGCTAATAGCTATTTATGGAACAAAATCAACAAGCTGAATCTTCTTGACCACTGGTGGCCCTAAAAAGGAAGATATATTAACGAGCTGATGATATCACTGCCTTTGTGCTGATGAGTATAGCTAGCCACAGATTTTTATAGCTTTGTTGGCAACAGTTTAAAAACTGTTTTGGCAGATCTCATGGTGCCATTACGAACTTACTTAACTCCTTTTCCCATTTCCAGACCGTTTAGTTTTAAGTCTCTCATGTGATGTTTGCTAATCAGGTTATATATATAGAATCAGAAGCAAATGAAAATTAGAATAACATTGCACAAAATGAGAAAAGCATACAAAAATCTACAATTTTCTCTTCATACAATTTCATTTTTATTATGGTAATGAAATGCTTAATTATGTACTCTTCAGCTAGTAAAATATATCTTGGGATGGTAGCATTAGCACATATTTTGTAAAACTCCAATGACAATAAAAGGATACATAGTTTTATGACTAGGTAGCAAATTGGCAATATCACCTGCATGCTAAGTGAAGCTAAAATAACTCAACTAATGAGATAATAACACGTGGGATTAAAAAAATGGTGTTGGATAGGTGAAGAAATGCTTTACATTAAATCCAAAATATGGTTATAGTTCAAATAACATTAAGGTTCTGACTCAGGCACATGAAAGTATGGAAAGTGAGAGTTAAGGCTGCCTCTCTATACTTAATATGCCCTGGTGCCTTTCCAACAAATATTTTATTATGTGAGCTCTCCCGGTGATTTTGGAACATCAGCAGCATTCTGGACCTCCATAGGGGTTTGACAGTGATTTTTTTTATTTTTATTTTTATTTTTTTTTTTCTGAAACCATCATACAAAAACAAAATTGCAGAGAAGAGGAAGAGAGAAAATCTTCAGTTCCATTTTCAGTCTGTTAAAGGTAAATATAAACCCTTCTGTGCAGACTTCCCCTCCTGTCTCATATTAAGGTATGGCTAAAATACTTTGTTTAAAAATGTGTACTGTGGTTAGAACTTGGACAGATTTTCATTTTATGCCCCCTGCAAATGTTTTACTTGCAGAGAAAGCTGCTTCCACCCCTTTTGTACAGGTAGTTAGGCAAACCTGCAGTCAGAGCTCTGCTCTTCTCAACTCAAATCAAAAGCTTCTTCTATTGCTGGTAAAATTGGAAGATGGACTTAAGTCTTCTACACTGTACCCTGATGCTGAGCAATGTTGGCACAAAACCATTCCAAACTTGGTTTTCCTCTCCTATGGGACAGAAGCATCATTCCAAACCTCGAGAGCTGGCATAAAATAAAATGGCTGGTAGGTGCTTTAGGTTATAATGATGCGAACAGAAAATGAGGATTTCAATCTAGGTATCTACGTGCTCCTCCTTACCACAGTATCTGAGCTTCCTGCACACATCTCTGAACTGATATTGTAGCTGCCTGTGTTACAAGTGGGAATATGAACGCAAGGAAATGTGTTGCAGAGCTGGGAGTTGATTCGTCTCCATGCGAGTACCTCATCCAGTGCAATACTCCCAGGATCTCTCTTCTGACAGCTACAGATTTTCTGCATGCAGGCAAAATGGTTACTGATTCATCCAGCATTTCCTTAGGTTGTCATTTGTCCCTGCACACTTTGTGTCCAGTTTTCCCATTGGTATGGATGGGAATAATATAAAAAATACAATTCATTGAGCCGAATGCTGAGTAAATTATATACAATATTCACCCTGCTATTGCTGCCTGTTCTGTGGAGATCAGTCAATACCTCTTTAGTTCAGCCATTACTTGTACTCTGAAAACAAATCCTTTTGTTTTTAATTTTCTTTTTCTTCTTCGCTTGAAACAAAATAGCTTTATAGTTACCACCAATAGCTCCCAAGACTTATGGAAAATTAGCAAGGTTATAAAACCTACAGTGTGCACGTGGTTTGCTGTTGCAGCTGCACTTTAAAAGAAAAGTAATATACTCACTTGTCCTCCTTAGAAAAGCATCTATAAATTAGCACTCTTTGAAAAGTTCCTGATGTCTAGCACAGTTTTTATACATTGCAGCCAAGACGTGGCTCATCCATCTTTAACACTTTGGTCCATTTAAGCTGTCGTGCTGAGATCCAAGGGGTGTCCATTCTGGTCCTTTTCTTTATAACATTTTCTGACCCTGTCTTTTCCTTCTAAGAAGTGTGGTGTGGGGCCTACATAGCAGCTCAGCACCTGACTGCTGTGCTTCGCTTCCACCCCAAGCAGAGGAGTGTCCCTACTGCCTTGGCTGGTGGGAAAGGGGAAGAGCCAAAGCCACTGCTCTGGGGATGAAACGTGGAGGAGGGCACGGGCAACCCTGTCTCCTAAGGTCTTATGGGCTGCCTAGCACCTTCCGCTGTCAGAGCCCTTCCTCCTCCTCACACCCTTTGGATCCTCTCTGCTGTAGACCTGGGACTGGGGTCTCCTGTGTGTGGCAGGTGGACACACGGAGCTGCCTTCAAAAGGAGTCACCACAAGGCCTCAGCCTGGCTCTCCTCCACCTGTACCTCCACGAAGGTTATGCATGTGAAGACCCATACTCCTGAGAAGATGCAGATCCCCACGTGGAAACTGTGAGTGTAACCATGGCTGGTATAGTGTCCTCCCAGCTCCCCGTGGTCAGATGGGCTGGAGACCAGCGTGCTTTCAGCATCAGCAGGGTTGTCTCCTTCAGAGCACACTGGGAGGGCTTGTGCCCACATTGTGAGGGCCTGCTGACATCTGTGTTTCCATCCACTGAGCGCTGGGGTAGCTGTTTATCCACCACCCTTCAGCAATGAGGTTTAGGGGCATACCTCAGAAAGGCAGCACATGGTGCCTTCTGCAGCACTGAGAGTGAAGAGGAGAAACTTAAAGCCTATGGGAAGGATTTGCATTAGCTCTACTGCCAAGAAGTCTTTCCTAAACTCTCTCCTTCCATAATATCTGGGTCAAAATAATATCAACTCTAGTAAATCTCCAATTTTCTTGCTTTTTGTGTATCAACACTAGGACAAAGCAATTAAAGCCCCCAGAGACACACATGAGTGAAGCGAGTGAGGCAGAGATATTTGTGTTGCTGTTGTCCTTCCCTGCCCTGTCCTCTGCCTTTGTTAATCTGCATGTGCAAATTAAACTGAAATTAAACTCTTAATTTATCATCTTGTTGTGGTGACAGCAGGCAGGACCAGAATGCTTTACAAACACGTAGCACCACATTAACATCAGAAACAGATTCCTCCCACGAGAGAAGGGAAGATTTCAAAGAATGCGGAAAGATACCACAGGGCTGTAATCCCTCTTGCTGTACAGAAAACAACTGATTGTTGTTGAAACCCTTGGAGGGGGGAGGTGGGCCCAGGGATCTGCACAACACATGTAGGCTACGGCATTTCCACCATCGAGAGTGGAGATGGGAAATTTGAAATAAACAACCTTGGGGGGTGGAAAGAAAAACACACACACACACACACACACACACACACACACACACACACACACAAAAAGCATGGCAAAAGGGAAAAGATACCACTCGGTAATAACTCAGTGTGACTGCCCACAGAAGTGAACTGCTCTGAGGACTACCCCTCTGGATGCAGACCATCTCTGCTACAGCAGGCTGCAGGCTCTGCCCACATCCCCTTGCTGTCTTCACCTGCCTCTGCCCATTGCTGTAGGGCACCAAGCTGCCCCTCTTCCCCTCATGGGGTGCTAGCAGATAGCCCAAGATCTGCCAGGGCCCTCTATGTGGATGCCCTGTGGTCCTGATTTAGCAAAACACTTAAACACATGCTTAAGGGATTTGCTGAATTGGATGCTGCTCTCTCCACTGGATCCCTCCACGTCTCCTGGCTCCCTGACCACTTGGCTCCATCACTGCTTTCTTTACCATTTAGGATGCTCCCACCATCCGAAACTGGACCCTTCTCCTCCACGGTGCCAGAGGTGCCTCACAAGGTAGGTCCTTTTTGTGTTATTTTGCAGTAGAAGTTGCACTTGCTCTGCCCATGCAGTTAGGAGCACATATCATCTGGCTGACAGCCCCATGGAGTGTGGTCCCCAGCCCCACTGCTGTGTCCAGGAGCTGTCCCTGCCTGCCACATAGGCTATGGGGTTTAAGGGATTTAAGACTGTACATCTGAGAGCTTTGGTAGGAATAAGCTTCAGAGCTCCTAAGCCACTTCTCAGATAAATAAAGCTCCTCCTTTGTACATCTAGGATCTCTTCAAAATGTTACCCTTACTCCTGTATTCAACTTCAGCTTACAAAATCTTCAGAAGTGTTTTGATTCCCACAGAGGTGAGTTTATTTATTCAGTCCTGCTCTGCTCCGTCAAAGAGACCCCAACCGGGAGAAGTAATCATTCATCAGCTTGGGAGGGACTCCTGCCTGCAGTAGTGATGCTCTGCAGGGAAATGCAAACCTGCCAAGCTTTACTTACCTTAGCCCAGCATGAGGCGAAGCACGCTGATAGATGCATGGCTCCGACACACTTTGGAGATCGGGATGGGGGAATGCATCACCTGGCAGGAGCAGGGCTTGCAAGCCCCCACCACTACATGTTTTTCCATGAGTCCCAAGCCCTGTGAGATGACACGAGAGTGGGAGCAAAGAAAGTGTGCAAAGCAGCCCTTGGTGAAGTATGCACAGCTGGAGGCGTCTCGCGGTGCTCTCACAGGGGAAGATGAAGAAGGGAGAGCAGTTAGCAATGATTAACTGTAGCCATTAAACACAGAAAGCAGTGACATAATTTTGGGAACATAAATGTACCATTTGAACTATCCTAGAAGAATGTCAAGTGCCGTGAAAATAACACCATATGTTTAGAGAGCCTGTTCTGGAGGTTTCCAGACCACAAAGCTGGATTTTGCTGGGCTGGAGCGCCCTAGCAGGCTCCTTTGCAGACGCGGCTCCTGGGGTGGCAGACCCTGGGAACTTGTCCTCTGCATGGGGCAGCTGTGCCAAACCCTCTCCAGAGCCACCTAGACTGACAGGTAGGTGCCAGTGTGGAACTGCATGTTTTCCATATGAGGCCATGCAGTTCGTGAATCAATGGCTGGACTGTTGTTTTGCTGTGCCGCCACGTGTCTGGATGGGATCCCAAGGCTTCCCCCAGGAGAACCTGGATTCAGATTCTGGAGAATCTGAGCCAGAAGGCTGATGCTCTGCCCCTCCACCCTGCAAACCAATAATAATAATATTTTTTTTTTAAAAAAAACAGTACCCCTTTAAAAGTAGTATTTCAGGTCTCCATAGAGAAGCCTATAAGGAAGTCTGAATTAGCAGGATTGTTTTGTTTGGAGGTTTTCCGCTACGACTGAGGCACTGTGTATGGGGCAGACTCAGGACTTTGGCATCTCTGTTAAGATCAACTTGCAGTTTGGGATTTTTGATCAAGCAGTGCTAAGGGGCAGATGTGTGGAGCTGGGTGCCACAGGTGGGCACCAGTTTCTTGCATGGTGTTGCCACTGGGAAGTGGGGGAGCAGAGGGAAAACCTGTTAAAATCTACATTTCTGCAAAGTCACCTGCAAGAAGCAAACCCCTTCAAGTGCTGCATTTGAGAAATAAGTATTTTTCCCATAAGAGGCTTTAAAATAAAGGGCCCTGTTGAAAGAAAAGAAAAGAAATTCTGGTGATTCAGCTGAGCAGAGCACAATGTACTCAGCAAAAATAAGAAAGAAAGGAATGAAAGTGTTAGCAGAGACTTGGTTATTGGCAACAGAGGGGTATTAGCCAAGTTATAATGGATTGTCAGACTAGGTTCTTGTTTGTATAACCTCCCAAGTTCCTTACACTGAGTCAACATCTAGCCATCTGGGATGGGGGGCAGGGAATAACTTTTGTTAAAAAAAAAAAATCATGTAAAAATCAGTTAAATTTATGTTTCTATTCTAACGGAAGACATGTTTGAAAGGAAAACATACCTTTTGGAGTGAAGCACTTGTTTTTATTCTTTACAAGTACTTGTTTGAGTTCATGTTTGTAAATGGCTTGTAGTTATTAAATCACGGCAGTTTCCCCTGCTAACATAAAAAATAGGTGTGATTGAAAAATTCATAGCAGGAAAATAAAACTGCCTTTCACCCACTTGGACTTCACTTGACTTGGTGAGATATTTGTAAACCCTGACTGACTTACAAGCATATTTCTTTCAGAAAGGAGTACAATTCAGACAGAAATTTGTCAAGAAGACCCGCAGAGACTGCAGAAATAACATCACAAATCATGAGTCTACCCAAGGGCATGTCCGTTCCCAAGGTCTGGTGCTTCCTGACAAGGGAAACACAAAACACTTAAATAAGAAAGCAAGAAAAACTTGGTTATTGGAGATGGATTTTCAATAGCAAATATTTTCCAACCTGTCTCCCTCCAAATTCAGTCATATTTTATGGTTAAGACCCCTTGGTTTTGGTAGGCACAACAAGAGTGTCTTTAAAACAGTTGTGACCTCTTGTCGGTGTACTGGTGTGTGGAAAATAATGGTGCTGTGTTTTGTGCTACTCTGTCTTTAGTCCCACTCGAAAGCCCAGGGAACTGAGTGGATGGAAATCAGTTGGCTTGGGATGACCTTTGGTCAGGTCCTGCTTGTGCCTTGTGCTAGTGAAAAACAAGGATGATATGTCTGAGAGCAACTTTCCTGACTTTGTCCTGCTCTGCTCCATAAGTGAGCATAAAAGGACAATTATTTTCTTAAACAATTATACTGATGAGTACAGAGGTAAGAGGAGGTGGCAGCCCTCTCGTTTCACCAGGGTTTTCTGAGAGTGGGGGGTGACAGTGGAGTCCTCTGCAGCAAGCCTGGCAGAAATCTTCTGCTGAAGAAGCATCTGGTGGTGGCTACAAATATTTTATTTATATGCTGTTGGTGTCATCCAGTTACCCACCAAAAAAAATTCCCTAGGAATCACTCTGCCATTGGATCTAAGTAATTTTCTACAAAAATCCTGTTGGTAACAGTCCTAACACTTTGTTTTGTGGTTGTGCATGTGTGCAGATTTACTAACTTGCAAAAATCAGTACATCATAATCAGATTCTGGGTCATTAAAGAGACTTGGCAAACTTTTAGTGTACTTCATTACAAGTTTTCTACTATTATTATTTATTTATTATTTGTTTGTTTGTTTCAAGTGAAACTAGAGAGGGAGCCTTGAATTTGAGTGTTCTCAAATATTATTTATTTCTTCTGCTTTTAGAATTTATCTTTGGTTTTGCTGTCCCGAAGAAAAAGAAGACCCTGGCGGCACTGTGTGCTCATAAAACAAAAGAGAAGAAATGAATTTTGAAAAGAAACTTTTGGAGACACGATACGTCGGTCATTTAATTTTCATTCAGATGAAACTGCATCCCAAGAAATATATCCTACCAGAAAGAATTACCCTACTGATAAAAAAATGTTTCCTCAGCAAGGGTTAACTTTCTCTTGTGCACAAGGATCTAATTCATTTAAATCCCTGTTGAGCTTTTAGCACACAAATGAAGTGTTATACAGTTTTGCTGGAGCTCTTGGCATTGGGTGAACTTTTCCCATCATAATGTTGACTTATTAGACACGTGCGAAGTCTGTCCACCTCGTGGTGGCTGTGCCTGTGAGGCAGAAGGCAGCACCGTAAGGAGCCCCAGTGTGGACAGGACAGCTCGAATCCAGCTCCAGTGGACCTTCTACAAGAGGTTGTGTTCAGAGGAGATAATCCCATCCCACTGGGAAGTGGTGTATGTTGCTGGGTAGTTGTCCTGCTTCAGGGCACTGCGCTTTCCAAACTTAATGAGGAGTCTGCAGATCTTGCAGAAAATGCCTGTGAAATTTAAACTACTGGGAGCTACTTTGCACCATCTTGGTGGGATCTTTGGTAGATGCATATTGGTAGCTGTGGGGATGTTACGTAGTGAGGTGGTTCAGAATGGTGACCTCAAGACCAGGCTTGCAGTTCTGATGTAGTGATTGTGGAGATCCAGGGGTAATACGAGCCCAGGCCAGTTTTTTAACACACATTGCTGTAACTGAGAATGTGAAGTTGATGTTTGCATGTGGGACATTGACTCCTATGACAGTATATATCATAATAATATAAATGCAAACAACCATGTAGAGACAGGCATGCATGTGGGCTTGTGTTATAAAAATGTGTCTTAAGGTAAGCTTAATTCAATTGACAAGAAGAAAGAAGACAGTTAGACTTTATATACAAATGCTGGGCTGGTTTTCATTTACCTGGCCTTCTTTGTACTCTTCCAGCAAAGTAAAATGATCTTTGTATGGGTGGAAATATAATTTGAACATCATTTTTTGTTTTATTTGTTTTTAAAATACCAATTTAGAATAGAAGAGACTTGATATAGATGAAGGTGAAACTTATTTTTGCCTTTCCTCAGCCTTTTCAGTGCTAAATCTGGTTGTTCTGAAACTTCATCAGCATATGGACTGGAATTACAATTTGTTTTGGGCTGTTCTTTATAGGAAGGAAATATTAATGTTTTCAGAACAGAGAGATTTTCAGGGGGTGATGGAGCAACACAATGCTTGTCTTGTGTGATATTCTTTATAAATGTGGAACCACATATTTATAATGGCTGTGCTTATCAAGAAAGCACTCATAAGAAAATTATTGCTCTAAGTTAGTTAATTAAGATTAAATGGATTTTTTTAATTATTTTCTGAGAGTTTTAGGGTAGGTCCCATGTTCATTACATATCATGCATTTGAATATCCAAAAAAGTGAATTTAGCCTGAAAATCCTTTCAGAAGCTTATCTGGAATTTAAGTCTCAGCAGTAACATATTTGCAGAGAGACAGGTAAATGCAAGGGAGTAATGGTTACAAGTTTTATTTAGTAAGAGTTGCATGGGGTTTTGGCCAGACAGTCATGGGTTTACATCTAAGTATCCGTCAAAACTTTTCAGTTGTTTTGTCTTCAGTATTAACTTGAAAGAGTATGAATCAACAGAGGCCAACAAGTCAGGCTGTTGTCCTGACATGGAATATTTTACTGCAGGACTTGTGAACCACTTCAACAGTTTAAAAATCTTCTCATTGCCCTTAGGCTGTTGTATTGCTTGTGCTGTGAATGGCTGCAATGTAACGTATGCCCCCTGCTTCCTGATTTCTCTTTGTATTGGGCCATCTAAAATAACTTTCCAAAAAGTCCTTGAAAAGTTAGAATCTTCTCCTTTTATTGTCAGACTATTTTAGAGTCTGTCATCTCCCTCCTTTGTAAATCTGTATTCCTCTTCCTTTATCAACAAATTATCAGTGTTTGGCACAAAAGGACATCTTAACTGTTACCTTGCACTTTAGTATTAGTCTATGGGAAAGAAAAGAAGTGATGCTGTGGAGACAAAGCAAAAACTATGGAATAGAAAATGATTTGACTTTAGACATTATATTACATGGCAATATTCATGTATTTCAGCTGCTGGCTGTACAATGAGAACAAAGTTTCTGTTAACTTAAGTTGACAAATGTTCTTGAGTTACGTAAAGTTAAAACCTTTTAGAAACAAAACTGGCAGCAACCAGACTGACAGTAAATTATATTGTTGATGATGAGGAGGATGTATCTAGCTTTCCATGCTCTTGAAAACTAACTGATGCAAACTGATATTCTATTTTAGCCACCAAAGGCTTGCATAGCCAAAGCGTTATCAGAGAATTATTCCTGGTTTTGGTTCAAGCTCTACCTTCTTCTGAAATAACTTTGTATATAAGATGAGCCTCATTGACCAGAAGCACATATGTCCAGGTCCACCTGAGTCCTTTAAAGCTCAGCATCACAGCTTCTGACTTGTATGCTTCTAGCTCTGGGAACAGAATAAAGAAGTCCATCTTAGAACCCTAAGTTCCTTACCTAGTGAATAGACAGAACTCAGTGTACAAGAATGGGCTAAATTATTGCAAAATCATGTCCATAAAAACAAGTAATGAATATTGCAAAGAACTACAAAGAACTATAAATACAAAATATGTAGTAGATGGAAAACAGAGATACTGTGTAGACATATCCAGAAGGCTTAGATTTTGGAACTGGCTTTGTTGGGAAGTAGCCGAATTGCTGTCACTGAGGTCTTTCAAGAAGAGATTAGACAGAATCTATGAAGGACATGCTGGGCACATTGGAGCTTGATTCAGAACAAGGCAGCACATACTTGGTGGGATGAAATCATAGAAATGCAGTGCTGGAAAAGATTTCAGATGATTAACTGCATTAGGCCTGTTACGGACATATTGACAACACAATTATAGTACAGATTGGACTGAGCCATTTTTTGAACATGATATTAGATATTAGAAATGCTGGACTGATACATAATAATTATCATGTGCATAAAGCCAGACTTTTGTCTTTGTCTTTCTTCTGAGCTAAAAGACTCATACGCTCTTTGTATGTATCATCTAGAGCGGGTAGACACTGCACTATACCCAGCAGTGTGACTTCTGCTGTCTCTAAACTGGGGAAGAGAATGCTGTCTCATTGAACAAATATGTAAACAAGAAATATTAATATGCATTTAAAAATTCCCAAACTTATGTCTACAAAAAATACAATTGCAGGCTAGACTGTCCTCTGCAAGTTGCTTATGGGCCAAATGTCACATTGCATCACTTTTGAAATTAGTGTATTTATTTTGGGGCTCTAGGCTTCAGATGAGTTCCACATGTACTCCAGATTTAACAAATTCATCATTGGTGTCTTATTATCACTTGAAATTACTTCACAATTAGGTCAGATTCAGGGTTCTCATTTGTTTTTCATAGCATGAGTCACATTTTAATACAGAGTGTCTTGTGTATATCTCCTCTTCCCATTTTGCAATTGTGAAACACACTTGTGGTGTGGATAGTTATTATATACATGGAAAAGTAAAGTTAGGAAAATATTTCATGCAATTTTAGCTTCAAAACAGCTCAATAGTTGGGACTAAGGAGAGCCAGCTCTGTATGACTAGCCAGTTCCCCACCATGGGCTATTTCTGAGGTCATCTGTCAGTATCGTTTTGTAGTAATTCTTTTCTAAGCTGCCTGTATGTATTCATTATTTGCTGTTTCTTTTTTAAATGATTCTAGTTTCTGTCTACTCTCTCTCCTTGCATATCTCTGTGCCTGTCTGCTGACAAGACCAAAGCTAGAAAGCAGTGTGAGAGACAGCTCCAAGTCACAAGTCTCTGGCATATGTGAGTCCAGGGGCAATGAGGGAGAGACAGGCTTTTCTGAGCAGGAAATTGGAAGAAGGTCTGGTCAAATGTTCTTCACTAAAACCTGCTTTTTGAAAAAATATTGTGTGTTCCACCAAAAAAAAATCTGTTTGCCCTGCAGATTACCAGTATTTCACAAAATATGGACTGCCATGCCAGAAGGGAAAAAAAAAAAAAAAAAAAAAAAAAAAAAAAAGGTTTGTTTAGGGTATTCTACTGTTGTTGCCTGGTGGCAGTTGTAGTTAGTTTGCCTCACCACAGGGTTGATGTGTCTGACTGCCACCTGGGTCTGTCCCTCTGTGTGTACTGCAGCCCTGTCAAAGCACTCTCAGAAGGGTATTGATGAGGGGAGCTGGGGAGCACCATGGGAGGAGAAGCCCTCTGGGCATCCCTATTCTGGGATGCCTGAGGCCACTGGGGCATGGCTCTGCTTGATAACATACGTTAGCCAGGCCTAACACATTTTAATAAAACAGTTTAGCGCAGGGCTTCTGTATGCTCATTTATGACTCCTCTGTCTTTTTCCTAGTGAAGAGGTGCTGCCGTTCTTATTGTTTGTAATCAGGAAGCCTGTACAAGGAGAGCTCAAGGGATTAAACTGACCCAGTTTGGTTTGTTTGGTCATTAGGATTGCACAGCTCATGATTGGAAGGTGTACCTTACCAATCCAAAAAAACATGCTCTATTGCAATGGTTGCAACAACAGGAGAGAAGTAGGCTCTGACAAATGTATTAGTGCATTCACATTTGCACATGCTTATTTACAACTACTTACAACTAATCCAACAATCTGGTAAGTTAGCTCCCTGTTTTGCTCTGACCAAATTCCCACTTGACACTGCATCTTAAGTAGGCTGTGTAGCTCTTGTAACAGTACATTGTGAAGTTAGAAAAGATGCAGAGAAAGGCAATCAAAATCATTAGAGGGATGGAACGCTTGGAGGTGATTGTGCTGAGAAGGTCCTGACAAAAAAGCCTGCTGCCAGCTCTGCTGTAGCATGTAGCACCTGGGAACACTGTCATGTAGCTGCCAAATTAAGCATCTGTCATGGATATATGGCTCACAGACACAGTGTTTGGTTTAAACATAAAATATGCTGGGCACTGGCTAAAAATATGCCATTTTGACCAGTGTTACAGAGGTTGTTATGGGGACGTCTTGCTCTCTCAGTCTTTCATAAAATCCTTACGGAAGCTAAAAGCAATGGTTTCCTCAGAGGAGTGATGTGAAGAAGAAAGCATCCTGCATTTCAGCTCTTTCAAAAAGAAATATAATATATGGAAATTAGGAGCAGAGATGGTATCATAGGGCAGATGGTTCTTAGAGGGCCAAACCCACTGAGAAAATCTCTTTCAGTACTAATGTGGAGAAGTGAATCTGGTCTCTCGGTGGTTACTCACCAGTTCTGCAAAAAATGAAAAAAATAAAATAAAATAAAATAAATTGTTTCCAGGTTCTAATTAGGCAAAACAATGTGCACTCTGTGACACACACTGGACCTCAATTTAATGGCAAAAACCTCCAATTTCTTTGGCAGTTCAGAGCTCTGCATTGCACTGAAAGCTATGTGGCAGCTTCACAAGCATTCCCAAACTCTGGAATATACTGAGTAGTGAGCTATTTGGTTACACATATTAAGTGGATTGAAATTACTCCTTGTATATTGCTTAAATGCAGCTTGATCTCAGGTTTTGGCATGGTGAAGATGGAAGGAGATTGAGACAGAGAAGGGAGGATCTTCCTTACATGTTCAAACAGAAAAATTTGGAAGAGGGTTCTGGAGATTTAATGAATAGCTGCCTATGTCCTTTCCCATGCAAAACATAAAGTAATCATTAAATTGTCTCTACTTTTCACATGTTTGCTGTTTCCATTTTTCCTGTCTGCTAGGTGATGAGTGGGTTTGGCGTATACCGCTTGTGCAGTGCTGGCTCTGTTGGCTTCAGGTGAGCTGGAAGAGGACAAAGTGCTCTGCAGAAACACCAGGTTCGGTCTCAGGCATGTCAGCAAGCCAGGCTATTCTACTCAGACAGAGCTCTTCTGGGAATGCTACAGCAGGTTATGTAGACAGTCATAGAAACGGTTTCTGGTCAGTCTTTATTGACATAAATACTCAAAACGTCAAATACATTGATAGCTGAAATCGATGTTGGAATGTTTTTAATTTCTCTGTTGGACCAAACATTATTTTTAGATTATTATTCTGGGGCAATTCTGGGGGGAAAAAAGCTTCAGACTGGAGCATCTGTGTGTAGGGCCTTCCTGCCACATATTGCAATGTAAGGTATGGTCATTGCCATCAGTGGCCAATCTGAACCCTTTGAAGACATGCACTGAGATCTGTCAAGACCATTTCCAAAATGAGTATATTTCTTGAGTCTGTATAGAAGCTGGGGCAAAAGAAATCCCCTCTTCCCTCAGTTAAAGGAATGAGGATCAATGTAGTCTGAGTATGACTTCAAACTAAAGAATACTTTCATTTTATGATGAGGCTATATGTTATAAGGTAGACTATGGAGACAAATGTAGACAGGAGTAGCTATGAGCTAGTACAAATGAGCATGTTTGTGGTGGAAGAGCAGCTGGCTAATGTCCACGTCATAACAGTCTGAGATCTGTCACAGGAAATTGCAGGTCTGGTAGAAAGGATTTTCAATATTCAATTAATTCAAAGGTAGCAGTTTATGACTTGAGGATAATGCCTGTAACACACTCTACTGAAGTAAGGAAAAAATCATCTGGGCAGTTTATTAGTGTGACCTCAGTAGTATGCAAGGATTTGAAAAAAAATAGAACAGAGATAAAAAGGCAAGTAGAAAATGGACTTAAAATAACCCAACACAAAACTCTTCAATAACCCAATCACAAAAACTCTTGTTTCAAAAAACAAGAGTTTATCAAAGATGAATTTTCCAAGGTTGACTGATACTTCTTCAACAAGACAATTTCTTTTCAGAGGAAGTAAAATGTAGAGATTTAATCTAGCAGGGTTTCAGTACCACTGACCTGTGTGGGAGACTGAAATAATCCGAGGGAGATGGGTATTTCTACACAAACTGTCAAGTGGTAAGGAACAGGTTAAAGAAGCAACAGGCCTGCCTTCAGAAAGGGAAAGGGTTGAGCTGGAGGAAGAGAGCTGTGGCATTCCTTCTGTGCCATCCTGTTTAGTTGTCCCATTGATAACTTTGTCATCAGAAATCTTAGCATGCTAAAAGCATGGGCTGATGAAATGAGTTGGGAAGCATTGCCTGCAGAGGGAAGGACTGAAATATTTTCCTGGGGAAAATAGGTGGACCTGCTGGATGGAACAGCTGAAATGGGACCAAATATAGCAACAAAAAGGTCAAGGTGAAGGAAGTAGGCTCGGTAAGACAAATAGTTTTCATAGGTCATCCTAGTATAACCTCCTGTGCTGAGTGAAGGTTGCTTGCATGATTGTATAGTATTTAATTAAGTGATCACAAGCTATTTTTTCCATAGCATGTCAACCAGGTTCCATGTATTGGTCATATGTCAGATAGAGCCACTCCGGAGGTGCTTCAGGCAATTTGTTCTGAGGGACACCTGCTTTTTCCACTGCTGAATTCAAACATATGAACTGAATGACAGGCAATGAAGAAATAAAATGGTTAATGTGTATGAGGACTGTTGAATATCTCCCTCAGGAGCAGGGCTTTCTCTGTCTGTAATGGCAGTGTTGTTTAAACCAAACTTTTCTATTTGGGGAAAAAAGGAAAGAAAGAAAGAAAGATCATGAGGATTTTTCAAACATATTTATGAAATTTTGGAAAAAAATGGATCAGTATTTAAGAATGTTTTGATTGGCAAGAAAGCTTTGGCTCTTCTACCGCTTGCTAAAAAGACTGTGTTGGTTTTTTTAAAAGAAAATTTCCAGATGTTTGGAGGGAAGATTAAAAAATGATAAAAATATTTAAATTGAATAAAATTTTACAATATTCTAATCTATGTCCATATATGCTATATCTATATTGTATTCTTAGTACTTTTTAAATTCTGAAGACAGTGATAAATTATGGTATGTTTTCAGCTCTATGTTCTCAGCTCTAGTGCAGAGGGCTTTTAGAAGGTACTCGATATAAATGGTTGCTCGGGAAATATCTTTATATAGGCTTCTTTCTCCATTGTTCTGCACTGTTTTTGATATATGAGTATCACGAATATTGAGAGCTACTTTGCAGTGACTACCACAAGTTAGTGAAGGGGACTGGGGAATGCGTTTTCAGAAGTGTCATAGTTTGCTGTGGCTTCAGAGTGAGGGTTTGTGTTTGGGTGTTGTTTTGTTCAGAACATAGGAAAAGGGAGATTGAAGAAAAAGGACTTTTTTTTTTTTTTTTTTTTTTTTTTTTTTTTCTCCTGTAATCAGTGGTGAATTGTTTAGCGAAAGTTTTTTAACTTGGGTCACTCTAATTAAATTCATGATTCTAAATTAATGTGTCAGACTATGTGGCATACGTTTCAGAGGCCCCAAGCAGCCAGTTTGTTCTGGCACCAGGAGTATACACACAAGCTTCAAAAAACATATTTTAGGTGCTTAACATCAGGCATCTGACTTTGAAAAAAATATCATTTTTAATCTGTCTTGCTTTAGTTTCTTGTTCATGTGAGATCCCAAGATGCAAACGAAGATTATCTTGACGTTTTCCTTTGCCTTTATTAAGGAAAAAATCTGCTGGCTTCTACTCAGTGGAGAGTTGGATGTAACAAGTCCTGAGAATAGAATGATTAAGCCTTTGTCGAAACCTCTCTTGCTTCCTCATGACTTCCAGAGCTCTTCTAAGTCACTCAGATGCACCTCCAGCACCAGGAATTAATCATCTGCTGACAGAGAGAGAGTGAAAAGCTATTAGTTTTATAGGAGTTTTTCCCCTGTGAAATTCCATTGCTGGTTGACTCTTTCTGAGAGATGATGTTGAAATTGAGAATAAATTCAGTTTCAACATTTTCATATTCTTCGCTGTCACTGCCAGGAAAACGTTTGACTCTTATGCAATAACAGTCTGGACTCCTTTCAGTGCTCACCACGGTAGGAATGACACTGTAATGATCTCAGCTCCATACGTCCTGGGTTCTGGACACAATCTGCTCACTTGGTCTCCCCATGGTCTGAAACTTCAAAAGCAGCCTCCAGGTTGTGTTTTCGGAAATCCCTCACTATGGCTCTAGACCAGATGGATGAGGTGCTCACACATACCCTTCAGTACAGCTCCCCCTGCGCTGGCTAGGCTGGGTACCAGAGACAGCCTCATGGGTTATGAAACCTAACCAGAAAGCAGACCCAATCTTGATCAGCCAGCAAAAGCTTGTTCATGTGCCTACCCAGTTTCTCTGTAGTCACAGTGATCTTGCTTCAAACACAGGCTCTTCGGGCTAGCTGAGCCCCTGGGCACATCCTTCATGTGTCCTTCTTTTAGAACAAGTTCTAAACACCTCATTGTTTTCATTTTAATGTAGAAATACGTAGCATGTGACTCGTAAGGTGAATTTCCCAATTCACTTTTTATTTCTCAGTTCTTAGGGAAGAAGGCTGTGTTGCAACATTTTTCAAGGAGTTGCGGTGATTTTATTTTATTTTCTTCCCTGCACTGGAAAATCATGTTGCTGACTTTTCTTTCCAGAAGGAGGTGGTGTTGTCTAGTGGCTGGAACACTGCAGCCTTATCAGCTTCTTTGGGGCCCCTCTCTGTTGCTGCCTGTATGACCTAGAGCCTGGTGGCTAAGCTGTTTCTCCATCTTTACTGAAGGTTAAAAATACCAACCATGTGAGACATTTTAAAGCTTTCGTGGCTCAAAAGTACTTGGAAATGATTAGGTGAATGATAGCAAATAGGCAGTTATCAGGGTTTGTTAATTCCCCTCTGACACAAGATGGCCAATTGGTTTGAGTAGTCCCATCTACCTTTCTGTGAGTAGCCAAAGTATGCTAGTGTGGAGAAACAGGAATGGTGCATGCGGACCCAAAAAACCCTGGAAATGGAAAGAAACCATACTTACATGACACGGGAATGGAATGACTCACTAATTATTTCTTGGAAAGGAGTATTTTACAGGGAAAGTGGATAAATTTAAAGGGCAGTCTCAGTTACAAAATAATCCCTGAATTACTTAATGTATTACCAATTTCACTGTTATTTCAGATCTCTGAGGCAAAATGCTCCAAATTACTCAGGCAGCAGAATCTTTTTTTAAGAAATCATAGCAGTCTAAAACAAAATCACTCCTTCCCCATTGAAGATTTACCTCCTTAGACTCTCACCTTTCTCCCTGACCTCAGGGTTACTATGCAGAGATTATAATGAAGATGAAAATGAAACTTGATCTCCTCTTTGTCTTCAAACTTGTAGAATTGTGGTACCCAAAGGATTCGGTACTTTGTGATTTATGACTTCTCTACTTTATTATGAAGAAATGTTAAACATCTTTATTTAATATGTTACATATCATGTTATCCAAGTTTGGCTGCTGATTGCAATACGCTCACCCTTTATCCCTAGACAAGCAATACCTATCTGTAACTTCCTACATTGTTATCAGCTTTTCAGTGCTATGCCTTATTTGTGCAATTTCAAGTTTTTCCAGTTGTCTGGGTAATTGTACCATCTGAAGGACATTACCCTGCTTTGTAGACTGCAAATTCTTCTGAATCATTTCCTATGTTAATAAAATATTTTATTTTTATTTAAAAAAACACCCAAACCCTAATTTAGACTAACCCCTCTGTACTTCTCCTCTCAGAGGGGTCCTGTGCAGCCTTGACTGCACTTCTATTAACACTAAGAAAAATTCCTCTTCTGGTTGAAAGGGTGTAAGTGATAAAGTGTTAAAGTGCTGTTGGGGTGTGGGTGATAGCATCAAGCTGCACAATACTTTTAACAGATAATACTGAAAAATGAGGCAAAACTACATACACCCTCCCTCCAAAATCCAACAGCATCAAAAAAAAATAAAAATAAAAATAAACCAAATCTTTGTTTAAGTCAAAAAACAAGATACCAAGCTAGGAATCAAATAGATCTGTGTTCTGTTCTGCCATTTGCCTGGAAATCATGTTTCACTCTGAGTGAACAGTGTAGCCAAGAAGCAAAGTGACATATTTCTTAGGAGACAGTGAATGAAGCTGTAAGTACTGTGTCTGATTGACTGTGAGGACTCAGACTTCCTTGATTGCCTCAAGATGCAAAATTCTTAAGTGTTATCCTTAGTTTATCAGCTTTAATTAATAAGGCAAAGCTCAATCCTGAAAAGATTTGCTTGTCACTTCTTTTCCATTTCTTTTCAATTTGCATTTGGCTACTAGAACAAATATGACTGTTTTTGAAGCTTGGGGTGAAAACAAAAAAGTCACCAGGACAGTACGATGGTACTGAATCACAACTTCTTTCTTTCAGTATAGTTCATTTGACTCTTGCCATGAGGAGGGGACAAATTACTGCAGGGAGCAGTGACTGAGAGCATGGAAATGATGATCAGCCACTCCGGGGCATGTGTGGTCTCTCTCTGCTCCTTTATCTCACGGAAACATGTTTCTATGTGTATGGTAGGTGTCATTTTCTACAAGAGAGTAAAAAGTCACCGAACTATAGAAAAAAGGTAAAGCCAGGTCTGGGAGCATATTGTCTCTGGGCATTTTCTGTGTCCATATAAAGCCTTACAAACATGTAAGTTTGAGTCTTCACAGCTGATCCTTCACAAATGGAATTCCTATCAGTCAGAAATTGGAGGTCTAGTAAGTCAGCATTATTTTGCTTACTGTGTATAAAGAGTCTCTTGCTTTGCAAGAGCATGATAGCCTGTTATGCCAATATGGTGAAACTTGCGGTTACTTCTCTCTAGGGGATGTAAAAAACTCAGTGATCTTAAAGGTCAGAAGGTAACAAGTACTATGAAATGAAAGGATAGAAGCAAATGAATATTACAAAATCATCTTTTGTCTAATTAAGAAAAACTGTTTAGGAGCCAGAAGGTGATGCAGTAGGACTGGAGGATTAGATTTCAGGAATAGACAGTTTTACAAATTTACAGTAAATTTCAGCATGTGCCTTTGTCCCATTGGAGCAGCAGTTGATGTATGTGTTTTGTTGAACAGGGATAGGATTATACACATTCTTTAAATTAAGCACATCCTTAACTGCTTAGCTAAATGAGGGTCTTAGTGGGCTGGATACAATGAGAAGTACCTCAAATCCAGGGGTGTGAAAAAAGCTGGAGAATTCTAATAAGAAATGAAAATTTAGGGTGCAACAGATTAAAATTCCTCTGAGAAAAAAAAAATATGCAAAGAACACGAAAAAAGCCAATGTGGCTTCACAAGGGACTGTTCAAAAAATCTGAGGTTAACAAATGAACTGTTCTGGAAATGGAAAACAGAGGTGGCAGCTACGCAAGAACATTCTCTAAGTTACTGCTAGCAGGAAAAAATGAGAGTTAAAACCCATGATGAGTTAAAGCTAAGCAAGGCAAAACAATCTGGGGATGTGGAGGGGCATTTACAAGAAGATTAGTGGAATTGTGGGCAAATGTGGAATAGCCTGTTAATCACTGAGAGGATAGTAACTTATAACCAAAACCCCCAAACTCTAGATATTCAGTTGCTTTTCAAACTATGTTAACATGCACATAAGGGTTTCTGGTCATAATTATATCCAGCAAAGTATCTACTGATTAAGGCATAAGAAGAGATGTCTCAAAGCCAAGAGGGCTTAAAAATGTATATCAGGCAGTGTCCAGAGAGCAAAGAGGCAATGAAAAAATTTCAAGGTAAAAAAAAAAAGGCAAAAAAAAAAAAAAAAAAAAAGCAAAGAATGGTGGTATCCTCTTTAAGCTAGGGAATCCTGGCAATTTAATCCAAAAGAAGTCACTCCTGCTACATAGTGGTGCTTTCACTATGAGATATTTAACCCCTCACTGATGCTGCATGGAATGGAGCTGGGGGACAACTCCCATGGCTGAGAGCCTCTCTGAAAGACATTCAAGCCAGTTCTTTGTTCTTACAATCACTGTTATTAATGGCTGGAGAAAAAGTGGAATCTATAGCAGACATTAATAGGAAAGGCTGCACTCACCCAATCCAGAAAGCAGTGAGACTTTACACAGAATGTAGCTTATAGGTGCAGAGTAAAGTGAGACTTAACAGCTCAGATGTCCAGAAGACACTCAGTAATTGTTATTAGAGTTTCAAAGGCCAACAGCAGCTCAAGGGGATGATGGAAATCTGGCTGTATGTGTTATCGTACTCGGCATATATTCTTAAAGCACCAGATTTTAGAGGCCTCAAATCAAAGGTAACAGTCAGGACTGTATTGTATTTGGGGTGTTCATCAAAGTGTTTCTAGCTTAGTCAGTTATTTGACAGTCTGTGGTTAAAATGATCATTCCCTCAAAAATGTGACCAGTCCAATGTTATTTTCATCCTTTCATTTTGTTCATAACTTTCTCTCTTTTGGGCCTTCCATGACATTTCTCTAGGCATGATCTATCCAGCATCCCTGGTAATGGTCTCTCTGCACTCTAGCCATCCTCTTTGTACCATGTGAGCCTTCTTGCAATGTGAAAGTAGACCCTCTGGACAGACCTCTACATTTTACTGGCATTTTTACCCTTACCACTAGGAAAAGAAAAAAAAGGAGAATGTTTATACTGTGGACAAGGACCGAAGTTACTTAAGTCCTAAAATATGTTTTGTTCTGAAGCAGTTTCACTCCCCTGCATTGCCGCAGTCCCAGGGGGCTTGTAGAGCCTTGCAAGAATGCTCTTCTGCCTACCATGGCTACAGCTACGTAATGAGTCATGAGCCACAGTGGGGAAATCCTTTTTTGTTTCTACTTTGAGTATGTGCTGGTGGACCACTTGTATTAGTATTTATGGCTTTCATGACTCTGAATTCACAAAGTCATCCAGAGTGATCTGGAAGAGTAAAACATGGAATGTATATCCTACAGCCACCAAAGCAACAGAAAAACATAGCTTCTGTATCTCTCTTATACTCATCACTTTGGTAGAAATACATCTCCTAATATTTCTTCTCCATTCTGCAAGAATTATTTGGCCATGGCCACACACAGATGGAGGGCTAAATACCACTGGCCTAGGTGGGAGCTGGAAACTTGTGTGAGGAGGTGAATCAGAGGAAGGTGAGTACAGGAGCATATGGGGAGGGAAACCGAGCTAAGTGGGAGAAGAGTGGAGGGTAGGTTGCATGTCCAGATCAGGCTAGGTTGGGAGCCAGGCCCCACCTGAAGGATGACATGAGGAGCATGTCCAAGGAGATGGAAGAGGCAGACCAGGATGAAGAAGCTGAAGATCAGTAGGTCGAGTCAGGACTAGGAGGAAAAAGCCATAACTATCCTAAGGATCTGCAAAACAGTGAGATTTCTGAGTTCAGCATTTATCTATTGCCAGCAGCTGCCTGGGGAAATGACTGTCAATCAGCCTGTCCCTGTCCCTGAGAGCTTGTGCCTGGGAGGGTGACAGCTCATATCACTTGCAGTTCAGGAGTTGGAGGGCCAAGAGCTAATGAGTGTGGGGGCTGTCACCTGCACAGACCTCTACTTGTGTCTCCTCGTGCAGGGGCAGGAGCCCAGCAGTGCTGCCGACAGAGGAGATCAGGACATTTTGCTGTCACTGCTCATTAAGTAGTGCCAGCCACTCTGCTCATTGAGTCAGAGAAGAATGTGCTGTGCAGAAATGGCATTCAGGACCTCCCTGCAAGATTTACCTGCAAGGGCTAGGATTAAATAGCATGGATAATTTTTAATTTGACTTCCCCTGCAATGTGCCTGGGGAAACCTGAGTGGCATTTTCCAAACAGAGATGTCTGTGATGCCACCTTCTTCCCGCAGGCTACTTGTCCAGAAATACCCCATCCTGAATTCCCACCGCCGTCTGTGCGCATTTGCTGTCAGACTGGGCGGCTGCCTCCTCCTTCATCCCCAGCCCAGCAGCACCAGCAGCATGGCAGGGACACAGCTCCAGGCCCAGGGACCACTGTGGGTATCGCTGGGCCAGCACAAGGTGATCCTGGGGCAGAGGCACCGGCTGGACAGGTGCACGTTCAGGCTTTATATTTATTTAATGAAGGAAACAGTAGCATCCATCTATAGCAACATGGAAATTTCTGAACTGATGAGTAAACAAGTTGCTAGCTCCAGCTACGTACTTTTCTCTCCATTAACAGAAGAATCTCTTATGCAAGTGAAATATTAGCAAAAACCTCAGGTCCATGCTTCCAAGCCCCACACTGCAGCGTATGTCTTGTGGCCCTGTTCGCAATAATGTGTTGACAGGTGGAAAGTTCCCCTCCCTCCCTTTCACATATGTATGTGCTTTTTTTTTCTTTTTTTTTTTTTTTTTTTTTTTTTTCCAATTTAGAGTGATGTCTCACGGCGTGAGATTAATTTTGATGTGCAAAAGCAGTGCATTCCAGGTATTGTTAAATAATCAAGGGCTTTCCAGAGCTGATACAGGACAGAGTGCTTATTGTGCCTGATTCGCAAGGGCAAAAGTGAAGTACTATATGGTAGCCATATTTATTTATGCTGTGCCTTCTGCTATGCTTTTATGAATGGAAGCACTGGGGATGATAGCTTGTTTACAGATAGGTCCAAAATGTTGTGAAGCTGGAAAAGATTGATAATCATTTAGCATTGTGTATCTTGTCTGTCTCTTCAGATATGAGTAAGTAGTTGTGGATACACCGACTGAAGCAAACAGGCTTCCCTTGTGACATGCCAGTAAATGAGTATGTCATGTCAAGCCTGACGTTCACAGTGCATAGGTTAATAATGGAGAAGGGAGGCATATAAATAGCTATACACCACTAGGTATATACATTTGGGCTCTTCTGCTCAACCTGCTTGGAGTGTGCAGCTTCTCTGAGCTATGGTTTCAGCATCACCACTGGGTCACTGTAGGTGAGGAAATACTGATGGAGCCGCTTGCTGTTGCTCTTCACTTCAGTCTCGCCCTATGTCATGCACAGGAGATGGGGCATTCAGCTCATGTCCCATAGCCTTGTGGTGAATGGCCTCTGCTCCTCTGCTGCAGCGCTCTGTCATCTGTGTGAAATGTGCTCCCTGGAACCTTTCAATTACAACCTTAGCTTTTATACATTGCTGAGAGCTTTATGGGGCCATCTGTCTTGAGCCAGTGAGCTGGTACAAAGTGTTTTCTCCAAAAATTAGACAGTATTTCCATATATATAACTTCTGGTATGGGTTGCTGGGCTTTGCTATTTATCTGTTCCAGTATACGATGGAAATAATTTGATAATGCCATAAATGGCACTAAGGAAAATTTCAGCATTGTGAATTAAGAATAACTTTGAGTTTGGTTCAGTATGCACACTGTTAGCTGAGTTTTAGAGATTATGGATTGTAATTTGGGGATTTTAATAGTGAGTTTATATTTTATCTATCTGCCTGGCTGCCTATCATCTATCTCCAGGAGCTTGTCTTGTGACTGGCGATCTCTGTCACTTAATTCCTCATTTCACTTTGGTCTGTCCAGGATATCTCTCTCTGTGCTCTCCTCTTGCCATCATATCTAAAAGGCTTCAGAAGTCTTATTTAAAAACTCCAATGAACAATTCCTGAGAGGCAGAGAAGTACGGTTTTCCAAATTATGATTGAGGAACTGAGACATTTATGTGGAAATAAATGGGATTCAGGTGCTAAATGGTTTGCAGAGTTGGTCTGAGGCTCTGGCCTATTGGGACAGGCTGCTAGGCATTTTGAAAAGCACTGCAGGAAACCTGTATGAGTCTGAAGGCGCCAATGTGTTTTGAAATCTGATAGCAACAAACTCATCCAAAAGCCAAGGTTCAACACTGCAAACATGATTCCATTCTTATTTTAACATTTCAGCAGACATTGTGATTGTATTTAGATTTTTATTTGTTTGGCTTTTTGTTGTTTTTATCTTGCTCTGTCTTAAAAACTATCAGCTTAGTGAGTAATTAATTCACTCAGCATGAGTGGATTTTATGGTGATATAAGTATCAACAAGGACTTTTCTGCCAAGATTGTCCTGGTGCTTGCTGGTGGCTATGTTGCTCTCAGGGTAAATGTTTGCGCTGCATCAAGATTAAAAACTGGGGTCAAGAGGTAAGCTTTTAGGTTTGTAAGGAGGCATCTAGAAAGTCTTTTTTTTTTTTTTTTTTTTTTTTCAGACATGCTGGGTGTTTGTCAAGTATACGTCACACAGAAAGATATATTTATCCTTTGAGAGCCATGCATGCACATGTTTCTGAGTTTACCAGCTTATGTGGTCATGCACTTGTGAGAAAAGGTTGATCTATGGGTTAATTATTCGCGGTTTCTATATGTTTGCTCTTAGTCCCACAAAGGTGCACAGCTCTTCCTAAAAGATCAGGAGAAAGGCAAAGTCTTGTACACTAGGACAAGAGCACAAGGTGTGCCTAAGAGTATCTGGAAGAAGGAGCAGCTTACAAATGATAGTAATGATAATAATAATAATAATAAATCAATGTAGTAAAACCCTGTGAGCAATATTAAGAAATGATTTAAAATGAGAAAAAACATATTTTTTTTTCCTATACGAGGCAATGCACATGATAAAGCTTTTCTCCTGTAATCCATTTTTACTGAGCAACTGAATTTCTCAGGAAAGAGTATATGGAGACTTTGACATCGTTATGGACAATTTATTTTATCGATCCAGTTGTAAGCGCAGTGTAAAGCCAAGGTGAATATCCATGGCTATCCAAGTGAATCCCAGGCACCGTTTCAGGCATTTTGCTGTTTCCTAGAGAGACAGCACAAGGTGTAAGTCCAAGTCAACTTCCCCAGCTGTTTGCAAAGGCTGAGGGAAGCTGTGGACCAAATTCCCAAATCTCCGTGGGCATCATGTTGAGATTCCCCACACCTCTCCCTGCCTGACGGCACCCTGATGCACGGTGCTTTTTGGGTGTGCACCACCCGAAAAGTGGGTTTAGTGCTGCTTTTTGTCCAGGGGATGGCTCATGGAAAATGCATGAATAGACCCTCGAAAGACTGCTTCTTCCCAGGCAGGACCCATGCGGCTCATAGGGATGTAAATGCGCAGCACAGAAATGTCAAAAGGTTATGGGATTCTTGACAGCAGCGCAGCTTTCAGCAATCTAGATATTTAAACAAGTAATCCAAAACTCTTGTGCTTGCAAAAGCTACTTTTTAAATTAGTCTCATTAAGTCTTTTTATTTGCATGCCTCAACAAATAGTTGTTTTACGTGAAGAAGATGTTAACAGAGGTTCTCTGCTTTGCTGATTACAGATTTATGATTCTGAATATCTGTTACAATATTTTGTGGTTTTCTATTTCTATTTATGGCTTTTTGGCTTAACCCAGGCCAGTCAAACTCAGCCTCTTGAGTTAGTGGAGGAACTACAGAATATCGCTTAACAGCAAACAAAAGCAGACCTGTATAATAGCATTACGGGTGATTTTAGCAAGTCCTGATCTCTGAGTTGATCAGACTTCTTGGAAGGAAAGCAGTTTTTTCCTGAAAATAAAAGATATGTGTCCACCAAGAGCATCAAATCTTCCTAATATGGACATTTCCATTTCATTTTTATATTTTTTAATAAATGTTCACTGGGTAATAGAGAGTGAGTTCTTGGACACTCTGGCCTATAAACTTCTCAGACAGTCATTCCCTGGCAGTGTTACAGAAGGGTTTATGTTAATTTAAAGCCATGCTGGGAAGCGTGGAGTGTTTATATGCTCTGTTCAGATGTCCTGCCCGCGAGGAGCTGCTGTATCCTCAGCGTAACCTTTTGCCTCTCCGTGGCTGCCTCTCCTCAGCCCTGCGTACAGCTGCCTCTGCTGCACCCAGGCTGGTTTTGCCGTCTTGGTCCACCAATGCCATGAGCATGGGAGAAACCCAATTGTCCTATACCTCAAGGACAGTGTCAATCCCTTGGATTTGTCATCTCCTTTGTCCCTATGGCAGCATGGGGAGGGGTGGGTCAGGATGGACTCAGCATGTCTCCTGAGGGGTTTCCCTTGCCTAGAAAGCTTCCGGGTTGGAAAAAAAAAATAAAAAATCAATGTATAGGAAGGCAAATCACGGGGAAGCAATCCTGGAGGCTTCAGGTGTGAGCAGGAGGCTGCTGAGAACTGCTGCTGGTCCTGGGTAACACCAACCAAAGGAAGGAACTGGGTCTCAGATGTGCATGCCCAGGTGGAAGCCCTCATTAGGGTGTGCCATCTTGAAAGATTGCCTGTGTTCAGGTTTTCAGCTGCAGGGAGGTTTTACAGGCAGTGTGCTCTTACCTCCAGTAACACTGTTTGCATGTTGCTGTTAAGAAACAGCCTACAGTGGTTACTGATGAAAGTTAGTATGTACAGTCAGGAAACCCAACACACCATGCAGTGAGACAGAGGTGGTGATGACCAACCTGAGTTGTAATTCAAACTGAATTGCTATTTCACAAAGGATTTTTAAGTTATGTAATCGTTTGCGAAAGTGAGCAGCAAAAAGCAATAATATCTTCTCAAGGGAAGATAGACAAATTTATGGAAAATGAGGAAACATGAAAGAGAGCCACTGGCTGGATTTATGTGGTCAGGAATAGTTGCTGAGATATCAAATTGTCTGTATGACTTGCAGTTGCAAATGTAGGTTTAGATGGACCATTGCTTCTGGCTCTGACATACCTACGCTTTGGTAAAAAACAATTGCTTCCATAATGCAGGAAGAAACAAAAATGATAAAATCTAACTGCATTGGAAACAAGCTTTCTGTATGAAACTTGTGGTTTGCTGTCCGTTTTGTTAGACTCAATCTTCTCTCCACAGCAGGGCTTTTTTTGGCAGCTCTGGTGACTCCACATTATGTTTGTGTATGTTTTGCCGTAGGGTATAACCTCATTTTGTTCCTAGTTTCGACACAAAGGACAGAATAAGTAAATATGAGTGTATGTAAAGTACACACACACACGCACAAAGACATCCCTAGCAGTAGGTATTTGTGAGATCAGGCAATAACAGATGCTTTTGAGGCACTGTGAGCATCCTCTGGACTACCAACAGCAATTTCCCAGTGTAAATAAGTTTAAAGATTTTAAAGGGCACTTTATGAGACTGTAGCATGCTGTTTTCTGTTATATTAATTTTCTGATGGGATTTCTGTGGCTTTTTGTTTGTTTTTCATGCAACCTGCCTAATTCTTTTCGTGTCAAGCTTTGCTCATGGGTGGGTATTAAGAAAGTAGGGACTTGATTGATCTGTACCCGCTTTCTTAGGGATGTTCAAAGCCCTGACTTCTTGGGTGCCCTTCAGATAAGGTCCTTCTGGTGCCAGGAGGACACGGGTTATGTGGCCACTGGCCAGCAGCAAGCACCATGTGTATAATACTTGCCCAGCAGCTCATCTAGATGTTATGCTCCAACACAGATCTCAGGGTCCATGTGGTACATGGTTGTGTCTTGAGAAGGGAGGGGATTTGTGTTAGCAGGTTTTACTTCAGATAAAGCTGTACTCATACAAGATAGCCTGGAGCTCCCTGTGGAGAACCAAATGTACCCACGTGTACTCTGAATTGTCATGTAAAATATTATGAAAATAACAGGAAGTTTCTTAGGGTGATTGTGCATTAGAGTTGAAGAGTTCTCCCCAAGATACTACACCTTTCCTGTCATAGTACCCCTTAGAGGGATGCTTACGTATACTCATCAGAATACATACGTATTCAACACAGACATTGATTTTGATTCTTTTCTGTTAACCTTTTATTTTTCTGCTAAAATAAAGATTATGAAAGCACATCAACCCATTTCTGAAGATTGCGATACATGCCTTTTTTCCATCCAAGACAATAAAATGTATTACAAGTGCCTTTTTAATGAAAGAGAAAGCAAGGCCTTCACGTCCTGCAACATCTGCTGGGAACATAATCTAAATTGAAAACGTATGCTGTTCTTGTGGGGAGGGAGAGGTCCTCCAGTGACAGGAAGTATCCAGAAAAGTTAATGCTGAAATCAGTAAAAAAATCATGCGTGACAGGAGGAGAATGAACACACAACCTTTCTTTTTCTTTCTACCTTTTTTTTTTTTTTTTTAGGGTGTGGAGATGGCCAAAGACAAGAGAAGAAAGGGGGAAGCTGGGAAGCAGATTATCTGTGTATTGACAGAACTGTTTATTTGCTCCTGGCAAAAATAAACCCCAGTGTATATTCCCTCTAGCGTTTTCATATTTATTAAAATGGAAAGCCTAATCTGTTGCCAAGACCCATTATCCCCTGACTTCAGTCAGACAGTATATCTTATGGAATCAGGGAATGTAGTATTTTTCATGAGGACAAAGGGGAAAAGAGATGTTTATTATTGTAACCTTCCTCTATTTATTAGCATCTGTAACTATCACCAATGTCCAAACGAGGTATCTTGCGTTTTAGCCATAGCGGGACTAAACAAATAATAAGTCAATAACATCTATTGGAAAATAATGAGATCACCTTGTTCACCACCACCTGTGAGGGGGAGGCATAGCTCTGTGATGCGGTGCACAGTGTTTCCAAAACGCTTCTGGTTTTGATGCGTTGTGTCATTTATCTTCATGTTCCTAGGTGGTAAGTATGCCTATTAGTTTGGTTGTACCTGCGCTAAGTTTTGAAAGCATTTCTAATGTGTGCTTTATGCCTTGCCCGAGCTCAAGCATCCTTAAGTACTTCCAGTCTCCTCATAAATACACCTTTGTATTCTGCCTAATATATAAACATCACGACCCATGTCTGAGAATGTTGGGAATTTTATTAGGTTCATAAAGTTTTAGTTGTGGTCTAGCCCAATGGGTCCAAAATAAATAAACACAGAGAGCAAAATGAGTAACAATTTCGTACCTATTTCTTCCCCTCCCCCTGGAGAGTTTCCCCAGGACCTGTGAAGTACTTGCTGCTGTGGTTTCTGTGGCTTGCTATCAAAGTATCTGCAAGGCAGCAAGCAGGAGGCAGTTGCAGAGGCAGAGATGAAAGCTGGGAAAAGCAACTGAAAGACAGCTATTCGGACCTTTCCACTGATTTTCTCAGTCTCCTTCTTCCTTAAGGATGAAGGAAAAATTGTAAATAATTATGAATGATTTGTGGCAGCTATGTTCCCTTATAGTGCTGCTCTTAATGAAGCTACTTCCTGGGGAAAGCACCCCCAGCCCTCCAGATGGAACGAGTAAACAACCAGCACTGCAGATGGAGATATCTCTCTTAGGGTATTGTGAAACCTAGCTCTTGGACTGAGGTCTTCAGCCTGGAGTTGCCCTTTCCCTGGCTCTGGACACAGGGCCACTGACGCTCCTCCCTGCAGCACAGTGCTTGCTTTGCTTATGGGATTCATCATTAGCAGCTGTGGTGGAAGCAATGGTCCAGAAAAGAAGCTTTCAATGACACCAACAGTTTCAACCAAGCAATATGTGAGTGTGGACTTTGCTTCAGAAGATTATGCTCCCTAGGTATTTCAGGCACCTCTCTCAGCAAAGCCACCATACTCAGGACGTAAGCTGTACATAGGACAGAAGCTGCTGTTCTTGATCTCCTTGTGGAAAGATGTTGTATTATCATGAGGCAATGCCAAGTACCATGAAACCACCATGCCCTTTAAAACGATTCTGTTGTAAGCCTCAAACCTGTCAGAAAAGTACAACTGAACAGACTTTTTAAAACCAAGGGATCAGCCAGCCAAAGCTCACACGGGAATCAAAACAATGACTTAGAGCAGTTACAAAGTTAAATACGAGTTGTTTTCAAATCTGTTGCTGGAGCGCCAGTGCCAGAGGTACCAATTTTGCAGGAAGAACAGTGAGGTAAAGCTTTAAAGATCAAGCCCTGAAGAGCTTTCTGCTTGTTTATGTGCACTGCACTCATTCTGCTTCAAGGTTATAGGAAAATTATTTCTGGAATGTGGCAAATGGCATAATACACGTTACAGATCCCTTTCTTAGTCAGCTGCAAAGCTTGTGCTGCCTTTGGGGGAGAGGGATTAGAGGCAACTTTTTATTGTTCAAGATTTTTTTAGGACAGATAAAAAACTCAGCTGCAATTACAACCAAGCAAGACTGTATTAATTTTTCTATCACCTTCTTGACTCACAGCTGTGCATATGCCAATTAGAGCTGGTTGGAAGATTTCCAGCAAATCAAATTTTTTTTTTGGAAAACTCTCCACAGATTGTAGGGTCCAAGATGCTAGGGCTCTTGAAATGTCTTGGATTTGACAGACTTCAGCAAGTTCAAAGGTGAATTCCTGGGAGCCAAGAAGGAGCTGTGCAGCCCTTAACTCCTGGACAGATGCATCTGCAGGGATCCACGTGGATGTTTCCATTTCAGCTGAGGAATGAGGAGCCCACTTGGGTAAGCTCTTCTGGAAAAAAAATGGTATATACAGGTCTAGTATATGGACCAGCTTCAAGAGGGGAATGGATGGACACAGATCCCAGGTGGAGGTAGGTGATTTGTTTCATTAGAGTGTAAATGTTTGCTGGACCTTAAGTGCGCATCTGGTTGATTTCTGCTGTCTCCTGCTCCTTCTGCTGGTTCCTGGGATGTTCATGTTTGGGCACCTGGCTCCTCACAGGCATTACAGAGGGAAGCCAAACTCTAAGGTCAGAGCTATGCAAACACCACCCAAGGTGTTGCTGGTCATGTTGTCTTTGGATTTGGAGACCATGCTGCTCACAGCCTGGACCTACATCCCAAGGACTCCTGCCTGGCACCCAGTTTTCCATGGGAGGAAAACTGCCTGCTCTTGGTGAGCGTCTGGCTGTGGGTTCCCACCTCTCACATAGACATTGCTAAAACCTTTTGTATCTCCCACACGTTTTTTCCCCTTTCATTTTTTTTTTTTTCAATGCAAGTGCAAAAGCCCAAAATGACTAACTTTCCTTCCAAGGCAATGACCACAAAACAGAGAATCAAAGCCACAGAAATGCTTTCTTTTAAAAATTACTCACATTTCATCAAACTTTGCTTATACCAAGGTGACAAGGCCAAACCCACTGATGGTTCAGCTATGTGGCCTGAGAAATGCAACGGTATTAACAAAGTCTACATCTACAGATGTACAGCGACACTTTTCATCTTTGTTAAAATACCATATTGTTACTCCATTCCTAGGCTGTCAGCATCCCTTCTCACTGGCCCTTCTGCCTGTCTCACTGTAAATTAGGCACATGTTGCCAAGCTCCATACAGCTGTATGAGCTAAATATTCACTCCAGAATGTCTCTGAGATGTGGGGAGAAATGCTTCTTTGCTCTTCCTTTTCCAGAAGGCTAGCTGAATCTCTCTATTGTGCAAGTCACTTTTTCTTTCATTAATAATGCTATATTTCATTTCATCTCACTGAGCGACAGTTGTAGGCAGCTTCCCAACACTTGTACTCTTAAAAAGGGAAAACAATGCAAAGAGAGGATGTCCCTGGAGGCAGACCATACCCTGTCCCAGCTGCTCACACATGCAAGACAGATTTTTTGAGCACAACAGTCAGTCGGGATGCGGACTGCTCCTCTTTGCCTTGCAAGTATTTGGAAACTCAGCTTCAGCTGCTGCAAAGGTATTACTGGTTCTGAGCATTGGCATTTAAGGACTGGGTTTTTGCCTGGATGAGTATACCAACAGTCAGCGGTGTGACACACTCAGAGGTGTGATGCATGTCCATGCCTTCATGGGGTAATATGGTTTGAAGAGAGAGGATGATTTCTTTTGTCCTGTCCTGACTGGAGCTGGATGGTTTCTGGCTGATGAAGAGGAACCAGTGCAGAGGGTGAGCAAGGTCTGGCCAGCAGTTTGTTGTTCTGATTTTGGCTGTTTAGCAAAAAACAAACAAACAAACAAACAAACAAACCCTCAGTAGGCCAGCAGAAAGCTCAGCAGTTAGGTACTTGCTCAACATCTGTGTCTTCAGAGTATCCTCTGTTTGAAATGGATGACATTTCAGAACGTATAGCTTGCACAACAGCTGGCAAAGGCAGCACTCAGGCTATTAGCAATGGCTGCAAGACATGAACAAAAATAATGACAGCCATAAAAACCAGAAAGACTTTAAATTCTGCAGAGAAGTGGAGGTCACCAGGGTCTGTGTGGTGCAGGATGCATCCCGTGGGAGCCAGAACTGAGCAGGGAGAGGCAGGAAAGGCATGAGATGCTTGGCACAGCAGTTCAGCTCTGCCCTGGGGATGTGCCAATGCTGAGCATCCAGAAGCAGAGTGGTTGCACAGTGGGTCCTTTGGCTCTGGCATGAGCATATGTCCGATGTTAGTGTCATCCTTCTCACTAGCAGGCAGGAAATCTTGGAGATATTGGCTCTTCCAGAGGCTTGTAATGACGGAGAACTTTCTCCTTCATGAAGGCAGTGTCTTTATGAAGCAACAACCAGAGAAAATGCCTACAGTTGTAGGCATTTCAAAAACATGCTGTGAAAAATATGAACTCCATAGTGAATTTGGAGCAGTTTGGATGAAAGTATGTCTTTGCCATTGAATACTTTATATCAGCCATTATAGCTATGAGAAGAAGCTCTAACATACTGAAAGATGTTGCCCATAGAATATATACAGTGACCAAAGGGTGGATTTGTGTTTAAAGCAACAGACTAAGATTCAGGAGGAAAGGATCAGCTGCTGACCTCTCTGCAGGCTTCCTTTATGCCTCTTTCTCTATCTATGCAATAGGGAAGCAGTACCTAGGGGAATGTAGGGGTTGGTGTAGCCTTACAACTAATTGTAAGATTTAATTTGCAGTTCTGGTGAAACAAGCATTTATCAGAATCCCAGTGATAAAACCTGTTGAAATAGCACATGGATGATAAAATGATGGGAACAGCATTTTTGGAGAAGTAGAAATCATGTTCTGTAAGCAAAACAGAATCGATCAATAGCTGTCATGTCATTATCTCAATGTGCTGAAAACAGAGGTGCTGTATATCACAGAAGAAGTATGTCAGAACCCTTTCATTTGTATTTGTATGTTTATTCTTTTATTTAGTGATTAAATTATTAAAATATAGGGAAAAAATGGAAAGGATATCTGGATGTCATCTGGTCCAAACCCAGGCTGAAAGCCAAGCTGACTTCAAAATGAGATGAGGTTGCCCAAGGCCTTGTTTCGTCCAGCTCTGAGCATCTCCAAGCATGGGGATTCTGTAGCCTCTCTGGATGACCTCTTCTGGTGCTCAGCTACACCCATGAGAAGAATCCTTAGCCTTCCTTCTCTCAAAATGCAGGTAAGACAAGACATATTTCCTGATTTCCACAAAGCCCAGGTGTAAGCTGAACACTCTTCAGGCTTTTTAAAATGCAGGTTGGTGTGCATGTGCCTGGAGACAGACTTTTACTTTCTAGAGCTTGGCATACTCTCATGTTGAGCAATTCCTGGAAATGGCGTCTTTCTGCTCGTTTTTGAAACGTGATTTTTTTTTTCCTTCTGATTGTGTTGGTGGTTGTTTGTTTGTTTGTTTGTTGTTGTTGTTTTCCCAATGATAATTCAATTGCAATTAGCTGCTTGGTTTGATTTATTTGTTTGTTTATTTTCTTATTGGTTTGTTTTTACTGTGACATTTGGTCAGAAAATTTACCTGATTTTGCTTAAACAATTGACAATAGGAAGAAATCACTTTCACTGTAACGTAAGACAAACTGTAGACCTGTTACTCTGACAGTTGTAGGCCTGTGTATAAATTCTTCAAGTAGGAAGAACTATGAAGTGTAAGACAGTATTGGAGATCATATATAACAACCATTACGGAGTGGGTAGGGTAAGAGTACAAGTAATACTAGTTCACTAGGTTTGAGTAGCTGTTACTGGCATTTTGGGTCAACCTAGCTTTAGCAGGCTGAACAGAAATTACAGGATCAGAAAATAATCAGGGATAAAAGACACAAATGAAATGAGACCATTTATGAGCAAAACTTTAGCAGAATGGGTGTGATTAGTAAGTATTCAATAAAGACATTTTTAATCTTGTTTCAAGTAAGTGAAGATGGGTATGATCATATCCAAATTCCTTCCAGTAATTAAGATATTTCATATTATTATATTATTGGTGAATATGGTAAAAGAGCATTCTGGTCCCTTGATCATGCTCCTTTTACTGGAATCACTCTTCTTTTATTTGCCTTGTAGTTTTTATCAGTCTTTCAAGGAGAGCTTTTGTGATGTGGTAAAAGGATGGTCAGAATCTGAGATGTAGTGATTGGGTTTTTGTTGTTTTTTGTTTGCTTGTTTGTGTTGTGCCCTCTCTCTTCCCCCCATTCAAAAGGGAACAGCGTACACTCTCTCTTTAAGGTCTACAGATATGAACACACTTTATGCTAAATACCGAGTAATCCTGGTAATTTTTTGACAAACTGCATCAATTCCTGTTTCTGAGGGCATCAGTCATTAGCAAGTTTCAGGATGCTAGTCAAGTGGCAACAGCATGGGGCAAAGTAAAGTTTCTTGTGTCATTTCCATTGGCCTTCAATCACAGGTTGTGAGTGCATTACTTCTGGTCATGAATTTTGTTATGTAAAAGGTTGTCAGATATTTTGGGACTTGATGATGATTTATGTTTTCTGAAAAGCATAGAGCTTTTAGACAGTTTGGTTGTTTGGGGCTAGAGGAGCTAATGGAGCAGAGAAGACACAGATTTGGGGAAAAAGCTGAGAGAGATATGGTCTGCATATGAAGAGGACAAGCTACTGGCACAAGAATTATAATATTATGGATAGCTATATAAAATACCAGATGTGGAGAAGTGGGATGCTAAAAAAGCCAACGAGATCTCGGTGGGAAGCTTTTGGCATGTCAACATTAATGATCGAGCAAGACACCATGAGAAAGGAGATTTTTTTTCCAGGAACAAAAAAACAGGGATGTGGTTGCTGAAAGCAAGAATTCCAGGAGAGGGAAGGGGGAGATAATGTGTCAGATAAAGATGTACAATGCAATTCTGGAAAGCTTAAGCCTTAAAACATTTGAGTGAGGGTGTTCCAGTTTAGAAGTCATTGTGTTAAGGATAATACCCTAATCAAGAGAATACTGAATAAAATGGGAAGTAATTGCGTTGTCCCACGGCACACTCCAATACTATTGTCATAATGCAGCAGAGTACCTTTGGTCAAGAAACTGGGTCAGGAAGTCACTTTTGAGGACGTGGTGTGCCAAACTTAGAGGAGGGATACATTTATCATCCATTAGCAGGAAATTGTGATAGTTCTTGTATTTTACAGGCAGCTACATATAGACATAGCTAGAATAAGCAGAATGTCTTCTACCAGTAGCAAACCACTGAAGGGATATATTGGCTTATTTGTAATTCTCCCTAATGAAATACTATAGGGATATTTTTGCTGGGATAACATTGGCCCCATTGCACTCCGAAATGCTGCTTCTCTTTGGAATAAGAATCCAGTTATTACTGGGTATGTTTCTAATGTATTTAAGCCAGTCACTCTTCCCACACTCAAATACTGCAGCTCAACATTTTTGGTAGTAGCTAGTCAGATGTGTTATAATTATGAATCAGACATTGGTTTTAAGGCTTGCAGACCTTTCTCATAAAGCTTTAATTTCCCCAACCATTTGCAATATTCATACATCTATCACTTTCACAACGTATCTAGACAGGGTACCACCAACTACCAGGGCTGTGCCAGTCACAATGCAGTGCTATGTCTGTGAACTGTACCTTATTAAACCCTAAGTAGTACTTGACAAGTCACTGGCACACAATCCAAGTCTTTCCTATTTATCAGGGGTGCAAGCGGTTTGTGGTCAGTCAAAAGTTTAAATGGCTCTCTGGAAGAGCATTTTTATACATTTTTTACATGGTTCTTTTACAGTGAGACACTCCTCAGTCTGAAGAGAGTGATTTATATCATCAGCAAATGTCCGGGAGCAGTATGTAGCAGTCCCGCCAGTCTGACCTGAGTGCAATAATTCAGTAATCTTCAGCACAGTTATGCATGTGCTTATGAGTGGTTACGGGAAGGGAGCATGGGTGTGCTTCAGGTAGGGCTTCCTTTCAGTTGAAAACATATTCTTGTATTATGTTCAAATATCAGGTACTTTCGTTTTCCAGGAGTTCATTCCAAGGATATGTTATTGCCATCCATAACCCAGCATTGATTTCACTTTGACATAGATTCAGGAGTTTGCATTAATTTATTACTTTCTTATGCCAATTTACCTTTTCTCACTCTGTCCTTACGCTTAGTTTTTTATGCACGCTGTCTCAATAGTTCAGCTCCTTTTGATGTAGCCTCATGCTTATTGCATTTTAGACCTGAATACCAAGTGTCTCTAGAAATCTAGACAGGCTTTTATCATGCTTCTCTTCTTAATGGCACTATCCCAGGACTTTGTCTATACAAGCAACTATCCCTTTCCAGGTGCTGCAGTAGCCTTGTCATTTCCTTTGGAATATATTGGGTGTAGTAGTGATGCCAAAAGGAAGTCTGCGGAAAGATCACCATCCAAAAGGCATAATAAAAGTAGTTAACTTGGCGCCATCTGGGTGTAGAAGAATATGCCAAAAACCATTTGCGGCATCTAAAAGGGGAAAAAAACTCGGGCATTCATCTTGGAAAGATGTTGTCCACTGTGGATAGGCCGGTGCTTCTCTCAAGCACTTTGTTTAGTTGATTTAGGTCAAAATATATGCTGACTCGTCTGTTTTTGCTAAGGCCTTATAACCACTGGTAAACACCATTCAGCGGGTTTGGCTATTTCTTCTGTAACACTGACAGCCTTGGACTGTCTGCTCCTGCTCTTTGCCTAGGAAGCGCTGAACTGAACTTGTGACTCTCTAGGCACTGTCAGTAACTGCATTGCATTGTGTCTTTGGGAGATGAGCTTAATGGCCCTATTTCCTCCAGCGCTTTTGTATTGTTTTCTTTTGGCTGATACAGAAATGCCATTGCTGTGTCTTACTGAACAGTTAGTTTTTGAGCCCCTGGAAAGAAACACAGTGCTCTCAATGTCCTGTAACATTGCACATTACTACAGCTCTTACTGGCACTTATGAGTTCAGGTGACCCAGTCCCTTGTTATTTGATTTTAACCAGTTCTTTCCCATGTCTCATTTCTGAATGCTATCACTGTGCCTCCCCTCAGGGACTTTCTTTTTGTTTCTCCATTGCCTTCAGACACAGAAGACAGCTTTCTACCTATTTATTGTCTTATTCCAGTCTCCAAAAGTCTGAGAGGACCTTAATCAGCTTTTACCACCCCATTTACTTCCCTTCATTCCTGCTATAGCAGACATCACCAGTGCTCAAAGTCTCTGTTGACCAAAGCTCTCCTGTATCTCCCTAGGATGTCCTTCTTCCAGTAAAATTCTGTCCCACCATAGCAAAAAATGGAGGCATGAGGGCTCATGACGAGATATGTGGTGGAGAGCACTCAGGAGAGCCTTCACTAGTTGTACATTGGTTGTGATCTATTTGGGATGGTGGCTCACAGGCTTTTCAGAATGACAGAGGGACACAGTAGGTGTGATGTTGATTGTGTATTTTCAGCTCTGTCAGATGATAGCTAACCAGGACACAAGGTCCTCAAATATGTGTACATTTTCTCATAATTTTCCCTGGTAAAGAATTAATTCATGTTGCAAAGAATAACTCTAAAATTTCTCCCTTTCCCTCCTGTCTATTCCTACCCCATCATCTCACCTGCAGTTTTTTTGAGGAGGGTATAGAGCAACCTCTGCAGCCAGGTGACTCTGTGCATGCACAGGCTCTTCATTCTTTGTCCCATCTGAGCAGGCAAGAACATTTAAGCAGCCACAACAAGAGAAGGGCTATAACTGGGAAATTTACCCTGCACAGAGGTGAGAAAATTATTGTCAGTCTGCATGCTTTTGGCTGAAACTTCATAGCCAATAGGACAGCCAAAAGCCAAGAGCTTTCATAGACAAAATGTAGCATTTTTCAAAAGTGAGAGTTGATACTGCTTGTCCAGAGCAAGGGTTTTGGTTTTAAGAAATCATCACACTCCTTTAAAAACATCAGGCCTCGCTCTCATTTACAGACATTTAGAATTTAAAATCATTCTTGAAAATGTTAACTTAAACTTCTGCTGGTATACAAAAGATGTGACAAATTCATTTGACCCTTGGAACTGAAATTTTCTTAAATCTCCAAATCACATATTCACATCCTGCACACTTCATATACCTCTGTTAAGCACTTTCAGCTGGACATGTCGATGAGTAAGGAAAGTAAGACTTTAACCTATTTATGCACATCTATGTTGCTACCCATATACACGATTAAGAATTACACAGGCTAGTATATACCAGCATATTATTGTTAATTCTGCCTGTGTGAGCCTGCAAACTAAGATGCTACTGTAGGCAAGTAGAAAATGTAAGCACAAGAGAGGAATTTCCTTCCAAGAGATGCACATAGGAAACAAAGGAAAACTAGGAAATCTTAGCTAACAATTATTGGGATCTTTTCCTTCTCCTCCTTCCTTCTTCTGCTACTTAAATGTGAGAAAAAGAAACAAGAAAAAGGTTTTAGTGACCTCTTTCCATTCCTGAAACTCATGCATATACCACAATAAGCTACTCTGAGAGCAGTGTGCTGTAAGTAATTTCATATAAGAGATGATTTAAAGGAAGTGCATACTTTTCATGTTTTATACATTTCCAAAAACATCAGTTGTTCATTTGTAGCTATTTGCCTGCTCTGCACAATTAAAATTGCAAATTAAATGAATGGAAAGGAATAAAGTGCCCTTTCCCTTTCCCTTTCCCTGTCCCTTTCCCTTTCCCTTTCCCTTTCCCTTTCCCTTTCCCTTTCCCTTTCCCTTTCCCTTTCCCTCTCCCTTTCCCTCTCCCTTTCCCTCTCCCTCTCCCTCTCCCTCTCCCTCTCCCTCTCCCTCTCCCTCTCCCTCTCCCTCTCCCTCTCCCTCTCCCTCTCCCTCTCCCTCTCCCTCTCCCTCTCTTTCCCTTTCCCTTTCCCTTTCCCTCTCCCTCTC
>CM021734.1:50847990-50859737 GCA_011075105.1 Heteronetta atricapilla | reverse complement strand
CCCTCTCCCTCTCCTTCTCCCTCTCCCTCTCCCTTTCTCCCCCTCTTTCATTCTTTTTTTTTCTCTCTTTCTCTCCTTCTCAGTTTCTCTTCCTTCCTCTCTTTCCTCCTTCTGTCTTTCCTGTGAATGTAAGTCATGTCACTCTTAATGCTATCAGATGAATCTGTGCATGTGGACAAAGAGCTCAATGTTCAGACAACATGCAGTTACTTGATACACAATGAAATGTAACTGTCCACATCCTATAAAACACATGGCTGTTAGACGCATAGCCAGAGGGTGACTTGGGCTGTCATTTGAGGATATTGCCCAGGTACCTCTACCTGGCCTGTCCTGGTGCTTTTCATGGAAATGGCACATGCAAAGGGCTTCCCTTTGCTGAAAATACTCTTGATGCTCTCTCATTCAGGATGTGGGGCTCTGAGTGCCTCTGAGACAAGGGATTAGCTAAAAAAAGACCACGGAATATTCTTTTATCTTGACTGAACTACTGAGTGTTAAAAATCTTTAAATGTGTGGTAGACCCTTTTGGTAGAGCCTAGCTGTACAGTGAATTTTCACATCACCAAAATGCAGTGTGTTGCTCTCAGAAACCCTCTGGGGATAGGAGATGGGATTAGTTTGCTCTCTGATCCCCTCTAATTGATATTTATAATTCAAATGAGGGGGTGCTTTTAAAGGATTGCTCTCAGATCACATTTGGTCACAGTGATGGTTAATCTTGGTATTGATAGTTGTCTAGGCATTTGTATTTTCTATCTGCTTTTTCTCTTTAGCACTCATGTTAAAGTTTTGAGGGGTCACTGATTTTGGCACACATGCTTTTTCACTTGATTATGTCTCTTGACTTATGGGCTAACATATGTTTCTAAATCCTAAAACATTTTAAAGAGGTACAGGTAGGTTTAGATATTTATCTGGAAGTATTGGAACAATAAGAGAATAACCAGTAAAACCTTTTTTTTTTTTTTTTTTTTTTTTTCTCATTACGGTTTTCCAGTTAGGGCCTGGCTTTGCAGGAGGCGTCGTCTAGTCCTCACCCCTGTAGAGAGGAGTGGTGCCGGTGTCGGTCCCGTGCAGTTTGAGGTTTTCACCAAGAGGTGGTGCTAACAATTACCACATTCAAAACGAAATGCTTGTAAAATCTCTATAATCTATTTGCGACCTAAATTAAAGGTTTTATGTGGGCATGTGCACTTATGTAGTAGTATGATGTCCTTGTATTTATGAGCTGTGTAATTGTACGTTTAGTCCTTTTTAAGCATAGGAAAGCCACACTATAATGTGTAATTATAACCTTGGTAAGTATAACACCATTAAAGTCAGAATAAGTGGTGTGCGCAGCAGAGCGGTGATAGGGTGATGACAGAGTGACATGCTATAACCAGTACAGTATAATAAGAAGAATCTTGTTGTTCCTGCTATTAAACACACTGCTCTCTGTACCAGTTAACTTTCAGTTCCCCGGGAGGAGGGAAAAGATGCTAAGCCTCAGAAGAGCGCTGGCTGTGTCTGTATGGGCAGCATGTGCTGGACATTCACCCAGATGCTGGCATGAACCAGAGGCATCAGGGTGCTGGAGGGGGCAGAGCCTCAGGAAGTCCCTGCAGCCCTGAGGACAGCTACAGTGAACAGCAGCACCATGGAGTGACCTTACTGGGGTGCCTACCTTGGGGTCCTGCTGCAAAACAAGCCCTCCTCTCTGCGCCGAGCACCCTGCCTTGCCTCAGTGGGCAGGAGGATGTGCCAGCTGGAGGGAGAGAAGCTGTACCCAAGGGAACCCAAACTTTGACTTACTTCCTCAATATCACTGCCGGCAGCAGATCCCAGCCTCACCTCTGTCCTGGGGAGCTTTTACTTGTCTGGTACCAGTGGGAAGCTGGTTGCTGAGTGAGAAGTGAGTACCAATTAGCATCACTGAGGAAAGTAATAATCTCAGTGTGGGTATGTGGCATAAACTGCACTGCAAATTGAAATACCCTCTAAAAACAAAACAAAACAAACAAACAAACAAAACCCTTCCAGAGAGCTCTGGACAGCCTTTTACCAATTAAATCCCACCTTGCAAACGCTTTTATGTAGGATCACAGAAGAAACCTTTAAAAAGGTCCTTATGGCATTTCTGATGGAGACAAGTCCCAGGGCTGGTTTGGGGTAGCTGGTCCAGTGGTTCTGTTGTTGCTTTGGCAGGAGCACATTACTAATCTGAAAGCTGTTGACAGTTTTCTCAATGATGCTTTTTTTCCATGTTTGTGTTTTGTATTTTCTGGCTGAGTTAGCCCATATCCTGTAAACTTTCTTATTGTGCTTCGTACTCATTACAATGACATCTACTGTGGAAGGGAGAGAGAAAGCTTATTAACCACAGGCTCGCCTCCTGCTGACTGCAGTCAGAGATGGCCTGTGACAGCACTTCCAGCAGATGTTTCTGCTTTATAGATCAATGGAAACTTTACACAGATATTTCCTTCTTCAGTCCAAAAGCAAATGCCAGCAAGTCTGAGATCCAGTAACTTTGTGCTGGACACCAAGAATTTTATTTGCTTTATTATACTTCTTATACACACACAAACTAGCTACCAGAAAGTTGTCTTTAACATTGTTTTTAATGGCATCTCTGGCAGGAATGAAGTTGCTGTCCACTTCTGGAGAGCAGCCTGGCTGCCTCTGCCCGCACATGGAGCATCAGTGGAAGCTGGAGCCCAGCAAAGATGGGCACATGCAAGTCACAAACCATCAGCCCTCATCCCAGGGTGGTATTTTCTGGTTCTGAGTCTCCATGTACCCTGTGGCACAGATCTGTATTTCAACGGGTAGAAGAGAAATGTGCTATTATATCCAAACAAAGGGGGAAAAATTCATCTTTCTTTCTTCAGATTATCTTTTGGCTTTGTCTAGAGGGGTCTGACTGGAGAAGAAGAGAGATGGGGAAGAAGGGAAAGGGAAGGGCTAACATCTGTGTCCCTCACTGTGCACACAGACAGGAGCAAATGACTTCAGCACAGCACTGCTTTTTGGTGATGTTTTTTGATGTAGCAAATGTCTGTAGGAAAATGGAAATTCAGAGAGACATCCCTCAGTGATAGAAACCTTTACATCAACTGTCCTGTCAAACAAAAGCTAAGTTAGTAGGATTTTTTTTTTTTTTTTTTTTTTTTTTTTTTTTTGTAGCAGCAAGTAACAAAAAAAGATTTCCAGTGACTGACTCCCATAAAGAAGATGGATCTTCCTTCAGTTAGGTCAGGCCAGATAGGCCAGATCTGGAGATACAGGTCCTGTATTGTTTAGAGATCTGCATATTTGCTGGAATATCTGCATGGGGAAATGTCTGTGCTCTCTCTGGGCATTATCAATTCTCAAAAGGCATCTCTCTTTTGAATGTATTGCTGCTTTCCACCTTGGGGAGAATGATGAGAAACAAGTGGACCCTAGAAGTACAAGTCCTGGCTGGGCAGTAAGCAAGGTTTCCTATAATTCAGTTGGCATTCCTGTGCTGGCCAGAAAGCCTTTGAGGCAGTGAAGTTTGGGAGAGGCTGATTACTTTCAGTGCCTGGCTTTTAAATGCCTGCTATTGTGTCAAGCAGCAGTCAGTCCAACTAGGTCATGCCAGAGACTTGTAAATGAGCAGTTCCCTACCTTGTCCTTTCCCAGCTAAGCTTCATTACAGTAATGACATGGAGGTTAGCACTGAGATTAGAAAGGATAAAAATGCTTATAAATTGCTTGTTAATCAAAGTAACCACTATCATCCAATTTACATCTGAGGAGCCTTGTTCTTAGATGGCTTCTCCTGTCTTCAGCGAGCAGCCCCATGGCACTGGGCAGTAGCAAAACCATTCATTTCTGGCTGGTTTATGTTGTGGGGAGCTCTGATTCAGGCTGTTGTGGATGTCCTTGCTCGTCAGAAATACTATGGGCACACTCCTCATCTTCCCTTGTGCCTGGTGTTTGGATGAGATGCTGGTTCTTCTGTATTCATGTCCAGACAGAATGATTATTTCACATGCCTGCTGACCCACCTCTGTTTTCCTGCACAGACAGGTACACACAGCATCACTTCCAGGACATGGGAGCAGCTCTCAGGATGCCCCACTGTGTTTTATTCTTGGCATCTCCCTAAATATTTCTTCATGCACCAGCAAGCCCCTGATGCCTCTGAGATCACTTTCTAATAGCAGAGGCATTCTCAGTTTCTCATTTCTTTTCAATAAGATGTCTGCAGCTGACAACCCATATGCTCCTCTTGTTATTCTGTAATGTAGAAGTACTAAATGCAGATCTGATTATCCCTCTGCCTCCTTTTTCAATAGGTGCTTTATTGTGTTGACAGCATCACTCACTGCCCATTGCGTTGGTGTAAAGGGAGCCTGCAGCTGTGTGTCTGGGGCTTCACTGCAACATGTTTAAAACTCCAGATCATGTTTACTCTTACATTAAGTGTGCCACACTTAGTGCACCTAGCGCTCAGATGAGTCCCTTGTTTAGTGGTGCTGTCCCCTGCTAAGGCTCTCTCTTGAGAATAAAAAATCTCACCTGCTCCCAGGACAAGTTTGTCAAGCTCTTTTAGCAGAGGCAGTAGGTGGCAAAATGTCCTTTCCAGCCATGACGAGCCACCAGGAGGTGAAGACATGAAACCTTTGACACTCAAATACCATAGGCAAAACCTCATTCGTTATTGCGACACACTTTTGTTAGCATCTGTGAGACATAAACTGGTGTTCTTGGGATGACCTCACCATCAAGGAAAAGTCCAAGGGCTTCTCAGTTTTTTACTCACTGTCTTGGTACCTCTGGGCTGAACTTCGCCAATCCTTTGATTAACTACCTCAGATCCCTTAGTGAGACCAGCACCTTATGATCTTATCTGCACAGACACACTTTCAAGTCTAGTAGGTGGATCTAGCACAAGTGTACTTTCCCTGTTCTATGTTTTGAAGGATATTTGTCCTTTCATACCCATCTGTGCTGGAGTAACCAGAGTGATGTTAGGCTTAGTCCTGGTATCTCTCTACTCATTTTCTGTGTTCATTTTAATCCTAGTCATGTTATTTCTGTTATACAAAATGTGTATTTTTATTTGTTCAGCTTTAGGCCAACACTATTGTTGTTGTTGTTTGTTTGTTTTTCAGTCTTCTGCAGAGCCATACTATTTTTCTTCTGATCAACACTTCATTTACACCATCAAAAATGTAATGCATTCATTCAAATCATCAATGCCATTGGACTTCCAATCCCCACGAGTAAGAGGTGTCTTCTCCTTTGTCAAATGAGCGCATATGTGTATACTCCATTTGTGCAGTAGTACCCGCCAAAGCCTTGTATCAAGCACAGGAAAGCATTTGGCATCCACCACCTCCCCAGAGGCTTCTCCCCTCAGAGGGGAAAATTTCCACTTTCCCATATTACATTCTTTCAATAATGTACATAAATGAGGCTATTTAAGGTTTCACTGTTTTTTTGTTCTTTTTTATTATTATTATTATTTTTCCCTTCTGCAAAGCCTATGCACTCACAGCTTCTTCATCTTTCTCTCCGTTTCCTTGCTTCTCCTTCCTTCATTTGGTAAGACCTGCGTTTTAGCCATTAACACCCTGTTTCCTGTGGTTTTCCTTGTAATGTTAGCGTTACTCTTTCTGGCACTCATCTAGTGCTTGAACAGTCCAAGGCGAGCTTATGATGGATGTGGCTGCTTTTTCCAAATGCCAGCTGTCTGCTTGGTTTCTGTTAAATGCCACAGCAGGGATATCTGCATATGCAGTTTCTCCTGGATTCAGGCTCTGAGAAACCCTCTGAGCGAACCTCTTCAGATGGGGCCTGGGGATTTCTGGGTGGCCAGAGCATCATCAGCTTCAGTCCTGGTATCTGCTGGGATTCCCAGGCTTCCTCCTTCAGGACTCCAGTCCAACCCCCACAGCTCAACAGCAGCTCAGCACTCTGAAAATGTAAGGGGTGTTTGCCAAAGGGGCAGAGCTGGCCTCAGGGTTTCAGTGGGACAAGTTGCCCTGACATGTGCTAATGCTTGAGTGCTCTGTTCATCTCCCACGAGTGCCCTGGGTGCCTACCGGCAAGGCTGGCCTTGGGATTGAATCTGGGGTTGAAAAAAATGAGTTAGCTTCTGCATCTGTTCTTGGGCTAACTCTGCAGTGGAGCAAATGTTTAGTGCCGTTATAAAAAGGTCCTGCTGTCACTCAGCCACTGTTGTTACAAATGAGAAGTAGTCCTGACTAAGTTTTTGGCTAAATGACAGTAATAACTGTTAGCTTCCCACACTTACCTTTTTTTTAGACAGTTAGGGAATGAGAACTTCTGGATTATTAAATGCTGCAGTGGCACCTCTCTGGTTATTCACTCTTGTAGCATGCACAAAGCAGAGATGATAAAGGCTGCCCTTACAAGCTTCTCTCAAACACATTGGCATCTCATCCCATACTGTTCTTCTTGTGGCACTGATTTTGTGGCTCCAGTGGACTTTGGAGAGGAGACCTTGGTCTGCCATGCTACTTGGTGGCTCTTCTGGTAGCTAGGCCCTGAAATAGGCAAGCCTCAGCCTCTCGGTGCTCAGCAGTTGATCAGAGATGTTCACCAATGTGAGGAGGACAGGGACCTGGGAACCTGCAGAGGTGAGACAAATACCAGAAAATGGACAGAGAGGCAAGACTGACTTTGAGAGAGGGTGCTGGGGCTCTGTGCTGCTAAATTGGCTGTATCTAGAAGGGAAAGAGAGGGACAGACAAATCTGCATCTTAAAAAAAAATATGGATTTCAGTACAGGACCAAACACTTTTGACCAGAATTGTGCTCCTGCTTCTGTCACTGGCCACTGTTTGCTCTGGATAGGAGGCCCCCTTTTGCCATGCCTCTGCTGCCTCATCTGTAAAATGAAGATATCAGTCCTAATCCTCCTTATAAAGCACTCTGAGACTCACTGGCAAAGGAGCTGTGGAACTGCAGAGCTAAGTGGACTGAAATGGCTGTGTTATTTTTGCTGAAGTTTACAGCTTCTCAAAAGCCTGAGCTAACTGAAGCAGTAGTTAGACAACAGGAGAAATAACTGGGTCAGGAGCTATATTTATGAACAACGGCAGGGTCATATTACTCACTGTGAATAATTTATCTGACAAAGACATATAGTTTGCATAATTTTCTTAAAACAATGTACTGTAAATATTGCAGTCTGCTGAATAAATTGGGAGATGAGTCAATGGGATTTGGTTAAGATCCAACAACTTTCTGAATTATGGAATTCCTTATTCCCAGATACTTGAACAGCACCAGCTGCAACGTGAGTAGGTTCCCACTCACTCCAACTGGAAGTTCCCTTCATGAAGTGGATTTAAGTACTGGCTCAAAGGGGTTGGCAGTAATCTGGCCTTTCAGGGATCATGGGCTACTTGGCTGCTGTTGTGGACAGTGCCCCACCAGGTCTTGCTTGTCACAGTAAAGCTTGTTCTGAAGAATGGGGGCTTGTGGTAAAACCTTGCCTTTTTCTCTAGATAGCTAAATGGCTCATGGACTGGCCTTTTTGTGACACTAAAACTCAAACATTGCAGAGTAGCATTTGCTTACATGAACATTTCTGCTCACAATGGACTTTTGTGAACAGCACAACAATTAGCATTCTTAGGGCATTATTCTGAGTATAACTTAGTATCCTTGAAAACAATCAAATTCTGTGTTTGTTAGTTCTTGAACCCTCACTGTCTTCTAGCTAAATAAACCTTTGTGGCAGAAGTAGTGCTCAATGGTATCTGTTTGAATGAAGAGCCTTTCTAGTTTCTGAATGCTTTTCTTTCATTCAGAGTCAGAAAAAAGCTCCTGTATCTTGTGGGGCTGATGACAGCCTGTCCCTTCTGTCAGCTCCTCTCTTTCACTGTCTGGGTTCACAAGACGAAACGGGTCAGTGCACTGAATGGCCATCTGGTTTCTGTGGGACCTGCTGGAAGTGGCTCAGCAGAGCGCAGCCATGCGGAGCCAGCTCTCCTGCTGCACCCCAGGAGGTGTAACCTTGCTGAATGCTGCTGCAAGACACGGCTCTGCATCCTATCTTGCTGCTTTGGAAAGGTCACATTCCCATGAGAGTTACTATATCTTGGCCACCAAAATAGTGCTGATCTTTCATCATGATCTGATAGGACCCATGCTCTCTCCTCTGACACAACAGATTAGAGCTGCTCTTTTGCCTTCATCCTCCAGCTGCATGACATGACTTAGAGACAGTCCATCAAGCCTTTTCCTTCACATTCATTGTGCTATTATTATCTATTTGCCCTGCTCCCCCAGGCAGCAGGAGAGGCAGAGAGGTCTTGGCTGGGGAAATGAGGCTGAGCAGATATTGCAGGAGGAGAAAGGGCTCAGGAGCATGGGATGAGGAGGAGACTGAGCCTCCAAGGCCAAAGCAAAGCGGTCAGCTGAGAAAGACGGAGAGACCGGAGAAAAAAAAAAAGAAAAAAAAAAAAAAAGAAAAAAAAAAGTTAAACTTAGGACAAAGAGAGGGGGGAAAACAACTTCTATTTTGCAGAAACAGCTTCTTAAATGCAAGTAGAAAAACTAAAGTTTGGTTCCATCCTCCTCCCAGAATGTCCCACTGGCTATATGTATGCCCTGGAAAAATCTGCTTCATGGTCCTGGGCTTCAGTTTTGCTGCTCCATATTTAGATTTTTCTACTGGCTTTTCCATTTCCAAGGTAAATAACAGGACATGGTGTATTATCAGGCACTTAGAAGTAGAGAGGACAGGACCCATGGGGTATTGTAGGGTACTTGCACATTTAATGAGCTGCCCCCTCACTTACTCACAGACTCACAGTGAAAATATTGATGCTCAGCCCTGCCCTGGGCATGAAATACAGGGTTTTAATTCAGCGCTGAACTGTCTGCCCTTTAGTAAATGCTAACTGTGTGCCCAGACAAAAGGAATGCATTTGCTTGGTTAGTAAACAACTTTTTAATGGATGTTAACATAATTCTGTTTCCATTTTCTCCTCACCAGGCAGATCTTATTTTGTCAGGACAGGGCTGTCACAGGCAGCACCATTTCATTCTTCGCCATGCCCAGTACTCTGTGGTATTGAACCGAAGCTCTGCTGCTTGAGGACAAACCCGGACACAGGGCATGAAGAAAGTTCAGCTGTGCACGGCTGCTGCCTTCCTGGCATGGGAGCACCCTCAGCAACCTGCTCAGAAAGCTTAGAGCTGACTTTGCATCTTTTGGCCTTGATCTCTGGCTCTAAAGTTAATTGGGATAATTCAGAGTTCACACCCCTATCCCTGAGGGGTTGGTTTAAAAATACATGTAATGTGAGTTTGAAAATTATTTCTTTTGATTGGAAGTATTTGGAAATGTTCCTCTCCACTGGTTTTAAAAGGTGTCATTTTTTTATGAATGCTGAGACGTTGATTAATAAAATTCCGAAAGCATTAACTCAGTTGAGCCAACTCCAACTTTTTTTTCTTATTATGATTCGTGAAAATAAATGCAATAAAAAAAAAATCCCAGCAGCTCTGTTAAACCGTATCCTCAGCACTCTCTCTCCTGATAGCCCTACCAGATGTTTTACAACGCTAGAGGCAGCGCTGTTCGCTCTTTTCTCCAGGGATGGCCGAGAGAAGCTTTGGCTCAGCACCATGAACCCTCAGAGTATGACCCCACATCTCAGACATGCCGTAAGCTAGCTGTACCCTGGGAAGGGGCATGGGGGATTTGGTCTCCCCAGCTGTAAGACACCTTGGGGAGGAGCAGGTTTTTGCCCAGGTTGCCCTCTTCTAGCCCATTGATGTGGTCAGGGAATGATGTAGGAGAGGTGATGCTCATGCCTTTCTTCCCACCACATGCCCCAGGGTGTCCTTGGGTGGTTTGGGGTTGGTTTGGAGTTGTTGGGTGCAGTCTCTGGCTCTCCCCATGTGGAAAGGACCACGTCCACCCAGCATCAGAGCCCACCCACCCACAGCCTCTCCCTGGAGGCCACTCAGCTGATTCTGGTTACACTCTTCCCAGGGCTGCAATGAAATATGCCCGTGGAGCAGAGCAGGAGACACTGCAGCCCTTTGTGCTGCTGAGGGGCCGAGAAGCGGGGGAGGCAGAGGTGGGGACTGCTCTGGGTCCCAGTGTGCCGTCCAGGGAAGGATTTATTGCCCTGGTTGTGTTTGGGACACAGACTGCTCAGGATAATCATCCATCCTACATGTCTGAGTAAGCTGCCACAGGAGATTCATTTGTAAGCTGGCCTACCTTCTTCCTGAGGTTTCTTTCTCCTTTATGCTGCGAAGGCTAATATATTGTTCAAATTAAAGCGGGCCTGGGGACTGAAGACAGAGCTGGTTATTGAGTGGAATGGACTGATGAGGAGTAGGTAATATATTTAAAGACTGTGTAGGAGCCGCTAGGGACAATATAGTCTGATTTATTTGATTTAGTATAATTTATAGTACACTAGACTATGTTGTGATTCTTCAGGATTTTATCAGGAAATTTGCATTCAATGTTTAAGGATCTCTGGGCAGAAACACTCTCCTTCTTTTATTATTTTGGCCTTAAAAATAGTATGTACCACAGAAGAATTTATAAGTGTATAAAAGGTTTTAATAAGTTCAGATGGTAAAAAAAAAAAAAAAAAAAAAAAAAAAAAGGAGCTTGAAAACCAAGATTGGCAAGGGAGGAGGATTTCTGCTTCACCCTTTCCCAGGAGCATGGGTGGACTTCTTTAAAGAGGGTATGCTGCCTCTGCATTTATTTTCCTCTTTTTGTTTTGGGGACAGAGAAAGCCTCAGTATACCCTCCTGTATCTGGAGACCAGTGGCTCATCTGATGTGAATCAGCAGTCATTCTTTCTCCTTGTGCCTACTAAAAACTGCAGATCTGGCCTGTTGTACATCTCCTGAGATGGTCCCTAATTTTAAGGCTAGAAATTTGTTTAGTAGAATAGAGGACGGTCCATTTTTTTGATTATCTTAGTGTGTCTTTTACATCATAAAAATCTTCTGTTTTATAAGTTAGTCCTCTGATAATTTCATCCTCCCCAGAAACCCTCCCTAAAGGGAGATACGTCAGGTGAAACTGGGCTTTCATGAGAGCAGAAGCAGCTTGAGGACAAGACTGGGTCTCTCAGCGCAGTAACAGGGAGACTAAATTCTTTGTCCTACAAGATGAATCCTTTTCCATGCACAAAGCAGGAAAGGGGGTGGTTGTCCTCTGTCTGTGCCACACTGAGGTACCTCTTGATGCACGCAGCTGATACCATGTCCAAACCATGTTAACTGTTCGTAGAGGGTTCTCCATCTTAAATCTATGAAATGTCATGGATTCAGCCACTTTCTGGACCTTCCTATTACGTGATTGATTTGTAGGTACATTCCATCCTGTTGAGGTTTGCATCCTGTTAAAGCACAGTGGGCTGCAGCCTTTGAGTCCTCAGCCTAATGGTGTTCAGTTGGGAAAGTCTGAATCCCTGGTGATCTGCAAACTGCAACACACTATTTAAAACCTTTGTTGACAGTCAAGCACATAGAGTATTTAAAGTTTTAATAGGCTTAGAGTTAATTCTGGAGTCCACCAACATCTGCGTACATCCGTAATTTACGAGCACTTCTTACTTGGTTGGTTTTGTAAATTTTACCTAAGAGTGTTTTTGAAACTTTGGCAGCTCCACCTAGAGTTTCATGATTCATCTGTGCTTTTGCCAACTGCTTTCAGTTCTTGTCATTTTTCTTCCTTTCTTCCTTTCTTCCTTTCTTCCTTTCTTCCTTTCTTC
>CM021734.1:50666113-50847980 GCA_011075105.1 Heteronetta atricapilla | reverse complement strand
CTTTCTTCCTTTCTTCCTTTCTTCCTTTCTTCCTTTCTTCCTTTCTTTCTTTCTTCACCCCTTTTCCCTGTTGGAAGATGTTCTTAAATACTGAATTCAGAGTTTTGGTTTGGAATGCACTTTGTCACACACATTTTCTGTGCCAAAACCCTTTACACACTCTATCAAGGACAACTTTCCACATGCTAATATATTTATTTGTAAAATCGCTTTTAAAGCCAGTGCAGATTCTGAAGTGTGATGGGCTGAGTCCGCATGTGGAGGAGCCCTGCCCATTGCTCACAGCTTGCACCCTGGCTGCGCAGAGCCTGCTGTGTGCAAATAGGCGTCACTCTTCTGCACCCTCTCTTTCCTTTCTTTCCTCACCTTTTGCTCTCCCAGGCCTGACCTGTTGAAAGTTGTGTACTGAAAGATGAGTACAGATGTTTCATAGTGATTTCTGCAGCTGTTTCTCTGTATGTTTGAGGGAGTCTAGTGAAACAGGGCCCAATCACGTGGAAGGGTCCCAACCTTGCACCCCCAGCTACAAACTTGTGTGTGCGAGTCCATTTCATCACACTCCTCATCTTCTGACCACCTGTCTTCCTGCTGCCCTTACGAGCAGAAGGGACAGTGTCCCCCAGGAGCGAGCTTGGCTGTGAGCACAGGCAGTAAAGCTGCAGGCCATCTTGAGAAGAAAAGCAATGGGCTGGGAGCTGCAGGTGGAGCTGTGAAGGGGAAGGCATGGATGGGCCTACACCTTCAGCGGTGGGTCCCTGCGGTACCGCCAGATGCCTGACTTCTGGCCAAGGACATTTGCTTCAGCTGTGAGGGTCCTATCAAGAAAATATAGGACAGCTGCCTGAAGGCAGATGGAGAACATGGAGTCTTCCAAAAAACCTCTTTGTACCTTTGCCCTGGACAGCCCTTAGGAGCTGGGCCGGGAAACACTGGGCCCGTTTATTGTAAATAGAGGAGTCAGTGTTCCTTGCGTGTATAAACCTTTTAGTTTCTGGCAGCCCATGTCAAAATAATCCTGTTTTCCTCAAAACATGTGAGTGTTTCTGGGCTCTGAAGAAAGCTTAGTGCCTGACAAACTCAGCGCTTGTCTCTTCAGGCAGCTGGAGGTGGCGGGGGCACAACTGTGACGTGGGCTGCATTAGCAGCTCTCATAACTTTCCTTGTTATTTTTATTGTCTCAGCCTCCAGAGTGCTTTGATTAGGCTGGAATCCTAGCTTTCATATTTATTTATTTTTTTACAGCAAGTTTCGAGCCCTTGTGACTGTGGAAAAAAGTAGCTTGAAAACATGCAATGTGCCTTGGATGTGCTAAAATCAGAAACTGAACAAAGAGCCCAGCTGGGGCTGCAGGAATGGTGGGATGCTTTTTTTTTTTTTTAAAAGAAAAAACAACTCTGCATATCTTTGTCTTTCAATACCTCAACTCTTGTGTCTCACCCTTTTATTAGTGGCGTGAGGCAGTGGCACAGTTTGCCTGAGGTAGCATAACAGGGCAGCAAGCCAAGCACATGCTCAAGGTATCCTCACCACCCGCCGCCACAAGTGCATTTCTCAAGAGCTAGGCTGGGGCAGGCAAGACTCGTGCCGGTACCAGTTGGCAGCATAAGACCAAAAAGTTGGGAAGGGAGTTGTTCACATCTCACAGCAAGCCAGCTTGCTGTCATGCAGTGTTTCTTGGTGTACTGCCCCAGACCTTGTAACGCTGCACTTCCAGCATCAGGACGTACCAGCTGCGATACCTCAAGCCTTGCTGTCAGAATCACACACTTACAAGACTGGGTGTACCACCAATCTTTTACTACAATTTCATTAATGGGAAAAGACTACATCAGGCAGTTAACATGAACCAAGACATTCCTGGCTATGACAAATTAAGGTCTAAGATATACGATGAGAAAAAAAAAATGTCAGATGCGAGCTACAGAGCCATTAATTGTCAACAGCTTGGGCTCTGTTGACACGTGGGTTTGTTTTACATTATTCCTATAGTGAAATAGAGTGGCTGATGCCCTCATACTTAGGCCGGCTAATTTGTCTCAGGCAGACAGTTCTTCTGCAAAAGAGGGGTCTGAAAAAAGAGGGTTCAGACTGAAAGAGACAGCATAAGGGGTGGAAAAAGAATGAAATAGAGCTAGTCTCATTTTTAAAAGAATGCTAACTCACAAAGAGTTACTTTGATCAGGTTTGTATTTATGTCTGACACGTGGGAGATAGGAAGAACTGGCATCAACTCTGTCAGTAAAAATATCTTATTATTATTAATAACTTTGTTAAGTCTGGCAACCATAGTATGCCAGACACTGTGCAAAACCCAAGGAAAACATGCTGTCTCCCCAAAGAGCTTGTACGAATCTAGACCATTGTAACAATATATTTTTAATACTGTGTATAAATCATTCTTCTAGCAGTATTTAGTATAGAGGTTTGTGCTTCCCCATGCATGTTTTCAAGACAAAAAAAAAATGCTACAGTGAAAACACTACACAGTTCAATCCAGCTACCCTTAATGGAGTTTATTCCAGGAAAACCCTTGGAAACTGCAGAAAAGCCCTTAACATAAAGTTAACTTTGAAATCTGCCTAAGCATCATTAACTTTAGTGGTCTCAAATACATGCTTTGCATTAAGTATGTGCTGAAGTGTTCTTTTGACCGTGTATGGAATTGGACACATGCAAAAGGTTCTGGTGAGATATAGTGTAATATCAGAGAGATTAAAATCCCCGGAGAGTCACTATGGAGGAGGGAATCACATCATCTGTCACCAGAGGCAGTGCTCAGAGTTCTTGTCAGGCACTGTGAGCTTTCTGAGATGTGAGACCAACAGATCATCCCATTTTACCAGTGTCCAGAGCATCTGCAATAGCAGCATCCCCATTTTGCCACCTATTTTTTTTTTTTTGTCATTTTCTACCGTAATTGGAAACAACAATAAGATTAACAACTGTAGGGCAGGGTTTCCTCTTAAGCATTTTGATGCTTAAGTTTAGGTCTTCTGTTTTCCCTATTCATACATCACAGCATCCTCTTTCACAGTCAAAAATGTGGTTTATTTATTTATTTATTGACAAAATGAAGGGAAGATCTAAGGCCAATGATCATGTAGGAGAAATAACTGTTAAGAGAGCAGGTAAAATCATGAGGGGCCAATAGTATAAGGGAAAGATTAAAAAAAGACCTTAATTAGGCCTTGGTAGAACCAAACCTGTTGTTAAATAAAGGGATATAGTGAAATAAAAACAGCAACAACAGCAAAAAGCAAAATAATAATAATAAAAAAGTTTTTTTAAAATGAATTTATATGAGCTCAACAACATTATCATCTAGTCTCCAGGGGAGGATAACAGAAAAAAAAAAAAAAGAAAAAAAAAAAAAGATAATATTGGAATAACTGAAAAAAAGATGATAATGCCTAATGAGGTCCTGAGGGGACTATTTAACTAGATTACACAGACAGATAGATTCAAAAGGGAGCTTTGCCCACATAAAATCTTCAGACTTGTGTCCAAATTAGTCTTACATGTTTAAGGCCTGCAGCCAGCTCGTGCCCGCTGATGCTGGCAGTGCCTGCTACTGCACTCCTGCCTGATCATCAGGGGCCAAAGCAGCAGATCCCTGATCACACATGAGGGATGGCAAAGGTCTGTTTTTTCCCCTATAGTTTGCTGCCCCAGAATTACTAACTAGGTCTGGACCTTTTGTAAGCCTATAGAAATCAGAGGCAGAAAGACTTCATAACACAGAGATATATCTGAGTTAATGTTTTTTTTTTTTTTTTTTTTTTTTTTTTTTTTTTTTTTTTACCATTTTTTAAGGTAAGCATCACTGGTTTGGAGGTAGGATGCAAGCAGAAAACCCCTCCCTGCCTCTCCTCCCACTTTTCCCCTCTATCCCACCTCTCACTGCAGGGCTTTTTCTGAGGCCTGAAGTTCCAGGCCTCATATCTTTAATTTTTCAGACTAAGTTTGAATGGGCTTTGACGGTTCAATACAGGGAGAACAGGCAGAAATGCACTGATCCTTAGGAAACAAGCTATGCTGTGCTGGAATTTACTGAGAAACAATGTACAAAAGCCAAGCCACAGCAGAGAGTCTCTTTAGGGTTTTGAATGACTATTTTTCTGGCTGATGCTTGTGAAATAAGTCAGGTTGGCACAAGCAGTTCAGTGAAGACTTCTCTGGACATGTGAAAGCCCTGAGAGCAGAAAGGCTGTTGCAAGACTGTGGGTAGTGCATGTGGATGAATAAACATTTTTTTCCCCTCAAACCTGATTGTTTTTATGTAAGTATGCGCAGCCTCATAATTATAAGACCACTTGGAGGGAATAGATACAAAAGGGCAACTGCATTCATTTCTTGTGAGTCTCTCTAGATGCAGCAGACTTCAACACTTGAAGGTCTAGAATCCCAAACTGGTTACACTATGAGCACTCTGTTTTTATTGTTGTTTCTAAGAAATCCCAGTGAAAGTCACCTCATTTTTCATTTTATAATACATTAAAAATAAAAAATATATTGTCAAATCTAGTTTAAAAAGGTAATCTTCCAAACATTTGTCAACCGTAGCTTGAAGAGACTCTTTAGAGTATTTTAACTTGTGTGACTTGAAGAGGAGGAGTGTGATACATGTCCTCAAACAGTTCTTTTTGTAAAATTATTTAGCAAACAAGAAAGAATGGTTTATTTAGAAGCACTAAATGGAAAGATTGAGAACTGGAAACCAATAAGAAAGAAGGAGCAAATATTAGGCAGCCAAATGACTGTTGCTTGATATATCTTGTCTCAGCTTTTATTTCATTTTCCCCAAAAGAAGCTGGCAATGACAATAGAAAGACTGTGAACCATGTAACAATATGATGTACTTGTGCCAAGATGTAAATACAAAAGAAATGTTCTAAAACACCATGTATCAAATTATCTGCAAGAAGCAGAAAAAATGAATTATATGTTCATTTTTTTTTGGAAACAGAGAAAGATTATATGCAGAGCTAAAGGGTTTATCTTTAGATAGGTACATATTTCTCATTAAAAATTTTATCGTAATTAGAGAGGACCTTAAATGAATACCTTGATGATGATGTGATGGATGTGGTGAGTTATGCATTTCATCATGACCCTAGTAAACTGAATAAAAGCAAAGCAAAACAAAAATTAAAAAACAAAATCAGGAGAAAGCAACAACAAAATAGACTCAGCCTGGGCCTCACACATCTCTTTTTTTATCAACTAACAATATGAATGAGGATGTATTGACCTTTTAATTAATTTCAAGTTCCATAAATGGGCGTCTTTTAGGATCAATACTAAGGTTACATGCATTATAACATTTTTATAAGGCTCTCAGGTATGGGTTTTAATGTGATGGGTTCCAGCCCCCTCAGGATAATAGCTCTTTGTTAACCCTGGATTAACATAGGCACTAAAGACAAAGTGTAGGGAGGAGAAAATAATTTCAAGACAGAGGCCTACCGCATGTGCCTACATGTAAAGCACAAGAGACAGAAAAAGAAAAGTCAAATGCTCTGCTTTCTGCTCAGTGTGTACTACATCTGTGATCATTAGGAGTTAGTTTTTTGTTTTTTTTTCTAAGGTAACTCAGTGGCCTTCAGTGTACCAATGAAAAACAGACAAAGTAATATAAGAATACCATGACAGCGCTCTCTTCCATCTCTAGCCCTTATTTTTTTCATCCTGACCTTAGCTGTTTAGTGGCTGCAGTTGTAACAGCAATATGCACAGATCAGTTCATAAGATTATTAAAATATTGCACATAAAACCTTTACCTGAGTTATTTTTATTAGTTTTTCAGCTTGACAGAAACAATTAGATTTTGTGCAATGTACTCCCACAGCAAAGGGATATCACAGTATGCTCTGACAGGCAAGTGTAGGAGGCTGTAAACTAAATGAAATACAATTATTGGGATCATCCAGTTTTACTTTATGAGAAGGCTGGTTGTCTCAAAATAAGCCTTGACACCCTTTCTTTTCTTAAGGTCATATAGACAGGACACCTGGCAGAGGTTCACTCCCACTGCAGTCAATAACATCAACCCTGACCAGCACAAACCAAGACTGGGTCAGCTTGTTCTCTGTAAGAACAGAAATCAAGCTCATTTTCCTTGTTGCCAATATTTCAAGAAGTACATGAAAAAATAAAAAATAAAAAAAAAAACACTATTTTTGGTAAATGTCACAGCCAGGTTGATTGTGAGGCCTCCACTCCAAAGAGCCTTTGTGCTATGAGAGCACATTATTTTTGTAACGTTAGTCACTGTTTCACTGTGAACAAGGGCATGGCAATCTGCCCCTAAATTAAAAATTGAAGACAAATCCCATTTGTTCTGCACCCCTCCTGGGGATTATTGCTATAATCCTTAATTGACGATGATTGCATTTTATGACACATCGAACACATATTAATTTCATTCACAACATGTCCAGTTTTGTTAAATATCAAAGATGCTAATTTATGAATGACATCAGCAATAACTCTTCCTCTATTCAGGGCCATTCCTGCTGCCAGTCCAGGCTCAGGCTCAGCACTGAAGCAGCAGCATACACCGGATGACACCAACGTGTGTATCTTTCACAAAAAAAGATGTTTCTTGTTTCTGAGCAAGGGGCACCTCCCTGCCCAAACACCTGGGAGGAAGGCCCCTTCTCCCCAAGAGGGGCAGCCTCAGAGGCACTCACCCCATGCCAGTTTGACCCATGGTACACGTGGTTGTCCTGAAGGAGAAATTCTTCAGGGAGCATGGGAGAATGAGTACAATGGGTTAGTAGTTTTAAATCAGTATATCATGACTGAGCTTTCAAAAACTTAAATCTTTTGCTGAGGGTCTACAACACTTCTAAAACCGAAGGCAGATGCAGATCTCCTTGAAATCCCATGTCATAGCCCTTGCTCCATTGTTGCCAGGCTCCTTGCTGACAGCCTTTTCTGCGAGTCACAATTGCTCCCACTATTGCTTGATTTTTGTTTTTCATTTCCACTTCTTCTCCAAGAAAAAAAAAATAAAACAACAATGCCACAGAGGAGCACATTTCATCTCGGCATCTGTCAGAAAAAAACTTTCTTATATTTCCTCCCACAATTCACACAGGGACAGAACAAGACGGCACTCAGCATTACTGGGAGAAGTGTGGGAATGAAATAGCCCTGTATGGTATCGAGGTAGAAGGCAAAGGAAGCCTTGCCAGCAAGTTCTGCCCCACAGTAATGTCATGGTCATGTGCAGGTGCCAACAGAGTCATGTCTTGCTGTCAACTTATGTGTCACATCACATCAGCATGTATCCACACCGCTAATGCTGCCTACACCCAGTGAGAACTGGCTCTGAAAATGTCTCCCGTTACACCCAGAGGCTCCAAGTGCAGGAAATACAGTGTCAAAATATAATGGTCCGCCTTATGGCTTGGTTGGATATTTTATCGTCTTGGAAAGGCATTACAGCTGGTGTGAACTTTTGTATCAGATATCAGTGTTTCCTGGTCCAAATTCTTTCATGTGACTGGCTTTGGTTAAAGAAGGCTATCTTGCTGAATTTAATTAGATAGAAACACAGTTTAAGAGCAGATACCACCCCTTCCCATTACCAAGGAAGATGGCCTGGAGCATTGCTCAGTGCCCAAGGGTCTCCCTAGCGTGGTTTTTTGGCTGAGAAAACAGTGTGCTACATCCAGGAAAAATATGAAGCTTATGTCTGTGCCTAGAAACTGTCAAACTGGTATCACTATAAATTGTACTGATATAAAAACAAAAAGTGCCTTAATTTAATTACGGATGTTTTCCTTGGTTGGTGTAAGACAGGTTCTGTGGGACCTTTTTCCTATCAGACCGTCTTGAAAGACAGAGGCCTGAAAGCAGGCCTGTCTGCACTGCAGACATGATACAGGCCCCACTGTGGGGCCACGGGCTCACTCTCCTCTTTGCAGGATGGGGCTAGCTTTTCTCTCACACACCATACCCACAGCTTTGTCAGTGACATTTCGGTTACAGCAGTAAATTCTGGGTGGGAGAAGGTTATGGCTGGGGCTGGGAGAACTGTCTGAGAGGAAGGCTTTATCTGGCATTTCCTTTATTTCCCTTGTTTCCTTGTGAGCTTCCCAAGTAGATGTGAATTTATCCAGATGAATGGGTGACTCGATGCAAGCTCCCTGTTCCCCGAGCCCCCTGGCATGGGAGGACAGTGTGTCCTGCCACCACCCAGGGAGAGCGTCCTCTGGCCTGGTGCCGCTCCGCGGGCTGGTGCAGGGCATGAACTGTTGTGCCACATGGATGTCGGGCTGCTCCGCACTCCCTGAGGAGGTGGACGAGGCTTTAATGCAAGCAAGACAGTGGTTTCTAACCCTCCTGCTGATCACAAGGAGGAGAAAGGCTCTTCACAGCCGTACATCTTAGCAGAAGGTGCACCAAATTCAGAAATGCGTTTTGAAGGAAAACAAGTACTTTTATTTGGAATTTCCAAGAAATGCATGCTCTTCATATTACCAACTGACAATCCACCCCCTCTCACTGTCTGCAAGCAGTTTGTGGTCTGTGGAAAGCTGATGAACAGCTTGCTAAGAGCCTGCTGGTCAAACCTGCTTGGTTGTGATCAGCCACGTGGGGTATTCCTGTGGCCTTGGGGAACAAACCCTGTGATCTCCTCAAACAGCCTGCAATGTTCCCTTCCAGTTTACACCTTTAGCAAATGCCCTTGCCAGCAAACATGCCCACCATAGTCAATATGGAAGGGGAACAGAAAAAAGGACATGGACAAAAAAGAGGTCCAAGAATGGAAGGAAGGGCTGCAGGACTGGCCCTGCTCTCACCACAGCTCTGCTTTTACACCAGCTTTTCCCCAGAAATCAACAACGTGTTAGGGAGGTGGTTCAGTGCTGCCTTTGTGCTTCCTCCCCCTGGAAGCCGGAGGGCTCATTTTTGTGTTGATCCACTCTAAGCGGGAGACACAGCTTGGATTGCTGTCCTTTCCATTTTGATGTGCCAGCAAAGCTTCAAGCTGCCATTGCCAGATAGGGCCAGACTCCTCTCCCAGCCCTTCAGTTATAGCTCCTGGTTCTTCTTCCTTCTACCAACTATTTGTTGTTTCAGCACAGAAAAAAAAGTACATACATGTCTGGAGAAGTCAGGTTGGGAATTCAAGCTATGCTTTCTGGGGAAAATAATCAGTTGTCCCCTTTTTAGAGAAAACCAAAAAAGAGCCTGAACAGCTTGGGAGAGGTAATGCTGCTGGTGCTCCTGATTGGGACACATGTGCAGTGAAGGTATGTATATGAAGCTTATAGCCATCCCAAAATGCCTCGGTGAGATTCTGGCCTGACCACATTAAAAAAGAGATGGGACAGATCCCTATTATCATACTGAGCATCCTGTGCAATTGGAGTTGCACCTAAGAACACGCACCCAAAGCAGCAATATTTGTGCAGGGTGGCAGACACCAAACTCCCAGACAGAGCTGAGATAAATGGCTGGAGACTACCGGACAAGAAACCACACAGCTGGAAAGACAGATAGCCATCAAATTCTTCTTACGCCCTTCTCTGGCACTTTGTTCTCTCTGCAAAATGTTGTCTAAGTTCCTAACACAGACAGAGACTAGAAATGGAAAAAGTAAGTGGCCAGGCTGTGGTTATGTCCTATTTTCTTTCCCCAGTAGGGGAGTATTGTATAACAGAATTCTGTTCAAGTATCAGTTTTATTCTTAAAATAGTTATTATTCTTCATACTGCATATGAAACGAGACATGTTTTGGTCTAGCATGCTTCTTGATAGCAGTTTTGAGTGAGCTTTTAAAAAAAGTAATAAATAGAAAAATAAAATTAAATTATTCTAATTAAATTAATTTAAAATAAATTTAAACTAAATTATAAATGAATAAAATGTAAAAGGAGATATGATAAATGAACCACAAAACTAGAAACAAAGACAGGTCTATTTTGAAGACAGTGAGCAGATTCTAATATCAGGGTAACGTAACGCTGTTGGAGTGCCATGTTATCCAGAGTCTGAATTAAATCCACTGGGAAACTGAGGATCTCTGTAAATGACATGTCCATGACCTGATACAAGATCAGTAGTAGAAATATATATGTGTTTGAGTGCTACTGTATCAGAACAAGGCCACTGTTTCAAGAAATCTAAAAGCCCTGATAGAAGAGAAATCTCGTTTGGTTGTACTTCAAGAAATTACAAGAACTCCCTATGTAAAGCCGAAAACTAAGCAGTAAAACTCCCAGATTAATCTTACTCATTTTCTTTCCCACCCCTTTCCTTTATTTTCTTTTCTTTTTTCTTTTTTCTTTCTTTTTTCTTTCCACCCTGTATAGGAACAGAAATATTATCAAAAAACTATTCCTCACAGTGATTTCAATAGTTTATGTGGTCCTAGGAAAAGATATATAGACCTGAAAAAAAATGCTGGAGGCAAGAAACAAAGCAGCTTTGGAAGACAGTTGTTATTCATGGGCAGGTTGTGTAGCAGTGGCAATGTGCTTCATTCTCTGCAAGACAAAAGGTTTAAATAGTTCTTTCTCAAAATATATCACCAGTATAAAAGTCAAGATGTTGGATCTAATTCAGTTTTCATTCATTCTATCCCAGTTGAAACAACTTTTGGAAATTTAGTGTGAGAACAGTTTCCAAAAATAGGTATGAAGTTAAAGGATTGATGATGGAGAAGACAGCATCCATGGGAAAAAGGTCAGGTGGCCACGGTGCTCTCCCGTCTCTTCTACGCTTCAGAAAACTTTGGATTTCACAGAGTTTTGAGTGAAAATGGAATTCTCTTGAATTATTCATTATGTTTTCTTTGGGTCACCTTTCCCTATATATTATGCTAGCAAAATAAACAAGTACAAGGAACCATAGCTTTGATTTTAGTATGGATATGTGTGAAATACACTGAGTCAGGAGTGCTATGATAAACATATGTACTGCTGTGTGTATGTCACACAGACAGATGACCATGAACAGAAAAACGCAATCAATCATGCTGATGCTTTCTTCCTAGCTCTCCACCTCTCATGTGCCTACACCAGAAAACCATTGATGTGCACACATGTGTAAACAAAAGATGGCATACTTCTCTTTTCTCTCTTTTTTTTTTTTTTTTTTCCTATTGACACAAGGGACAACGCTTGTTCTCATTGTTTTAAGAGGCAATAATCCTCTTGCTAAGTGGAAAAACTACAAGGCGAAAGGTTTTAATTTAAAATCCCAACACAGAAAAGAGATTATTGTTGGGAAAAAAAAAAACCCTCTGATATCCAATTATGCTTATTAGAAAATAATGCTTATAAGAAAAAGCATTTTTTAAATAAATACTTTGACAAAACAAGAGGCTAATAACAGTGGTCTTAACTCAGGTATAATTTAGGCACAGCTTTTGTAAATTTCCCTGAAGAACTTTGCTAGGGTGTCCACCTGTGTCACTCCTTGCTAATTCAGGTGGCTACACCACATGGCTTGTGATGTGGGACTCCAGGTGAAGTCACCAACTTGCCCTCTGTAGTGGTTTAGCATAAGATCCTGAAAAAAAAAAATAATTACCTGCCTAAGGAAAAAGAGAAACTCTAACAAACAGGACTAATCATGTATCTTAATGCTTCCAAGACAGGGATCTGCTTCAGCTGTCTCAAACTTACTTCCTGATGCATCAATCACCCACATGATGGTCCAACTAAGCTGCATTAAACAAAAGCCATTGACGTATACCCTACAACCACTGCTAGAATACAATGGTATTGAACCTAGTTTACTTGGCAAGCTACAGAAATTGTTTTTCAGGCATTGTAAATACACAGTTTTTGGATCTGAGGGGCCATTCAGTTTGTTGGCACAACAGAATGGGAACTGTGGAGATCTGGGAGCATCAGTGGAGCGCTGGTTACACAGATGTCCTACGCAGGGCTGCTAAGTGGTTTAAATGAAACCAACATTGTGCCACGTGAGAGATCAAACCAGTACTTGTGATAATTCTCTTCCATCAGGAAAATAAGTGAAATTCTTCCCAGAGACCTCAAAGGAAATGAAATCAGTGGGCCCCCTTGTAAGTCCTCCCTCCTTAACTTTGTTACTGGTTTTTGCGGCGGCTGGACCTAGCTCTCTGGAGCAGTGCTTTGTTTCCCACATGCTAAGTTGCATTGACACAGGACAGAGGGACCTTTGAGCAGCTCCCCTGTTATTAAAGGCATACAGGCATGGCAGCATTAGCAAGCTCAGTGGAGAATTGTATTTACCTATGGGTGGGGCCCGGTGCGGGGGGGGGGGGGGCTATCTGCCTGTGAGCTCTGTCCACCTCTGGCTCATCCATGTGCACACGTAGCCTCACCATAACAGGGCCACAGCAGGAACATCTTGACTGATGGATGCACGTGCCTACCATGCAAGTGCCTCTCCTCATTTAAGCCTTCTTTCTTGCTCATTTAGGTAGGTTTTCTCAAATACACAATTGCTTAGGAAATGAGTGGGGTTTGGGTGTAAAAAGCTAGAGTGCTGACTCTTTACCATCTGGTGACTTCTTAACTACAACCATGCAGCACAGCTCAAGTCCTCCGAGCGAAGAGGTGACTAATACACTGCAGAGAGAAATCCCGAGCCGGTAGGAAGCAATATTAGCCTTCTCCTGTCTTCACTAGTTAACGTGATACGTAAATGAGTAACACATGATACGATTCAAAACCCTTGCTGTCTGTAGGAAATATAACCCAGGGTTAGTGCTTCAGAGGTGGTTTTCCTAATGAATATGTTCTTTGTTTCAGAATGGCAGCGAAGTCCCAGTTTTATTCTAGCATCTTGTGCAACATATCCAAAACAACACTTGTTCCAGGGGATGGCAAATACTTAAAGTTTGAATGGGATTGGCTCCATTAGCCTGAGTTTGCACTGCCACACCCTGACATCCACACTGCAAGGAGCCCTAACCCCTTCGTTGGCTGATGGAAAGGATCTTCGCAGTGTGTCTCAAGCCTGCAAGAAACCCCTGAGTCTGTTCATTTATACTAAAGCTAGAATTAGCATAGCAGATGTTTGAAAACAAATTTAAGGCAGAAATTTCAAACAGAGCCATCACTAGTTAGGTTTCCCTATTAAGTGGAGGCACCTAGGCAAGGGTGCTTTTTATCCCTGCTCAGTGTCTCTCAGCTCCTGTTAATTTCTGTGAAGACTGGGAAACTGTCAGCATCTTTGCAAATCAGACCAGCAGTAAAGTACTGAGCAGAGGACGATACTTCATAGACATCAAGTTATCAGACTGCTCTATTTATGCTATCTGCTGCGTATCATCTCAGTGCAGTAAAAGCTATTGAACATTCAGGTAGCAAAGCTGGGAGGTTCTTACCACATCTTCCTGCTAACTCCCTGTTTCAATTTTTCATATAGTACATGTCCATGTGCACAGTCTTCCCATGCTTCTTTTCTGTGAGGCCTTCGGGGAGTGGCTTTTCTTGTCAAACCTGGCAGAAGGAAGAGAGAAATGCCAAGAGACATAATGCAGCTTCCTGTGTCTACCTTGAAGAGGATCAAGTCAATGTCATCCTGACTGAGCAGATTTTAAACAAATTTCAAATTCTCTAGTAATTTTCTCCAGCACTTTAATCCTCAAAGTCATACTCAGATAGTTAAGAGACAGAAACATGCCACATATCCTGTGGGTCCAGTCAAAACAGTGTATTTCTAATGATAAAATATTTCAGCAAGCTATTTCTATGAGAGCTTCAGAGCAAGAATTCTTTGTAAGGATATTTTTGTAACTCAGTTAAAAATAAATAAAAGAAAATTGTAGACCGCAAAAAGAGGATTGTTGTTTGTATTTTATATATGAAAGTTTCATTTCAAATTCATTTCAATCAGGAGTACTCCTGGGAAGTATAACGATAATAGCGCGCACACACACACACATGTATATATGTGCAATAGTAATTATAGCACATCCATGGATTCTCACATGTTTTTCAATGTGCTGTGAAAACATCTGCTAGTACTCATCAAACTCCTTTGTGGTTGGTTGTCCCCATTTTACAGGTTGAAGAAATTAGACAAGCAGGTTAAAGGACTTGCCCAAGACCACACAGGGAATCAGATGACAGAGTACATATTAGAATCATAATTTCCTGGCTCTACTTCCAATTACTTTGTGCCAAGGAAAAGGCTACTTTTTCTAATGTAACACCTTGGTTATTTGACTTTCCTCTTTCTCTCTCTCTCACCCTGCACCATGTCACCTAAAATATGGCCGAACAATTTTTTTCTCCTTTAATACACACTTTTGTATTTAATCTGTGGTGCCAAACAGATCAAATAAATGCAGTCACCACTCCTGAAAGAGCAAGGAGAGTTTATTTAGCTGATGTGATGGCATAGGTAGATTATAAAAACTTTCCAGATTTTTGGCAGGGAGGCGACCTCCTAAGCCCTGAATAAACTTGTTTGTGTGGATTGGGCAGGTCTGCACAGCCTCCCAGGTAGGACAGGTGCAAAGCTGACAAAACCAGCACACTGAAGCTACAGTACCTCACTGTGGATGTCATCCAAAACACACACCTCAATTCCTCATTTTTCTTTTCCTGCAGCTCTCCAGCTGAGCATGTCTCCATATCTCCATATCTGATTTTGGTGAAAGCAAAACGTTGCGATGGAAGACAAAAAAATTCTCAATGCCCACCTCAGATAAATCTCCAAAGATTTCTTCAGAGTATTTCTTTACAGCACAATTACCCCTTTGTGCTGAGGAAATTCCCCCCTCTTTCCCCCCCCTTCCCCCCCCCCCCCCCATTTTTAAAGGCTATATTACATCATTTGCTTTAAGGGCTGGAGGGATTTGATGCTAATGAATCTTCAAGATCATTATCTTTTTTTTTTTTTTTTTTTTTTTTTTTTTTTTTTTTTACCACAGGGAATTCAACTCACGTGACCAGAAACGTGTAGATTCATTCTTGTTTGTAATGGTGCAATCCATTTACCCTAATGAAAACAACTCAACTGATTAGAGGAACACCTCTGAGGAGGCTGCAGAGATGACGTCTCTTGCACTGGATTAACCACATTGTACAATTACAGCAGGATCTGGAAAGCTTTGATTGAGTTATCTGTAGGTTAAACACATTAGCCTGTTCTTAAGTTGCCTTAAACTCTCATTACTGCTTTTCATCCAAATTATGAGTAGCCTTGACACAGCTTAGTGGTGAACACGGCACTCCTCATCTGCCTCTGCAGTTGTTCTCACATGAACATGGGTTTCTGATAATGCAGAGCTCCTTATTGCTATGTTATTTTTGACCATGAAGGAAAACTGCATCCCTTCCATTAAGTATAGAAATATAGTATTGGTGTTGCTGTGGGTTTTTTCTTTTTATTTTGTTTTGTTTTAAACTAAACTTCCCAGCAATTTCTTGCTTAAAAATAGCTTACTGACTCTTTAAAGTGTCACAAATACACCATAATCATCAGATCACCAACGCTGCAGGAACTTCTGCAATGTAATGTGGTGCTGAATAAAAATGGTGATTGAAAGTTACCACATAAGCTTAAGACAATTTTTCTGTGACCTGATGTGACATTCCCATGATGACAGTGGAGTGTTCTTTGTCTGCGCTTGGTCCCGTGAGGCGCTGGTTGGTGTGGCTGCATGTGCTAGGACTTTCTCTCCCCAACATACCCAGAGTCATCTGGGCATTTGGTCTGTGCCCACAAATGCACATAAATACTAACAGCTGCTGCTTTCTCGAGTTAACTGGAGTTAAACTCATGAACAGCTGTAGCAGGAGCAGAGTACACTGAAATGGAAGAGAGTATTTCCAAAAGCCAACTGTCTCCAGGCTCTCTCTGTGGTCAATAGAGAGTTGGTAAGGAAGAAAGAGAGCCACATCACCTTTTGGAGGATGCAGATGGGTGAGGGCTGGACAAGCAGCCTCTGCAGACTGGTTCCTGAGCCAGAGATCACCCCGGAGCTGCCTTCTGAGGTTCCATGGACTGAGGTTGGACACTGCTGCATCCAGGCGAGCAAAGAAACTGCACATAAGAAACACACTGTAAGAAAAATGTGTATAATGGAGTGGATTAGCTTGGCAATACATGTTCAGCAATGGAGAATTTCAGATTTTTATCTAAGTAAACAAATGGTTACTTATCTTTGGTGGTACCAGGTGGTAAGATGTCTCTTGCTCCTCTGCTGCCATATCATAATCCCCTGTACAAATATCAAATGAATGCAGATCAAGCTGTTTTGGTTTCTAATCATGTTTTTTAAGAGAAGTTGCTGGGCATAATGGTCTGTTTATAGAATACTTTCACATTTTATACTTGCCAGAGGTGTACACAGGCAGCAGCAGGGGTATAGTTTGTCTAGATGCCAACTTTTCACAAAAGAAAAGCTTCATAAATCACTTCCCTGAACTGTCAGTGCTGTTAGCAACTCCCTCCGGCTTTGTACAGCCGAGGGGTTTATGTTGAGCACAGTATTTCTCTGCAGCCAGAGGAACCCTGCATTCGTTTATTTTTCTTTCCTAATTACCTATAGTGAGGGAAAGCTGGTCCAAGCTGAGGAACCTTTTAAAAGCACATCAGATGATCAAAAAGCTGAATCGGGCCTCTTCAGTGCCTAACAACTAATTGTGCACAGTAGTCTGCATCTCTGCTAGAGCTGGCTTGGCATCACTTGCTCCTGCCTTAGCATCTCAGTAATGAGCATGCCTTGCTGATTTGCTGATTTAAAAAAAATAAAAAATTAAAAAAATGTGTTTTTGAAGAAGAAACAGGGTGGGTGTCTGGACCCAAAGCCATATAGCTAATGCAGACATATAGACAATGCACACAAAAGCTTCCCAGTGTCAGTTGGGAAGAACATGGGCCATAAATTCTCTGTCCTTAACATGTAGCCACACAGATGGTTTTGATTACAGCAGATGTTGTGTGAAAATTAGCTTCAGCTTGTGGCTAAGTGGAGGAACATTTGTAGAAAAAGGTTCAGGAGGTGAAGGCTATTTTTAAGACTTCTGTACTTAAAATCTTTGTCTGTGGCATAGCTGACTCAAGGTGCAGATTGCACTCATGGAGAGGTAAGGAAAACATTTAGCTTTGCACAGCTGCCTTGTGGTGGGTTACTTGTAGATGTGGCATTTCCCAGAGCTTTTGCTTAGTGTTTTCATCTGCTTCAACCCATGGTTGTGCCACTCGTCACGTGGCATGAAGAGTAAATGCTGCTGAATATAAGGGCAAGGAAATGAACTGGAGCAAGAATGCTTGCCTTATCTGCTGTTTTGTTCCTGCACTGGTGTGCAAAGGAAAGATGGTGTCAACTGGTCCTGTCTCCCAACACTTGTGGAGAAAGCCAGGAGAGGCCCCTCCTGTAGGCACAGACAGTGGTGGCATCTGCATATAGCTGATGACTGCATGCTAGATCCCCCTGGAGCTATATGGCCTGATTTAGGTGCATAAAGGTACTTGCATTCTCCAGGTGGCATCTGAGGGAGCTGGAGCCACCAGGAGCTCAACACACAGCTCTCAGGGGAGAAAGGGGCAGGCACAGTGGGCCCCTCTCAACAAAACATCTTTCGGCAGCTTTCTGTGTTCCCATATAGACTGATGCTCAGCATACATCTCTAGCTGTTGGAGGGAAGCCTTGCATAAAACCAGATATGTTGAGCAGAGAGAAAAGCATTTCAGAGGAGCTTTATCCATGTAGCATAGCCAGAATTCCATAAAACAGCCCCAAAAAATGGAAGTGGGGAGTTTAATTTTTCATTTTTCAGAGAGCATCTTTTTGCAGACATCAGAGTTTAATTCTGCCTTTTTTTTTTTTTTTTTTTTTTTTTTTTTTTTTACTTATTTCTACTTTTCCCAGGATCTTATCCAGGATATGCAGACAGAGCTATCTTCCATTTAAGATTTGGTATATATATGCAGATTTATATGGATTTATTTTCTGCTTTTTGAAACTCCCCAGTTAGCCGGTTCAAATTCACTGCACTTGAACATTTGCTTTCAATAAGAAAAAATGTTGATTAAATCAATGTCCTGGCCAAATCTAGTAAGTTTTTTCTGGCAATACCTTTAATGAGTCCCATTTATTAATTTTTTCCCCCTACCTTACTTGTGTAACAAATTTCCAGATATTAATGTCAAGAAAGGCAATATTTGGCCTGTCATATGAGAAAAGTAAAAACAAACCAGCACACTTCCTTTTGTAGTTCTGGACCTCATGCTCTCTTAATACCTATGAAAGGATCATTTTGTAAAGTATAAATTTGGAGCTAAGTGTTAAAGCATGCTGGTTTATATACGATTATGTACAAGCATGTATGTGCTTATATATACACATGCATAGTGTAATGTGTACATTGTAATCAAGAGACCACTGACCCATGCAGTCTTTTTATTTTTGGCAAATCCTTTCTCACTTTTTTTTTCCTCTCTCTCAGGGGATTGTTCTTTAATGCAATTATGCTAAATTGACATTCTCCTTGTGGTGTTTAAAAAAAGAGTCATCATTTTTTGAGCTTTCATATAGTACGAGTCTGTATTTTTTGACCTCAAATTAAAATGAAATTTGATTGTGTTTCTAAAATATTATGGCTAGATAAATTAATTACACCAGAAAATCCAGAAGAAGCAAACAATTAAAATAATAATAAACATCATCTGCCAGCTCAGTCCAGGCTCATGCATTACACTTTACAATTTTGTTACTTCAAGTGGACATGTAATTAAAGGAAGGTGGGCCAAGAGGACACTGCTTATGGAAATACCATTGAAGGTCGGTCAGACATGGGTGTTGTTGGGACGCGTGCAATTCCTTGGGAAGGCCAGGGCAGAGGAGATGTCCTTTCCCTGCCAGGAAGCGGTCCCTAGTTTCAGCATCTCTGATGGGCTCGTGCAGGAGGTGGGATGCCTTGGCGCTGTGACAGCATGAAGGGTGGCTCCTGTTTTGCCACTTGAGCTCCGCCAGGACCACCCACTTCGCCAAGAGCCGGAGGTCCAGTTTCCACCGCAGCTCTGTCCTTAGCTTCCCAGGTAGAGCCAACAGTGGTGTCAATTAGTTCCACTTCTGGTTCTCTTTCTGTGATATTTGCCTCCGTTAATGGAAACCGGCTATCAATTTATTTCTCATTCTGTGAGCCACCAGCTGGTAACGATAGGGTTCTTGTTTACTGCTGACCTTGGCTGGATGTGAAGGAGTGACTTAGACGTAAACGGTTCCATCTCCCATTCCCAGACCCTTGAGCCATTATTTCCTTCTGCCCTACCAAGCAATGCGCTGTTTTTAATAAAATATATTGCCATTGCTTTGAATACTTATATGCTTGAACTGTTTAAAAAATCTATTCGCAGTAGTCTGCTTAGGCAAAGACAGCACCCACTGCCAACATTTTCTTTGGTAACTGCTACCGAAATTCCCCGTTTCATTCTATGGCTGAACTGCAAGATAGTTATTCCTTATTAATTGTAAGCATGGTGCCATTAAGACTGCCAAGTAACAATATAGCCAATATAACTCCTACTCACTTTATAAAGACAAACATTAAAGTCATCACTCACTTTGTGGCAAAAAAGGGAAAAATGCAGGAGCATACCAGATGAACCTCAGACGTCGTGCCCTCCAGCACCTGCCCCAAAATGCAGCTTCATCGTAAATGCAGTCAGCTGCCACTGTGGATCCTGCAATGGAGGGAGTGGCCGCACATGCATCTGAAGATACAAGTAAAGCCATCTCAGTGCCATCTTCTCTTGTGGACCACAATGTAACAGTGTCATCAGTCACTCTGACCATTTTTTAATCATGTTTTTCTTGAAATTTCCCCACTCTGTGGGCAATGGACATTTAGAGAACTCATTGCAATTGCAGATGAAACCAAATGTTGCACTGGAATTTCCTGCAGGACACGAAGTCCAGTTTTCAAGAGGCTCCAGGCAGTATGCAACACAACATGGTACTTAAAGGGGAATGGGCATGTTTCCTCAATAACTCTTTGCCAGGATATGGTAGCTGGTCTACAGGGCCCTGGCAGGTGGTAGCTCATCGTTACAATGCTGGTTTGCAAAAACAGAGTAAGATAGCACATTTCCCCCACCCCACCCACAGATTTCCTGGAGAAGGATGGGAACTCTGTAGTGATTTACTGGAGTTAGTTTTGTATTTAATAGACTGGGGGACCAGTTCAGATGTTTCAAGTGCTCTTCTGCACAGCACACAGCATAACCTTTCTAGAAGGATGGTTAACAGTCTGGTTAGCAGAATGCAGTGCAGTAACATATCCCAGTGCCTGCTCTGCCTTGGAAAAGTGATTCTGCCTTAGGCTGGGGTTCAGGGCACTGAGACGAGCCTTTCCTTTATCTGCATGCATTTTCACACTTTCAACTTACCCAATCATTTTTCATCCTAAAAAGTTTTCTGCTCTATACCATATTAATTAAAGGAAACATATATATATATATATATATATATATATATATATTTCTCATTTATCTCATTATAAACTTTCACAAAATGACTGCCAGTGAATTGCAAATCATACGTTGTTTGTTCTTTGGAACATACTTCCTCTAAGTTTCAGCAAAACCTCTCTATGTACTTTACCAGTATGAATCACTACAGGCATGTATATTACAGGCATGAATCACTACTAATCTTTGTTCAGGGAAAGGAGTTTATGGGGTCCCAGCTGTAGGGGGCTTGATGTGAAGATGCAAGGTCTTGTTTTTGTGAAGCCACCTGCAAATTTCCTGACCCAAAGGGCTGCCTTTGCTCATCAAGGTAATAAAATACACTCTTTTTCTCACTGATGTGAGGAGTTTTGAGAATTGTAGTCCCTATGATGTAATGGGTTGTGGCAGAGAGAGAACAACATTATCACTGGCATCCCCTGCAGTGAGCATGGTCGAAGTGTGCTTGCTGACTCCACGTGAGCCAGGCATTGGAACAAGTTCCTGAGACAGATCTTCCTCATGCAAAAGATCTTCCTTTCTGAACAGAAAGGCTGGTTAGGCAGTGGAACGGGCTGCCCAGGGAAGTGGTGGAGTCACCATCCCTGGTGTTATTTAAGAGATGCGTCGACATGGGACTTAGGGACATGGTGTAGAGGTGGACTTGGTAGTGCTAGGTTGAAGGCTGGGCTAATCTTAAGGGTCTTTTCCAACCTGAGTCTACAATTCAGATAGATAAAAGCTCTTTATTTTACCTGACAGTGCTTGAGCTGAAAATGAAGTCAGAGCATATACCCCTAAAACATGAGGATGTTGGGTTGGATATGCTTGGTTGAAGTGCTGCGGCTCCAAATCCCTTGGGAGGAGGCATAGAGAACTAGAAGTGGTCACTTCCGTCCTTCTACTCTTCTCTTCCCTTGGCACTGAGCTGCCCCTTAATACTTCTCTGATAGCACAAAAGGCTGCATATAAAGGGGCAACTGAGAAATTCCCTGGACTTGGGGGAAACTGATGTCTAAATGCCAGTGTTAGCCCAACAGGCATGCTGTGCACATAAACGTCTCCTCAGTAGACTGGTGCAGTGGGCTGCTTTGCTTGGACAGGCAAGGATCTATGTTATACCACTGGTAAAATGGGATCCACAGTTGGTTTTTAAAACACATTTAATAACATGCTACGTGATGAGAAAGTAACAGTTATGTGAAATATTCAGCTTGCCAGTACTAAATGAATACTTCCACTAGGCTTTAATAATGTTCTATGGGACAATAATACCACAGCTGCCTTTTCAAAGTGTTGATAAAAATAAAATAAAATAAAAGGCAAGCAAAGGCAATAAATTGGCACTGACCTGCATTAAGTGTTGCTGTTCTAGAAGCACCCCATGGGCTTGCACCTCCTTTTCTGCGGCTCACTGATGGGCTGAAATTCAGAAATTGCCTTCCAACCACCTACAAGCCCCAAAACAGGGGAAGCACTGGTGTGGCCAAGCACTGGCTCCACAATCTCACCACGTACATGCCAAAGGAGCCTCAGAGGGAAAATAAGTGGCTTGCACAGAAAAGAGTCCAGTTGCAATTATTCTGCTGCACTGGATGGAGAAATCTGGGAGGCTTTGTAACAGACAGTCCCTCTGGGACAGGGCTGCTCCTCCTAGGGACAAGCCTACAAAGTCCCCTTGTGCCCTAAGTGATTGAGCAGGGACACAGCTGAATGTCTGCTGACACAGACTGCCTCTCCGGAGGCATCAACTTCATTTAGTTTTGAAAGGTTCTTCAACACAAGCATAAGGCTTTTTAAAATATGGGCCATGTGTAAATATTTGTATTGAGCTGTGCAAGGGATATAATTAAAGCCTTTTTTTTTTTCAGTGGGTATCTGAAAATGAATCTGAAGTACATGTTGTTTGCAAGTTCCATCCATGTTAAATGTTTTGAACCTTTTTACTGTGTACAAAGACTCCTTCTGAGATGGGCTATTAAAAATAAGAGAGACTAGTGACACAAACATGCTATTTTAAAAGACAAATCCCAATTAAATAAGTGGAAGAAAATTCTGAATCCAGCTCCCTAAGCAAAGGAAAGTGGTGATGTACTCACAGTATAGTTTGTGCTGCTATTGTCATATCCAAAATAGAAGGTTCCTCTTCATCAAATCCATTAAAGCTGGGCCCATTTGCTTAATGAATCTTGTCCACTGCCTGGGTAAGAAAAAGCAGATGGGAAGAGCTCTTGAGGAAGCACTCAATGGAGCTCAGCAGAGGCTAATAACATTTCTACAGAGCTGACAGTGTTTGCGGGGAGAAAGAAAACTAAATTTTAGAGAAATGCATCCTTGGAAATTTTGTCTCAGTTGTATCCTTATGTCATCAAGGCCAAAGCAATCTTAGGGGGGGTAGCTGTAAAGTGTTACATACACTCATGAAGTATCCAAGTATAAAATTATATAAAATGACTTCAAAGACACACGTTAATTTTGTTCTCCTTTTTGGAGTAATATGTATAAAACTTTAGCAATTCAGTCTTTATCCCATCCTATGGCTCTCTTCCAGACACAGAGAGAGGGGGGAGAGGGAAGGTGAAGTGGACATCACTGGAGGATGTTCTCTCATCCTTAAAGGAGAGAGGTACCTTCAAGGACTCCAGTGAAGAAGTGTGGTTTATGAAACTTCATGAGGATTTGGTTTGTTTAATGTGCTAGTATGATGTTGAAATAATGAGAGGATTCTGCAAGAATTTTCCTGGTGTGAGATGTCACCAAAATTTATCTTATTTTGAGCATTCCACTGTTATCATTTTCCACTGTGGATGATGAGAAATGCTTGTGAAACTATCTGGTGTTGAAGAGAGCTTCTCTTTCACAATCCTTTCATCAAACAAAACAAAATATTTGGACGGACTCTGACTTTTTTTTTTTTTTTTTTTTTTTTTTTCTTTTTCTTTTTCCACAAGGCATCTCTGGTGTACAAAAGTGTGTTGGTTGTGACACCAGCCCCATTGCTCCCCCAGGGACTCAGCCTCCTAAATCCGGACTGTGGCACACACCTCTGAATGGCATTACCATTCTGGGAAATGCAGTGAGACTGCTCTTCACCCCTACTGTGAGGTGGCAATTATACTTCAAAAGCACTTTGGTGTGCGTCTCCCTCAGAAGGAAAGCATAACTCAGAAGTGACAGAAGGGATGTTGCAGAGAAGTTGTTCATTGTTCATTAACGTCTCAGCTGTGATGGGTGCAATGATAGTGAGAAATACCAGCTGTTGCGGGGTTAATAGTAGTTCTTCCATGGAGAGTTAATTGTACTAAAAGTCATACCATAAACGTTGTCTGACAAGCAACTCTTTACCACAAAGCTAAGATTTTTAAGTGAATGTTTAAGTCACTTAAATAGTCATTAAGTCACTTCATAGTCATTTTCAGGATGATATCAGAAAGTGGAATATACATCTGGGAATGTTATTTCACATTAAAATTCTACAGAGTGTGCGGTTAATGAACAAACCCCAACAAAGATGCATTCAGGTTAAGGACTCATTCAAGAGTCACTGAATTCAGATATGCAGTGCTTGGGTCTATACTGGGAAACTGTATTTACTTCACTGACTATCATTAATTTCTGAAATGTGTTGTCCTCTTTTTTCCCTCATGGTCACAACAATTCAGAAACAAGTGTGAAACAACAGACATTTACATTTTGCCACTAAAAAACTAAGACTTCTGTCTTAGCAATCATGGCTAATCAGAAATCTGGCCTGGAAGGCTGGAAAAGATAGGAGATAAACACGCGCAGAGACATTCATTTCTGAGCATGAGAAGGGACAGACCCTGAGGCTAGTGGAAATGCTTGGGGTCACACGGGTAATGTTATTTAGATCCCATCACACACCTCACTTCTCTCTGTGCAGTGGGACTATAGGTGACAACAGTGATTAGTGTGGGTTGGACGCTTGTGGAAGTCTCCCATCTTTACCTGCATTGCCACGCGGGGAGGAGGAGGTTCACACCTGGATGGGGTACACAAATTGAGGGTGCAGCAACAGAGCTGTAGATGGAGGCTTGCTTGCAAACTGCTGTGGCTGGAGAAGATGCAGAGTCTGTCTGTGCTGATGGTGGCCCCACAAAGGTTTTCTTGCACTTTCACTCATAAGGCATCCATCACTGTGACCTGAGACAGCAACTGAAGTCCCAGTCTGCGGAATCAGAGGTTGCTTCCTTTTTGCTGGTCCATCTGGAGACCTCCCAGGCTGCCTAGATGCAGGCTGGTGTTCAGAGTACCAAGAAGAGAAGAATAAGTCACATCTGTCAAGTCAGTAATAACAGACAAAGTGCTTTTGTCCACGATTTGTTCAAGAATCACAGTAAAAGTATAGACAAATAGCTGACTTCTAATAACTAAATGCTACAAGCTAAAATGAAATACAAATTTGAAGGGATGATTTGCACTTAATTTCCTTGTAAGTAGTATCGTGCTATATAACATTGCTTGAAGGCCTTGTATATGACTGAATTTTATTCTAACTGTAATATGTAAGGCATGATTTAGTGTCTGGCTTACAAGAAATAGTAAGTATCTAAAGAAAGCTATCTTAAAACGTCAGCATGAGCCTGGCTGAACAGAAATTACTTGTCTGTAGCCATCTGCTACACACTAGAGTTAAGCAGACACAAGTGCTTTTTCCTGGAAGCCATCTGCACAAATATTGATTGAGTAATTTCATAAAATTTCGATTTAGTAATTTAACAGTTGACGAGGTGATAGTGCATAGCATAGGTCTGAGTTCCCTGGAATTTCTAGCAGCTAAAACAACATTGATGTGCATTTCTTTTGCCATTAGCATTATTGCAAAAAGAGACACTGGAATAAAATCCAACATAACCTATTGAGAGAGTCTGTAAAATATTTTCCTATTAACATCAGAATAAAAAAATAATGTGGTATTCCAGAAAATTGAATGGCACTTACATTCCATAAACTTCATCAGATCAGCCTGCATGGGGTTTTGTTTTTCCTTTGCCTGGTTTGAGGCTATATTTATATTAATTCCATCCAGTTCTATTTTAATTAGCCCAAAATCCTAAGGACTCGAGATCATCACTGTGTTTAAAAGACTGGGTTTCAGCAGCCTTCATCAGTGGCTTTTTCATCCCCAAACTATTTAAGAGTGGCGAGCTTCTTTTCATTTTCCCTCCCTCCAGACACTGACCCTGCCATGGTGATGAATGCCTTGGTGACCCCCAGTGATCAGAGGGCTGCCCACAGCAAACCACTGCTGGGGTTTCCTGCCGGAGCAGCTGCAGAGCTTGCACCCACAACATTTTCCAGTTTCACCCCTCACAGCCTCAAAGGAGCACCATCTCTCCGGGGGAGTATTGGAGGTATTTTTTGTTCCACCCTCTTGTCAGTGGTTCTTGCCTGAATCCCACGAGACTGGAGTGATTAGAAAATGGATTTCAACTAAGAGTAGAAGACATTTAGGACTCCATAACATCACACCCCATTAAACACCAAAACAGATGATGAGGCAGGCACAGAGAGGCAGTATTCCCCCCTCCACCAAGAGCCAGAGTTCAACAGAAATGCTCCCATTCATGCTGCTGCTCCTGTACTTCAGCATCTCCCCATCGTCTTGCTGCATTTTGGAAAGATATAGTTCTCACTCATGGCTGCATGGCGTATTTGAAACCCAGCTAGACACATGCAAACCTTCCCTAGGTATTGGCACCCCGAGACTTCTCTGGCTCAATCTGTAGTGTTAGGAGATGGGGATATGTCAGCCTTGCAGCTGCAGTGGGAAAGCAGGGGTTTGCTTTGCAGCACTGCTTTCCTGGTCAGTGCTTGGGGTCTGCAGTCCTAAATATCGACCCCTGAAAAAAATGAAATCTTCAGGAACAAAATTTCAGAGAGGTAGGAAACCCCAAGCAGAGGAGGCAGAGAGGAGGCCTGTAAAAGCTTACTGCCCAGAGGGATGGGATCAACTCCCTTCTCAGTGGGACAAAAAAGAGCAGGCTGTCACTTCAGCAGCAGCGACTTAGGCTATTCACTAAGGAGAGTATTTTAACAGAAAGGGTAGAGAGTCATGCAATAAACTGCTCAGGAAACTTTTTTATGCCCCAGTGCCAGAGAGTTTAGAGGAAAGCCAGGTGAACAAAAACACATCAGTTACAGGTGATCCTGCCTGCAATGGGGAAAGGGCCTCCAGAGGCCTTTTCCAGCCCTCCTCCCAGAGGATTTTTTTGCTGTATGTAACCTCACTGTGTCTGAGCCTGCAACCCATTTTGCACAGCAATAGAAACACATGTTATTTTGTCACTATTAGACATCTGCATGAGGGACGTGCTCTCTGCCAAGCTGTTAGAGATGGACATGGCCTCTGGCTTGTGAAATACCCATGAACGCATATATATATCTATGTACCATGCATAGTTTCGTTGTAAGACGGTATTCCAGCTTAAAGCTCCCAAGCGGTTCACAAAGGTAACCTCTTAAAGTATTCACATAGCATTCACATGCTATGACTCTTAGACTCTCAGCTGGAATAGCACTGATTTTTTAGATTGTAAGGTATAAAGTTTATTATGCTTACGTCACATTGTGACTTTGTTTAATAGGAAATAAAATTATGTGAGGAATAAAGTGGGTGGAAAAAAACACCAAAAGATAAATTTGAGTGAAGGCTTGGGAAAGCACTGTCATTTTGTGAATTACTCCAGGGCACACTCAGAGCAGAATCCTAGCTGACTGTGAGAAACAGAATCTGCTCTTTATACACGCACCAGACGAAGCTGAAATCTGACCTCTGCTCAAACCTATTTCGCTATTTGCCTTCTTTTGGAATTTCAGATTAGCCAAATGTTATCTGTTGAACAATGCTCCTGTGTCAGGCCCCAGACCTGGGGACCTGAATGGAGCTTCTCAGAATAGGGAAAAATGAGGAGTTTATTTTGTGGAGAAGGGAGCTGTTCTGAGGACAAACATCCACCCAAATTGAATTAGCTCTTAACCTAGAAATAGGACCGCACAGTTCTTAGCTGAAATGCAATCCTGGAGTCATTAATGATCACATTCATTTCCCGCAAACCCTTCCTGATGCTGCAGAACATTTTCTCAGAATGAACTTGGAGCTCCAGGGGTTCAGCAGCAGCACCAGAAATAGGAGGGTTAGGGAGGAAACCTGAACTCCTGGGGTCTGAGTCCCAGGGAGCACATGAGGACGTGGTATAATTAACCATAATATGAAGCAGAAACCCAGCTGCCCAGAGAGAAACCTTCCGGGTCCTCCTTATCCCAGGAGCCCCATGACGGGCCCAAAGGCAGCTTTTCCAAACTTGCAGAGCCCTTCTAGGACCAGTGTCCCATTTCCACTTACAATTAGAACATTACACTGTTCTTCAGGAAAACTATTTTTATCCGTGTGTCTTGGTTCAGTGATGCTCTAAATTTATATCGCTAACAACTGTATTTCTATGCATTGAAAAATGAAATGATAAACATCTGAGGTCCACCGCACCGTGAGAAGGTAAATGGTCAGCTACACTGCTTGACTGTAAAATATTTCACATCATCCATTTTCACTAAAATATTTGTAAATGGAAACATACGACTGCTATTTTTTGGGGTTAGTAGGTGTAGTGAAATGTTCCATTCACCTACCTTTGCAGGTTCCTTTTCAGGAAATCTCTCTAGATGATTGCATTAGGAAGGCTTCCTCTTTAGTTAAAGTTACAAGAGAAAAAAAAAACACAATTACCTGTATCATCATAAAAAAAAAAGATAAATATCAAAACCAGCCCATTTTGTGGTAATAAGCTCAAAATGTGATCCAAATGACACTAATCAAGCAACACTGAGTCTTGATTAAATTATGTATTCAGTCCATATCGTATGCCTAATATTAGCCAAGAGCAAACACGGAGAAAGGACAGTGTCTTATTTCCAAGAAGACAAATAAAAACACACATGACAAAGATACTCATTTTGTTCTCATTACCTCAGCTTTCATTTTCTGTGCCATTGCACCCTTGAAACACACCGAGTTAGCACCAGAAGGGCCAGACCATCAGGATTTCCAGCCAAACACAGGGCACTTGGGATTACATAAAATCAGAGGGTAGTGCAAAATTCATGCAGTTACCCTGGAGATGGACCTCTTCCAAGATCAGGAAGGCAACCAGGACCCTCAACAGCCTTTGGTCAATTGTAACCAGCACTGATGGTACAACCTGAGAGGTGGTCTGCTGGCAGTGGAAGTGGAACTGAGATACTTTCTCATTTCACCTGAATGATAGCAGTTGCTTACCTAGCTGTTGCAGAATCACCGACTGGTTAAGATGGGAAGGGACCTCTGGGTCCACCTGGTCCAAATCCTGCTCCAGCAGGGCTACCCAGAACAGTGTGCCCAGGACCACATCCAGGTGGCTTTTGAAGATCTCCAAGGAGGAGACTCCACAGCCTCTCTGGGCAGCCTGTGCCAGGGCTCCAGTTACTGAATGAGGAGCTTAAGGTGCGTTTTCCAGCAACCCAGGGTGAACCTGACTTCACAAGAAATTGTCTTTTGGAAAAGAATGTAAGCATACAACAGTGGAATTCAAAACTTATGGCATTTTGATGATGGCTCGTCCTGTTTAGCATATGCAAATGTCAGGTTTGGGACCATGTACTCAGATGTGCATTTCCAGCCCCTGGCAGATGTTCACAGCCCTCAAAGTATATGCAATAATAAACTATTGTGAGCACTGCCCCAAGATGGTGGTTTTCTCCAAGCTCACCATTCCCTGCTCCCTCTCCAGTGAAAAGGATATTTCTGGATGCCAGAGTGCTCAAGAGGAAGAGCACTGACTTACAAAACCACTCCAGCAGGGCTTACCAAGCCTTACCCCCATTTGTATTAATGCAGCTGTGGTCCCTCCACGTCAAAGCCTCCTTCAGCACCCTGTGATTTTTCTGTGTCCCATGGAGACCCCCACCAGCTGCCCATGCTTCCAGTGCCCCTCCAGAAGAGCTCACCTGGTACTCCAGGGACATGTCTGCTGGTCCGCGGTGCAGCCGTGTGTTCGTCCCTTTCTTCCAGTAATAAGTACTTGCTTGTCACAGAGGAGTCCACCTCTGATCAGAGCATTTTTTTTTTTGCATGCAAGGAACATTGAATCAACAAGCAGTAGCTAAAGGCAACTCTCTAATAACTACCATAACTGCCTTTTAACAGGCCTCAAGTCACCAGGGAACATGGGTTAATTTGCTGTAATTCATTTAATATGTTTAGTCTGAGCAACATAATTTCAGCCCGATAGATGTCTGAAAAATCCTGCATCAGCGTTAACTGGGAGTGGGATAGGGCAGCCCCGAGGTGCCCTGGCCAGGGGCTGTGATGCTCTGCTGGCTTCCCCTGCTGTGGGGCAACCCTGGCGGGACCAGTGGGTGGCTGCGCCCCAAGTCCCTTCCCCACCTGCACTGAAAGTCAGTGGCAACTTCCAGGCAAGCAGGCCAGATCCCTGGAGGTCTTACAAACCCTATAGGGGGTCCATGCAAGCTATGCACCGATTTGCACATGAGTACTTGCTGCTTGTCATCTCCCCCTGCATGCAGTGGATGCTGGCTTCACATGCTGCTGTTGCTGCTTCTGGGCAGCCCGGAGGATCTGGACCCCAGGAGTGGGGGATTTCCTTCTGCAGAGACAGATGAGTTAAGACAGATACAAGATACCGTATCCCTGTCTAATTTATTTTGAAGTATGTACATTCCTGAACAAGGATATTAGATGGCAAAAGCAATGAGTTTAATAGCTCACAGATGATGCACACACACACTTCTCGGACCTCAACAGACAGCTGTGGCCCAGTCCCCATCTTATGCCCCTCACTCTTTCCTCTCCTCAGACATTGCTCCAAGTGTGTAAAGATGCTAAATCTTACAGCCATTCTCCTCTCCCCATGGCCTTGGCAACTTTGCAACATGAAATGAAACCCATCTGAAGTATGAAGCGTCAGCAAAGCTTTTTTTTTTTTTCTTTTTTTTTTCTTTTTCCTAATTCTAGGGCTCAGATGTCTGTTGACAGCAGATGGTCAAATTATAAGGCATCGGTTGTCTCTATCAGTTAAATGAACATACTGCAGGTGGGATCAAAAACAACCTATTACTACTTTTGTAGCTATTACTTTGGGTACATCACATAGAGCCAGACCTTATTCTTGGTGCCTCAGACATACAAAATTGCAAGCAAAGAGAGCCCAGTCCCAGAGCTTTACCTGCACAGGATTTACAGGACCAGGGAGGTTTTCAAATGTTCCTATTGTCTTATAAAGCAACCCAAGGCCTGATTTGATAAGTATTTACATTGGTTTGACATGTGCTTACCTCCACTGAATTCAGTGATGCCCTTTCATTAATTCCAGCCTTTCTGGGAGAGCTCAGCACAGCCCATAGGTCTGCAGGCACACATGTAAATCTGACAGGCAGTATGTAAGCATGCCAAGGCTTTTCACAACAGCAATCACGAAGCCTACAAGCAATCATGACCCCATTCAAACACACAGTGCTGATGGTTAGCTTGCTTACAGATGCCTGGTAACACCGAACAGAGCACTACAGCTGCCTCCTCAAGAGTGGTCACAATGGCTACAATCCTTCCTTGGACGTCCACTCAGCATAGAGGAATCCAATCTTCCCATTCTCCAGAAGACCCAATAGTTTCCCACAGCTCCCAGGTGTATGACTTTGATGAGAAGGAACATACTCAGTCCTCTCCCCAGCTCTGTTTGTGACTTCTGGGAGACCAACTCTGCTAATGCAGAAACAAAGAAGCAACCCTCTTTCCCTCCCAACATGCTGGGAGGGGAATCACTTATAATGATCACTTGAATTGTGCCTCATATAGCATGCAATCCTTATTCTTAGTCTGTAAAAGTGGTAGACCAATAATACCTCCAGGAAATAAAATCATCTGAAACCTCAAAACTAGGTCCTACTGACACTGATCAGGCTGATGGGGTTGTGCATTAAAAACAAACAAACAAACCAACCCATAACCACTGAAAGTTGCAGTGAGATACAAAGAGAATTGTAAAATAGTATCTCCAGACAGCTGTACTTCATGTCACTCCCCACTACAGCAATTAACCTTTTTTTTTTTTTTTTTTTAAAAAAAAAAAAAAAAAAAAAGAGCTGTGTCACATGAGGTGTAAACAGTGTTAAACCCTTCAGCAATGCCTCCAGAAGGGTCAGCTTGCCCCCCTCTTCAGCACTTCTTTCAAGCTTTGGATTTGATTCTTGAAAACATCTCCACTCCTGGCATCCTTTGCTGCCAGCAGAACTCCAAGAGAAGAACTCCGGGGGAAATCCAAATTTCAGCCACAAGTATGCCCTATTTTTTCCTCTGTTCTTTTTTTTCTCCCTCTTCTTTCAGAGTACCTTCTGAGAGGATACCTGGAGTATTTTCACAGCAGACATTTCAAAAGTTTGAAAAATCAGCCTCTTTGCTCAGAGTGTTCAATAGTTAGCGGGGAAAGGGTCTGTGCAGCAACATTTTGTAGTAGCTGGTTTTATTCTGTGCCTGGATATAATTCGTTTTATAGGAAGAATATACATGGTTCACACACTTTCAGCATCTTTGCAAGCCTCATACATAGTCTATAAAGAAATAAAAATCTCACAAGAAGTCTCTGTGCACTTTTCCATCAAGAACCAGAGATCAATACTTCCAATTCCATCCCAATTTCTACCAAAAGTATGTTTTGGAATGGTGAGATTTGCCATCCTTTGTGAGCATAAAATTAAGCTATTAAAAAGATATCTACCATTCTTTGCTTCAGAAACAGTAGACAAGGCATGAAACAGTTTCCCATGCTCCTTCTTTTGATTCAGTATTCACTCTGGACACAATCTGTATGTGAGAGGTGCACGCCAATTAATACAGAGACCGTGGGTTGTGTTTTCAGCCAGTCTCCACCATTGATTGCCACCTGAAAACTGCTTCTAGGTGCAGAACTCACAGACCTGAATGCACAAGTCTGGGAAGGATGCTCCAGAAAGCCAGAGAGTGAGCAAATGGGGGTCTGCAGGCAGAGGTTTTCTGGGTCAAAGCATAAAACAGTGTGGCTGGAAATTTGACCAGGAAAAAGTGGTATCATCACCAAACTTGAAATGCAATAATAACAGTCTGACACTGTTGTGCAGCACACTTTTTAAAAAATTCTTCATTTTGTGACTATCTGGTGGGCTGAAGAGAAATGTGGGGATTCTGACTGTGGTTTCCATTCATTTAGTAAGTGCCTTTGCTCAGGTAATGTCTAGGGCTGGATCATTTCTTACATCCTTGAGAATGGATGGAACTTACTTGTTGCCAGTAATAATAAATGGGTGGGTTTGGTAGCTCATAAAAATACAGTCAAGGCTGAAGAGGAATGGTGAAGCAGCCTGACAAATCTTCTGAATAGTAAAACGAACATCAGCTCAAGTACTGGGGAGGTGGCTGCGCCGGATGCTAAAAATGCTGACTTTCTCTTTCATTTGACAGTGACATACAACCAAGAAGTTTTCCTGAGACAAGCAAAAAAATAAAGGTAATTTTAGACAGAATATTAGGAAAAATGTCCTAACGGTGAGGTCTATAAGTCTGTGGAACACCCACCCCAGGAAACTGGGGAAGCCTAATTTCTTGAATCACTTAAAGCTGGATTGGACAATGCAGTGGAAAATATGCTGTGAGCTATCTTCCACTGGCAGATCTCTGATTCCTGTAGTTTCTTGAAAAGCCACCACCAATGTGCTTTTGAAATTGACGGATTGCTGTGGTTTGGGTGCCAAGACTTCACAATGCCATACCAGTCGCATCCCAGAGTGACTGTGAATGCAGGCAGGCCACATTCAGTATGGGTCCAGAGCAGGTATGCATGGCACTCACCCTGCTGAGATTAGCCCTGCACCCAGGAGCTTCACTAACAGACGGGGTGCAGGGTTCATCAGCCTCAACACACACGGGCTACCCCCACCTCACCCAGGTGGCTACCAGGTACTAGCACGACAGCACGTGGTTGGAGCCTTTGGAGGATTGAGATGGCTTTTGCTTTTGAATTACATTTGAATTTGGATTTTTGGCTGATTTTTTTTTTTTTTTTTAAGTCTATCTGAAGCTGAAGGTCCTGTACCTCTTCACCTAATGCAGCAGATGAGGATATCTTTTCCATGTTGGTAATTAAAATACACTGAGCAATGGAGCTTCAAGACTAGAGGATCTCCACTGAAAATGCTCTGCTAGGGTTGCCCTGAGGAGATTCCATGGCCCCGGAGGAAGGAAGATTCCTGGCTAGCAGAGACAAAGCTCCCTGGGAACACCAGGAAAGAGCAAAGAGGTAATGTGCTTCCTGATGGAAAATGTAGGGCTGTGTGAAGACATTCAGAGTGAGAAGAAACCAAACAGACTGGACAAACCATGGGTACTGCCATGGCTGGCCTGACAGTACAGGCGATGGTAATGCTGGGGAACACAAGGGAGGAAAGGGGGAAAAACTGAGGAAGTTAAGAAACTATACTACACTGTTCATTAAAAATAAAATAATAATAAAAAACATGTTAAAAACTGTGACACCCAATCACACAATCACATTATTGCTTTTACAGACAACCTCTATAGCTCATGCAAAACTGGTCCTGTCTATTCCCACATGGAATAAAAATAAAGAATGAGAAATACAGACACTTTTTGTTCTGAAGATTTCAAGACTGACAATTGGTTTGGGGACTCTGCTGGTTTCAAGTGTGCTAGTTAGTTCTCCACACCATTTCTGTGACCCATCACTGTCACCCTGAATAACGGCGCCTTCAGCCTGCAGAAAGTGCCTAGGGGTTTTCACTGGCAAAAATGAAGGAAGCACAAAAATATTTTCAATCAGTACTGGAACAAACTTCACATTGCACAGCTGCAGTGAAAGTGCCGTCCCCCAGAGACCCTCCAGAATTTGATTAAGGTATATGGAAACTTGACTCATATTTTACGAACATTCATTTTTATGATACATTTTTAAAGGGACAGCATATATTTCCATCATGTGGAAGAAATGAAGGCAGTTATTTTGACAGAAATAGTATGTTTTGAACATGAAGCGATTTTTGACAGGAGGTGAAGAAGGAGTGTAGGAGCGGTAGAGGGCTGGGGGGCTCTGTTGGGTAGGGGGTCATTCAAAGAGTTAGAAGCACCATGAACCAAGGTGGAAGTTGCACTATTATTTATTTTCTTAAAGGAGGGTAATCAGGAGGAGCTGAAAAGTTTCAGATCCTGCACAATGAGCCTCATGTACAAGCCGAAGAGCACACAGTCTCATCTGCATTGAAGTATCAGCACCTTGACTCTGTTGGCACACAGGATACTCAGAAGTATCAGCACCTTGACTCTGTGTTGGCACACAGGATACTCAGAAGTATGCTATTCTGTTAAATCCATTGCCAGCATGGTTCATCCTAACTTATCTAGCCTTTTCAAACACCCATCAAATATATCTTAGATACATGGCAATCTGTTGTTTGATTTGATATACCTTCAGATCAGTTCCCTAAGTCACTAGAAACATAGGATTTCTATTATAACCTGGTTACCCATGGATCCTTTTTTTTTTTTTCTTACCAGGTTAAAAGAGTGATAGGAAAAGGCAGCATGGAAAAAAAAAAAAAAAAAAAAAAAAGTGAGAACACAGGGCATGTAAATCCACAAGCTGATTAGCCTGTGCTGTGTCTTGGCACAGACGGTGCCAGGTCACTGGCAGGTCAGGGAAGATTTGCCCCATCGACCTGGTACTGGGAAGCTCTTGCCAAGAGGAGGAGGTGGCTTCCCAAGCCACCATGGGATGAGATCCCCAGGCTGGTGAGAACAGCAGCAGGCAGGGAGAGAGGCAGGGGCAGAAAGTAACATCTAAGGGGTACATGATCCCACTGGTCTGCCCACAAAAGCCTTTGGTCTGACAGGACAGGGAAACAAAATAATAAATTAAAAAATGTATAAAAACACACTGGGCTAATAAGCAAAGCTGGGTAATGCTCAGCAGCATGCATGGTGCTGTGAAAACAGCCAGCATGTGCTGCTCCAGCCCCCAAAAGTGGGGAGAAGGCAAAACCTGTGTTTCTGTGGAGCCTGACATTTCTGCAGGCTGTGACCACAAAACCGGCAGGATGCTCCAGCAGTGGGAGCAGGCGCTGCCCTGCCTTGTACCTGAGCCTCCACAGAAGTCTGGGAAGCTATGAGAGATTTACACCCCTGATGAAAGCAGAATAAATTCCATTGTTTGCAGAAAGTTGGTTGATCTGTGGAAGACATACTTTGCTAAAACATCATTATCGCAGTAGGAACTCTCTCCATCTGTTTTTATGTAAATAATTTCAAGTGTATGATTTATGTAATGGATTTTGTTTGAATTAGTTTTCACCAGCGAGATGAGGATAAAGATTTTCTTTTATATTACACAGCTGGTTTCACTTCTTCTTAGCATCTGATACTTTTATTATTTCTATACAAATTCCCTTTCTGCAGGAGATTTATTACTTGTAGTAATGCTGCATGGTGTGAATTTCTTATATCTCATTCATTTTGTCTTTCATGTGACTACTCAAGACTGGAGATACTATGAAAATGAGGAGACCTAAATCTGGTAAATATTATGGGATGGTTCCTCAGGAGTTATGCCTGCTGCCTCTTTCACAGTATCCAATGTTTTACGCACATCAGTCAAAGAATTAACTAACTAGCTAATTCAAAGAGAGTACCAGAACTGAATTATTTCATGCATTGAAATCCCTTGGAGATGTTGAAAATGATGAGGTTTCAGAGACAAAGACTGTATTTTTAGTATATCCCCAGACAGACCCCTAACCCCACAGGTGCTAACGCAAATAATAAATAAGAATAAAAGTTGCAGAGGCAATTTTGAAAAATACATTGATGCAGAACACAAAGCTGCATGGGAAAATGATGAGAATTTTTTTCATAGTGCAGCAAAATTTTGTTAGGTGGTAGAACCAGGATCAAATTTGGCTTGATTTCCTGCGTAATTTGTACCCAAAGAAGAGAATACGGGAGGAAGGAAATTATGTACATTCAGATCATTTTCCTTTCAATCATTTCAGAATGAAACCTTTTAACGGTTTTGTTTTGAAACATTACTTTTAGAAATATCATTTGATTTAAAGAATAAGAGTAGAAACAATCAGAAAATCAAATTAAATATTTTTGACAATTTATACAGTGTTTCATACAGCCCCAGACATGTGCATACAGAATGTGATGGCCATTTCATCCCTCAGCTGAGCATTTCTCTGCACAATACTGATGTGGATAGAAAGTTTAGAGGTAGAAGGTGCACAGATTCAGGTTGTGTTCACTGATGCTTCTTTGTATTATGATAAATTACTGCCCCTCCATCTGGAGGCATACTCCACAAGATTTTATAGCCTGTTTCTACAGTCTATTTTGTATGGATAGAAATAACAGCATTTGTAAATGAAGTGTGTGAGAGGCAAAGGGGAAAATGTTAAATAAACATCACCAAGCTACAGCAGTAGGGCAGTGCCATTTAAAACACACCTTAGAGATTAAGGAGTGTAAGCAATTTCTAGGTGTCACCTGCATTGATCTCTTTATAAATAAGCAAGAGCAGCAAGGGATACAACTGGGGAGAGGAAGGTGTGATGCAGAATGAATCCCTTTTCACTTCAACCCCATCCCTAAGAGCACAGGCAGTGGAATGAACCATGGGAAAGAGAGAGGCTGGGGGTGACAAGCTAATGCTCTCCTGCTGAAAGATGGAGCCCATGCTGGAGCGAGGGCTTTGTGGTGGGGCAGCCCCAGGCAATGTGGCTAGCACCCACCCCTTCCCGACCCTGCTTTGGCATGCTGCCTTGCTCCTCACCTCCTCCCTGCAGTGCCCATCACACATCCAGTGGCCCGGGAGAAAGCTTTGCCACACTCCAGCCCTGCAAGCCTCCAGACTTACTGCCATGTGTGATCTCTGCTACCAGCCAAGGTAAGAACTTGTCTCCAAAAGCCCTCACCCTGCTGCAGCCCGAGGAGGAAGAGATCCCACCCCTGGAATCAAAGGGACACATCATAAGATGTGCCGCTTCCTTTCAGCTTTTGGCTACCCTGGGACCAGTATCAGGCCTTTCTTATGTCCTCTCTCTGTGTGATGTGCGGAGGACGCAGAGTATAGACCTGACATAGAATCTCAAAAGACATGGGCTGAAATGCTCCAAGTCAAAAAGACAAAATTCTCCAAGTAAAAAAAGACCTTTTTCACTCATTCTACTCTTCAGTTTAACCAAGTGGATTAAGCAGTATTAATCCAGTCCAGATGGAATAAAAGGTACAAAGCAGAGCAGAATACAAGCAATGGCAGAGAGAGAAGGATCAGATGTAAAAATAGTTTCTGGGCAGTATCTGTCACCTTTGCATGCTAAAAAGCCTTGTCGATTACACTGCATTGCTATTTAGATGCACTGGATGTGCCTTCAGTATTCAAAGCTTTTTAAAAAAAACTACAAAGGAGCAAGCAATTACTGATACACTTTATCCTGTTAAAAATAGGATTGCTCCCTTCTTTAGCGAGAAATTGAATTAAACTTGCAGTTTCTTCCTGTTTCCTGTATGAACAGCCTCTAAAAATTGAGTTATTTGACTTTAAAGGAACTGCTGGTGAGCAGTGGATCAGTGCATAGGCAGATTTGCCTAGAAAATTACCACACTCTTTCCACAAAGCTAGCATCAAGCTATGTTGGACATAAAACAAGGGAAATAACATCACTCTGTTAACTTATATGTTTCCTTATTGTACAACACTGTTGCTTGGGTGGAACATTTTTAATCTCAGCTTCTATCAGCTGTTACAGCATAATGGAGAAGAAAAAATGCACAGGACTTCCTGAGATTTCCTATGAGTTAAGAAAATAAATCAGAGCTTGTATACTTTTTTTTTTTTTAATTATTATTATTATTTTTAATTATTAAAAAAAAAAAAGGATTCTGTTCCTTTTCTGTCCTCAGTAATGCCACAAGAACACTGTGTTTTCCTCAAACTGTTTTTCCATCACATTTTTCACAGCCCTTACATGTCTGGTTTTATTGTACAGACTGCTCATTAGCCATTGGCTGCACATGTTCAAAAGCTGGTACCCAAAACTCAGCCTGTCCTCACTGATCGACTCCATCCCCTAAACCATGCAGCGTGGAGACCTCTAGGCTCCAAACCAAGGAGCAGCAGGAAGCAAGGTGCTCTTCAAAACAAGACTAACTTTTTTCATAACCTTTGTGAACCTAAGAGCAAGGCAGCATGGGCTGGAGCACCATCTGCTGGCATCCCCTCCACTGACTGCTTACACTGGGGCACCGCACATTTTGGTTGCCCCCTCGGCACCCACAGCTTTGTCACCCCAAGGGGACAAAGTGCAACAGGCCCCTGCCTTGCCATAGGACATGAGGCATAGTGGTGTCCCCAAGGGGAAGAGGAAGGAGCATGGGCTTCCTCCTACACAAGAGCAGCAGAAGCCTGGAGGGGCTGCAAGAGCTGTTTGCTACAGTGTGATCTCTTTCCAAAACTCCACATTTTTTGCTTTCTGGGTACCACTGACCTTGCCTGAGGCCTTCCCTGAGTGGAGGAGAACAGATTTTTGCAGGGTTGATTGGCTGCCAGGAGAATTAAATATGTTTATTTTTTCTCAGCACGTTACCATAAGTATTCTCCCTGTAAAGCATCCTTTCACTGTCTGTCTTGTTTAACTGTCAGAGGACATTCACATATGTTCCCTTTCCCTGCATTCATCGTTGCTGCAAGCACAATTTGTGTACCAATTTCTCACTGCACGCATTCCACAGAGGACAGAAGGGCCCAGACAGCTGTGGAGAAATCCTGGTTCATGTGGATCTCCCCACAGCTTGGACCATCCACAGATGCCAAAAGGAACTTTTTACGTCGCCACATTTTGTATTAATAGTCACTGGATAAAACACACAAACACTAGAGAGAGTCCAGAGGAGAGACCAGCAGGAATGATCTCAGAAACATGACCTCAGAGGAAAGGCAAAGCAAACTGAGGCTGCTCAGGATACTCTTGTGACAAAAAGAACAAGAAAAGACAAAGTAAAAGTCCCGAAATACATATAGAGCCATCATGGTGCAAGGAGAAGCAATCTGTTGTTCTGTGCATGCCTGGGAATAGGACAAGGTGTAGAGGGCTTGACTTACCATGAAGAAGGATCAAAACAGATGTTCTGGAGACCTTCCGACAGGACAGCACTGTGTTGAGTAGTCTGTGGGGTCCCTATGGCCAGGACCCAATAAGACTTTTGTCAAGAATGACATGGGTATAACAGATCTTGCTCTACTGTACAGGAGTAGATCTTGAAATCCTTTTCCAGCTGTATAAGTCTTGGTCGCTTGGGAGCAATCCCATGCATTCTTGGTGCTACCTTCCCTGGAGGAAAAACATCTGGCCTCTTAGAAACACGGCTTGCATACCTGAAGAATAGGAGAGAAATTATGGATGAAGCTATGGAGTGGGTGAAAGTGTTCGGAGTTACAGCCTTAAGTTTAGAAATTATGCCCAAATTCTACTGTAGGCTCTTTTTTTATTTTTTTATTTTTTTTTTTCCCTCCTACTTCAGAGCTAAAATTTAGTCCTCCCTACCACAGTCTCATGAATAATGTTAATGAAGATCAGGCCAATGTCTACGTATGTTCAGCGTCTCCTAGCATTTTTTGGCCAAGCTGTGTTATTATGCTTTTTTCTTCTACACATTCTTCTCAAACTTAAGCTAAATCTGGTTACAAAAATGTAGGGGTCATTTTAGAATCCAACAGGCAGACAGAAAATTTGCCATGTTAGAGTAGACAATAAAGAGTCTTTGTCTGTGTAAAATTGAGAATTCCCATGGTCAATGACTAGATGTGGGAGGAAGGGGAAAGCACGGAAAATTTTGAGGAAAGATAGCAGACTGAATGCAAGACTAAGTTTTGAATGTTTCCAAATCTCTGTCGCTAGCATTAGTGCACTTAATAGAAATCATGTTAATATGCAAATGTTTCCAATTCAGCTATTATCTTTTCATATTTTATTGGTTTATTTAGTCATCATGTTAACAGCAAAAATATCTCTTCAGCACAGTGCCTTCAGGGATATTAAAGAAAGTTCCTTTATTATTTCATGCAGCTCCTGAGAATAGCCTATGTGTTTTGCATCGATGCAGCAGATCAGTAAAAGCGCCTGGTGTACATTGCCTCACACCATTTTACATTTTGCACTCATGTGAAGGGATAACAGAAAAAAAAATGAACAACATGGACCAGCAAACTAGGTAAAGTCCTACTGTCAAGCAAGACAAAGAGCAAAATGCTCAAGCCTCTTTAAAATGTAATGTAATTCATGTCAATTTACACTCCCACCTGTTTGTGTATAAATCTGGAAGAAAAATATTTACATCATCTCTGTATTTCACTGTGCACATAGAACCTCACGTATATCTCAAAAGTTGCAAACATGTCTTGACCAAGAGTTAAATTTTGATCTGCATTTTAAAGTACATTCAGCGGTAAATGAAATAACTCAGGAAGAAAGGAAACCTCATTGTAACCACAAGATTTTTTAAATGTTGTGACTTTGAAAACTGCCTAGAATGCAGTACAGGCAAATTAACCTAGCTGGTGAGGTAAACAATTATGTTGCATGCAGCTGATCTGCTCATACTGGTAGTTCATGATACACTGCCACTACTATGTAGCTAGAAGTGGTAGGAATTTTCTCCAAAATCTGTTATGTGTAGATGTATACAAGCAAAATATAGATGAACTCAGTGATCTTCAAGAAGGCAGCATGTGAAAACTTCTTTGTTATTACTCTACAGAATTTAGGGGCATTTTTTTCTCAAGAAGGAAAGTCTTTGATGATGAATAATTCTTGGAAGCACACAAGTCTGCTTATTACATTCTTCACTACTATGGAAGTATACAAAATCTTGTAAATAAATCACTCTGTATCTTACCATTGTACGTATCTTAACAATATATACGATGCACAGCTGAGCCCTGAGTGGAGAAAAGCAGATAGAATGTAAATTTCTTACAGAAGCTTATGCCTTGAAGTAGTGTTAGTCTCCTATTTGTCTGGACTATATCAACATTGCAATGAAAACAAATCAAAGTCTTAAAAGGCCACAAATGCCACATTCTCTCTGTTGCATTGATGAAACTTTTAATTGCAAAATGAGTGAAGCTAGTTAAACTCCATAAAACTGTCAGTTGTTTGGCCTAACGCAATTACAGTTGTTGCAGAAACATACCTTTCTGCTAGCTCTTTCCCTTTTGTCTTAGGAATATTGCTAAAAAAAAAAAAAAAAAAAAAAAAAAAAAAAAGTGGAAGAACAAAATTTTGAAACTCCACAAAGTGTAATTTGCATCACTGGTTTTGTGATGCTGTTGTTAACAGCCAAGGTCAATAAACTGTTGAAGTGTGTTGGTATGCTTTGCTGGCTCCATGTAGGTATGAAACAAACCCAGTTTCTGCTGTAGCATTGTGAACTGGAGAAACAAATGCATTGGAAGAGCTCCATATCCGCTCACTGGAAAAGAGGGGAATTGATCTCTGAAAGCAGGCTTACAAATTTGCTAGCTGTTGAATGAGATCAGCTTATAAAATGGATCGCATTCATTTTTTCGGTGCGATTATGTCATCCTCAAAAATGGGTTGAACTCTGCATGTCTGAAATTCCAGATCTTACCCCTGGTTCTGTGGTCTTTCTACATGATTATGTAACAGGACTGTCATTCAGCAAACTCAGCTTCAAGTATGCTAAAAGTGCAGGTCTTAAATTCATAATTATTGGAAAAAAAAAATCGAAAACATGCCTGTCTACTTCATTGTGGCAAATATCTTGATGAAGAAGGACTTGAGATCTGAAGAAGAGGATCTCCTTAGGGTTTCCTCCCATGTTAGTGACACTGTCATCTCATGGATGGTGGTAGGACTGGCCCCACACTTGGAAAAGCGAATTTCTCTAAAGGAGAGGGATTGCATTGCCTTCAGAGCAAACAGGCAGGGGGTTGAGTTGGTTCACCCCTTTGCTAGGGTGCTGGAGGACATCAAAGGGAGTTGTAGGTGTCAAACGCTTGGCTGCCATCAGTGCAAGGCTAAGTTAGGACTGCAGGACTAGGATGAAACCACCTCTGCCTATGATTGCTACATCTAATTCCCCTCTTGCTCTCACACACACTGAGTCACAAGTCACTCCAAGAAGTTCAAAGACAGCACAATACACAGAGCCAAGAATCAGACCAAACAGAAGTGAAATCTCTAAAAGCTTTAGCCATGTGAGTAGTTCACAAGATTTCTCCTCAGCTCCAACCTCGTATCATTGTTTGCTTGTCAAAGTCAGCAACATTTGTTTTGCTTTCACTTACACATTTGCCACGAGTGGGTTTTTGCTTTTAAAAATGATCAGCACAACATGAGGAATCTCAGGCTCTTGATGAAGACCAGATAACCATTTAAAATACATGGAAAGAGGGGACAGCTGCCTCCATGTCCTAAGTTCAGTTGTCCTGTTCAGTTCTGACACCTTCCTAAGCATGGAAACACCAAATGCAGCTGATAGGCCTTACAGAGCTAAAACCAACAAAACCACTCTCCAATTCATATCCATGCAGATTTGTCTCACCAGCCTCCACTGGTTTCTTTTTGGGTTTAATCTCAAATTATTGATCTCAGTCTGGACCTACCTGGCTGCATGCAGTCCCACTAGCACCCTTGTTGTCACAGGGCAGTAGCTGAATCTCATCAAGTTTTGGTGGAGGCTACCTGTGGGAGCAAGGGATGTGTGGTAAGCCCTGGGGTGGGGGCAGTCAGAAAACACCTGGACCCATCCTCAAGGCATACTCTGCCTGAGCATCACAGCTGTGCATTCAGCCTCTGCCAAACCTCATTGCACTGTCCCCAGCATGATTGCAAGTGAAGTAAACTCACTCACAGCACATAATGTGCAGTAAAATCCTGCAGGAATTTAATGTCCTTTATTAATTACCCTTCAAAAGTATTTCAAGGTTAAGTTTACTAAGAATCCTTTTCTCAGTCAGACCTAATAGGGCCTTTCCTAAAATCAGGTAGATTTTTTTTTTCTAAAATTATATATGTATGTACATATATGTATATCCATATACATAAAAATTATATTTCATATTTGCCAGATTGACAGCTGTATGTAGTTGCATTTACTTCATGTGTTACTTCTGGATCATCACATCTTCACCTGCTTTACGCTTATTATGTTTCAGGTAAATTTACAAACCTCAGTTGGGATTTTGCATGTCCTGATGCTTGCTTTCACACCTTTCTGGTCTCATTGGCAGTGGCTGCACACACAGGACTTTTCCTCTTGGGAACACAGGTGAGTGTTGGTTTCTTTTTCAAGGTCCATGTTTCTGTGTCATCTGAAATTCCTAAGAAGTTTCATATTTAAAATACCGTTTTGAATGTGCAGTTTATTTCTGCTGAATCTGAGTTTGCTGCAGCTGAGGGGCCTTGAATCTCCTGTTAAATCACGGCTCACCTGCAGTTCTGTTTTTCCAATGGTACTAAGAAGAAAAGAACCAAGTATGGCAAAGTACCCACCCCAGTAGGCAGGCACATGAGACTTCCTATGGGATTTCAGTCATGAATCTCAGAGCCAGCCCATCATCACATAAATCCGCACTCCTTTGTTGCTCTTGTTTTGTAGGAACCTAGTACCATTGGTGTCTCCTCATATCAAACAAAACAGCTCGTCAGTGGGGAACCCACTGATCCTGCTTTGCAAGTGAAAGGCTCATCATGAGGTCTTTCAATATCAGCAGGCTATTTAAAAATGGAATTTGTGGCACTCTGCAAGAGACTTCTGTAATTTCAATTAGGCTTTCTTTGGAATAGGCTATCTGAGAAAAGAACAGTTTTGGAAAATAAAAGCTTTATCTACTTATTAGCAAGTCAATAAAAGCCATGAAGATTCCAAACTTCTGCTTTGGCTTTGTGTGTGTTAACAGGCCAAACAACCTAGCTTCATTTGAAGCTGGTTTCAAATTACTTGCAGATGGCTGGATGTAGATGAAAGACTGCATAAAGGTGTTCCTTATTCTATTCTCTACTCCCTAGACTATTGGGCTATGTGCTGACACTTGGATGCTTGTTTTACAATATCATTTGACATGTGGGATTTATGTGTCAAAATTTCATTTAAAGCCAAGAAAATGTCAACTAGCAAGTACAGAGAAGCAGCAAAAGACTGTGCTTTTCAAGACAGAAGTCAGTGAGTTGGACACTGCCAAGTCTGAACCCTGTACCAAGCACACACACAAAAATTTGACCCAACTGCCAGCAAACTAAGATTCCTTTGGTGTGTTCTGCTGAGATTCCATTACTGCCTTTATCATTAAGAAAATAATATAATAAAATGAGACCTTTTCCCTGAATGCATTAATAAAGATAACTTGTTGGTCAAGCTCCAAAACCACTGGAGCCACATTTAATTTACTGCTTTTATGGATTTAGGATTTGGTTTGCTGCTATGTTCAGTCCACTGCAACAATATAATGGGAAATTGTAATGGCATGTTTAAAAGAAAGGGTTCATAATCTATCACTGAAGCTTTAAAATGTCTTGTGCAAACATCCACAATTAAATGCTACCAAAAATGGTCATTTCACATGGTTTCACTGCAGCTCACCAAAGGGGGGGGGGGGCCCCCAAGACCCAAATAATCATCAATATAGCTTTTTGTGCTAGTCACCATCTAACAGCCTGGGGAAGAGAACTGCTAAAAGAACTGTAAAGGCTTGCATCCCCACTGCTGCTCCTCATAATAAGAGCATCTCCGCATTACTTCATAAAATTTCAGATGACATACTGCTTTATTTCCAATCAATAAAAATAACAATATGTTCTGAAAAGGTCCTTCTCATGTCTTATAAATAGTTGTTCAGAAGGGCATTAGCCTTTAGTCAGTGCCTAGTTCAGGTGGTAGAGACCTTTCCATCAACCAACACATAAAACATGAGAAAACAAGAGCACCTGTGGAGTGCAGGGCCATAGGCCTGACGTATTGTGACAGGGATAAAGATGGCACCAAAACCATGTACTCCATCAACCTCCGCACAAGAAGAGCCCGGTTTCTTAAGGGCCAGATTATGCACTTCTCACACTGAGCAGGAACTACTCCAACAGTTGCCTTGCCTTCATTTGGACTTGGTGCTGCCTTGTGATGTGAGAATAATGAGGAAAGCTGCTGAGTTTTGGCTTATTTGAAACAAAAAAGGCTCTGGTACAGACAGAGCCACCTCTTCCTCCTTCTCTTGCTTGAGGAGAAGACAGTGACAGGACAAACTTGCTCTCCACACCACTGAGCAGGCTGCTGTTGGTGTGGCTGTGATGTAATCCAGCCCCGGGTGAAGAAAAATAAAAGCTCCTGATGGAAAATGAACACCAAACCCACTCAGTTCCTTTGGATTTATTTTAAGATTGTGGGTTTCAGTAAAGAATGTCTGACAAATTCTTTCAAATTGTCCTAGGAAATGTGCCCGTCTCTTCACTTGGGGGCAAGGAAGGAAGGAATTTGCCATCTTCATTTTACCACCGTGATTTATTAAATGCCTCATAGGTAGAGCCGGACAAAGGCATTCTGAAATTCAGGTGGCAAAAAAAGTGCTTTGTTTAGAAAATGTGACTGGTACGGAGCCTTTCTCTAGCTGCAGATTTAAACAAATACATTGTTTTTTATTTGCGTTTGGCAGTTTCCATTTGAACAGCTTTTGCCAGAAGACTGAAGAGGTCTGTGATGTATAATTTACTGCTCAGTGATTTTAAAGATGAATGTTTGGACTCTCATTGATATTTGATTTTTATTGCTCGTTTTGTTACCAGGGGAGGTTTCCACATGTAGCTTTATATAAACTCGGTCTGGTTTCTTGTTCTGTCCTCAGGATATAGCATGTCTTGCTTCTCTAGGAGCTTGGAAACAATGCTCTGTTTATTGGTCTTTTTTTTTTTTTTTTTCTTTTTTTTTTTTTTTCTCCTTCCATACAGCTCATGACTTATACTTTGAATTCCTTGCTGAAGGTAAATTCCTTATTGTCAGAATTCGTCAGTGATGTTGGGGCTCCCCACCCTTGCAGGAGCAGTACAAGGGTCCCCATAGCAGCTGGGCATGAGGGGTATACAACTTGTTTCCATACTTCTGGATGCCCAAAATCCATCATGAAACCTGCAGGCTTGTGTCTCTGTCATGGGAACAAGAGGAAAATTGGCTGTGAGTGCAAACCTGGGGCTCAGCTGAGATACAGTGAAGGCCCATTCTGGCCACCAAGGCCAGGTGAGACCCTGAAAAGCTCAGTCCCTCCAGGGCCCCTCCTGCCAGCTCAGCTTTATCATCATATGGATGTCATGAAGCCCACCCCAACCAAAGTGGCTTTTGGGCAGCTCTGATCCACCCTGGAGCATCAGGACCTGGAAGCCCTGTCAGTAAGGTCTGAGCCTGGTCCTCCTGCCTGCAGACACCTGCCTCAAGGCCAGGCAGCCCATTGTGCTTACAAATCAAAGCCCACTGATGAGACCCCCTTAGAGGGACACTCCTGGCAATGCCCTATGGCAGGCCTAATATGTGTTGTCAGAAAAGGGCTTTTTACAAAATACAGCAGCGGCGCTGCTAAAACATCCCTTTGGACAGCAGCTGAGGAGTTGTAACACTCTGCTAAGGAGCAAGCAAAGCCACTTCATTTCCTCCTCCCTTTGGAGGCATTACAGCTCACCAGGTTCCCCGATTGTGTTTCACCTGGGCACCTAATCAAACAAACTCTTCATGAAATAAGAGCTGACTGAGCAATATGTCAAACTCCGCAACTCTGCGTAAAATAGAAGTTGTTTTAAAATTATTTGCCAAATTAGCTCAAGTGAGCCAGAAGCACTCGCTCCTAGCCAAAGCCCTCAATGCAAGTTTGAAAGTTGAAATAAAACTTTTAGGGCTCTTGAAAGAACAGGAGATGAGGGAAATGGCATTCATGTTTATTACAGAAATGTAATTCATAATCCCAGCGGTGGGAATGCTAATGCCTTTTGATTGATTACAATGATTTCTCTCTGAAGAAAAAAAAAAAAATCTCCAGACCTGAGGATACTGCAAAGAGCAAATGAAATATTCTGTAATCATGGCTATGACTTGGGAAAGCAATCAGGTAGATGCTGTACATGAAGTACCCTCGTAAGTGCTTTTCTGTGTACGGTTGCACTTAAGTCAATGTGGTTTTTGTTTTGTTGCCTGAAATAACCTTTGCTTCACCTTGTTCTCAGCAAATGCATTCTGTTTCTGCTTCATTTCTTTTAAGATAAATAGTTTTCAAGAAATGGCTAAGAACTTTTTCAAGGGGTTATCACTAATGTTTTCTTTCCTGCCACTTACAAAGCATACAAGAACACTCTCTAAAAATTAACACTTACTTAAGCTTCATCCCCTATGAAGAACACGTCCACCAACACAACACCTCAGAACACCTCTCTTGACAATGGATATTTTCAGCCAATACTTACCTCTAGTTAATTTTTCCCCTCTTCGTGCACATCAGTTTGTGGTGTGGAAAGATCCTGTGGGAGGCAGAGAAGTACCTGTCTTGTCCTGTGGACATCCCACCACAGAATACGGACCACCTCCTGTTTGGTACTCTGTACATAAAAAGTGAGGTTTATTTACAGTCACACACACATGCACAAATAGCCCTGAGGGCCAAAAAGAAATCCAGAAGAGTCTGAGTTCCTTCCTTGCTGATTCCTCTCATGAGGAGTTGGTGCAGCACATATGGTCCATTAGGCCATCGTCCAGCAAAGCACTTAAGCAGTCCTATAACTTTAAGCATATGATTAGTCCCATGGATGTCTATGACCAATAATGTGCTTACTCACTGCCTCTGTAGTAGATCCAGGAGAGGAGAGGTCAGATTTTATCAGATCCATGGATATTTGGAATAGTAGGTAAAACAGTATATTATATCCACATGGTATGCAGTTTTCTACCATTGATAACCTTTTTAGTTCTTAGAAACAGCTAACTTAGCCATGAGCATATTCCTTTCTGAGCACTAGTCTGGAGGTTTTAAACCTACACTTTCCTTTAGTCAGTCTTGTACAAGAAATGCAGTGATTTTTATTTTAACGCCAAAATACTTAAGTGGACTTTCCTGAAAATTTTGTGCATGAGCTGAGAAATATGTGTCATTGCTGCTTGGGAGGGAAGGACTTCTAAACACCTGCAACTAGTCTCTGAAAAGAAAGTGCCATGCAGAAGCATATACATTGTTTTTCAGGGTATTTCACTGGGCATCAGCAGTAAAGCAAACTGTGAACATTCAGATTAAAGCAAACTGTGAATGTTCAGATAACCAAAATGTTTTCATTAATGTATCATTACTCTTACAAATTTCTCCTATGAACAAGCATGTTTTCAGAATTAGGACTGGTAATGCATCTTCACTGGATGCCCCACTGTTCCAGCTACACCCATACCCTGGGGATCACAACAGGGGGTGATCACCCACATCTGACAGTCATCACCCCCCCCCCCCCCAATACAGAAAAGGGAGAAAAAGAGAGAAAGGAATATAATTGCTAAAACATGGGCTGTACTGAGAAATTGCTTTTTTTTTTTTTTTTTTTTCCCAAGTAATATACATTGGAATCTCAAGTAAATGGAGTGTATAATTCTTTGTGAAATGGACACAGAGTTAACACAGAAACAAATACCCAGAAACACAAAACGACACATGCACACATACGCATATGTGCCTGTGTCTGGGTTTGTTATACTCAGACACACACAGAAATTGTGATTCCTTTTATCCAGTTAATTGTACGGCTTCCCCTAGCATCTTACTTTCTGTACTTTCAAAGCCTCATTTTTTAATTAAAAACAATTTATTTTTATATATATTTTTTGAATGACAAAGCCACAGCAGACTTGCGGTAGGCGGCTGGAGTGCAATTACCCAATTCCACAGCACCAGTCCCTTTTCTTTTTGGATGGCAGTCACAGACTCCAGATGCCAATGTACTGAGGCTAATTTTTTCCATCAGCAACATCCAGCTATTTGGCAGGCTGCATTAGCATTTTTGCTGGCTGCCTCAGAACAGTTCAATGGCAGTGCTCTCTGTATATTGCCTAGGAAGCTGATTTACCTGGGTGGTATTTTAATCAATGTTTTGCCTTACCCATGCATTTTATGCAGTGGTTTCCTACCAATAAATATGCCTGTGAATTATCTTCTCATTAGCTCTCCACAAAGGTATGTTTTTATTTTTTGTAGTTAGGAGTCAGACTCCTGTGCTTAAATGTTCTTTTGAGATTCACAGGCTCCTGTGGTCAAAAACCCAGGGTAGGAGGATTCCTGCATCCCTGGGCTGAAGGGCAACAGAAGCCATCCAATTAGTTCTCCTCAATTCACCAGCCAAACTGGGAGAGATGGAAGGGAAATTGTTTCAGACTGATCCCAATTAGAGATTTCAGATTGATCCCAATTTCAAATTGCATTTGCTTGTTTCATCAGCAGAATACTTCCCTTCTCAGCATTACTTCAAGTTGACTAAAATGTTCCGCATGGTTCAAGGCTTTTAGAACAAACTAATTTCAAGGTGAAACACTATTTTAAAATCTATTTTATTTCTAATTTGTATAGAAAATGTTAAAATATGCATTCTTTTTACTTTTTTCTTTTTTCCTGACTTTTTTCTTTTTTTTTCCATTGATTTTTATATGAATTTACAAGTAAATATACTTACCTTAAAGCTTCATTTTTTAAAACATGTCATTAAATTCATATTATAGCAATAGCTCTTATAAAAATATTATTACAAGCTTCATATAAACATACACACATGTATATGTGTATATGTACATGTGTGTGTGTGCATGTTTTTATATATACAAATATATATGCTATTAGTTTATATATATATATGCTATTAGATGTCCAACAACATTTGTTTACTTGAAAATAAATTGTATGTTTGACATTTGCTTGATTGAATGGAAATTTGGTTTGCAGGAGCAGAGGGCATGGATCAGTCAGGATATGATATGGGCAAGGCTGCAAAGAGAATGGAGGCTCTTGGTGTCCACATGGCACCAGATAAAAGGGACGAACATGTACCTAGGGATGTATAAGTTAGATACAGAGAAAAATGTCGTCATAAGGTAGCTAGCTAAAAACAGCCTGAGGAGGACGGACATGCCTAAGACCAGACCTGAGAAGTGCCGGTTGGAAAAGGTTTCGGTGCAACTGATGTTGCAGGAGAGGGACGAGTGTCTGGGTAGTACCTAAGCCCCATCTCCACCCTGAGAGCCCAGCCTTGCTCTCCTCAGTATCCTCAACTCTTAATTTCACCAGAGCTTGCCTCCTTTGCAAGGAGCACTCCACATGAGAGATGGCAGGCCACTGCTTACATTTCCTACAATCAAAACATCTGACGTTTTACAGGGAACGATGAACAGCAGCTTCTCCTCACAGGAAGAGTGTCTCCAACACTGTGCTGCTGCTCAGCTGAAAGGCTGGACTTCTCTCCCACAAGCTGGGTCAAAGTGACTAAGCCTTCTGCTGGTTTGCCTATTAAACCTGCACATTTTAATTAGGGGGCTGGAGAAAGCCTGTTTTCCTTGGAAAGGGAAGGTTGTCATTTTCATTTTTTCCCTTTGCCATTCCCTCCTTTTGGGAAAGTCCCCATGTGGAGATGAAGGTAATTTGCTTCCACGTCAGGAAAAGCTTTGCTGTGGGAGCACAGCCCCCGTGATGGGCTGTGCTGCCCTTCCTGCTGCTCCGAGCAGGCAGGAGGTCTACTGCCCACCCTGCAGAAGCAGGTATCTCTGTGCATCCACATGATGTGGGTGCAGGAAATGTCCAGGAAAAGTGACAGTCACCTGGTGCTGATGTGCCCCCAGACCACTCCGCATCCCTCCATAGCAATGGCACTGCTTGGTGTTCTGCTGTGAGCTTTCTCCACACGACAAACAGGTTCTTTATGTTGAGCCTTTTCCTCCCGTGCATTTTTTTCTGCAATCCCAGCTGGTTTTAGTGCTGTCAGAGCCTTCAGAAGAGCCATGCCCACCTCCTCTGGAGCCAGTGACAAGCCACACCAATGACCACAGGAATATTTTGTTACACCCCTCTGCCTGGAGCCTTTCTCCTCCCATCCCCAAACCACAGCCAACCCTGACCTGAGGCTGGGGAATGGAGGCAAAGCATTAAAACACATTTTGCTTTAAAAAACAAACAAATAAACAAACAAACAGAAACAGTAGCTTAGCAATCTCTCCCCCTCCCTCCCCTACCCTTCTCCTTATGGAGTGAAAAAGGCATCATTTTCTTCCTTAATAGAAGAATTTAAGAAAACTCATCCCTGTGACAAATGTGCTATTACAAAATTTGTTATCACTTATGAGTAGTTATCTATCATGTACAACCTGACCTCACGGGCTACTTAGCAATCTCAATTTCCATTTAACTTAGCTGGGGGAGGCTCAGTACTTTGGAACTATGAAAAATCAAATCAATAGCCTCATTCTCCAGTGCATTTATCACAGTCATACTGTCTTATAAAAGAAATTGACAGAAGGAGACCCAAGGGTTAAACTGCAGAGGATGCGAAGCCAAGATAAACCTGCGGAGGCCTGAAGAAGTCATGGTTTGGTGTCAGCCAACACCTCGCGCTGGCATGCTTGGGTCATTCAGAAATGAAGGCAAGCTTTGTGTGCATGCTCTGTTGATACCGCCATTTGTCCCATGAAGTGTTTCTCCTTGGCTGGTGACAAGTCAGATTCTGGGACATATGTCCCAGTGCTGTTTTATCAGCAAGTGCTGCCACATGGCAGATAAAACTCCCTGCTCTCTCCATTTTGCTGTCAGCCCTTTCTCCCTCAGCAGCTTGTCACACGCCATTCAGAGATTTCACAGCTTTTGTCTATCCAGCGGCCAACGTCTGCCTTGTGTGATTTTGCATGCTTACAGCTGCATGTCACAGGAAGACTCAACACCAGCAAGCTGTGACACTTGCAGCTTTCCTTCCCAAAATCCTGCTGCTCACTGCCATGGCCACGTTTTGCTGGCAGGCCACCAGGAGCAGCAAGTTCCTGTGCTTGCAGCCAGCAGCAGCACCCAAGTTACAATGCTCTCATCTGATTTTCAGGTTTTAGGCTGCAGTTTCTTGTGTTCTCACCCAATAACAATTTGACAACTATCTTCATACTGGTTGGGTGCCAGCACAGATTCGCTTCACCTTCCCAAAAGTGGCAGTAGTGGAAAGGCAATGCGAAGAGATCAGGGACAGCAGTGTGACTGGCTGAGAGCTTTGCTCAAGGATGGCAGCTCCTCATCCTTTACTTTCACTGCATGATCTGTGACGGATGTCCATAGGCTACAGCCTCCCAGCCTTCTGCAAGACCAGGCCCTGAGAAAAAGAGACCATATGAGGTTCTTTAAGTGTGGGAAGTGAAGAAAAGAAAAACAGCCTGTGAGCTCTCTGACAGCACGCAGCCATCATCTGTCTGTGCAGGTCTGCTTCAGGAGGTGCTTCCAGCCATGTGAACCACCAATGACACCAGCCAAGAACAGCTCTGGGAGCAGGTCTCACCTTGCCCTTTCCCACCCCAAGCTCTGGAGCATCTCCTGGCTGACTCACAGGCTGCTGAAAATAAAACCTTGAAGAGATCACCCGGATTTCTTCTGATTGTATGGCTTGATGCTTAGGAAGTAGTCATCAATCAGACAGAAATGGCGGTAGCAAATAAAAGACTTTTTTTTTTTTTTTCCCTTTGATAAATCTGTTGATTTCTAAATAATTATTTTTATGAACAAAAGTGGGTAAAATTAAAAAATAATGGCACCGAGTGTAGCACTGCTTAGGTGCTCCACATGAGAAGCCTGTGCAGTGCCAGGTCTTCAGAAATCTTCTCTGCCAAAAAACAGTCCTTCCTGAAGTTATTTTGTGTAGGTATCCAAGAAATTTAACCCATAAAATGGCTGTTTATGTTTTAAAATGTTTCTATAACCTGGGATTTACTTAACTATAATAGACATAGAAGTAATTCATCCTATTCTGCTAGATATTTGTACATACTGACATTGATGAGATCGTTACTTTCTTACCTCTTGTTAAGCTAATGTTCATATTTGATTGCTTGCATAAAACAGACTTTATTATTTTAGCTTTAAAATAGCTTTTTTTTTTTTCATATTAAAACATTCTGCTTATCTCCTGTAGTTTTTGTCTAATAGAAGATCTGAAACATGGAACTTTTTCAATATCAAGAAAAATATCGCTTTTGAGGCTGTTTCTCAGTACTCAATAAGAAAAGAGGGCCCTGCCAGAAATGAATAGTGACCATGTGTTAGATGATGGAGTTTCAATGCACTCATTTAATTTGCAATCATACACAAACTTAACAGTAAACAACTTCAGCAAATAATGAGCAATTGATGTAGAGCCTTTTTACTGGGGACAACGAGCATCAAAGTCAAGATGAATACTTTGCTTCAATTTCACGGACAATGTGAATTAGAAACAGGCTGCATACATTCTGGTTTAACTTAGAGAATAAAATGTTTTCATTGTCTAAAAACTAGATTTATTTTCAATAACACTCAAACCCTATTTTCTTCCTGCAAGTGATTTTCCTGAAGTTTTCATGTGTAGGGAGTAGCTGTCTTAAATATGGCCAATTAATTTTGTTACTTACTTGGCTGTGAGACAGCAAACAATAACTTTCTTGCTATTAATTGATAACTATAGAAAAGATGCAATGGATCACCTCAGGCAGCTCAGATCAATCTTCTTGTGTTTAACATTTGTTTTGAAAACATAACATTGCAACTGATGGATGTGAGGAAAATTGGCTACAGTCTGTTTTCTGCAGCATTGGTCAAAAGTGTCCATCTTTTAATGCCCAGGAGACTATTTTCAGTGTTTGTTGGCTTTCTCAGTTTAATTTCTCCTATGTCCACGTCCCAGACCATATCTAAGGGTGCCTAAAGGACACTGCAATGACAGTGACAGTTCAGGGCATTTTCAAAGGCAAGAAAAATGGGTAGAGGCCCCACTTTATTCCTTCTTTCACAACTAACCTGATAAGCGACTTCTTGTCTTGCTGCCTTTGTGTCTCCCACAGAGTTTCTCAGCACCACACTTCTTGCTGGATGACTGCAAAGTACCATCCCAAAGAGCCTCTGTCGGTCCCTCTGTGCCCCTCTGTGCAGGAGAGCTCAAAAAGAACGATGGAAAATCAGCTGAGACAAGCTAAATAAGCCCAAACCCACAAAGTAGCAACCACATTCTTACAATAAGAAAGAAATGTCTACAGAATAAGAACTGCCATGGATATAAAATGTGCAGGGGAAGAAATAAAACTCAGCAAAGTGAAGGGAGTAAAGGACACTGGGAAGAGCAAGGGAGAGGTGGGGAGGGAGGTGCCCCAAAAGATAAAAGATAAACAAGGGATGGGAAGTGAACGCTGGAAAAACAGAAGAGAGACAAAAAACAGACGGTGGTAAGTAAATAAAGTCAGAAAGCTAGCAAGGATTATAAAGCATTTTTATTTAAACATTAGTAAAGGAAAGAACTCATAAGACTGGTAAAATATCATTTATTAACTCACACTTCTTGCATTTTACAATGCTCCTCTCCTTTGCAGGTGGATGAACCCAATTCCCTTGGAGAAAACACACTCTTCAGATGCGAAAATATTCAGGTGGAAAATAGCCTTGGTCTGAATAAAAACAGAGGAAACAGTCCATCCTTGATAAACCAAATACCTCTACAACAGAAATGATGTTCTAATAACTTCCATGTTATTTTTACTGAAGCAACAAAAGCAAGACGCACAGAAGAATGATATATACTGATGCCTTCACACAGGGACATTGAGACAGAACTCTAGCTCTCAGTTTTCAGTTTAAAAACTATACATGGGAAGCAAGGTCTTGATGTTGCTGTCCTGAAACATCTTTACAGGTTCGGTAATTGCTGTGCAGTTTTCTTCAAGAGCCATTATCTTATTTCCTAACATTTTCCCCCTATGCGTTGGGCTGAGCACAACAGATGAGTTGTGCTCAGCCCCCTATCCAAAATAGCACTTGGTGAGAAACTGACTAAAATCATGCCTCCTGACTGAAATGTGATGTGTATAGCATTATATGAGTACATAAAAACAAACAAAAAAAAAGGTTAAATATGAAGAGCATAATATTTAATGATTTAAAAAAAAAAAAAATTTGTTGAGTCATGCCCAACTAAATGCTGCATCCTGTGCCTGTTTAGCTCTAGTCTCCTCCAACAGTGGAACTATATTTGTTGACTATTGCAGAAGACCAACAATACCAATATCAAATGAGAATATATTTTTCCACAATAAAGGTAAACTCACTGAGAGGAACTTCATTCATTTTTGTCCCCTGCCCAGGAAGTTTTCTTGGCCACTGACATTAACTCTCTCTTGTGTGGGTACACATTGTGGGCATGTATGATAAGGTTAATTGGTTTTGTCTGTTCCTTTAAGGAAAGAAAGAAATGTCTATTTAATTTTACACTTCTCAATTGACCTGAACTTATGTTTCAGAATATATTTTTCTCCTTGCCCAAGGAACTGCTTATCAGGCATCCAAGGAAGTCCTACATGGGGCAGCGAGAGGTGACAAGAGCTGCAGTCCTGGTTAGCCCTGCTAGCAGCCTCAGTATCAACCCATGACTGGCCACTACGGTCTATTTTCTCAGAGACTGGACATCTTTGCAAGGTTTCTTACATCAAACTGATGTGTACAATTCCTAGTTCCTTTCCTCAAATGCTAAAATGTAAATAAATAAATAAATAAAACAAAATCATTTTACAAACACCAAATCTCTTTCTGGCTTGCACTCAATTTGCAGATGATGTACACATCTGTGTGTTTGCCATCTGGAGGTGAGGAGAATGCACTGAAAAGGCCTCTTTTGGCAATGTCAGGATGTTATTTGTGCCAGTTAACATGGGCTTCCCACAAATAAAGACACTAAACCTTTAGCATTATAGCCACAGCTGCCTTCTTTCTTTAAGGTTTTTGACTGTAGAACACTTTAAAGTGTTTGTTAGTGTCTACAGTGCATAAACTGCTGATCTACTGTTTTAGCTTTTAAATCAAGTTGACACTTGTATCAGTCTTACTAATTCATTTGTGGTTACACAGAAATATTCCCAAACATACACATCACCCAAAACAATTCATTTTGAATGCCATGGAGAGAAAGGAAGGCCTTTTCTTACACAGCGCATAATTAAATGGTGAAATGCATACCTGTTACCTTATGGAAACCGGAAGTATTAGGAGGTTCAAAAAGTGATTAGGACAGTTAACAGAAAACAGGTTGGCACAGTGGTTCATGAGCACAAGTTGCCCATACATCTTGCATACTACCATATGTCACAGCAGATGCCAGACCCACAACGGATCATACCGTGCTGGTTTTGGTTCTCTTCTCCCATGCATCTGCTGCTGGCCACAGCTGGGGCAGGTTGTGGGATGGTTCCTATGATCTTCTCCACCATGCTTGGGAGCCGTGGGTATGCTGAACCTTCCTGCAGCTGTCTCCAGAATGAGCCGTTACACTCTGGGAAGAGACCACCGAGGCATTCGAGCTGTGCCCCTGGGAGCAGATGCCCTTTGCTCTTTCGTCTGGTGGTATACGTTCCTGCTCCAGTATTGTCACAGATCAAGTCTGGGCTAGATGCACACATGGGTGCAAAGAACAGGACAGCCTCCAGAAAGCCAGATACTACCACAATCCCTCCACTCTGGGACTATTGATGAATGTTTATGCTCATAGCACTGACTGTTCATTAGCAGAAGCTGTCATTTTTTCATCTGAGATCACTTAGCTGAAGTGTTTTGCCAGTAAATTTCTGGCACCCCTCCTTGTGAGGAATGCCAGACACAGCAAACAGCTCACTGCTTGCTGCATCTACATTTTTAAATAATTGACAGTTCCATTTTGTTAATTTTTACAGAGACATTGATGTATCTGGCAGTTCCTTGAGAGATGCCTCTGTGCTCAAACTGCAGCCACATCTGAAGAAACAGCAGACTGGTGATGCAGTATTTTTATTTCTTTTTCCTCATCAGGCTAAATACCATCAGTCTCAAATGCCAAATATTGCACTCTACCATCTCTTTTATCTCTATACATAATAAAAATGAAATATATTCCCAAAGATGATGTTTTCATTGTGAAATAACCTGTTGCTTTTTAAAATATCATTTTAATTTCCTCTCTCTTTTCCCAAACTCTTTATAGACCACCAAGCTAACTTTGGGATTTCTAATGCTGCCCATCACCAAAAAAAGTATCTAAGCACCCTTCGTTTAAGTTACTAAATCCATGGGGAGCTTTCTACAAGTTCTGTCTTGTTTCTTTTTGAGGAAAACCTGACTGAGAAGAGCTGGAGCAAGAGAGCAACTGGAAAGGGAGCAGCAGCAATTGACAGAAAGTTCAGAGACAAGTTTTTTGAACAGCAGTTCTGAAGGCAAGAACAATGGAGGTTTTGCATTTTCCCAAAGAGAGACACTATTCCTGCTTGCATTTTTTCTTCTGGGTTTTTGTGTCCTAGCCAGGCCCTTTCAACTGAGCTGTTACACAGTGCAGTTGTGCCTGAAAGTCAGCACTGTCACAGCTGCTGTGGTGGCTCAGAGACTGAAATTCAACCTCCTAATGTAGCTGGGACTTGGTTCTTCAATGTCAGGGAAGACCTGGCATCCAAAGCTAGCAGCCAGCTGAAGGACTTGAACACAGGCCCAACATGCTCACCACATGGAGAAGGCACTTTTGGAAACTAGATCACTTGGATTAAACTGCCTAACTTCATTATTTTGGGGAAAAGGAGGAGAAACTTTAGCCTTATACTCTTTAGTTTATTATCATATCTAAGGCCTTTCTCAGATTTTTGATCAGATGGAATGGATATTCTCCAGAGGGAATATCATTCTTTGGTGGGGTCTTTCCATAATTTTACATAACGGATTAATGATTTTACTTGGCTTGTTTATAATGTTCTGTTGACTAGAGAATGGTGACATTTTTTTGGAAGAAATGCTTTTCCTCTAAAAAATGCTTATTTAAGTCCACCAAAATTCTCTGTATTTTGGCTGGTATTTTTTGGCCAAAAACCTTCAAGCATTTCAGAAGAGTTTAAATGTTTTGATTTTTCATTAAAATGAACTGCTTTGATTCCTGCTATACTCAGGACTTTTAAAAAATAATAACAATAATAAAAAAAGCTCTTATTCAGCTCTCAAATTCATTTTTGGTGGTGTTGATAATTTTACAAATAGTCAATTCACTGAACCTTCTCCACCCCCTCCTCTAATTTTGGGGGGTTGTCTATCAAAATCAAAAGCTTATTGTCTTAGCGTCTCTGCCATTCAGGGAGTCAGGAATAATTATTTGTCCTGTTTACTGCAATTTAGAAATGCCTTTTTAGTGGGACTTGCAGCTACAAGGCACCAACACATCCTAATCCAGTTGATTCACAAGAAGAGAGTCCAAAGACAAAGTGGTAATGCTCAAAACAGGGAGCTCATGATCACTGCGTGGACACTGTACTCCAAAGACGCGTGCAAAAGTTCCTAGGTTTTCCTTGAGTTGAGTCTATTTTTACCTGCATGAGAGTGGTTGCATGTCTAGAGCTTCTTTTAACTCATTAGCAATCTCGCACACAAAGTTCTTTGCAATGCCAGCTTGGCTATACTTCTCATGCCAGCAGAGGCAGCCTCTCACTCGTGAAACGGGGTCATGCTATTGCTTGCTACTAGTGATTCCATATTTTAAATTCCGCAGTTCCCTTGGAGGTAAAGGCCCTGATCAGCAGATTACAGTCAGGCTCACTCTCATAAAACTTTCCTTATCTGACCTTATCTTATCTCAGTGGCACAACTTCAACAAAAGAAAATGAGTGTAACATTGCAAAGCTTAAATGAACATCATTTAACAATGCTATTATCACTTTCATGGCTCACCTCTAAGCCCAACCCATATTCAACATACTCTTGAACAATGAGTGCCAGGAAAGGACAGAATTTATGCCAAATACAGACGCAAAAATGTCCCCACACCATATCCTACCTCCTTGATTACAGATGCAAAGCTGAAAGCTCAGGTCATGTTTTTAGCCAGAGCATTGTACAGGGAGCTTGAGTTCATCCAGTACCTACCAGGATCAGCTCTTTCTCTGAATCACTCACTGCTATGACAAACATGGCCATCATTGTGCCAAAACAGAATGCCACACAGGAGCAGAAAGTTTCTCACTGAATCCCTTTCTCCATAACACGTCCCTTGACTACTCGTCTTTCCTTGGTCTTCCAGTTAACTGCAAATTAAGGATTCAAAATATTAATAAAGGATAGGAAACTAGAATCATAGAATCATAGAATATCCTGAGTTGGAAGGGACCCTTAAGGATCATCAAGTCCAACTCTTGACACCGCACAGGTCTACCCAGAAGTTCAGACCATGTGACTAAGTGCACAGTCCAATCGCTTCTTAAACTCAGTCAGGCTCGGTGCAGTGACCACTTCCCTGGGGAGTCTGTTCCAGTGTGCAACCACTCTCTCTGTGAAGAACCCCCTCCTGATGTCAAGCCTAAACTTCCCCTGCCTCAGCTTAACCCCGTTCCCGCGGGTCCTGTCGCTGGTGTTAATGGAGAAAAGGTCTCCTGCCTCTCGACACCCTCTTACGAGGAAGTTGTAGACTGCGATGAGGTCTCCCCTCAGCCTCCTCTTCTCCAGGCTGAACAGGCCCAGTGCCCTCAGCCGTTCCTCGTACGTCTTCCCCTCCAGGCCTTTCACCATCTTCGTAGCCCTCCTCTGGACACTCTCCAACAGTTTCACGTCCTTTTTATACCGTGGTGCCCAGAACTGCACACAGTACTCGAGGTGAGGTCGCACCAGCGCAGAGTAGAGCGGGACAATCACCTCCCTCGACCTACTAGCGATGCCGTGCTTGATGCACCCCAGGACACGGTTGGCCCTTCTGGCTGCCAGGAGGGCCAACTACATCCATCCAAGATCTGATCCTGTTCATTTCATTGACTAGGCCATGAAGTTTTGCATTCTTATGTCAAAACTAAAATATGAGGTGGCGACAGGGGAGTATAATACCTTTCAGGGTCCAAGAACCTCACATAAGTACAGCAAACATTAGCAGGTAAATTCATAGCCTCAAAACTCTATCAGATTAAATTGGTAAATTCTCTTTTCCCTCACCTTGACAAAATTCTGCCTCAGCCTTTGTGAACTGGTATTATGCAGCCTACTACTATTTAATTCCTTCTTGATTCACACCTCAGCCTTCCCAGTATTTTATTCAGTCAGGCCAACAAGCCCACAGTGATGATGCCAGCTGTCTCCATTTCAACATTGACTTGATATTTACATTTATATGAGTCACCTAGGACACTTATTTGTCATTGAGGACATAAAAACCACCCACGTTTAAAGGGCAGCCCTTTCCCAGCGCTTTCAAAACTCTTGAAATCTAATTACGGAGACTTGTGGCTTAACCTACTTAACTTGTTAGCAGCCAGCATTTTGCCATCAGCTAGGATAAAAGCATCACCCACTTGCCTCTTCTATCTGTCAGCTCCAGTTTTTCCTGACATTAACTTCAGTGCTAAGTCTTTCTGCTTGGCTTTATCTGCTGTGGCTGACCCGGCAGGATTAACAGCTCGGAGTAATTCAACTCTGCAGCCAGATGAAAATCCAAAAAACCAGCCCCCTGCTCCTCGTCTTCACACAGCCACAGGAAGGCAAGACCCTTCTCCAACCGTCCTCTACAGGAGCAACAAGCTCAGCACATGTCTACCTCCAGAGTACAGTGCTAAAAGCACCTGGGATATGAGCAGGAGGGAGGGCTAAGCCTGTGCTTCCTCCATGAAACTCAGGAAAATGAAGTCAAAATTCAATCTTCACAAGAATTTTCTCTTCACCCTGCTTTTGTTTTGTTCACCCAAGTTTGAAGGTAGTGGATAAAAGGTTCATCTAATCCAGCAACACTAGTTTTTCCAGAACACGCTTCCAAGCTCCAGCCATTTGCGGCTAAAGGATTTCCTTAGCCAGGAGCAGTGTCTTCCTATTAAGAGTCCTGGGTGGACTTCTTGCACAAATATGCACAGGAAGTTTTTAAACTTTTAAAACACAAAACACAGGCATACATAGGTATGCTTTTTTCTCTTCCCAGCCCCCCTTTTTTTTCCCTCCCATAGACGCACATTAGGTTAGAGGAAATTACCTATCATTGATAAGCAAAATGATCATTACAGCAGCTGCTCGATAGGACCCAAATGGTTACATACACAAAATGAATCCAATTAAAAGCCTATTTTTCTCACAGCCACAGTTTTTGGAAACATTCATTGTTCAGGCTGGAGTTTTCCATGCCTACAGAGATATTTTTTTTCTTATCCCCCTAAAGTTGAAGCAAAATCTCTGCAAACATTTTCAGGTTATGGGAGAGTGATTCTGACCAAACTTTTTCCAGAAGAGCTACAGTAAAAACAGATGAAGTTTAAAACTTGGCCATAACTGAGTAATCAATGAAAATTACTGCTCTTGCATGCTTTGAAAGGAATTGGCTTTAGTTTAGCAAAGTTGTGGCTTTTCAAAAACATTGTTCCAGGGTCTCATGGCTAAGATGTCTACAGGTAGACGTACTACAGGGGTCACTGAGTGCATGTACTGATTTCAAAAAAAGATAGTTATTTTACTGCAGAACCTGTTACTCACTGAATTTAACACATGGAAGAATACTTCCCTTTTTTGGGTATGATATTTGAAATTTTACCTATGCTTTTTGGAGTATTTCCATTAATGGTGGCCACATCTGATCATTTTCAAAACTCAGTTGTGCTTGAAATAATATAAGAAACTGTGTAAGAATGTCCAGCAAAGCAATAATCTAGCCTCAGCTTCACCCTGTGGCATTTCCTGAGAGTTCTCATGAAATACTTCCTTATACCTAGGTACCACTCATTTGCACATCTTCATTTTCTCTACATGAATAAATGCTTCCTACAGTGTCTGAAAGGCTTCACTTCTGGCATTGATCTTAAAGAAGGTCTTACAAAGCATATTCCACCAAGTCAATAGATAGCTCTTTAAAATAAGATTCGTCTTCTGGGAATCATTTCCTTGGACAGCTAATTACACCAGCAACTTTTTTTTTTTTTCCTTTTTCTTTTTGTCAGGTTTTCATCAATGACTAAAGAAAGATAAAACCATTCTGACTCATCTGAAAATTACTATGGTCATTTATTTCCTATTTTTAAAGTCTTTATATCATTTGGGCAACACATGAAAGATTACTACCTTGAATTTCTGCACTGCATGGAAATTCTGTTATACAGCCAGCAACACTAAAATTCCAAAAGTTATTTATATGAATAACAATTATTGTACCAGCTTCCTCCCGGCCCCTCAAGCTCATCTGCTCTTCTAGTCTAATACACTTACCTATTTTGTCCTTCACCAAAGCTCACAATGCCATGTTTTGAGCCCTTTGAGAAAATAAAGTGTACAAAAAAGGTTTGCCAGGTAACATCGCATAAAAGATTATGCAAGAACATAATGCTAAAATTGCTTTTCATACTAAAAAAGCTACCATGGATGGCCTCAGGCAGGGTTGGGTATGAAGAAAAGAAACTTTCTTAAATTCTGTGAAATCTTAGGTTTCAACTGTTTTACAAGCTACAGTCCTTTGGCAAAGATGCAGCTATAATTGAATAAAACCTGTTAATATAAATCCAGAAAGAGACAACCCATGACAATTCCTATTTCTTTCAGAATTCAGAACTACTTTCACTATTAATTTTAGCAGCATTCCAGACTGAAGTACAATAAGCATCTGGTACAAAATGAGCAACTTGTATACTTTCCCAAACATCCCAAAGACATTTTGATGTTGGGTTCATCAGCCTCTAATTACTAGTGTAAGAAGGACTGGAATACCCTGAAGCACCTCAGCATCACCAAGCAAGAACCAAATCAGACCTGAGAAAAGAGACAGCTTTGAAATCCTTTGGAAATGTAATATAACTGTTTGTGTTGGAAACCCAAAGTTACCTTTGCTTTAATGGACAACAAATCCCACTCAATCAGTTATTAATTTTTGTCACTTGCCACAGAAAGATTTTAATCCCCTGTTAAATGGTTTTACAGTAACCGGGTAGGACTGTGAGTAGCAAGATACAGAATAAGGAATTTATCCTTAGAGACTGTCTCATTTTGAAGGGTTGCCTTTGATGCCACAAAGACTTAGCTGCAGCTTTAAAGTCAGTCCTAGCAGTGGGTGGATCACTTCAGGAACTGTCTGGAGAACAAAGCACATTCCAAACACAGAAGCTGTAGGAACTGCCTTCAAACTCCAAGCTACAATTCAGGGACTTCACCAAAAAAATAAACCGGACACTTGTGCCAAGCCATATGACAACCACAGAATTTGGGATAGCATTCAGCTCACTTCCTTTTTTATCTGTTTGTCCAGCCTCCAGCTTTCCCCTTTAAGATCACCAGGTTTGTTCTTCGGCAGTCACTGTCAAACAAAGAGTTATTCCTTGAATCATATTCTGTTTTGCCTGTACCCTGTGAAAATGGCAGGAACTATTTAACATTTAAGAGAATGCAACAGAGAAAAGATTCTGGCCCTCTGCTTCTTAGGGCAGTTTAAATACTGGTGATGCTTTTACAATGTTGAAATACTTGAGGAATCGGAAGACAAAAAAGTGAGAAAAGCATTCAAAGTGCCTATAATAAAAGAAAGGGAAGGAAATAAAAGAAGTTAAAGATTTATTTTTCCTTTGGTGAAAGCCAGAAGGGAATTCTTTAAATTCTTTAATCTGCACTGAGCTACATATTCTAGATCTAAATGTGAAACCATACAGGATTTAAATGTTTGCTTCCAGATGCATTTCAACCACTGGCAGTTTCTGCTCCCATGGGAAGTCTACCTCGTGTTCCTCAGCATCTTCTATAGTGTCTTCATTAAAAGTTGTTTCTGACCCATAAATATAGCTTCTAATTAGTGGGATCTGTGAAAATCATAAAGCTATAGATTTCTTGCCAAGGGAAGCATAAACTGAAGTAATTTTCACATTGTGAGCAATCTTCTATGTATCTAAGAGAACAGTCCTGGGAGCATTCTCACTGAAGCCCTGGGGAGAAATGGATTTAACTGAATTATTCCCAGATGGCTAAATTGTAGTTTCATATTTGCAGATATTGAAGAAAGGAAAACTGTATAGGTGCTGCCAAGAAGCTGAAAAGATGTTAGAGATAAGAAAAAGAGTGGGACTCTTTCCTATGCCCCATCACAGAAACAGGCACCTGGGCTGAAAGCCATTTGAGGAAGGGAACTGTATGTGTTGTGTTTGCATTGCAGCATTGCCCAGCAGGAAAATCTGTAGGAAAAAAAAAAACCGCTAATCAAATCACCAACAAACTATTCAAAACAACACATAAGCCACTAGGGAAAGTTCCCAGGGAGGAGATACTACTGTTATGTTTGGAGTGTTTCCGCCAAAATTTCCACAAATTTGCCATAGAAAACCGTCCACATTTTAGATTAAAAATGGATACAGAATTTCCAGAGACTTGACTCATCCTTTGTGCAACACATGACACTTTGCAAACTTCCATCAAGGAACTCGGGATCCAGATGGTACTTTCATTTGTGCAGGATTTACATGACTCAGATCCCAATCAAGCAAGGTGCCATCTTCCCCAGAATACCAAGTTTCCAGCTTAAAATTCTCTGGACCAAAACATCAGGCATTTTCTTTAACCTTGTTTTACTTTCACTCGTGTCTGTCTTTCCCCTTGAAGACTACTTTCCCTGCCTTTCCCTTTCCATAAAGCCCAGCTCTAGCAGTTTTTCTCTGTCGGTATGTACTCAGCTGAGGAAATAACATAGCGTGGAGGACTACCCATTTGTAGAAAGCCAAGCCTCATTGGAGACGGCACTGTTTTTCTATAGAGCCTGGGTTGGCAGCAAGATTTCTTTGCTGGGCTAGTGCACTGACAGACAAAATGAAATGGTATTTTATCTTCCTCTGGTTGCCTACCCTGCATTTTGCTTTGCTAATCCTTTCTCACTGCATTAATTTAGAAGTATCTTACCTCCTCAATGGTTTTTAACAGCCGCCTTAAAAAATGTCCCAGACAAGGAAAATGGGCTTTTCTCTCCACAAATAAAATATGAATCTCCCCTTTGGAATTATTCTGCCCCAAATAAAAGCTACCTGTAAGCTTAATGACCCTCCCAGGTTGCAAACAAGAGATTTAAATCTATTAAAAAGCCGGGAAGCTCTTACTACTTAGTTTATAGGATAAAACATCTCTCTGTGGCTCTAAGGACAAAACATCTCTCTGTGGCTGAGTATCATGAGACATTCCACCTTTAAACACTGTATCAAAAATTCTTAAGATCATTTTAGAGGCTTCTAAATACATTATTTATAAATTCCTTTCCTCTCCCAGAATTCTTTATAGTTGGAATTGTAGCATTAATGGAGTTTGGCTCTACAGACAGAGAAAAAAATAGAAACAATAAAACTTTAAAACTTACTAAAATATTTTATGAATAAGCTGCTGTAAAATATCAGGCATCTACAGAAAAAACTGTGGTGTGAAATACTCTAAAGGTCTTAAAATATTGTTGCTTGTTGATGATGACCTCCATAACTCTCTCATAGCATCTTCACTCAGAAATGGTGCATCTTTCTAAATACACACTGCTAAACATTTTCAGACCACATTTGAAGTGTTACATTGTTTATACATACCCCAAATACATACCTTACCTCTTCTGATATCTCTAAAATGGAGACGATTTCAATAATAAAATATTTAACAGAAAAGTATGCTCTCGGTCCTCTGACTACCACTCCCCAACCTGTGTTCAGTTCCCAAAACAATTCTGGCAGGAAGAGATATGGGGTGGGGGAACAGAGGTGGTGGAAACAGAAGACATAGAGTCATACAATTGGAAGCTTAATAAAATGCCTTTGAATTACCATGAATTATTTATTAAATGTGATAATCCCTACCATCTCATCGGCTTTTGCCTTTAGTTCTGCTCTTCCTGATTAAAACATATTTCTTGATACCTGTGTTGCAATTGTAATTATTATATTTGATTTCACATTGTGCAGGAATAATTGAAGTTTCACTGTGCTGCAAGGCATATCTAAAAACATACAAAAACCTCAGCTGTAGCTGACTAACCTCATCCAATACCATACCTGACCTTTCATCACTCATTGTATCATCTACTTGATCACTGTTGATGACAGCAATATTTCTCTCTTACCATAACAGAGATACCAAATAACATAGACTGGAAGGGACCTCTTGAGGTCTGTAGTTCAACCTCATGCTCAGAGCAGTGCCAGCTTTAAAGATTGATCAATTTGATCAGGGGCCTCATTCAGTTTTGTGAAGCTCCAAATCTCTGCCCACTCCCTTTGCTTCTTTGACTCCTTTCTCCCTTATCTCTTCCCCACTCACTTTTTGTGTAATAGAACAAGACTTAACAAATTGTGTCTCCTCCCTTGCCTTGTCTGCACTGTCTTCCTCCATCCTTACCCTCCTTCTGGATGGGCTGGCAAAACTCTGCTGGAGATCACCAAAGATGTTATGTCTTCATGCCACAGCCTGCCATAACTCTCCTTCATGAATTCCAGCAGGCAGCTTCTTTTGTTATGAGATCATAGGTGGAGAAAGCAAGCTTTTTTTTTTTTTTTTTTTCCTCAGCAGGCATTTCTCCTGTTGGGTCTTCAACACATAATTCTGGCAGGCAGCACACTATTCTGTCTTCTAGATAGTTGAGCTGACTGGCACTCAGTTCTTAACAGAGAGCGAGCGCTCTTTAAGACAGATCTGCTCAGTGTCCTTACTTATCTTTGCTTTTCCTTAACCCACCTTCTCTTCTCTGCTATAGACTTTCACATATTACCCTTATTGCTCATTGTTGAGACTGACAAAAACTCTGCTTAGGAACTACACCACAGAGTTGCTCGTATCATTTATAATGAATTTGTCTCTTAGGAAGAAGACTCTGAAATTTCTCCTTTCATTACGTATTTGAGGCAGCTTTTCATTAAATTGGGAAGCTCAGCAGGTCATGGATTTGATGGTATTCTACCAGTCCCTACTGTTGCCAAGAAGCATGACTGATTTTACTATGGGACACAATGCCAGGCACATTTTTTTTTATACACGTGAGCATTATCATTGCTACAAAATGAAAGAGCTGTAGTGCAAGACTACTAGCCCTACCACTACTAAGAGCACTACTCCTAGCAGTCTTGACTACCACAAGACCTCTTAGAGCACTTAGAGCGCTTAGTATCTCAAGCAGGTGGGCAAACTGGACATTCAGCCTAGTGCTTTAAAATTTAATTATCAATATGCCCTCCTTACTTTGTCACTTAAACTTCACACTATTGCAGTAATTACATTTCGTTGTTTCTTTTTGTTTGTATGGTATAAATTAAGTAGTGATATTCAAGTCATAAAAACCTCATTAAACCCCATCCAGAAACTGTTGGTAAGAGGAGGCTTTGTGTTCCTAAAACCTCATATATATCTAATTATAATGATGGAACAGACCACATTGTTTTAATAGGAAACTTTCACATCTTGGTTTCACACCTTAACTGATTAGGGCCAAAATCCCCAATTTTCAGTTATTAAAACTGAATTACAAGAAACATATGGGGGATGAAATTGTACACATTGGAACATTTTAGCTAGACATGGAAAAATTCTGGAGGAAAACTGGGCGAGTTCAAACATATCATTGATCAAGTACAGTACACAATATCCAACAACGAAGATATACGTATTTTTCTACCATTCTGCTGCCAGAGCAGAGTAGGCTGCTGAAACCTTTTCTCAACTTCCATCCAGCGAATATGTGGTCAACCAATGGCACAACATATTCCAGTAGCATGACAGAAGCCAAAACTCAGAGTGCAAAACCGTACAACTGTGCAGTTAAGCTTAAAAACATTATGGAGAAAACAATGCACCTCTCAAAGCAAACTAACAAAAAACAACCACCACACAACAACCCATTCAAGAAACGCCAAGCCTTTTCCTGCTACTGTGATGTTAGCAGTTGTTAGCGTCATTTTGAAGACCAATTCTACCCAGCACTTGACCTCAGGTAATGTGCTTACAGTATAAAGATGAGTAGAGAAATCACTATACAAAGGCATGGTTATTCTGTGCATTCAGTAAAAGCACTAACAAATGAGGCAGCAGACCATAGTTTACACAGAAGTAGAATGATGAAATAGTGTGGTGACCTTTTCCTTACAGACGTTCTCAGGCTTCTCTAAAAGGCACTCCAAAACAAGCATATAAAGCAAGACTCACATCAATCACCATGTAGCAAAGAGGAACCTCCCCTCCACACCTCCCCCCACCCCATGCTGGTTCTACTCTCTTTTCCAGGCTCTTGATTTCCCTTCTTTTAATGCTTCTTCCTGCTGGTTTACAGCCCTGCACACTGGGGTGCCGACTCTCTGCTGCCAGTGACTCTTGTTACAGTACCAGGAAGGCACACATGTTGTCTATTTTTTTCCAGGTGCATTTTTTCATTTAAGCCCCACTGAAATCAGTGGAAGAAGTTTTGAGGTGTTGGATCAGAACCCTGCATTTTCAAGTCTTTTGAAATTATATGAATCCTACAGTTTGTTAAAAGAGAGATGCTGGAAATGTGTCCACACCCAGATATGCAGGGCTTGAAGCAGGAATTCCTGAGGTCAACACAAGCAGGCTTGACTTGCTACTCACTTCGTTTGGATATGGAACCAATAACACCATTTCAGAAACTCTCTTGAATTCCCCACCTGAAAGTTTTCAACCAAATGCAGGGGGCATACATAGGGAACAGAAAGGTTTTCCTCCAAGTTGGGCTGATGAGTGGGCATCACCTAGCTCCATCCATTCTCAAACGCGTCAGCTCAGTGCACTATGCACAATTCAACTTCCATTTTCTGAGACTTCTGAGAGCTTTTCACAAGCAATTTACATGCAGTTTTAGGGCAGGCAACTCAGAGTGTGTTAAATACTCTAAGCTTCAAAACAGTGTTTAATATAAAATTATTTACCAGTGGATAAGGTGACATGGACAGGGCTGATATTTTTAAACATAGTTTGTAGTGCTGCAGTCCACTGTTTTGAACTACATATTTAAGATGTTTTTCTAGTTGTAGTAAGATTTTCAACTGAGGTTTTGAATATCGCAGTGGATAATTTCAATCCTTTAACATGACATCTGCATTTTCAGGCATTTGTTTTGGCATCTAATGCTTCATCAGGCACAGGACTCATTTGGGTCAGTCAAATGCACAGTAATGGGGAGGAAACTTTGATTCCTGTGACTATGATTAGCTAAAGGATTTGATACTTTCTACATTGCTGAGGTAGCACATATGTATCAAGAAACAGAACCATTTCACAATTTTAGACTACCCTGATACCTCTTGGTATTCCTTATTCCTTATAGATGGCTTTCTATTATGTTTCATACTTTGTAGAAGAAAAGCTTTTTTTTTTTTTTTTTTTTTTTTTTTTTTTTTTTCCTTCCGTAAGTTCTAGCTGCAACATAAAGTGCAAGCCTAAAAGAGAAGGTTTTATATGCTCAATTTTCCTTTCTGTAATGAGTTCTTTTGCTTAGGCATCCACATTTTTTCCACTGTTTTAAAAATGATGTGCATATATAGTGGAATTTTCAAAGCCACCATGAGGATTTGGATGCCAGAATGCAGTTCAGTTTAATGAGACCTGAACATCCAAATCCGTACTCAGATCGAATATATATTAGACTTTGTAAACGTAATGGTGAACAGCTAGCAGAATGAGCAGCTATGCAAGACCCAAAAGTATACTCAGTCTCATATTGCAACACCTTAGTTGTTCCAACCAGATTATCAGCAGCAAACTGAGCCACACAATGCCATAGTCAGTTGGTTCTGTTGTGCCAGATAATAGGAGCAAGAAGCTGCAAAGCCATTTCATTTGCAAAGTAAGCCAAATTCTAAATATAAACCTACCATTACAGTCACAAATGCCTCCCATTTCAATTAGTGTTTTTACATGATTTTAGGGAACACCACCCTCTATGCTCAGCGAACCTGTGCCAGTTCCCTCCCCTGCAAGGATTCCCCATGTCCTTCCTCCACCCCAGGGGCTGGTTTTCAAGGAACAATGAAGTTAGGACATGTTTGGAGCTCTGATCAAGGAGAAGGTTTAATTACAACACCTCTGCACACTGTTACCTACGATGGCCACCTGAATCACCAATTGGCCTTTGCCTCCATGGGATGTAAAATTATAAAGCCATACAGGCACAATTGTCCATCTGGTGTTAGCTAGCAATGTTTTTTTGTTGTTGTTGTTGTTTTGTTTTTGTTTTTTGCAACCAAATATAAATAATAGTAGGAATGAGCAGTGCAGTAGACTTGGCAAAAGACTTAGTTCATTTTTATCAGAACTTTTTTTTTTTTAAAAAAAAATATTTTAAATCTAGACCTGGTTTAGGACCAATTCCTGTCTTCAGTTGAAGATAAACTACAAACTAAATGTGGACTTATGTAGGTATTCAGTGTTTTTCTCATATCATTTTAGAAATAGGTATATATATTTTTATAATCCTTAAATGACGAATTCCCGAAAACTATGAAAGTTTTTCCTCTTTGCACAGAAATCTGCTTGAATGTCAATTTAATGATTACTACTGGTAGATGGAATTTTGACATCCATTTGGTAGTGATTTACACCAGTGTTTTCAAGGCTGCCAATAAGAAATCCAGAAGGCAGGCAGCCAAAATTCCAGAAGAGACAACTGTCTTTTATTTTATAGCTTATACATTTTGAGCTTAATATGATTTTCCACTAACAAGTTCTGTACCTTCTCCAAAGTGTTAAAACTGGTGTGCAGAATTGCAAGTAACACAGCCTCTTCAATTCAAGCTAATATTAAACTCATGGTAAATTATAGATGTTACATTGTTTACTTAGGGGAAAAAACAGTAAGGTTAGAAGAACTATGCATGATTTATTGCAAACATTTGTTTCAATAGCCACTTCTTCAAGCTTGACAGTATACAAAACAACAATATGTTACCTAAGTGTTGTTTCCTGTTTGATGCAGAATGAGCTAATACACGGAAAATACATGGAAAATATTCTCGTAGCATTTAAGAGGAGCACAAAGTATGTCTTGGTTATTTCATCTGCTTGAGAAATAGGATGTGAGTCATAATCCTTTCAGAGGCATCAAAACTAAAATATATTTGAAGGAGCAAAGAGAACAGAAACAAGATTTGCTCATTTTCAGGCAGAATTACAGCAGGCCCATATTAGCAAGCATGGTAAGGTTCAAATCTTTGCACAAAGTATGACTGCATGCTTTGAAGATCTATAGCACTAATATTATTCCATTTGCTACAGCATTATTAGGAAATAAAAAGTTATTAATACATTAATCTATAATCTTTACTTGAAACAACACCCTGGATACCACCTCATATTCATTGTTGTAAAAGATAGTTTTGCTTTGTGAAGCACTTGATCTTCCACCAATCACCCAATGCAAAGATGATCCGTCTATCAGGATAGCACGTGCTCACTGCTCCTACTAAGAGCAACAACAGCTGCCACTTGACCGTGACTGCCTGAAACTAAAATGATAGCAGCTAAGATGTTGACTATACAGAAAAGGCAATTCTCTGTCTTGTTTGCCTCCTGAAACTACAAACACACAGAGCTGAACATCACAAAGAATACCTTGCATTTAATCAGAAATGACTTTGCAGTCAAGACATACATCAAAACCAAACAAACTGTAGATAGCGTAATTTTAACAGGTGGAAAACAAGTTTTGTGGATAACCTTTAGCCTTTATAATAGAAAAAATCTGCTAAGTTTTAAAATAGTGTTTTATTATTTGAGCTATGAAACTATTACATGTTGATGTCATGGCATCACATTACAGTTGTTTTTTACGTACACAGATTTCTCACTGAAATGTCATTCAAAAATTAATATTTTCCTTTCAGTTGCAAAAATAACTACTGCATCAAGAAGCAGCCAAAACAAGTTACTTTGAAAGCTCATGAATTAATCTTGAAATTTCGGTAACTGCACATGCAGTCTATATCGACATAAAAATGCAAAACCACATTTTGCCTTCTACAGATATAGGTCCAAAGAAGTTTATCCCACAACCCTGGGGTAGCCAATCTAATGACCCAATTCATACTGAAACAATGGACTTGAACAGATGCTCCATATCCAGATCTGAACTGGAAATGGCTCCTCCTCTTTTCTTCCCTTTTCCTGGTACAGGTTTTTGTCCAACTATAAAACTTTTATTCCTGTCTCCTTTTCTAGTAAGGTTTGTCAACTCTGATGAATCCCTAAGATATGTAGACATTTAAGACTATGTGGCAGTGTAATGAACAGATGCCAGCTTTAAAAGAAACACTCTTGCAAAGCAGGATGGATCTCATTGCATGTTTGTACCATGCAGGTGCAGCCTTAGAAAGAGGATCTTATTTGAAGGTAGGTTATGAACCCACAGGTTGTAAACCAGCAAGGATCATGACGTGCATGACGGAGGAAACAAAAGGAATTACACATGATACTGATCACTCAATCTAACAGCACTGTATGCATTTCCTTTTAGCTTTTACAACCTATACAATATATACCCTCTGTACATATCCAACTTGGAACAGGTTCCCAGGCACTAATTGCTTGTACCTATAGCTCAATTTTAGTATTACCTGATGCAAAAGAACCCTCAACGACTTTTAAATATACACAGAAGAGAAACCAGAGTTACTCTAGATGTATTTTCTGTGTTTTATTGATCTGATACAATATACAAGCATACACAGCAGTATAGGCATGTGTACATGTCTGGATATACGTACATAGACAAAATGCAATATGTATGATACATACAACAAACAAGGCCAGATATCCGGTCTTGCAGAGATGTACCCAGCACAGGACCAAAGAGCAGGGTGGAGGCATATGAGCCCTTCACAGCTGTAACACCTGTCCTGTCTTACGGCTGCCTGGGGACCAGGATCCTTCTGTCCTATTGACAGAAAGACAATAGATATTTATTACTCTAGTAATAAAGAGGAAAGTTACTTTTATCTTGCCATTGGTTATTATGTTTTCTAGTGGACCCTATGAGTGACCCATTATTATGCAGATAACTGCCATACTTGCACATCCGTATAGTACCCTCTCCTGAAGCAACCACAGTGGCAGTCAATCTACCAGCATGCTAATACAGGTTTTCCACAGTCAACAGTTACTACCATTAATTTGTTATTAATACAATATGAGGAAAAAACAAACTGTAAACTCGATCAAGTTGGTTATCAGGCACCTGTCTGTCTGATTTACGTGGGAAACCACACTTGCTAGGAGCTGAAAAAGGAGAAATGTCATGGACTCATACCATGCTCTACAAAGAATAAGAAGGTTTGTTAGAAAGTTTGTGGCTATGTTAATATATTAACATTTTCAGCTCTTGAAAACAGAAAGAATACTGGTGGATACAGTTCCAACGGGCATATTTTGCTTGTTAAAAAAAAAAAAACACATTTCACGCCATACATTCTTCCACAGACTACCATCATTTAATAACCTAGATCTTAATTTCTTCCTCTGTTGCAAGTTCATGGCTTGGACAAATAAGACATGTTCCTATCATTCTCCCATTAGACATTACTGGAGAAGCAGTAGGTGTCTGCATGGTAAGTGAAGAGAGAGAGGGAGAAAAACTGGGGGTCATAGCTGGTGAAGGGTATTCAGGATATTGGATAAATGGAGAACAAGGGTATTTTTTAAATGCTTGCACTGATATTATACTTGGCATTCGAGGTGGCACTGTCCTTACGCCAGGTTGAGCTATTGACGTTATCAAGGGAGGAGGAAAATTAGACGATTTCTTCTCCTTAGGGAAGCTATGAATGTGTGCACTTTCATCTTTCAGTTTTGAAATATCATTAAACACTGAGGCAAGAGGTTGAAATCTGGGTTGCCAGCTGAGCACATTATCCCAGTTGTAACCACCTCTAAGATCCTCATCAGTGGTGCCACGAGTTACAAGCAAATAATACCCAGAGTCCTGCCTATCTGATATCAAGGCATATTCTCTTGTGAGGTCTGCCATTACGTCCTCTTTTATTCCAATTTTCTTTAATGTCTGGGACAACATTGTGTTCTTTGTATAGGCAACATCACAGGCTTCTTCTCCACCTTCACCTTGAACGGCCTGCATGCTCTCCATACTTCGTGTGGTAGCCACAACATCAGTTTCACCAGACTGCCAAGAGAACTGGTCAGACTCTCTTGGGATACCTGAATCTGGTACCCGTGAGCCTTGCTCACTCAGCACAGAGCTGGCCCTCTTTCTGCAAGAATGTTCATTGATCCTTTTGATTTCCGCATCCTCCTCTGTTTCTCCTTCAGCAGAACTGCGGCCACTAGAGTCTGAATGCCTGCAGGGGACACAATCATCCTTCCTCTCTTTGATTCCTGCCAAGCTCAGCCATTCTGCTATGGCACCCATGGGAAGCATACTGCTCTCAGTACTTTGGATTTTCTGGCGCTCCTCATCTTCTCTGGCCAAATTGAAATCAGAAGCCGAGGAGGATACTGCTTCTTTTTCCACAACAGAGTTCATTGTATCTTTCCGCTTATGTCTCAGAATCAGTGCAAAAAGGCTGATAGCAAGCAGCAGGAACACTATCAAGGAAACAGAAAGGCTAAAGGTCAGGCTGTATGCTGACATGATTGGATAACTCTCAGGAGTATTAGAAACATTCACAAAAACAGTGCATACAGTAAACTTTGATTCCATTTTTGGGCTCTGTGCTTTTATCAACAACTCCAGGTTGTCATCATTCCATTTGCTGCCATTTTTCTTTCTATAAACACTTTCAGTCAAATATATATTACCACTGGTTTGATTTACAGAAAAGAATGGAGAAATTTTTAGCAGTGAGTAATGAACAACTCCATCTAGTCCACCATCATTATCTGATGCTGTCACTTGGCCAAGCAACTGGCCTGCTTCATTTTTCTCAGGGAGATTGAAGAAATACTGATCTTGTGCAAACACTGGGTCAAATTCATCCTTCCCCTCAATATCTACTTGAACTGTAACTGTGGCCAGTGAGTCACCTTTGTCTTTTGCTTGGATTATGAGACAGTATCTATTCTGACGTTCAAAGTCAAACATTTGCTTTGTATGAATATCTCCTGTCAAAGCATCAATGAAAAACATATCATGGTCTCTAGGAACTTCACGTTGAGCCAAACATGAAGACTGAATGGAGTAGGTGAGATGTCCGTAAGAGCCTTTATCAAAATCCAGTGCATTAACAGAGCACACAAAAGAAAAAGTAGGCAAGTTTTCACTGACAATACAGTTCATGCTGGGAAACAAAAACAGTGGGGCATAATCATTGTCATCTAGGACACTAATATGGACAAGAGAAAAAGCCACATTTTTTACATCAGCTCCTCCATCTGTGGCTTGGACAAGTAAAGTAAATTTCATGGTATCCTCATAATCCAGAGTTTTTATCAAATCCACTGATCCAGTTTTCCCATCCAAGGAAAAATATTGTTTGTCATTTCCAGAGATTATAGCATAAGTGATCTCTGCATTAGTGCCCACATCACAGTCATTTGCTGAAACTTCGGTGACATGACTATGTACAGAGGTGCTTTCTTTAACATGAATATGGTACTCTGGGCTGCTGAATACTGGAGGATTATCATTGACATCCAGTACAGTTATTAGCACGGTAGCAGTTGAATTCAAGGAGGGCATTCCATGATCAGAGGCAAGGAGGACCAAACGATGGGAAGCAGCAGTTTCCCTGTCAAGAATATTGCTCAAAACAAGATTTCCAATGAGTTTGTAGGATGTTTCTGACTCCATGACGCTTGTTTCCACCGTGAATAAATTCTCAGCATTTCCATCAATAATAGAGTATTCCATGTATGTATTTTCATGCGTCCAGTCATAGTCAACTGCTGAAAACGCGAGGACACTTTCTCCAACTGAGGCATTCTCTCTCACACTGAGATTGTACAATGCCCTTGTGAACTGAGGGGCATGGTTATTTACATCTTCTATGTGTACCTCTACAGAGGTGACTGCACTCAGGGCAGGATTGCCACCATCCATGGCAGCTATCAGGAGCTGAATACTGGCATTGTTTTTCAGCTGTGACATTGGTTTGGTAGTGTACACTGAACCTGAAAATAAAATAGACATAATAAAAGTCCACACTCATTAAGGCATGTAATTGTGATTGCAAAAGCTGAATCTTATCAGTCATGTCTAAAAATGACATGGTTGTAGTGTAACGGTTGCACACCCCAAAGTAGTTCTATGAAATCACAGCTAATGCTCTAAGCCAAGGCCTACCCACAATGATGCAGTATCAAATACACATACTGCATTTAGACTAACAAAAAATTACCTTCCTTATAACATACTGAACATGCAAACTGTACAAAGGGCAAAATAAAACATTCAAAAAATTAATCCCACGAATGCCTGGGAACAGAAAATAAGTGACATGCATTTGTTCACTGAACACTACTTACACATCATTTTCACAGTATCTAATAATCTCTGAAGCTGACATTATCAAAAGTTATACATACACATGCATACTGAGACACCCACCCACCCACAATTTGCTACCTCCCAGAGTGTTACAGACTTAGGTCGGAAAAATGAGTAAATCTCTTCACTATTAAAGAAAATGATGTGCTTTGGAAAGTGTGTTCTCAATTTAGAAAACTTTTAAATTACATTTAGGATGTAAGTATATAGAGTAACAAGTACTGTAAAGTAGAAATCTTAAAAACATACAGCCCTAGCTGTAGAAAAATAGAAGGTATGAACTTAAATTTAATGCAGTCTAATATGTGATCTGAAATGTCATGAGACAAAACAAAACATACATCAACATTTTATTAAAATACATCAAGGAAACAGCACCTATGAAATGCTGTGAGTAAGATATATTGTGCATGGTTCAGGGACAAACAGAACTCTACTCTTTGATGTTATCAGTTCTACAGAGATAATGGGAGATTTAGCCAAAATATACGGTAGACTTGAGTCATCAATGATTTCCAGAATTGATGACTGGAAATTGGTGAGGAATGGAAGAAGACTTTTCAGTTTACAGTGAATAAGCTGAAATAATAAACGATGCTTACAGACTCACCATTCTTATGATCAATGGAAAATACCTCAGAGGAGAAGAGGATTTTGTAGGAAATCATTCCATTGTGCTGTGAATCCCTATCCACAGCAGAGATAGTCAGAACAGTGGCACCCACTGAAATGAGTTCTGGAAAGCTCACCTGGCATGTAAAGTGAAATGACAGTTTTGATAAAGCTTAATGAAATATTTTGAACATAAAAAAAAAAAATACATTTCATTTGATCTGGTTAGGACAAAAAAAAAAAAAAAAACAAATACAATTCCCAACTTTGTAAAGTTTCACCTACCCATTTCCTTCAGGGACAAAACAAAGAGCTGTGATACTGCATACAATACAGCCAAAATTTATAGTAAGATTTAAATAGTAGTTCATCTAGTTCAGGTTTAATTATGAGAAATTCAATGAATTGCTGAATTTCTTTTCAGTAATACACTAACAGAAGGAATACTTCACAGCACTCTGCAAACAGGACCGGCTTTTCTCCCTGGTTTCAGAAATACCTTGATTTCTATGGATACAGTACAGTTTGCAGTGCCAGTCTAGGGAATCTAAAACAAACAACAACAAAACAAAACAAAACAACAACAAAAAAAACACAGCTCTTAAACCCTGAAAATTCCAGCACTAGAGCCTGAATAATCACCAAATTACTCCTGTGAATTAAAAAAAAAAAAAAAAAAAAAAAAAAAAAAAAACTTTTTGTTTTCTTCACTTAATCTGGAAAACCAAGCCAGTCCTTGCTCTTCTTAAGAGCTTCCATTACCTGTGTTTTCGTGATTAGTTTCCTTTCACCTTATAAATTAAATTTCAAATGAACAGCAGCTACGAAGAAGTGTTAGTCAAAATCATTTTACACACAGATTATATGTGTATATAATAGCCATATATAGCATACATATGAAAACATATTAAAGGACAATAAAAGGGTAAAAATTACAGGACTGTGAGTAGGGAATTATACATATCATTGACTAAAAAGAAGCAGTGTACCATACTGTCCAGGCAACGTATCAAAACATCAGGACTGTGGAGAGAGTTCAGCTGTTTATGTTAGCATAATCAATAGAACTGTACTGGTTTACATCAGTTCATAACCCTGCCTGTAAGGTCTGCTTCGTTCTACAAAAAATTCCTAGCACCTGCACAAGCAAGTACTTGCCTAAACTATTTGTCAAAATCAGACACACGAGTGTTGAGGAAAACTTATGGCCAGATCTAGAAATCATTTGAGCATTGAAAGTGCATTTTTTTTTTTTTTTTTCTGGGATCTTGACTTAAAAGTCTAAGTGGGTGATTTACACAAAGCCTGACAACTCAGATGCCTGAACGCTTCACAGGTGCCTAGAGCCTGACCCACAGTTACCTGAGTGGCTAAACTGCTTCCCCCACACATGCTCAGATGTTGAAATTTCTCTACTAAGCCAAATGTTTAAACTTATTTCTTAAAGCTGTCTGAGATTCATAAATGAAGCATTACTAAATCCAAGTCTTCTGTGGTGCCTCATATTTTTGGCTCTGAGCACACCCAGCACACAAAAAGCACCAAGTCAAGCAAAGAGCTCAGTGCACAGGCCTGCAGAATAGCTGAGGCCTACAGGCACCACAAGAAGCTGCCATCTTGTCCAAGCCCTGCTCAGAGCAGGGTCATCTAATGCAGGTCGCTCAGGAGCATGCATGCCTGTGGTTTTGGATAACTCCAAGGATGGAGACTCCATAGCCTCTCTGGGCAACTTATGCCAGTGTTCCATCACTGTTAGAATAACAACAAAGTTATTCCTGAAGTTTAAAAGGAATTTCCTGTATTTCAGTTTGTGCCCATTGCCTCTTGCCCTGTCACTGGGCACCATGAAGAACTGTCTGGCTCTTCTTTATTCCCCCCACCAGGTTAGGATACATTGGTAAGATACCTCCTGAGCATCTTTCTTGCCAGACTGAACAATCCACGCTCTAGGCTCTCTTGGGCAAGCCCCACAGCCTAGCCACATATGAATGAGGCCTAGAGAGAGGACTGCTTTGGCAGCCTCATTTCCCCTGCAGCTCCAGACTGTCTCTCCTGTCTGTAACCCTCATCGAATCCCCCAGACTTCGTCTCCCATGAAGAAGTCAGGCCAACTATTTAATTAAAAGACCTTCGTGTGGATTCTGACTCTGTGTGCTTATTGGCATAGCACACTGGGCACAAACCCATGGACAACATCTTGGTGGCCTGTGGCTCCTAAAACAGCCTTGGTTCAAAACATTGTTGGACAACTTGTTTTCTACAATAATCTTTGCAGTTCAGAATCTGAGCTGTGTCCTCTGTCTAGTAGGAGATGTTAGGGAGGTCAAAACCGATACACCCCCACTGCCTAAAAGAGTGCCATGGCTATAAAGCAGGGCTACATGTTACAAACCATACATGCTAAACTACCACAGGGACATTTACTACACCTCTGTAGAGCTGCATAACTGGAAATGAAGAAATGCATGCCATGATAATTGGGCCAAAATAAACGTACCAACTTGTTTACCATTCTGTCAGAAGGAACAATCAGTTCTGAACAATGGATACTGCTCCCCAAACTGGTTTTGGATTATATCCAGTAACTGTGTGATGAATGCACAGTGTAACGAGTACAGCTAGCATTCACACCACTTTTCTTCTGAAGGCAGAAAACACAAACATGAAAACTGAACAATTCTCTCAGTCCTTTCAGCAGAATTCTTAGGAAAGGGCAGGGGTTTCCTAGAAGAGTATTTTGCACGATCTGCTCTGTTTCTGTTCTCAGTAATAGTTTGCAGAGACCTCCCTTCTTAGTGGTGATCAAATACATTTTTAACACACAAATATAAACATGCACTCCCACTATTTATCCTCATATAGAGAAGGACATCACACATTTGTTGTTTATTTCTCAATTCCCCACCTGATAGGAATCCTGAGTAAACACTGGTGGGTTATCATTGATGTCCAAAACACGGACTGTGAGTTCTGTTTCTGCTTGATGGACAGAATCTGAAACTATGATTACCAGCTTATACACAGCAGTTTTTTCAAAATCTAATGGTTCCACCACTGTGACTACACCGGTGTGTTGATCTATAGCAAATTTCATTCCAGAACTATTGTCATCAGTAAAGCCAAACTGAAGTGCTGGGTTGGAGTCCGCATCAGTTGCTGACACTTGAGTCACTGTAAAACCAGGCAGGACATCTGAAACAATAATTTTTGGAGTAAGTAAGTCATAGCTAAAGATGATATTACAATTTCTGAGGATTTTGCCAATTTCCTAATACTAAATCTTAGACATATGTAATCTTTCTGCCTTACTTTTTTTTTTTTTTTTTTTTTTTTTTTGTCTTATGGCTTCATGTTTTAGAATAAAAGCAGGATCCAGAAATAATACAGAAACAAGTAGCAGATTTATTCACATGCTTCTGCTTCTTCCCAGTTTTAGTCTAGGTTTTCTTTTGGCTTTCACAGATGCAGTGTACTGATAGCTGCTTCTTCACCAGCAACAGGAACTTCCATGTTTTTCCACATGGCAACACGTGGAAACATGATATAGATTTAGCTGGCATGAATTTACTGAACAGTGCCACAAAATTCCACAGAAATATTTAACTGAGGCATTAACTGAGTCTCCTGGTTTTTCTAGAATCAACAACTGCAGTCATGAAGCTTTTCCACAGGAGGAAGAGGCCACTAGAGAGATATCCAGGCAGAGCCACATGGCACAAAATCTTAAGGGCTCGATATATATTTCTAGGAGATTTAGAAATTGTATACAGACAGCTTTTGTCATGTGTCAAATTGACAGTACCACAGGTTCCAAATTGAATCCAACTATCATTGATAATCCAATCAAGCCTGGAGCTAACAGAAACTAAACAATTTCCCATTTGCACGCCTGGGGCATTAAGCCTCAAACATGCTGTGCTGTGCCCCCAGGCAAATGTTCTTAAACTGAATACAAAAAAATAAATAAATAGCCAGTACTTTACAGCTGCTGTGCATTCATGACTCCTGTTCTTGTCATTACCAGTGGGAGCTAAATTTAGAAAAGGCTAAAAAAAAATTACTGGAAAGACAGCCTTGATGCATTCTGTTAACAAGAGGATTGGACTAAGTCTTTATAAACATGCTGCTGCTTATCTTAATGCATCACATATATGATGTCTGTAATTGAAACTGCTGGGCTTAGGACTTAAGATATGTAAGTGCTGAGCTAATGTCACACAACATACCAGATGGGATGAGAACACTGGAGGTCTGGGCCCTTTTCTTCATGTTCATCAACTAGATCAAGCTACATAACACTTTAAAGTTTCATTCAAATTTACAGAAATAATTTCTTTCATCACAATGAACTTCAGAATGTCTAATTTCTAGCAACGCTGGTTTTAACACCAAGTATTGTTATTGCAGAATAGAAGAAATTGAAGACATCTGAACAATATGACATTGGAGTCCAAAAGGAACAGATTACAGATGTATTTCTGCAGAGTTTGTTTTTCTTTCTGAATTGCCTATGATTTTATTCCAAACTGTTCTTAAATACAATGTCTACAGAGTAAGAACAATGCCTCTGAGAACAAAAGCAGATCACAATTTACTTTGATATTTCAGTATTAATATGATCCATTATCCTTTTGACTATAATCTTACGGTTAAACAAATCACTGAAAGTTCTGTCATGGTCTGACAAATCCTGATCTTATCACCTAGCTGTACCATCACACTTACTTTCTGGGACCTCCACTTCCCCCGGTGGTTGGACAATCGGAGCATTGTCATTAACATCTACCACTTGTATCCTCACAATACTTGTAGCAGTAAGTATAGGGTTCCCTTTATCGGCAGCTTGTACAACCAACCTACAATTAAAGGAAGCAGGAATTGTCACCATCTGTCAGAAGTCACAGATTTATTCACCAATGATATAAACAGGGAAAACAAAACAAAACAAAACAAAACAACAACAACAACAAAAAAAAACAGGTTCGCTCTTTCAGCTCCTTGTTGCTCAATGTAAATTCCATCTTTCTTCCCATAAGGGTGACTGTCTGCGTTTTTATGATTTGTCTCTTGTATGAATAATGTCCAAAAGACTCTAGGTGGCCAAAATATACTGAAATCATAAAAATAAAAGGATGCATTTATTTCACGCAATTTCATATGTAATGCAGGTAGTTAAAAAAGCTATCAAGACTCTTGCAACTAAGACATTTCTCCAGAAAGCAATTCAGACCAGGAATAAATTGTAAATATTGAATTGTCCTTTGGAGGAACCTGACTGTCCTCACTGATTACAGAGAGACAACAGAAACAAGAAAATCAGGTGGTATGAAAACTTCCAAAGTAATACTCAGACAACGCCTGCGGAGATATAGAATAACCCCCCCACCCCCCATTATACTATTAAGTGATAAACTGAAACTACTGAATACAGACACCATTTGGCAAAGCTCCCACTGGTTTTAGTGGGACCAAAATCTCATAATCAGATTAAGAGAGCTTGCCTTTAGGCATCCATGTTAGACCTGCATACGGATCAGTAGTGAACCGTCAACAACCTTTTAATTTCCACAAACAACGTAGCAAAGAAAACAATAAGAAAAGATAAACACAAATAGAAGAATGTTTACTCTGTGGGAACCAGCTTCTAAACAATATAGTGAAAATTGTTACTGTAAGCAAAATAATCTTTCCTCACTCTTCCCCACAATTATGAATTATCCACAATGAAATTTAAAATTAAATCTAACTCAGCAGGTGCTCTAAAAAAAAGATTGGAAACAGAAAACATCAAGCTACAAGAAAGAATTTAAATGTCAGGGCCCCGCATATCTATTAAATGTTTTGGGTACTAACAGTTTTTACATGTGTCATGATTCCTGGGTCCCCTTACAGATCTTCTGAAAGTTTAATTTCTCCCTCTAAGTCACAATTGCTGTTCAAAGTGTCATGGAGCTACCAACTTCTAAATGCTCACATGACAGTACAGAAAACCAAGACTGTAACTCAAGCTATGGATTGCACTTCCACTCCTGAACCACTTGAGCTCTGCGCTGGGTGCCCCTGTGGTTTCTAACACTGAGAGAACACAACTTGAATTGCCGACTAGTACTCAGTCAGTGACCATGTATAATTCCATAGAGAAAGTGTATTTTTTCTAGAATGAATATTGGGAAGGTACATATGGAAATATTTTACTAAAAATAATCACTTTCTTAGGTTTCAGGAAAAAACTCTCATAAAAACATCTCAGCCAAGGCATTAAAATTAAGGTTCTGTCAACACTTTCATTTCAATCCCTCTTACAAGAGGCTTAGAACTTCTGGGGATGAAAATGTTCAATTTAGATAAAATAAACAACTCCTTGCAAATGGGAAAGAACCAATGGTGTCATTTTGAAATTAAACAGCATAACACTCTTAAAAGCTTCTTTTGCTATTCACTTTTCACCTAGCAACAGGATTTAAAAAGTATTAATAAAGAGAAGGAATATGAAGCTTCAGACTCCTTGAACAAATTGTCTATTTAAATTGCTAGAATTCCAACATAAATACTGAAATAAGTCAGGTTTCCAATTAACGATAGATATCAGAATTGTTAGACTTACATGTTCAGTGCTTCACTAACAGCAAACATCCTTCCTTTGAGGATTTATTACAGGAATTCTTTAAAGTACTTCTTGTAAATAACATGTATTATGCTATTTAAATGACTAAAAATCAGGACTGATGTTTCTGATTCAGTGAAAAACTGAAAAAGAAACTCCAAATGAAGTACTCTGCATATTAAGTTAAAACAAAGCATTCCCTTTCGGAGACTATTATCTTACACTGATATTTTTTAAAAAAATCATATTCTGTTCATCTTTTTAATGTGGTTTTCTAAAAGTTATTCTGGTTCATAAGAACTCTGATTGGATGATTAAAAATTTGAGGCCCTTGAGGATCAGAAACTTGCAAATACTTTAAATGATGCCTGAGCCATATGGGAAAAAAAAAAAAAAAAAAAAAGTAATTTCCACTAACACATTTAAAGCTACCTAATTTTTGTAGAGATTGAAGTATATAAAATGGGTATATTTATGAATCAGGATGCTCTTACTTCTTTCTCTCAAGGCATAATTTGTTTTCTTTCTAAAAATTGAAGTATGGCATGACTGATAAAGAAAAATTGTCACATCCACTTGATCGTATTTACTCACAATTTCTTGGAAAATAGGAAACGACTTATAGATGGAAACAGATTACAGAAGAATCTTTATCTGATTATACAGGAAGCTTGATATATATTCTATTTTAAATCAAAGAACATGTCCCTGCTTTTTGGCTTTGGTTCGAGTGCTTTCCCTCTGTCTTTATGTATGAAAAAAAATGGTTCCAGAAAAGGAATGGCTGTGTAGTTCTTAATGAACTGAAAACCAGGAACTGTCATCATTCCTCTAGTGAATCATCATGCTCACTTATATCAGTAAGTGTTGTAAGTGATTGAATAAAACTATTTTCCTTCTTAACTTTGAGAAGTACCCAAGAATCCATGGTACAAATGGGCAGTTTTAGGGCTGTTTTCAATGCTGCCTGGCTTGCACCCAGGCTCTGTGGCTAATGGATATCAACTGAAAACTTTAAAACACATACCATGAGCAATCTCATGCTAAAGTGAACAAAAAGAAGAAGGTTTTATAGGATCCCTGCATACAAACCTGTAAGATGAAGTGTTTTCACGATTTAGGATTGTGTTAGTTGCTAAAATCCCTCTTGTTGAATCAATTAGAAACGTTGCATTTTCATTACCAGATAAAATTGAGTATTCGGTTTCTCCATTCAGCCCACTGTCAAGGTCAGTTGCAAATATCTGTTTAGGAGAAAACCTAAGGCTTAATTCAGAATGGCAGAACATTATTTCAGCAAGAAAAAAATATACTAGTTATCTATTTCTGCTTACTTCCCCTCTTGACAGCACAGATTTAAGCAAATGATCATATTGTCCCTCAATACAAGTGTCATGTGAGGTCATGAAATCTGCTCATGAATTGAGATAGTATGCACATAAATTCTTTGCCCACACAATTTGAAATTCAACTACATAAAGCATTAGAGGTGAATGTAATCATTTTTACACTGTTTACATTACTATAATGTTTCTGTTAGAATCCTATCTCTGTTTAGTGCCTAAAAATGAACTTTCTCACTAGTCCAGGACTACCCTTTAAAGTATTACTGCTATACAGATAAAGGGCAAAAATAATTAGGTTTTCAGACCTTTAATGGGATGGTTCATTAATTACTTTTTAAAATAAAAACCAGCAGCATAAATGTTGCTATAAAAGCAATATTGTTAATAACATTCAACAGCAGCGCACAGGTTCCTCAAAGATTTTTCTGACTCTTCAACGAGTTGTCTTTGTATTTTTCTGGTTGCTGAACAAGCATTATAATGAGTACAGAATCCAAACCATGGCAGAGACAACCAGTCAGACAGAATAAAGGAAACATAGTAGAATGTATCATGTCATAAAATTTTGACTACACATCTGGGTTGACTGCCTTTTGATTTTTCTCCATCGCTGGACATATGTTTCTCTAAATACAAAGTCCATCAGTTTCTAATCACTTTGCCTGTGAGGCATTTGTAGCTTTCCATTTATTTATTCTCTAGAGGAGGAATATCTTTAGTACCTAACATGACCCTCACTGTGACCTGACTTGCAATGCAAGAAAATGTACTGAGGAAATTATGTGTTCTTCTAGTCCAACTGATGTCTTCTTTTGCTCTAACATGGCCAGCTGGAAACACTTTCAGAGAATGGATCCATTCAGAGGAAGAAGTGTTTGCACATTTAAATTGAGACAAGCTGCTCTTTAAGCATCAGATTTTAAATTGAACACTTGGATTTGACTCCACTCCTAGTCTGATGGGTTGAAAGTATTTTTTTTATTGCTACAGCCCTTTCACAGTAGATGCATTAATGCAGGACCCAGCCTACATTGTAACCAGAACCATAGCTTTGAATAATTCTTTTCAACTACTTGAAGAGATAAACAGAATATATATATATATATATTTTTAAAAAAGAACAATTTTAAGTCCAGCTGCACAACTAGTAAAAATATAAAGAAAGATTTTTATATAATATAAATGAGATATTTCTCCTTCAACTTGATAAAACTGAAAGACCTGAAGCATGGTCTAGACTAAATCATTGAATATGTTAGATATGCAAGCAAAGTAGTAGCTACACCAAGAACCCCACTCTTGATTTCTGAAAGATGATGGTGGTCCAAAACAGACTGAGTGTGACAGCATTCATGGCCAAATTAACCAAACTTGTATTTTCACAGGCTGAGGTCTGTAGTTAGAAACATTTACTTACCTGTATGATATCTGTTTTAGCAGTTTGGCCTTCCCATACCAACGCTTTGTAACAGCTTTGCTCAAATTTTGGTACGTTGTCATTCACATCCTGTATCAAAATAGTCACTCCACAGAGCACTGAATCCAAACCATTTTCAGCCAAAACTGAAAGATGTATTTTATTCTTAACTTCATAATCAAGAAACTTTGGCTCTTTTACTGTGATTGTACCTGTTTATGAGAGAGAGATCACATACATAATTAGGAAAGTACACGCACAAAAGCAGGTATGAAACCTATAATGTATGTGGTCTCCTTTGCTGAACACACCACAGAAGTTCAGCAAGCTTCCCACTGGGTCCTCCCTCTACCTGACATCATCTTCTAAGTGCAAGTTATTGGATAAACCTCAGCTAAGTTTTTACTGATTGACCACTGTGTTGGCAATTTCCTAAAGCAAAAGAAATCAATTTGTAGAGGGTTAAGAGAGGATGAAAGTGGCTGTGTGACGTGGGTTACTTGACATGTGACAACAAACCAGCTGTGTCTCAAGAGACTCCTGGCTCTCATTTGCAGAGTAGCTACATCTAATGCTCCAACTATATACAAACAGGGCAATGGCTGTATCTGACAGAAAGGCAAAGCACTTAGATTCCTTCTGATGCAGTGAGTTTCCCCACCAAATGTTGTTCGTTCAAAAATAATCAGTGACTGAGACTACAGACAGAACTAGACATCTCCACATTACACCTGAAATTTCCTTGGAAATCTGTTGTCATTATTTCAACGTTCTCATATAGTAATATATAAAAATTCTTCATTACCATCAAGCGTAGCCCATTTGTATGTCAGTTTCATTAGATTTCAAATTGAGTTTTGTATTAATTTTTCAGTAATGATGCCATGAATATCTGTATTCCGAACTTGTGATAGCATAAGACCTGTGCTTTCTTTACTGTGTCTTTCTAAAAGCTAGTACTTCTTATTTTATTTTCTAAGACAAGTGGCAATGATTAATTGCTGTTTATGGATCTCTCCAGGGATCAAGAGTTTTGTTTTGAACATAAAGGTGGCAGGTGGTCTCTCTCCAGCACAATACTTAAAAATTATCACATTCTGTATACAGTAAAAAAAAAAAAAAAAAAAAAAAGAAAGGTACAGTGGAAGAAGGAATACATTTCAAGAAGGCATAGATTAACTGAAAGATCCTTGGGTAGCAACATGGAGCAAAGAATCAAGTTTGAGACACATCATCTATGAGGACAACATGAAAGAACCAGAGCCTCACTCTAGAGAAGTGCACACAAAGAAGAAATAGGGTAACACTCTTCAAATACATTATAGACAAAGGCAAAAACTCTTTATTGCTCTTAGGTTAAGAAGTTATGAGTTGAAATTCTTTCAGCAGACATTTGGGTAAATTTGAATAAAAACTTTCCAGCTGCAAAGACTTGTAGAGACTACCAGGTTTGCAGAATTATTATTGCTGGAGATTGTTAATAACATGACACACTAATGTCTGTTAGATTTAGGCACAGTTGGTTCCCTTTCTGTGGCAGGGGACAGATTAGTTTACGTCCTTGGGTCACTTCTAGCTGTACTTCACGTGATTCAACAATATAATAAATTCCCCTAGTAAGAGGAAAGTTTCTAGATAGTATAGTGGATGTCTGGTAACAGCAAACAATTCTGGAGACTTTTTTTTTTTTTTCAAAACAGGGTTAATTAACATCAGTGCTTGAAAACTGAAGAGGAGCAGACCTCTATCTGTTATGAACACCTAAGTTACAGAGGGCATCAATACAACTCCAAATACTTCTGCTTTATAAAGAATGGGTAGAGAGTCACTGGTGTCAAAATTAATATTGAGGAAAGAACTGCTCTTACAAGTATGGAAAGGCAGCACTTCAATATTTTCTAAGAAATGGGAGTAGGGTTTTATTACATTTACACCAACTATTTCAGTACTCAACTACAATGGTTCAAAAGTCTCAAAGGAAGATTTGCGGAATCCTGGGCTATACAAATTCCACTGGTGTTTGTGAAGAAAGTGCTTATGAGACTTAAAACATTGTGTAACCATTTTGCAACTTGGCTGATAAAAACAAAACAAAACAAAAAACTAGTAGCATCTCTTTTTTTTTTTTTTTTTGGCATTCGATATTTTTGGGCAGTTGATACTGGAGAAGATTCACTTCCTCAGGGATAAACTTGCCAGTGACTATGACAGTCATTCAGATTAACACTTCTAGTTTTATTTCAGTGAAATGAGAAGGACTTGGAAATCGAGCATATGTACTTCTAAGTGCCCCTCATCTGAACAAAACAAAATCATTTTAAACTGTCCATCTGCAGCAAACAGCTCTGCAGGAGTTCACTGCCTGGAGCCTGGCAACAGCAGAATAATCAGAGATGAAAGCCACCAGGAAGTCAGAGAGAATGGCATTTGTTAGGAGTACAACCTATCTATGCTACTTCTGAGGAAAACTGCTTATACTGTCTACAGCCAGCACAAATAGACTATGACTGTTCAAAACGCCAGCTCTCTTGCTGCTCATATTCAGAAGGAACTGAAGCAAACGGAGAAGTTACGCTCTCTTACACACCAAGGAAGAGACCACAGACACTTTAACCTAGACAGACACTTGAGAAAAACAATCGAGTTTACCTGTAATTGGGTGTATGGAGAATATGCTTTCCTCATCACCAAGGATACTGTATTTTATGCTTTCTCCTGTAAATTTGTGTTCATAAGCTTCTACAGTTAGAAGTGATGTGCCTATGGAAACAACAAGACATTTTCATAATGTCCACTTTATTTTTATTGTAATTTTGTATTAAATCGAGTGATAACAGATGCACAGCCAAACACATGTGAACTAGCCTAGCTGCTTATTCACTATTTGAAATAGTAGACAAGAAAAACAAATCCTCGATGACTTTCACTGTAACGCAACTTCATAGGCAAAGCACTATCTATCCCTCCTTGCCCAGTAAATTACTTGTCTGATTGCAACTTCATCACCTTCCTAATGAAAATATAAATTTTTAACTTCTGTTGATTGCAAAATCCCAAGTACAACAAAAATTAACTGAAGTTATATTTGGAAAAGAAAAAAATATATATATTTTTTCTTTCTAGTGGTGATAACATTGATTGAGTTGAAGGCCAAAATAGACATTGAATATTAAACTCCCTTTCTGAGGTTGTCTGAGAAAGTGTCTTTTTATTCATGTGGTCCTTTTATTCGAGTTATGCTACCTTTGGTCATTACAATCTAACCTTTTCATGAATTCTTTCAAGGAAAATAGTCCTTTTTGTAGCATGCATAAGAATACGTGTTACTTCTAAATCACTACAAAGAGGTCCTCTATTTTTCCTTCATTTATCTAAGTTCAATTTTGAATTTTTGAGAAATACCTGAAATATTCTTAAAAATTTTAACCAGTCATTTTCGGACAGATGGAAAACTGAATGTGTCAAAGACAGATGAGTTGAGCAGTATCTGAATTCAAATAAAAAAGTAATGATTTAATACAGAATATAGAAGATGTGAAATAAAAATCCTATTTGAAATAGGATTAGAGAAAAAAAAAAAATCAAACTGAATACATTATCCTAATCAAAATCATGTTAAACAGAATTGTAGCAAGTTTTATTAAAAGAAAAAAAATCAATATTCCCAAATAACTGCTCTTTTCAAGAGTTATGATATCTTTTAGCACATACGGTAATTGATTTTTAACCAATTTTAATTGGTTAAATTAATTTTAATTGATTCCATCCAGTTGTGATGGAATGAGGTTACCATACATCCTACACTCTTCCAAACAGCATTACAGTCAGCTAGCTATTTTATTACATTACAAAGGGCATGCTGTTCACATTCAATTTTGGAAGGAAGGGCTTTATCTTTAGTGCAAATGTGAGAGGAAATGTTCTTCTTGGTACTGTTACTTATTAATTTTATTTTATTTTATTACAGTTAGCCACTATTTTTTTAAAACAGGAATTCTTGTTTTATATTCTTTGTAATTTGCTCCTAAAATCTGGCAATTAAAAACACAAACACTCTGTGACAGATACAGTTTTCTGCACTAGTGAATATATTTATTATAATGGTTCTGCAAATAAGATCTACCCGTCCAACAGACGGATATGAAAATTGTGCAGTTTCTTTTAGGATCTAAAATGGTGATCTTCTGGATGATAGTAGGTTGAATGTTCATTGCTGGGCAACTTTGATTTACAATAGAAATCAGCAAAACGCAATCATTTATAGCATCCTCCTACCAGAGTTAAAGATAAGAAAAAAAAATCAAGGTCCAGACTGTTTATATTTATCTTCCAACACTGTCAGCAATCTTTCTGTTCTTTTTGACTGCTGGCTTTAGAAGAAAACCTACCACAAATACAGCAAGCAGCAGTATTTCCACTTGAATCCGTTTTCCAGGGATTAAGTTAATTAAATGTTGCTCTGGGTCCTCAAATCCTAATACTTCAAGTTTTATATTTTCATGTGATTAAAATTGTTTAAACCTTATTTGTTTATTTTTGGCAAAAAAACATGTTTCCTTTGTTTCTGATAAATTTCACAGAAAATGACTCCTTTAAACAGCAATTTTTTACAGCTCGTTGTGAAAAAAAAAATATGACCAATCTCTGACATCTCTATTGTGACACAAATAAATCCTATACAGATAAACAGCACCCATCCAGTAGCTTACAACATCGAGCATACTTGACTCAAACACTGCTCAAGCAGAGGTCACAGCATGTCGCACTGAAGCTTCAGCCCCTACAGCATTCCAAATCACAGTGACTTGTAGCTGCCAAGATGTAGCATGCCAAGATATTGCCTTCACCTGTGGTTCCTCACAGTCCTTTTCTTCCCTGGAGCTGAAGTTCAGCAGACCCCTTCTTGAGCCATTTCACTGTGCCAAGCTGGTGGAAAATTAACACAGGAAAAAGGGAGCTTTCTGGCTGTAAAGCACAGTGAAATGTCATGGCAAGGATCAGGTCAGCACTGAAGCCAGTATAAGGAAGGATGGAAATGAGGATCACAGCTGAAGATAGATTGGCTTGAAGCGCTACACAACCAACTTCTACATTAGTTAAGACTAATTAGTTAAAGGTGTACAAAGAACAGTGTAAAATGTTTATGCTTAGGTTTTTCAGTTAAATCACAGACAGATTGCTTTTGAAAGTATCTCAAACTGCTTTAAAATATCATGCACACCAACTTTTCCTTTATGCCTGCAGACTTGAAAGTGAAGTAGGACAGCTTGGGCACTATTTGCCTACCTGGCAGAAAAAGCTCGTAACAGTGTTTGTTGTATTCTGTGTTTGGACATACAATGCACACCAGAACTGAGCTACCATATGGTCTATCCAATTCTTTTTCCTCTGTCTTCTGCAGTCAGCCTTGCAGTTTTTTTCTCCTCCTTTATCATCTGATTCATCCTTGTCCTTATTTCTTGAGATCTCTTAATTGCTAATGAAAGAAAAAGCTAACTGAGCACAAAGAGATGCCTCGCAGAATAAGAGGCTACATATTTTATATCTATTAGGAAAAAAAAAAAAAAAGATTCTGCAAATGCAGAGTATTCAACAAGGTTTTTTGCTGAATCTGTCTTCAAGTAAGTGCTACTAATCATTCAACTGAAAGCTTGGTGAATAATAAGGGTTTCTCTGGGTACCCTCTGGAGAATGCAGAGACCTAATTACATATTGACTGGCTTCTAAATGCAGTTTATAATATTTAAAGACATCAAATATTCATTATTAAAGAAAAAGTAGAAGAATAGGGTTTTCTGAAGATCATTAAAGTTGGAGGTCATACACTTTAAGTAAAGAAAATCTGACCATAAGAGCCAGTTCCTGAGATACTTATCTAAAAGACAATTTTAGACTAAATTGAAACTATGGACCCTTGGCTTTGGCTTTCATTGTTTATATTGTTTTGAGTTCTGATTCTTTTTAAAATAAACTTAGAGCTTTCCCACTCTATTAGTTAAGGCAGAAATAAAATGAGGAGGAAAAGCCACATTTATTAATACCAGGTCTACAAATAATCAGTATGTAATGTAAATCTCCCTTGGACTGAATACACTGCTGCTATTCATACTTGAAGGGGTCCCAGATCACATATATCCTGTAAGCTAACTTCTATGGGAGTTTTAATTATAATCATGCCTTTTTTCCTGAAAAGTGAAGTGTTTGATATGCACTTATGCTTATATAAATAAGAAAATACTATAAGCAGAGCAAAGCAAACATTAATATTTGGTAAAATCTTTCATACTCTTAAAAGAATTTGATCATCTTTACAAATAGCCTTTTATTAAAAATACAAACTAAAATTTTGGGATGAAACCCTCTAGCTTACCCTAAAGCTTTGTGAAATTTCTTTTAATCAAAACAACTTAAATCAAATCTGATTTATGTTTTCTATAGATTGAGTGGGAGAACATCTGACTATGGCATTCTGTTACCACAGTTCCTTGGGGTATTTCCATGATTTCAGGCTGGATTGTCTAGCCTGACCCATAAATGTATCCACACTTAGGGAAATTTAGGATCAGATTAGTTTATCAATTGCTGCAAAGTTCTCATTTTCATTTTCTTTCTTTTAACTTGTTTCCTAACAAAACCTATCTTTGCTCTTAGTAGTTTTTCTTGAATAGAAAGAAATTTAGATCTCTCCTGATATAATGCAGGATTAGTGCAAATGAATACAATCTGTCATTAAAAGGCAGATGCCAGGGTCTCCATCTTATTTTCCATGGTAGAGTGACAATTAAGTTCCTGTGACACATTCTAAAAATATAAGCTTGCAGCATCAACAGATAGACAAAAATCAAAGTTCAGGGCTTCCCTCTCTTTTGCAGAGCAACACACAATTAATTACTGTACAGTGCTGACTCTAATAAAATGGGGTGTATCTGTGACTCAGTCAGAAAAAAAAAAAAAAAAAAAAAAAAAAACAGGTTTAGGCCAACCAAAGTTACTTGCAAATCCTGGTCAAATTCATGGAATAAAAAACATGTTTTAAATGTTAAGACAAATTTACTTAGGAATTTGTACATTTTTTGTATTTGAAATAGAATCCATAAATGAAGCACTGGTTTCACACACACACACAAAAGCAATAATAACTTTTATCCTGTGGATTCAGTACTTAGAGTGCTCAGAATGGAGTAAGAAAAATGCAAATACTCCTCTGCCTAAGGAGACCTGAATCTATGCCTTTCTTATTTCTGGAGGGTGTTGCAACCACCATTCTACTGCACGTTTTTCTATTTCTTGTAGGAAGCTTTGCACTTTTTCCAAAATTCTGCATGTTTTTTTGACAGTCAGTGAGAAAGCAAGATGGATGTTCTAGTCTGGTGGCTTGGTCACAGTTCACAACTTTTTAATGAAATGTTTTGCTTTCCTGGCTATTTTATCTATGGTCAAACAAAAAAGTCACTTAATCTAAAGTGTTTTTTCACCATATTGCACATTTTTGACCTGTTAACTAAAACATTATTAATACTTAGAGCATTATCTTAATTTTAAAATACACTGCTGAAAAGATGGCTTGTAGTCTCAGCAAGGTAGATAGGAAGAAATGTCTGAGCAATCCCAGCAGTAGTTTCTGCCACAGCCATCTTCACCCTCAGTTCTCTATTCTGTTTGTAATTACCCCTGTATATTTATTGGTTTTCCAAAATTATTAGCACATTTCTCCTTTGCTGATTCCTAATCAAATATATAGGCTGTTATTCAAGATCTAAGAATTCACTAGTCTTGCAATACCCTTAGGATATAGAAGAATATTGCTCTCATTTTACAGAGGGAAATTTGAACTATAAAGAGAATAAATGACTTGTTCAAGGTGAACCTCGTGAGGCAGCTTTTGAATCAAGAATGTAGTCCAGGTCAGACCTCTAAATATGTCTGGTCAATTGTACAGTGGGATTTGTGGGTGGAAAAAATGTGAAAGGCCCTCCTTTCTGCCCCTCATGATGAAACCATCCCCTGAAGCCTGAAAAAGCAGTTACCATATCTAATCAGCAGCATGCACAACTACAAATACCCTCTAAATTATAAAAAATTAAAGCAGTAATTCTCATCGTTAACAATTAAAAAAAAAAAGTCTGTAAACACCCTTATGATTTGAGCTGCTTATCTATTGGTAGCAGGCTCTACCTACAGATGTACTGTAGAAGTCTGAATGTTGATGTAATACAGTCTCTGAACTTCTTTCCCCCTTCACCTCACCCTACCCCCTCATTCTCTTTCTGGAAAGTCCAAAACTTAAGTAAGGTTTTACAGTCTCTCTGAAAGCTATTACAGTTCATTAAGGGTTTTGCAAAAGTAAAAATAAATAAATAAATAAATAAAATTAAAACAAAAAAAAAACTTGTGTTGCAACTGGTACATACCACTCATCTCATCTGAACTTCAGTGTGTTGACAAGTGAAACAAGGAGTAAGTACTGTCCACCCATCATTAAAGTCATTTTGCTAAAAGAGTGAACCCAGTGATGCTCAGTGCTTCGCAGGCTGAGGGGCTGGGAACACACCATCTCTGGTACGGGAGCTTTCTGCTTAACATGAGCAACACCACTGTACACAAACAGCCAACCTGTGTGCCAGACAGTGCCTCCACTAACAGATTATGATTCTTTTGCTGGTACGCTGGCAGAGGGGTATTTGCTCCATCCAGCTTAACTCTTCCCTGCTACTGCACAGGCAGGCCATTTCCCTATACTATTTGTTACAATTACCATTCCAAATGGAAAGATTCCCAGCAGCTTCAAGAACACAGATGGGGATTTGATACCTACCTGCTGCACTGTTCTCAGGCACACTTGCTTCATAGAAGTTACGGCTGAACGAAATCTGCTCCTCTTGTCCCTCTGAAAAGATAATGACCATGGCTGTGGCTGTTCGAGGTGAGCTACCTTGATCTGAAGCCATCACAAGCAGCTGGGCACTGAAGTCTTCGTAAGCCAAGGGCTGCTGAAGAACAATGGCACCCGTCGTTGCGTCAATCTTAAATACAGTTTCTGGCACCAAACTAAAGACAACAGCTCCGTTTGGCCCCAGATCCACGTCCTCTGCTCTCACAGTGGCTACCGTCTCGTTCACAGCAGTTCCAGCAGGCACAAAGGCCCTGATAGGGTTCTGCAGAAACACCGGGTCATTGTCATTGACATCATCCACGTGCACCACAACGCTGACGGTGGTACTTCTTGGCCAGTGAGTGCTACAGTCACTTGCTACAGCCCTAAACATGTACTGGGATTTGGTCTCTCGGTCCAGTGCCTTTGTGGTAACCACGGAACCTGTTACGCTGTCAATGGCAAATGCTCCAAAGGTGTCATCAATAAGCCGGTATATAACTTCACCGTTTAGGCCATCATCTTCGTCAGAAGCAAAAAGGTCCAGGATGGCTGAGCCTTCCTCTAGGTCTTCTCTCACGGTGATGTGATACTGGTTCTTTGCAAACAGTGGGCTGTGGTCGTTTTCATCCAGGACTGTTATGTACAGCAGTGCAGTGGAGCTTCTCGAGGGCCTGCCTAGGTCATGGCACTCAATTACAAGGGTGAAATTGCTGATATCCTCTCTGTCTAAGGTACGAGTGACCAACAGTTTTCCTGAAGTATTATTCAGTGTGAAGTATTCTCCATCGTTTCCACCTTTCAAACACACAAAATAAAATGAAGACAAACATTTGCCTTTGAAAAAGAATCCCTTGTGAATACCACGTTAATTGCAATAACACGATCCAATTGCCAGTGCAGCTGGTGTGCTCATGTGTCTTTCACATATTTTATTCCTCTTATAGGAATTAAAACCTGCATTTCATTTAAATCAGTGGGTGGCAATGACAGTAAATACAGAATATCATATCAATTTACAGAGTGGCTATTTTGCCAGATGCATGTCTTTTTTCCTAAAGCTGCACACCTTATAAAATCTCCTGCAACTATGCTGCTGCACAAAATGACCTCTTCCCAACCTTAGTTATGAATTCCAGAAACCTATAAAACATTGCTGACAATTGTAATTACGTGCTCCTTTCTCTCTTCTACAAACCTGTCTGTTGGAAGTGAAGAGTTGTGCAAGACCTTGATTTGCGGGGGAAGGTAAATATGAAGATGTTAACAGAAGAAAAGAGCATTTTTAGTAACAGTGAATGGCATACATACTTTATAACATGTAGAAAGACCATTAAAGGTAATTAAAGATATTTAAATATCATGAAGTTAAAACCAAGAAAACACAAAGGAATTCTTAACTGCTTCTTCAAAGAAAAATTTGTTGGCTGTTACCACAGTAGCCAATGTAAGCGCAGCATGCTTGTATTTCTGCACGGATTTTACCGGAGGCTTTGAACAGCTGTGGAGCTTACATTGGCATAGTGGATGTGTGGAGAGTTTGGCAACATGAAAACTAAGTATAACTTTAATTGGTGAGTGAAAGAAGCTCTCAAGAAATAAAATATATATATTTTTTTTAAATAATAAAATCAGTTAGTCCTTGTACTTATTTGCAAGGGTATATTTACATTCAGTACTTTCACAACTATTACAAAAGGGACAAAACTATGCTTTTGTGATGAATGCCTTCTTCCAGCATTTGATTGTTTTTGTTCTTCTGTTCTGTACTACTTCAAATCCAGAAAACAGACTGAAAGTGTGCTTGAAAAGGGCTTATTAATGCTGACAAAGGAGTGAAAGATTTTTTTTTTCCTCTCCACATAAAAGAAGGATGTGGACAAGGCAGGCGGTAGTCTAAAACCTGGATACTACTGTTTACATGCTTCCTGATTTATACTAAGAAAAATGATAGGTTATGACTTACCAATTATTTGGTATCTTAGAGCTCCATTATTGCCAGCATCCATATCTACAGCCCCAGCAACATAGACTAGTGAAGGCTGTTGATTTTCTGGAATATGAATACCAGAGACGGGAAAGAGAAACTTGGGAGAGCAGTCGTTTTCATCCAGCACTTTGCAGATAACTGTCACTGTGCTTGATAGTGATGGAGTTCCACCATCTCGAACCAAAACTAAGGTTAAAAAACAGAAAGGAAATTTTGTACAGAGGGTAGGTGCAACAAGGGATGCTCTTGAGCAATATCAGAACAGTAGACTTATTTGCATTATACAAAGAGCACATACTCTTCTGTTCCTGAAAATACTTCCACTTCCATCTAATCCAGATGGCAAGAAGTGAATGTAACTATTATGGCAACACCACATCCATTCTCACCTCCCATTTTACAAGCAGTCTCAAGTACTTCACACTGTTACCTTTAATACTGAAAAACTCCTGGGCTTCCCTGTCCAGTGATAAAGCTGTTGTGAGTTCTCCATTATCTGAGTTCATCCTAAATTTTTCAGATCCAGTTCCTGCCAAGATTTCATACTGAAGCAAGGAATTTCGTCCTTAAAAGCAGAATGGAAGTGTTAGTAAAACCGAGCCACTCCCCTTACAGGCTCTCTTTATTTTGGCCCGGCCCCCCCCCCCCCATGTTCTGGGAAATGGATTATGGATGAAATTATTATTTTTAATGCAGTGATTAACTTCTTCTTCATTAGCACAAGAGATGAAAATTGGATCTTCAAAATCCTTGTCCAGCTGCTGCATTGTACCTAATGTGTTGCCTGCCGCTCAAAGTGACCCCAGCAGCATTTCTTGGCATCCAGGGCAAGTCTCAGGACATATTGTTGTGGTGTAATACAGCACTAGCTTAGACCGTGGAATCTGTGCATCTGTCATATGCTTTTCCTGAGGTAATTAATTATTTCTCAATGAGATGTCAGGCAGTGCACCAGGCTGGTCTGGCAGCTCTGTTTCTCCAGTTTCTTCACTCAGAGCCAATACAAGCATCTCTATAAAGTATGATATGGAATAGCATAAACATCCAGAGAAAGCATCTACTTCTTGGCATGCCCACAAGTTCTAAATATTTGTAATACTGAGCAGGCAGGTGCCTAAGTCCCATCAGGATTCATAGGGTAGGCATTTCCTAGTTGTCTTCAATAAAAATTCCAACTTGGTGGACATTCCCACAGCACATCTCAGGCCTCAGACTGCTCATGCTCGTAGCCAACCTCTGAAATGATATTGGTTTCTTTTGTGAAGTCTTGTAGAATTTCCAGAAGGGAAGATTAAAGATTTTCCCTCCCTCAGTGCTTTTCTGAATGTCATCTCCAATCAGTTTCTACTTACACCTACCATTTGTATACGGTACACAAATATTCTTCCTGTCCCTCTCTAGGAAATACTGGGCTAAAACTGTATAGGCCTTTACAACTCCTTCTTCCAAAGCTGCCCGAGTTGAACAAGAAATGGGATTCCACATTCCTAAAAGTTATGATCATTTTATAACTTATTTCATATTTCATGTAGTTTCAATGCCCATCAGAGGAAAATACAATGTAATCTCAATTACAAGATCACTAATGAGTTTAATCCTATGTTATACTTAAAAGGCAGCAACCACTCATCTTGTACAACTGTGCTCATTCATTTGCACATTTTTCTGTTTCATTCAATCATTGTGGTTTGTTTGTTTGTTTTCACACAATGAGCAATCTTTTGGTCACACAGAGACAGTTAATGCACCCAGAAAACTAAAGTACTCCTGGTAATACTATAACTGCTATTCCGAGTTAACACTGCATCCATGATGTCAGCTACAGCAGCAGAAAAGAGGATGGTCTGAACTGGAGTTGATGGAGAAACACCAAAGTGAGAAAAGAAACAGATTCTACAGTTTTGATGCCCATGACTGCCTTTGTTTGCCTTTGAATAGCTTTGCTAAGTAGTTGACAATGCTACTGAAATTTGATTGAAGGAATTATTACTGTTATTTGCATCTAAACCAATTCAAGGAAGAGACATATTCATGAAAATACACACACACACACAAAAATGAGTTACAGAAATTCTTCCAGCTTTCTGGAAGAAAGGAGGACAATCATGGCTGCAGGGACAACGAAGAAGAGTGTTTTGAAAACATGATATTACCAACAGTCTATCAGCTCTCAACTACCTTTAAAAATATATTTGCAACTTTGTCTGCTTTCATCCATCCTTAATTACCAGTATGCTACAGGCAGAAAAAAATGCATGCCTGTGTGCACTGCCAAGAGAGGAGGGTGATGACTCTATGTGTTCATGTGCTATGGGCTTGACGTAGCAGCTGACAAATCTGCACTTAATCCAACCTGGATTAAGGTTAACTGGTTACTCATAACTGGTTACTAGTCACATTTTGGGGGGCTGAAATTATAAACTGGAATGAGCAATTGAAGACGTGTGTTTACTTGCATCACACAGTTAGATGTTGGCCTTGGGGCAAGTGGAGAGCTCCCACACTGTGTAGAAGACTTATATAAAATGAGGAAAGGCAGGGTTGCAATAAGTACAACTACAGGTAGTGAAACAAGAATTTTCATGTATCTATGTGGGGAAAAAAAATCGGTATAGGCAAAAATTTTAGCAGTGATTTCCATAAAAGACTTTTGGAAGTGGCAGCGAGCTTAAATCTTGGGTCAAACACAAAGTAGATGACAGCTGCTTGCTCTTCTCTTCACAGATAATACATAAAGTAGAGAAACAAATAAAACCAAAAGGTTGATGATGGCTGCAATTGTCAGTAAAAATAATTCCATCATTCCTCCCCGTGGTCAGTCAGGGAACATATGAGGTGAAAGAAACAATACAGGGAGGAAAGTCCTCTTCTGAGACTGGAAATATTACTGAGATTTGAATTGCAACTTAAAGAGCAAATAAAAACAATGTTTAATATGAGATAAAAAGGAAGAAAAAAAAAGAATACCATGAGAGCAGTTGTCTTACTCAAAAATTATATCCCAAAAGGATAAGAAAAGTTAGTTATGTTATATTTATATGGTGCCCATATAAACCTTTTCTTACATTACAAGCATCATTTTCAGTATTTAGAACAATACTGCAACATACATATGAGATTGGGCCAAATCATGAAAATATGAGAAAAAGACAACAGAAGGGCTCTGATTACTGGAAAAAGTATAAACTAAAATATAATTAATAATAACAAAATTAAACAACACCCCCCCCCCCAGAAAAAAAAAAAAAAAAAAAAAAAAAAACCAGGAAGGACCCATCAGCTCCAACACTGCTCCAGCCTAAAGTGTCTGTACCATCAGGTGCACACTGGCCAGCCACATCAGTCCCCTTTCCTCCTACTAATGGCTCCCAAAATTGACCTTCTGTTGTATTTCCCACAAAATGTGGGATAAAAAAAACTAAGGGATGGAGAAAGGAGACAGAGGAATTCAAGCAAATTCTCATTCCTTTTCTATATTACCTAGCAATATTTAACATCAAATTCTGCCTTTGTTTTTAAAGGGTGATGCATAAAAGAAAGAAAGTACATGGAAGAGTGAGGGAGGCAGAGGTAGACAGTAACTCTGCTCAACTGGCATGAAGATGTTCATATATAGGGCTACCCACTCCTTCCTAATTTCCAAATACTTTACATAGTTGTAGAGAAATAGCTCTCCCATACAGCATCTCTGCTGAGCTGTGCATCTCACAGGAGCCTTTCATAATCAGTATGTGCTCTAATTTAAAATGGTAAATCTTACTGGAGACACAAGATGATTTTTCTCACAAGTTTTATTTTTTGGATAGCACAATCTTAAACCATTCTCAAGATGTGCAGAAATCAAACTCATGTTAAATAGAAAGTCATTCACAAAGCTGAGACAAGTTTTAGGTCAATTGCAGCAATATCCACAAGTTTAATTATTTCCTCAGATTTTATTTTACTACAGATCACAAACTCTGTGCAACTGCTTTAGGTTACACCAACTACATATGCTGTGTTTGGTATTCCTGAAAGTATGATTATCTCCAGCACACAGACCACCCGTACATCACATGTATTTAAGATATTCCAAAAGAACAGGTAGTTGAAGAACTGAATGGAGTTTTTTATTTGCTTAGCAAAGACTCACTTACATTTCGTCATTTTCCGTGAGCTTATGAACCACCCTTTTTACTCATCCATTTCATGCATGTTTGAAAAGCAGTAATATTAATAAAAATATTAATAAGTGCATTAATATTTTTAGGTATGTAAAATTTTATTTGAAATACAGAGTGGTTTCCAAAATTCCTTCACAGCTCAGCTACCTGGAAAATCTTGGATGACAGTGCCCCTCTCTGGTCGGAAGAGATTAGTGCATATTTACTGGTTCTCTTAAAAAACCAGGACCCTATCTCTTAACTTTTAAAACTATTCAAAACTGACTGAGAGAAACAAAATGTTGAAATATTAACTCTAATGGAGATAAACATTATTTCCTCACTTATAACCAGAATACTCTGGCTGTTTTCACATGAAATCTAGAGCATGCTGAGCTATCCATATCACCCAAGCACTTAGTTTATATTTAATATACTAATCAGGCAGCAAGATTTGATCAGACCACAGCGTTCACAATAAAATTTATAGCAAAAGGACTGAAATTACCTGTGTCTCTATCCATAGCTTCCACCTTTATGACCAACTCCCCTGGATCCTGGTTTTCACGAATGGCAGTCTCATAAAGTTGCTGCAGAAATATTGGTCTCTCATCATTCACATCAAGAACAACAATGGTCAGAACTTGAGTTGCAGAGAGAGCTGGGCTGCCATCATCAATAGCCATGACCGTCAGACTGTAGCGCTCCTGAACCTCACGGTCCAGAATCTGGGCTGTATTCAGGAGTCCTGTTATAAAGAAAGGAAGCATTAAAGAAGTGCTCTGCTCCAGGTTAGGATGCTAGTTCCAGCACTCACAGCTTCAGTGTAGCATCCCAGTGCACTCTGTGCCACTGTTGCAAGGCTTCCAGACTTTGGAGCAAATCATTCCCTTTGGAGTCACCCAGAAATAGTCATTTTGACATGAGGAAAAATTGGGATTCATGGAAATTGAAGTGAAGTTGAAGTGATTTCTTTTTATTTAACTCTTGGCTTAAAGTTGTTACTTATCTTTATTTTCTTTTTGCACATCAGTTCTACAATTAGCAGCTCTACATATAGCATCTACACATATTAATGTATGTGCATATACATGCTTTAAATATGCATTGTGTAAAAATCTGAGTGAAGTATTTCATTGCACACACTTTTTTCCCTGCTTCCCTCAGTGCCCTAACTGGAAGGCATTTCAGTACACCTGCACAACACAGTCGCAGTGCCATCCATAAATTTCTGAGCTGAGTCTCACTGAGCATGTATATTGAAAGTAGCACCACCATGCTCATGTGGTGCTCAATAAGTCACGAGGGGTAAAGTATCACAGTAATGTGGTATTTCAGTATTGCACTGTATATACTCCCAAATATGACCATGATAAGCACAGTTTACAGACTGTAGACAGCAGGAGTTACAGTACCTGTGATTTTATCCAGTATAAATGATTTGTTTTCATTGCCTGAAATGATGTGATACGTAACTTGTCCGTTCCTTCCCTCATCAGGATCCTTTGCATTTATGCGGTGCACAAGGAAACCCACCTCTGCATCCTCCACAACGTAGGAAAGAGATGAAGACATGAAACTGGGACTGTTGTCATTGATATCTAGAATAACAATTTTTGCAGTCAGGGAATCAAGTCTGCGATCAGCCATGTTTATTGTCTGGTCTGTGGCAGACACCGTAACGATCACAGAGCGAGTAATCTCCCTGTCCAGTGGAAATGCTGTGACCAAGGTGCCATACAAAGGGTGAATAAGAAATGGATTTTCAGCCACGCTACTCATTTCCACAGAATACTGTATTTTGCTGTTCAGAAAACTGCCATCTCCATCTTTTGCATTGAATGTGTAAACCAGAGTCCCAACAGGCACATTTTCCTCTATGCCAATCACTATGAAGTCATCTTGAAAACACGGGGAATGGTCATTCCGATCTTCTACATCAATACTGAGGAACATGGTGTTATTCTGTGGAGGATTATTATTGTAATCCTTTATAAGAACTTGTAAAAGGAAGTGTGAAGCTGTTTCATAGTCAAGTTCCTTGGAAAGAAAAAGATCTCCTGTCAAACTATCTAATTCAAAATGAGCATCATCAACATCTTCAGCAATACTAAAATACAGCTTCCTGGTAGTTGCTAGATGATTACCCGGAAGCTTTACGGAAGTCAATACTTGTGCAGGTCTAAAGTTCTCAGGTATGACCAAGTGCTTGAAATCTTGAGAGAAGATAGGCCTCTCCGGGGGAAGTGGGATTACCTATAACAAAAGCACAGAGACTGCCATATTTTCCCATTGTTATTAGAAGTAGTGTAATGAATTTTTTCTTCTTGACAGTTTAATCATTTATGACTATGTAATTATACTAACTATGCCTCAAAGCCAAAAAACAAACTTGACATGATCTAGGAGAGTTCAAACAGCCCTTGGCTAGTCATTCCATAATTCTCTTTCAAGCCCAGATGAAAAAAATAAGGGACAAGATACCCTATCATCACCTGATTTGCAAGCATCCAAAGACGGTAGCCTCCAACACTGCTATCTCTGCCCCTGCTCCAGAGCACTTCAGCTCCCTGGGACAGCATCTCAGCACTCACACAAACGGATTGGATAATGGAAGCACAGGGTTCTATGCTATACATTTTGCCAAACACAAATGGCTCAGGTGACACCCAGCCTGTGACAGAGGAGCGTGCAGAGGGCCATGGCCAGGCAGACCTGCTGCCTGCAGGAAGAGCACAGGCAGCATTTCATACTCCCATGCAGAGTAGCCCTCTGTGAACCAGCACAAGTGAATGAGCTGTCCTTGCACTGAGACAGAATTCATAAAAGGTATTAATAAAGCTGAGAAACAGCATCTACTCCAACAGATGTTTTAGCTTCTATCTGTCCCACTTCCAATCCCTCCTGAAATCTGCTTTTCATTCTGCCTACCTGGATATTTTCCTTCTCTTTTCCAATGTTCGTAAAGACCTCCTACTAAAACACAAACATCATCCATTTGCAAGACAACCCATAATATTGTGTCTTCAAAACAAATCAAAATGAATTTGGTCTCTGATTTCCTCACTCAACAGGAAAGGAGTTAGACTAAAGAAAATTGAGATAATACGCTTATTTCCAAATTTTTCATTTTTTCATTTTATTTCCATAGTTTCTTCCCAAACTGCTTTTTTATTTTTTATTTTGTTATTATTGAAAAGAAAATAAGTATGCAGCGGAGTTTTTCCACCTGTACAATACAAACAAGTACCTGGATGAAAACAGCAGCGTGTCCTTGAAGGGAAGGCATCCCCTGATCCCTGGCAGTGACTGTCATTCTGTAGTTTGATCTCTCAGTATATGACAGAGAACGGGTTGCTCTCAGCTCCCCACTGACAGCATCAATCTGGAAGCATCCTGCACCCTCTTCTATAGGGGAAAACAATGGGTATCAGTTATTACAGATCTCTTCAGCTTGCCAAATGCCTCCATGGTACTGAATATGGTAATTAACGAGTAAGAAGGAGCAGGACAGAAAGGAAAGGGAACTCTTGCAGGCATTTGGATTTCACAGGCTTATTTGGTTCAACTCATTGAATAAATAATTATTATAACCTGTTTACTCTGTATTTAAAAATTCAGAGAGAGAAACACTATGGAGTACCAAAGCTGACATTGCTCACATTAATGGTGTGTGCATCAGGAATGCAGCAGACACCCCAGGACTGCCACTCCTGTTTCCAAACTAAGTTTGGCAAGCAGGGCCAGAGAAAGCCTTTCTGAAGTGACATGAAGAGTCAGGTGGTGCTGGATACACAGCTGGCTCACATCCCTGGTAGACTACAAGTCAGCAGAGATCCCTCTACCCCTAAAACAATGCAACCACGGTGATGCAGCCTGCCCTGCCTTTGCTCTGAACAGGGAGACATCTGGGGGCTAATAGCATCTTACACTGATTTGTTCCAAAGCAATGTGAATATTGGAAATTACATTTTCATCCATCACCCAGGACTGGCCTCATGCTAATATCTGGCAAGTTCTAATTAAAATTACTACAAGTAGTTGCATCATATAACATTTATTTCAGTTTCAAAGAAAAAATCTACCACAGAAGAGTAAATAGGTCTTTGCAATTTCTCCTCCACTTTTAGGGAGCACAGTAGAAATCACTCTCCAGTTTTTAGTAACATTGGAAAATATCTAGTATTTGATGTACATTACCAGAACCCGAGAAAATCAAATTTGTCCTAACTACTTCTCTCTTAAAATAGTACACAAACAATTTTGCTACATGAATTTTTAATAAGGTGCGCTGGTTGGTTAAACAAAGTCATGTAGCGTAACAGCTGCTATTCTAATAAGCAACTGTGGTAAAAAATAAATTCAATGCAGATGTAGTACAGAAAACACACATAAAAAACCTGTATTTCCATAGGCACCTAAGCGAGCATGAAGCTGTTTATATTCTCCAAATCTGCACATGAAAATTAGTTAGCTGCACAAGTAAGTGTTCATTCATATACCCACCCAATCACATTGCCTCTGACTGCAAAATACTTGCACCTGTAGAATTTGAACAAACACTGAGCTCACTAGTTAAAAAACAGAATTTTGACAATCTACAAATAATTTTTCCTAACATTGTTCTGTTATTTTGACTGACTATAGGTTTTTAATGCTCCATGAGTCCGTCCCTTCTGAGTTGACTCTCACAGTCTGGAATAAAATGAGGAAATTGTCAACAAAAGGAAGCAATATGTAGTGACAATTATATTGAATGATACAGTCTCACATTCTGCATTGCAATAGTTTCAATACATTAATGCTGCCATATTACTGTTTTCATATATTGCTTCTGGTTACTTTTCAGTTTTAGGTCCCAGCAGTACATCTACATGCACAGATATGCAATTTTGTCCAATATAATGCTTCATGACCCAAAACCCCAGCTAAGCAAAACAGCAAAGGAGATATGAGAAAGAGAACACAATGTGAATTGTATGCAAATATTTTTAACATTTTGCTAAAACTGACATTTAAAATAATTGATAGTGAGAGCTAACACAAAAAACAGAACAGTAAACAGGAGTGCATGGAAATTATCCCCCCGCCCCTTTTTTTAAATCAAAATAGATCCATAGTTACAAAACTGAGCCAAAATAGAATGTAGAAAACAAAAAAATACTGCACATACATAACTGCGGTCTGAGCCAGAAGCTACAAGGATTCACCACTGCCCCAGCAGAAACTGAGGATTGTCAATATCTCTACCAGAAAGACCAATACTCATTTTTCTACTTCAAGTAACAGAGCATATAGTTAAGGTCAACTGACACAGGCATCATTCAGAGCTTCAGGAGGGCTGATGTTACCTGACAGGAGAAAGGACATTTCTGAATACTATAAAAGAACTGCTCAGAAAAGAACCTACTGCAGTGTTACTCATTAGAGACTATCATTCTAAAATCCAAAAATTGCTTGAAACCATCAATTTAGCACATTTTGCTGGAGACTTAAGTAACAAGACAGTCTGCTCACATTGGAAAGAGACTGTATAACCAGAGCCCTTCAGAACCTCTATTACGGAATTGTTTCTTATTTTCATATTTTTACCTGGTACTGCACTATTACGACATTCAAAGCTGAAATGTCTCGTTTTTATTTTGCTAATATTTTTATTAGTCTGTTTTTTATTTTCCTCATGGACAATTTCAAAGTGGATACACTTGATTCTAAATAAAAACATCAAGAAAAAAAATCTTGCCAAGCAAAGATTTTCCCTTCATCTACAAACAGCTTAAACAGCCTTTTATCCTATATTCTGATGCCAAACCATTTTATTCAATTTTTGAATTTCAAAAACCTACTTAAACAGCCAATCTTGTTTTGCCACAGATTTAACAGATGATACATGCTAGGAGAACAGACAGATCACTTTTAAATACTTTTGCCCAGGATAACAGAGGGCAAGTGGATGCAAGTCCTTGCTTGCTCACTTTCTAAATACATTCCAAATCCTCCAAATTATTTTTTGGGAGCTCAAAGCAATGGAAATTGCAATGGATATTCACTTGCAGGGCAAGCAGGTGATCAGGCCCAGTCAGCATGGGTTTATGAAGGGCAGGTCCTGCTTGATGAACCTGATCTCCTTCTATGACAAAGTGACACGCTGGGTGGATGAGGGAAAGACTGTGGATGTGGTCTACCTTGACTTCAGCAAGGCTTTTAACACTGTTTCCCACAGCATTCTCCTCAAGAAACTGGCTGCTCTTGGCTTGGACTGGCGCACGCTTCATTGGGTTAGAAACTGGCTGGATAGCCGGGCCCAAAGAGTCGTGGTAAATGGAGTCAAATCCAGTTGGAGGCCGGTCACTAGTGGTGTTCCCCAGGGCTCGGTGCTGGGACCGGTCCTCTTTAATATCTTCATCGATGATCTGGACGAGGGCATTGAGTGCACCCTCAGCAAGTTTGCAGATGACACCAAGTTAGGTGCGTGTGCCGATCTGCTTGAGGGTGGGAAGGCTCTGCAGGAGGATCTGGATAGGCTGCACCGATGGGCTGAGGTCAACTGCATGAAGTTCAACAAGGCCAAGTGCCGGGTCCTCCACCTGGGGCGCAATAACCGCAAGCAGAGCTATAGACTGGGAGATGAGTGGTTGGAGAGCTGCCAGGCAGAGAAGGACCTGGGAGTGATGGTTGATAGTCGGCTGAATATGAGCCAGCAGTGTGCTCAGGTGGCCAAGAAGGCCAACAGCATCCTGGCCTGTATAAGAAACAGTGTGGCCAGCAGTGCTGGGGAGGTGATCGTCCCCCTGTACTCGGCTCTGGTGAGGCCGCACCTCGAGTACTGTGTTCAGTTTTGGGCCCCTCACTACAAGAAGGACATTGAGGTGTTTGAGCGAGTCCAGAGAAGGGCGACGAAGCTGGTGAGGGGCCTGGAGAACAAGTCCTATGAGGAGCGGCTGAGGGAGCTGGGCTTGTTCAGCCTGGAGAAGAGGAGGCTCAGGGACGACCTTATCGCTCTCTTCAGGTACCTCAAAGGAGGCTGTAGCGAGGTGGGGGTTGGTCTGTTCTCCCACGTGCCTGGTGACAGGACGAGGGGGAATGGGCTTAAGTTGCACCAGGGGAGTTTTAGGTTGGATGTTAGGAAGAACTTCTTTACCGAAAGGGTTGTTAGACATTGGAACAGGCTGCCCAGGGAAGTGGTGAAGTCACCATCCCTGGAGGTCTTTAAAAGATGTTTAGATGTAGAGCTTAGGGATATGGTTTAGTGGGGACTGTTAGTGTTAGGTCAGAGGTTGGACTCGATGATCTTGAGGTCTCTTCCAACCTAGAAATTCTGTGATTCTGTGAAAATGTGGTTTTAAGTTTTATGCTCAAAGAGTTGTTTCTCTAAATGCTCATGGTCCCTGCGCTTCCAGAAACATTTGCCCAATCTCTGTAAGTCACCTGAATTAGGCAACTGTTCCTTTTATCATACATCCTAAGGGCTTCCTTTTATGCATAAAGAAAAAAAGAAGTATGAGACAAATAGAGACAAATATCTCAGAAAAGAGATAGAGCAGAGCAGACAAACCATGGAACAGAAAAATGTATGTCAGCGACTAGACTCTAATTCCACCGCAATTTCTTCTTGTCCTTTTAACTCTACTCTAACCTGCCAATAAACCAATACACTGTTTCACTCAGGTTTTCTAACTCTTCATTGCCTGACCTGTCCAGCAGGCTTTCATTCACTTGAGTTCTCCAAAGACCAGGCACTTATTCAACTCTGTGCTCTCAAACACAACCACAGAATCCACAAATTTGGACAAAAATATTGCAGTGCAATGTGTGGCTGTGAACCTTGGGAGTTCAAGCCTTCCAGGAGGACTGGCACTCAGGCAAAATGGCCCAAAAAGCAGACAGAAAGCAGCACGAGATTTTTCGCCAAAAGTAGCAACCTCAGTATGCAGTCACATACATTTTTGCCTAATTTCCCAAAGAAACGTATTTACATAGTCTTTAAAATACTTGGTGACTTGGCCATATCATTGTCCTTTGAGATAAAATTAAAATTGTTTTTCTTAATAGAAAAGAGGTAAGTCTTAATAGAAAAGAGGTAAGCAGTGCCATGGCTCTGAAATAGTTTGAACACTGTGGGGCTGCTGCAGAAATGCAGCCCTCCGGCAGGCTCCCTACATGATGCTTACACAACACCCTGGAGTGAATCGCGAATATTGGCTTTTCACTTGTCTACAGACGTACATTCAACACTTGCCAGTTTGTGTCTTAGCAGTGCAAACTAGTCTTCTCACAGCACTCTAGTGGTCAAGTTTTAAGGTATTTGCAGAATAGGTCCAAAGGCAATCGTAAGAGCCTCTACTTTGCCAGCACTACTCTTAGCACACAAGCAATCATTTATGACGCACTATAAATACAGGCTCATTTCTGGTATAAAGGCCATAATATAATCTATTGACAATTGTAAAGGCAGCCGTAAGGGATAACAAACATAGATGGGATTTACTTCCTTCTGAATTAGGTAATTAGTGATACCACAAAAGTGAGGGGTATGACCATATATATGATCATGCATTTCCAGACATGTGAACATGCAGGGATGATTTGTTTTCATTTTCTCGGAAAAGAAAATCAGCTTTCACTCTGAAAGCTGATTCCTCCCAACATTTTTACTTCTTTATTTTTTACTTTACAGGTTTTTGCTTGTATAATTTGCTGACATTTGTTACTAGCCCTCCTGCACAGCTTAATCTATTGTTTCTATTGTTATCTATTGTTACATTTCTTTAAGGTATTTCTTTCTCTACAGTCCTCCAATTAACCTGATAACTGTGTTTAGTAAATATGGCTTTAAATCAGATCATATTTCTTCCTCAAATTTTAGCACTGAACAGTGTCCCCAAACTAGAAAATACTATTTTAAATATAAACCAGGCAAGAACTTCACAATGAAACAAGAGCAGATATTAAAGGCTGTAAGCCAACCAAAAACAATGACAAAAAAATAGTATCAGAGAAGCTCAGCTGTTTCTGGATTTGTTCATCAGAAAGATATCTAGTTCCAAGACTTAGAGAGCTATTTTAGTATTGTTTTTGTTGTTGTTGATTTTTGCTGCTGTTTTTATCCTTTTGTCCTTTCTAGAGACAGCATTTACAAGACCAGTTGTATTTTGTGTTGCTAGTCATTTTTATATTTTGAATTCTTTCTCACAGAGGGGATTTGGTGGCTCTACAGAGAAGCCATAAGAAAATCCAGTGTGCTGTTTGAAGGAATGGATACATTGAGATTTGCAGAGAGGAAGTGACCCCTTAAGAATACTTCTCATGGTTGCTGGACCATCACCCACCAAACAAAGGGTTGGATACTACCGGTTCTGCAGATTTCTTTTTTCTTCAAAATCCATTTGGAAGAGGTGGTCACTTGTATCCAAATTAATGCAATAAAAATATGGCAATAAAACTGAAGACTGATTACCTAAATACATTTCAACTGCAAAATTTTCAATACAGTTGTTAAATGTCTCATTTCTTTAAGCATCTCTTGGTGGATGAGAGCAGAGTTAGCTCTCTGGCCCCTGTGAATTTCAGATCTTAAAATCTTTCCATTACCCCACAGAAGTCCAAAGGGTACGTAAAGACACAGTATAACATAATCCATAGGAATCTTTCAGTAATTTCACCCTTGGCAAGAAGTGGCTTCAGACTCCCTTTCCCTTAAAGACTAAGGAGTAAAGCAGCTTTATGGTATTTTCTTCTTTACTCGGCAGCAACAAATAATCATAATGAGTTTAAACCAACTGAGCGCCCATTTGCACTCTGCCTAAGGAGGAAAGAACACCTGGGAAAACCTGCTGAGCAGACAGAAATATTGGAAATGCTTTCTTACTCTGATGAAACAGTGTGTTCAATGTGAAAATTATTACAATGATACACCAAGCTTAAAAGACATTGATTGCAGTAAGCTGGTAAAATAGAGCAGGTACAAAATAAAAGAAAGTTCTTGGCATCTTTTACTGTTTTGAACCAATAACAAATGAAAACAGGAGGAAGAGACATTTTCCTCACTGTTTGCAGATGGAAATCTTCCTTCTGTAAAAATGCAGTCAGTGATACCTGACAAAAATAGATGACATCTTTGTATCCATCCACCAGTATCCATGCCTCAGTCCTGCTCACATTCTCATTTAGGACTACTCTGCTACTGATTCCACTGCCAATAAAGTTGGGTGCTACACATCTGAGTTCAGAGAAAAACTAAAAAGGAGAAGTGTTTTTAAGCAGCTATGCTATGTCAGGCTGACACGAGACTAATAAAAGGGTGCAATATGAACTGAAAACCACAAGTCTCATTGTTTGCCCAGATTATCTGCTGATCCTTCTGATCCCTGTCTCGGACTGTCAAGAACCATTCTTCTAGAAGGAAAATTTTCAGTTGGTCATGGGAAAAGGGAGATCATCTTTCCTTTCTGATGTTAAACAAATGACTGAAACACTACACTGTACTGTACAAGATCATGGTCTTAATCCTTTGTTAGAGCCATCTGAATGCTCTCTGGCTGGCCACAAAAGCAACCAAACCCTTGGGAAAACAGCGCAGTGGGGAAGGAAAGGAAAGAAGGAATCTCCTCATGCCTCCAGAGATGCTTAATTAGACACATAATGGTCCTCTTTCCTATTTACACAGGCACCATTACTCTAATGGAGACAAGAGAGACATGAAATCCTGTGTGTATATATGCCACTTTGAAAACTCTATTTCATTGCATTTTTGCTTATGAATTCCACTTTAAATTCTTACCTGATTCTATTGAATATAGTATGACACCGTTGTTCCCAGAATCAAAATCCTTTGCAAAGATAGTGGTGATAAGTGTTCCTGATGGCTGTCCTTCCAAAACCTGTCATCAAGCAATTTATAAATAACTTACAAACACAAACACAACAGCAAGCCTTAAAACAAATTTATTCCCTTAGCACAAAAGTTTAGTGCTGCTATGTTTTACATTTTAGTGATGCTTATGGTCAGCGCAAATAACATTTCAGAAAAAGCTAAATGCAGTTCTAGCAATCCCCTTTCACTGTCTGCATATATATATATATAGCATATATTGCTAATTCAAAAATATATATGTATTAAAACAACAGACTTGGAGGTCAAATTAAAAAAAATCCACTACATGCATAAACAAAATTATATACACATCCTTTGTATCTAGCAGCCTACAAGGCTGGAAAATCATTTTGCAAATTTTGAAAGTCCCAAATATACCAGGGTCTAAATTAAGAATCTGCTATGTCTCTGTTTTGGTGTTATACTGTTTCTGTTTAATGATTTTTCAGTTCTACAGCAAAAAGGCAATTTAAATACTTTAGGGGTGATAAATTATTCATTTCACGTTGATCAAAAAACTTCTGGCTGGTAGATGCATCTCAATTAATTAACCTTAACTGAATCTCAGTTAGATCAGGCATTGCAGGCAACATGCTGGGCAGGCAGACTGGAAAACGTCTCATTGTGACCGACTATTTCACTCTGCAGTGCACCCAGATAGCAGCCTGACCGCAGGCACTGCAAGAAGTGCAGACTGTCCGGAATGCAGACTGAAACCCAATTTACAGTTTGAGCTATTGCCACAGGGTGGTGCTCAGAACAAGCCCTGAACTACGCAGCACAGGCTGGCCAAGGACTGCTACAGACCTTGGCACTTAGCTCTTTTCCAAATGCAACCTGAGGGAAAATAGGCTTGTTGTCATTGACGTCCATCACCGAGATGTACACAGTTGCTGTGGCATTAAGTTGCGGTGACCCGTGATCAGTCACTAGCACAGTTAAGTAGTGGTGAGCTTCTTTTTCATGATCTAATGCAACCCAGTTCATAATTTCACCTGAGGGACAAAGAAAATAAGGGAGAAAGGGAGTTACGTATTATTATGTATTAGCACCATTCTTATGACATGCAGTAATTATGTCTTTTGATACACCTTGCTGCTGATATCGAACCACAGTTTTCCAAACTCCAACCCATAGAAGTGTTTTGTCAGTCAAAGTGTGTGCTTGTACTTACTACATTACATTCTTTGCCATACTCTAGGTAGCCCTAAGCAAAGGTACAAAACATTTCAAACCAACATACTGACCTTCCAAACAACTCCACCTGTCCCTTTCTTCATCACATTTCAGGACAGATAATCTATGAGTACGGGGTTTTAACTACTGATAAATGGAGTTTACTATGCCCTTGGGTTAGGAAATTCTCAGTACATCTGTAAGTTAATCAGGAAGCCTTATGTCTCCTACACATTTTGGTAAGCCCACTAAATAAATCTGACCAAATCTCATCCCCATCTGCTCAACCATACTCAATATAGCCGAAGATTTGTGGATGACCAAAGTCCTTCACACAGATAATCATATATTAAGACGATCTTCGTTAATTCCTTTGTTTGCCTTTAAATTTCCATAAATGCACTCAATGAACTGCTCTGAAATGACAATTTTGAGATTTATAGAAAGAAATCCTACAAGCACCTCTTCACTGCTCATGAGAACAGAATCTTTGGGAAACAGTCAGATTTTTGCTCATTATACGTTTTGCCTAATTCCATTATATTTAGCATCCGCATTCCTTACTGGATTCCCCTCCTCTGGCCTTTCAGTGTTGTGTTCTGCGTCATTACACTGTGTGGATATAGTATCTATCACACAAGGCATTTGGGTTTCACTGCAGAATATACAGTGTGGTGAAGAATTTCTCTCAGCCAACCTGTTTTTGTGGTAGCCTATACAACATGAACTCCATTTGGATGTAGCTTGCAGAAGCTTTCACAAATGTTTTAAAACATTAACCATCAAATATCATAGTCACCCTTATAGTTACTTATGGCTGATCTGTACTTTTCAACTTTACTTGATCACAGGCAATTAAGTTCCTCACATAATCTATTGAAGCTATAACTTAAAATGCACTCTTTTAATTTGGTACAGTCAGAACTTATGACCAAGTGGTCAGAATGAAGCCATGAAAAATCAGATCCTAAGGGTTAGTTTATCCTTCATCAACATGTATTAGATTTATTTCACTCCCCAAATTTTGAAGCTTTTAGTTAGAATATTCATGTACCAACCCGAGACTCACAGCAGTTCCTGAAAGCTTTACGCTATTTCCATTCCCTTAGGGAGGGCTGCTTTCCAAAAGCAATATTAGGCAGATTACAAATCATAAAAACACTACCTGTGTTGGAATTCATCTTGAAATACTTTCCATCAGACAGGAGGAAATAGGAAAGTTGACCATTTCTTCCCGAGTCTTTGTCAATAGCTGTGACAGTGCCAACCACACCCCTGGGGACTGGATTTTCTTCCACTTTGAAGAAGTAACTCTCAGGCATAAACATGGGGGAATTATCATTTTCATCCAGGACATTAACTATTACTGATGTACTTGCATTTTGCATGGAGTTTTCATCCTCTGAGGTGCTGACCAGGGCTCTAAAACTTAGTAACTGTGCATATTCATAGTTCAAACATTTCCGAAGATAAATCCAGCCGGTATCAGCTCTGATTCCAAATGCAACAGAATCTGTGCTGGACTCTAAGGAATACGTCAGCTTGAAGGTAACACCGTGTGGATCAAGTGAGTGGGCTACAATCTGAAGGATTTGGGCACCCGGAGGGGTGGCTTCACTGACTTCTACTTGATACACCAAGTTCTGAAAAACCAAAGTAGGGCCCATCTTCTGCTCTTCAATAATCACTGTCAATAACAGCAAAGAACTCAGAGGAGGACTTCCATGGTCTTCAGCTGCTATGCGTAGAGTATATTCGTGCTGTTTATCCTCAAACACCGTCCTGGTAAGATTTACCACTCCAAGGCTTGGATCAATGCTAAATGCATTTGACTGATTGCTTGCAAGACTGTATTTGATTGCCCCATTTAGGCCACTGTCTTTATCTTCTGCGTGAGCAATGTAAACAGCAGTGCCAGGAGGCTGGGTGTGTGAAATGATTACTTTATCAGATTTAGTAAGAAATACTGGAGGATTGTCATTAACATCTATCACAGATATGTTGACCTGGGTGCTGCTGTAGACAGGAGGGTTGCCCAACTGTGACTGAACCGTGAGCATCACGACAGATTGGGTTTCGTGGTCAAGCTTTTTCTTGGTGTGGATGATGCCAAACTGGGGGTCAATACAGAACCTTCCTTGTGGGTCACCAGAGGAAATTCTGTAAGAAACCACTTCTACAGAATCTAGAAATGGAAGTAGCAAACAAAAGTAACTAAAAAAAAAAGTGATAACATGAAAGTTGGTAAGAACAGCTGTGAAGAAGACATGCTGTTAAAATTAGCAGATAAGATGTAAGCTACAGAGATGTTTGACTTTCCTAGGCTTTATATGCTTCTTTGTTCCTGTCCCTGGTGCCCTTCAGTAAAATAAATACTGCACAGGTTTGATCTAAGTGTATATATTTTGCCCATTTGTGCGCTGTTTGCTTTTCCTCTCTCTGGTATGATAAAACTCTATAGAGAAAATAGTATAATAGCCTCTTGTTTTTCTCTGATCTAAAGCACAGAAAAAAGCCTCTATAAATTAGTCTTAAGGGAATAATTTCACTATACCCAGGCATTCACTACAGCAAGGAATGAAACAGGTAGCAGTTCCCTCAAAGAATGGTATTTTACTGAACTTACTGGTCATGGATGGCCATTACTACAGCTGGCATACACCAGATGCTATCTAAAGCAAAAGCTATCTAAAGTCTTTCTGACAAGGCTGCCCTGCATCTGCTACCTCTCTGGGGACAGTGGTCAACACACTGTCCCTTCCAAGGAGAAGAACTGACTAATCATAGATTCATGAAACCTCTGCCTCTGCCACCTTGAGTATATAGATCCATCACCAAGCTGATACATAGACTCATGGCTCCTACTGTTCTGCATAAAAAACAAATATATATGGCTCTCAGGACAGGGTATTTTATGACGGGAGTTTGGCAGGGGTTAACCCATTTCCCTCTAAAAGCACTTAAAAAAAAAAAACAAAACAGAACTATATATTTTTAAGGCCCCCTAAACACTCGTCTGGACTTCACCATTGGGGGTTTGGGGATGAGAGGGGTCAACACATCGTGTAGCTTCTTTGAAATTTCTGAATCCTCACTACTCATTAGCATTGCTATTTTTTTTTTTTCTTCCATGACTAATGTTTTAACAGCTTACCTGGGGGCTCTTTGGCCTTTACAGTTCCAATCAGGCTGTCTTCAGGAGCATCTTCGGGGACAGAAAAAGCATACCGGGATCTCTCAAATATGGCAGGGGCCAAGGTGGTCTGAAGGATATGTACTGTGACAGCTGCATTGATGGCTGAGGGAAGACCACCTCCATCCCGTGCAGAAACAGTCAGGAAGAGTGCAGAATGTGCCAGATGACCGAGAGCTGAGATCAGGTAAATAATTCCTGAAACCACACAGAAATAAAAGAATAACAATATAAGTTAAGGATGCACTCCGCCAAATCTAGTAGGGTGTCAAAACGCTTTCAACATGTACCTCTGCTCTAAGAGAGGACCAGCAAACATTGACAAAAAGCTTTTCAAGATTTTGAGAAATTAGTAACTTTATTTCAAACAGGATTTGCAGAAACATCTTAAGTCCCCAGATAAAACATCCACACAGGAGGCAGCTGAGTCCCCAAAATATCAATCTTAGGAGCAGTGGGCTCTGTGGGAATTATCTGGGAAGCAATCACCTGCTGTCTGGTCACAAGTTTCTGGTAAAAATACCCTTTTTCTAAGATAAATTCTAAGGTCTGTAGAATTAGCAAGTTGCCACCAATCACATTTGGTCTAAATCACATGAAATAAGTAATTATTTGAAAAGAAAATGCAATGCTTTGTCCAGAAACACAGTACTTTGGAAGTGCTTTCCTCAAAATAAATATATTTTCATCCTTTAGCTCTGATGAATGAGACTAACTGTCTCCAAATACATTCTCCTATGACTGCTAAAGTAAGTCTTTAGTAATATCTGATAATTATGCACAATTTTCAGCTGCTCTGTATATTACACCAGTAACCCAAATCTACATTAGCATCTATTATTACCTAAGATGGTAGTATGGATAGAAAGCATGCACAAAGCAGCTATGCTGGCCCATCTTCTGCAGTAAAAGCTTGTCTAAACTTCACAGAAAACTTTGTCTGAGCAAAGACATCAGTCTCAGACAATTACATCTGAAATGCAGGTCCTTATAGGATGTTCATCACTTGCTGTTGTTCCATGTTAATGATTGTCCTTTGCAAACAAATTAAGGATTTATAAATGAAGATATAAAAACACTGAGTAAGACATTAAACCTTAGAGCACTTTGAAACGTCTGGTCTAGATGAAGTGAGCAAAATACTTAAAAACGTAAGGCAGCACACTAAATTATAGGGCAATATAGCAGATCACAATATGTTTATTACTTCAATAAATTGTATTATTTCAATGAATTGTATAGCTAAGTAATAACCTGTGGCACACAAAGACCAGGTGCTTTCAGCCAGGTAAAAGATGGAATGAAAAATAGTGTAATTATGCCCTACAGAGCATTAGCATTATTTTGTTTGTCTGCTGTCCAGAATTTTCTCTATCACTGAGCAGAAGGAAAACATTTCCACCTGTTCTGAAGGGAGGACAAAAATCCCTCAGTATTCAAAGACTCTTTGCAGGGCGTCACAGAGTTCGCAACACACAAAGAGACACTTGCAAAGTAAGGTTTTAGACATGAAAATGAAGATGAGAGGTGACCAAATGCAAGGAAATTCTTCATAGCAATAAATGAGTTATTATTAAGTGTACACTAAATGTAAAAATAGCAGTGAGCTTCTAAGTATGGAGGTTGGGGCAAATTCAACCAATTTAGCTAATAGGACCACTTTCTATATATTAATGGATATTTTTAAGAAGGTGCCATTGCTTTTTGTAGAAACTGATGAGACCACAAAGCCTCTAACAGTTCAGTAAAATCAAACTTCAAAGCTTTGAGCTACCTTTGTAATTTCCTGGCTCTCAGTACAGGTTTAGTAGGGATGATGTTTAGCATTCATGCTAGTTAATGAGTGGTCCTATTTGTCAGGGTAAATTAGATGCAACCCAAACTGCCTTAGGAGAATCAGTGAACGATTCAACTACAATATATATCCTGAAAATTGAGTGTGAAGGTACAACATTAATTTGCTACAATGCATTTGTAAGCAAAATAATGGAAAATGCATAAAATCCTTATAAATATTCAAATTGGAATGCAGTATACTTTCCAATTATACCGCCAGGACATTATAATAACAAACTGTGTCTTGACATGCAAGGGTCTTCATGATCAAGGAAGAATGTTTTCCACTAACCACAAAGGACACTTAAACCAGTGTAACAAACCACAGTAAAAACTCAAAAGATACAGACAGATTAGATAGATTCAGAATTCATTGCTAATCCAGTTCCTAGGCTAGTAACTGATGCAATTCCAAGAATCAACCTTTTTGACTTTTTTTTTTTTTTTTTTTTTTTGGTCTTCTGATGATTGGGTTTTACGATTAGTTAGCTTAACAAAGTAGTATTCCGGGGACATAAACTTCTGGCATTTCCTGAGGTAATCTGAGTAACTGTGGCTTGAAGGAAAAAGGTTTTTAACCTTCTTTTCCCAAAGGTTAAATGTATAAGCATGGATTTTAAACATTGTTGCTGTCAAATTAAATGAAACCATCAAATGGACTGTATTTTACTAACTTGACCGATTCACTATTGGATATTTTTCTATTGAAAGGGCCAGAAATATCATGTTGGAATATTCAAGATATATATGAAGAGTGGGAAAACTTCTGCAGAAAAGCATCATGTTGAAATTCTTACTCTAAAAGCAATAAATAGTGAATCAGAACATCCCTTAGCAATAGGTGGAACAAAAACTGCTTCAGTGCTGGAACTCTGATGACTTTGTGGAACAGAAATATTTCAGAATCAAAATTACTTCTCTCCTGACCTAGATAAAACACAGATTAAAGCACAGTCCATGACAGTTCAGACTGCTACAGAAAGCAGTCAGAGAAGAAATTGGTTTTTGCTCCCGTTCTTCATGCTTTTTCTGTGCCCTAGAGAGGGAAGAGGCAAGTATATCTCAGCAACTCGGTCCTCTCTTGCAGGACCAAGTATGAACTAAGACAAGTGGCAGATTCCAGGCAAAAAGTATGCGTTCCTGATGGTTTCTTCTAGCCTCAAAACTATAATATGTTGGAAGATGTATAACTTGGTTTGAGTTTCTATTATATACATTCTGTTTCTTTCAGTATTTGTATGACTAGAGATTAGCTTTGAGTCTGGTGATATGGATTATAAACCTACATAGACGTTTAAGACAGCTCTGTCATATGCTGGGGAACACGACACATTAAGCTCCATGACAACTCCATTTAATGGGAAAGAAGCTGTAGAAATAAGCCGCATCTGGGACTCCTCTACTTTCTATTTAGCTAGTCAGCTGCACAAATCACACAGAGGGCCTGGTCCTATGAGGAGCGGCTGAGGGAGCTGGGATTGTTCAGCCTGGAGAAGAGGAGGCTCAGGGACGACCTTATCGCTCTCTTCAGGTACCTCAAAGGAAGCTGTAGCGAGGTGGGGGCTGGTCTGTTCTCCCATGTGCCTGGTGACAGGACGAGGGGGAATGGGCTTAAGTTGCGCCAGGGGAGTTTTAGGTTGGATGTTAGGAAGAACTTCTTTACCAAAAGGGTTGTTAGACATTGGAATGGGCTGCCCAGGGAAGTGGTGGAGTCACCATCCCTGGAGGTCTTTAAAAGACGTTTAGATGTAGAGCTTAGGGATATGGTTTAGTGGGGACTGTTAGTGTTAGGTCAGAGGTTGGGCTCGATGATCTTGAGGTCTCTTCCAACCTAGAAATTCTGTGATTCTGTAAACGTGACCCAGAGAATGCCTATAATGATTTGCATACACATTATAGATGGAGCTGCAATGCTGGTTGCATGTTGGCAATTGCCACTACAAGGTGTGGTTTGGGAAAAGCTCTTGAGCCAGGGCAGGTTAGCTCAGCACAGCCACACTGGGAGTTAAAGACATTTTGCTGCAGGACAATCTATGCTTACTTGCTAGTGTAAATTGTTACAATGATCCAGGGATTCAATATACTGCTGTGAGAGCTAGTACTAATGAAGGGTGAAATCATGAGTGCCAACTATTTGACCTTTTTCACCCTTCCTCCCTCATGACGTGCTAGGGCACTTCCAAAAAGTTGTTTTCCACGTTGCGCCTATACACAAACAAAGGTGAAACAAAGCTAATGTTTTCCACAGGGTCTTCAAGTAATCAACACAAAAAACAGCTCTATATTTATAGCCATTAGCAGAAAATAAAACATTTTTCACTAGGCAAGGACTGAAAAGGCAAAAGATATAAATCAGGACACACTAGCTTCAGTAACATAGTCTGGATCACATAGAAATGTGTATTCATTTAATTAGCTTCTATTTTTCTCATTGTTCATGGAATAAAAAAAGCAACTTCAGCACACAGGAGGAAGAATAAAGTTCAACAGCCAATAATGTTCTTTAAGACCACGAAGCTGAATGCCCTAACAACTGTAGATAATGGCCATATTTCTTCAGCACATATGGATGGCTGAAGAGGATGCCACATGGTCTGACACAGCTCAGACAGCAAACAGATGGCAAAAAGGGATGGTTAGTTCATCACCTCGATTCACCTCCAAAGCTGGCATTGAACCTGCTGTTTAGTACCACATACAGGGTGGAGCCAGCCCACTGACCTGTTGGGAGTATGTCTTGCCCAACCCGGCACGTTAACTTCTCGGTACAGAGATGCACGTACAGCTTTGTTCTTCACATGTCTCGAAGAACTGCACTAGAAAATTTGCCTTGGAGAGGCATATACACTTAGGGGACACAGACTTTGCATTAACATTAAAAACAGCATTGTTCTAGGGAGAAAAAGAGTGTTTGACATTTCTGTTTGTCTGGCTCATTGCCTATCCTCTAATCTTAGCTTCACACTTAGATTCAAGCTTTAGCCATTCACCTGTATTTAAAACATGCTATTTATTTATTCATTTCCAGTGAAGCTGCATTCTTGATGGTAACCATAACAACACCCTGCAGAACACACTATTTGAAGAGTCAGTTTAATAACTGTCAGGGGAAAGGAAAGAATTAATGAGGAATTAACGGTGTTATTTACAGTCTACTCACATCAATGCACACAGCTTCAGCTTATAGGAAGTTATTTTTAAAAGCTTAATCTTTGTGACACAAACACTGTTTGGAATTTCAGTGAATAAGAGGGATATTTTAAGTTTGAAAGTATTCAGTATTTTAATGCTTCTATAGTGAATAACTGACTCAAGTTTTATCAGTTGCATATCTATATTTGTTCTTTACAGAAGCCTCATCCCCCTGCACCAGGAATGCTTTAGTCAGTGTCCCTTCCCTAGCAGATTCTTATGAAGCATCCTCTGTAAAACGTTCTCAGGTGCAGGACAATCTTAAAACAGGGCTCATTAATCACATTAAAAAATAAAACTCATAATGCTCTTTAAAAGAGCTCACCTCTAATGATTTAGATAAGTTGAGCTTAACAAAGACAAGTTTTTGAGACCACTGGTAATATATATATATTTTAATTATTTATTAGAAAAGTGTGGTTGCCTATTGATTTAATGAGAGATGGTGAATCCCTAAGGTAGGCGAGACTAAGAGTATATCTGAAAGGTTTTAGATACAAGCTGGATCAGACCTATTCAGAGCTTTTAAGTTGGTTCTAAACAGAGTGTTTCATTTAGCAGGCTCCCAACAAAGAACAGGCAAAGCAAGCTGACTGTGCTCCCAACAGCTGTAAGACAGGCAGCAGCACTCTGAGCAAGTCAAAAGGCAACAGGCTGCCCCTCCATTAGCAAGAAATGCCAGGGCATTTGCAATGAAGCCACCAGTACCTGCAGCTAATGTGAGCAGGGAAGCTGCTCCACTCTGCCTGAAACACTTACAGAAATATTAAGCGAAATAAAGCCCTATGTCTCCAGCTTTATTCAAGTGACTGCAACACCTACCTGAAGGCTAACAGATCCAATGGTGCTCAAAGCAAAGGAAGAGCTGCAGTAGGTCTTGCTGGTGACCCCATTAATCACTAAACTATGAGGGATTACAATTCTTGGCCTACTTTGTGAAGCTATTGCTTCATTTCTTTTTGACATTTAAGTCAAATAAAATATTTTGATTGATTTTCTTCCTCCCATGTTAAATTTCAACATTAAAAAAAAAACTAACTCAAACTTCCCACAAGCATATTTGCTGTATATTCTTCAGAAAACTTTCAAATCAAACATTCAGCTCCTCAAAATGCATTTCCTACAGTGCATATTAAAAAACAACAACAACAAAAAAAAACCACCTAGAGATGCTGAACTGATTGCTTGTCATATTTATACACTACTCTCTCACAATTTCAACCTGCTATAAACCTCACAGGACAGGACTGGGTCTGTCGCCCCCCTCTAAAACACATTTTTTTTTGGTTAGTAAAATGATAATGTTAGCACAACAACGGCTCCTGTGACTCACCATAGGACACCAAACCTAAATTGAACACAGAAGAAGCAAGTATTATACTGACATCTCCTTTTCTACTTTTTTTTTTTTTATACTACCACGTTTAAGTGATTCCTCCCTACCAGAAAAAATAAAAATAAAAAAAATCAAATTTCTCAATAAAGCCCCACATAACTGAAAAGACCCAATTTGCTACTGCATGGAGATTTATTTCATTCTGCCTTGTTTTGTTTTCTTTAAACTAACATAATAACAACTCAGAGTACACTTGTTCTCTTTGTATGCAAACAGGTAACACTTCCACATGACAACTGAGTTTAAAAACTAAAAAATCAAAGCATATAACAATGAAGTGGGCTGGACTCTTGCCCAACGAACAGCTGCATTTTCAAGGACAAAGGCAAAGCCTTCCCCAAGCAACACACGCAGCTCCAGCACTGCCTCACCACCCCCACCACGTCACTTTTGGTTGCTCAGCTTAATGAAGTTTTCTAAAAAAATTTTAGTCGAGGATCTTCTTGACCAAGCTGTCAGCTTGCAGATTCCAAACCAGCTCAATGCACAACCTGATAACAAATCTCCACTGCCATGGTAACCAGAGATAATATTTCTTTGAAGGCACTGTGCAAAAAGATGAATGTTTCCAGCACAGATACTGTCTGAAGCATAACATAAGCCCATTAAGATAGATTTGCTGATCTTGTATTAATTTAAGAGCATTACAAAACATTCCAGATACTCATCTTAATCCTCACAAACTGATTTTATACTACATGGACTCCCTACCATGTTCAGTTTAACAGTCTACCAGCATGAAGGCATTTTGCCAAATGTATTTGTTCTTTCTGTCACTTGGCACTTTTTTCTTCAAGTTAACTGAGAACATGAAGGAGAGCCTTCACTTTTCCAGAGAGACCAGCTGCAAGGCTCCAGGACTGCCACCTCCCTGAAAACTAAATACTGGGCAGCCGCAGGAAAGAGGCAATGAAGTGCAAACCCAATCTATCTATAGCTGCTAATTAGAAAGACAGTACCACCAGTACCTTGTTCTACTGAAATGGAAGAGAAAGTAAGAACATGATGTGCTCACTGGCAGCAATAACTGGTTTCTTACTTATTGTTCTGCACCTGAGACCACAATCACTATTAAAGAAACACGTTGATTGCCTGAACTTAACTGTATAAACCTTGCATTACTTCTCTCCTCCAAAATGTGAGGTTTGAGTATAATCTTTTCCTTTTCTCCATTTTTTTCTGTTACCGGCCCACATCACCTGCCTCTTGCAGACCAAGAGCTGTGGCAGTGCATCGCCATGGCAGCTCATTCTTTGTCTCATCTGCTGGACTCTTGTTTCTGAGACCTGACAGTGACTGAATTACAAGAAAGGGGGATGGGCTAGAGTATTTGTTTTTGGTAAATACTTTGTGTTCTGTTGTGCACAATGAATCTCAAGTACACATGTCGCACTATTGCATTGTTGAGTTTTTGGCACACAGCTCGAAGGAATTTTTCTATTTGTACATGATTGATTTTACTGAATTTTATTCATAAAAGAAAAAAAGAGCTACATACATGAAGAGCTGGCATTATGTATGTATTTTTTTCATGCTGTTCTGCCACAAAGCTTTCTTTCAGGGACAAAATCTGCACTCTCATACATATTATAGCAAAGTTTGTGTTCTTGAAGGATAATATACTATTTCTGTTGTCCTTTATGTCATATTACTGAATAGATGAGATCTCTGTGATAAAGTCCACAACTTATTCAGCTGAGACCTCTACTTTTTCCTTTGTGTCTTAACATGAATAAAATTCTTCAAAGTCGAAAGCCTAGTGAGCTAATCCAATGTATGAGATATACTGCTCTAATTTACAGCATTCGTATCAATTTCATATGAAAGATCAGAAAAACAGTAATTGAAAAGCTGCATTTAAAAAATGTGGTCTCAAAATGTTCCAAAATAAGAACATTCCTAATTTTAAATGTTATTTTTGAGAACCTCTTCAAATGTTTAGCAAATGTACAATATTATGTATGAAAATGCCAAAAGTACTTTGAAAATAAACATTTTTTCCTACAATACTATATGAAAACATCATTAATCATCATAAAAACAGCCTTACTTTCTTTATAAAGGATGTATTCTTTTTTTAATGCATATTACAAACTGCTATATATTAAATATTGTGTAATATGTGGAGTTGAGCAAAATTTAATCTTTTTTTTTACTCCAAAAGAAATTTTGGTATTTTAACTTTGATTTTCAACCTGTATTGTAATAAAAATCAAACAAGGCATTTTAATGCAATTAAAATCTCCCAAAATGCAATTGTCAGACAATAGCATTTCCATTTTCTTCAGGAAAACAAAACTTGTCAACATTCTTAACTGGAATTAATCTATTCTGGTGCTCTAAACCAAATCAAGAAGTTTGTTTTAACTCAGTTTGACATTAAATTGCATTTACATATGGTACCATAGTACAGTTATGGAAGTAGTACAGCACTAAATTGCATGTTGCCAAAGAAAGGAAAATGTACCAGTGGAAGAAACATTCTGCATTAGTTCTACTCTTAACACCTCCTTTTGCTTCCATTACCAGACACCATTAAAGAGACAAGATACTGGACTTTAATCTGCCTTTTGGCTAAGTTAGCAATTTTTACATTCTTAAACCTGTATGTTCTTCTTGTGACTTCTTCCTTTATTCCTCTCCAATGGACTTGAGACCCTATATTGCCCTACCTCTCTTCCAAGACATTTCAGTCGCATGATACCCTAATGCTATTCAGTTAAAAACTGAATATGCTATTCAGTTAAAAAGAAATCAGAATGCATCTTAAAGGAAATTAATTGTTTTATTGCTTTCTGTTTTGTTTTGTTTTTTAGCATGTTAAAATTTCCTCAAAAGAATAGTTATTTTGCAGAAACTGTACTTTAAGCTGAGAATTTTTAACACTGAACTACTGACCAGCTTGTAAAAAGGCTGGTATGTTATACTCAGTACAGATTTGTTAGCATAAATAAGTAACAGAAGGTATCATGACAAAAGCCTGAACCAAGTATCTTCAAGCCAGTGGAGAAATCTCTAAATTCCTCATGGAAACAATCTTGGTAATATAAAGGATAGTCATAGCCTCTGTTTTAAGCATCTAATATAGGCAGAATTCACAGAAACAAGAGCCTAAATGCCTTATATTGTCAAAAGAAAGAAACAGAGAAGCTAAGTTAAATGCTTATATTGCTGTAATGTCGTCTGTGAATGTTACCTTCTCTAAATCGTTTTCTTACTAGGTTTAAATCATTAATACCTTCAAATGAACATAAACTGATGGCTGTTGCCTTGTACTTCACCTTCATGTCAAAGTTTTCTCTGTATACAACAACCAGCTATGGGATTTGTTCTATGAATATGAACAGACTGCTTATCTGAAGACTGCCATGCTGAAGTCACACTGGCCCAAAATAATTTTCGAAGACTATTATTAATTTTGTTGATCTGAAACCGCTTCCTCGAACCTGGATTGCAATGAGATGATAACCATCTTTCATCCAGCTCTCAAGAAGGGTATCACTAAGATCTACAGGAAAATTAATTTTAAGCCCCTGGGCAAAAGAAAATAATAATGATCGTAACATAATGGGAGTCATAAATACAACTGTTAATCCCAAAGTCTTAAAGTTAAGCACTGCATAGGTTTTCTGCCACACTTCTGATTCTACCCTGTGACTTACGTTTTTAATTACCTGCTCAGCCATAACTATAAATACACTTTCAGATAGCTTGTTAGGTAATGATAGGGAAAATAAACAAGCATAGTCCAGGCAGTTTCTTAGCCAGAAGAGCTCTTCAGCTTGCTCTTTTTTAATCAGTTCATGAGAGCTGTTCATAGATCATGCATAGATCAGATATCTACAAAAGGAAACATAAAGCCAAGATGTTGTTTACACCAACACTAGAATCAAATGATAATAAGAGTCATGCACTAGCAGCATAACCAGTTTACAGTTTCCTATCCATACATCTTTCTAGTTAAACAATTCTTAAAGTGTTTTGTTTTGTTTTCCTGTGGACAGTCTATCATCAATCAAGTGAAAAATAATTCATTTCAATTTTTATAGCATTTTCCTTTGAGAAATAATGTTATTTACAAGATTGTAAAAGCGTATCCCAAACAATAAATAAACTAAAAGCTAAAATAGCAAACAAGTGCTACTAATAAAGACTTGTTTAGAATTCAAAACAAAAACAAACAAACAAAAAAAAAAAAAAAAAAAAACTTTGAAATGAGTATCTTTTGGCCAGTGGAAGGCTCTTCTTTCCCATTCCCATTGAATTTACCAATACATGAAACCCATATGTCACAGTGATGGAACCCCTTCAAGCAGCTTAGATGTAGCTCAACCATGTGAACTCTGTATCAAATCACCATTGATATATTATATCCAGTCAGTGTTTTACCAGCTGGCATGATACCTGTATTGTGACCACAGCGCACTATGCAAAGTTAATGGCTTTCTTGATACACCTATATAATTGCTTCAGCAAAGGAACCGCCAGAAACAAGCCATAAAAGTGAAGAATTTCAGCTACAGTTTTTATTACTTTGCCCATCTCTCTTCTAAAAATGAAAAGGGATTTGGGAAAAAAAGTGCATCTTTAGTGAGTATTCTAAGTGCAGCACACCAAAAACATCCCTGAAGAACACTAAAATGAGATGAGTTTTTCAAAAGCACAACCTAGATGCCATTACCTATGCTGTGGAGAACAGCACCATCTTGCAATGATTTTCATGTGCTACGGTGTACTGTGACAAACCGTTAAGCTAATAACTAATTTGCATCTCACATTACTGAATATATCTCGGCCCTCTTATACCTGTCACACTTCTTTTGGGTCCTCTAATAGTGAAAACACACAAATAACATTTGCAACATTGCAAACTGTAAAAACTGCAAAAGAGATCAGTAAAAGATTGCATGTCCAGAAGAAAGATCAGAAATCCTAATACCAAAACGGCAGTAATATCACCTTTGTCTTATGGGTTTACTATTTAACTCCTGAAGAACTTCTGTTCTAATCATATTTGTCTGTCACCCTCTGTTCACAAAATGCAGCCCATGTAACTAGATGAAGTTCCACACGTAACCTTCAGAGAGACATATCTAAACTAGGATTTACAAGTACACGCAGACAGCCTTAGTAAGACGAAAACAGGGAAAAATAACTGTCCTAACAAGAGGTGAGGAGGAATGAAGTGCAGTAACAGTAAGCCACTTTTTCACCTTCCTCTGAATACTGAACAGATTTCACAGGTATTTAATCCACAAAGACTGTGTAACTTGTGAGTAGCAACTTCGCAATTTTTATGCTTATTTTGTTTAAATATTGCCAGTCTAAAAATAATTCTACTTGCTAGTGTTTAAACCTAAGCATGGTTGTGAGTGCACAAGGAATATAAATACAGAAAACATTCTTCAGGAAAAAAAAAAACCACCCCCCACACTATTAATAAGTGAAAACAAAACACAGCCTGACCTCTTGAATTACTTGGGAGATCTGATTAAGTGCAATCAGTTTCCAAGCACTACAATGTTGGGAATAGTGTCTCTAGCCTAAATGCTTTTCTCATGAAATGTCAGTAATAACAACCTCAAGCTACTTCATCATGAATTTGGTCTGCCTTTGATAAAATACTACGACAGATCTGCGAGATAACGTTATCTCATTATGTTCTCCATGATTAAGGATGACATTTTTCCTATGTAAAGTGCCAAAGCTAGAAAGAAAAGGGACAAAGGTCATGATCTGAGGAAGAATCCTTTCAGAAGAAAGGGCTAATGCACAGCCAATTCTTCCAGCACGATCCACAGGGTCTCTCCGACCAGCCTACTGGTGCAGTTTTAAAACGACCAGTTAAATGCCTGTGGAGATCCAGCTCCCTAATTATTGTTGACCTATATATTTTTGGCAACAGTTACGCCCTAGAGGATCTGATTTGAAAGGCAGTTGAAGTCCACAGTTAAAGTAAATTAGACAAGTTGGCCAAGACAACCAGGCCAACTTCCTAAGAAGATTAGGCTCTTTTGTTCAACAGAATATTTGGGGAACCGTACAAGAAAGTGAAAACAGGCATGATTTTGAAAGAATAGAGACTCATAGTGGTTCACATGCCAAACAGCTTATATATGTATACAATACACACAGCCCCAAAAATTCCTTTAAGAATATAAAATAATCCACTGTGCCAAGACCATCAGGAAGCAAAACTTTTGATGAGGATACAGTCATAGCAGTATGCAAGGGCTAGCTCTCAAGTTAAGTGGCAGCTGCAGCTTAGCTTTCACTCTCTGAAAGGTACCACGGACACTTGTGGATACATGGTTCACGTTTCTTCTAGCAGACACTGATAATTATTTTAAGATTAGAAAGCAGACTATACAGGCTGCTTTATGGACACGGGAAGAGCAATTCAACCTGCCAGATTCAAGCTCCCTTAGAAAAAAAAAAATCATCCAGGTTTGCTTTTGCCAAAATTTTCTTGCCTTCTTTATCACTGCACCTTCATTGAACCTCCCGCCAGAAATCAGAAAGGGGTTCACTGCCAGAAATAAAAAGCAGAAGACACTTCTGAAGCTCATCATTGAATCAAACAGGGAGGCAGCTGGGTATGGCAGACTGTGAGCAGAACAGGAGATGCGCTCTAGCACAACGTAGGAAAAGATAAGGAAACAGAGAGATGAAAAGAAAGAAGCATCTTAAGAGGTCTTCTATTGCTCTTCAAGAGTAAACTTAAAAAAAAAAAAAAAGAGGAATTCAGATATTATTGTATGAAGTAAACATTTTATTTATTCCTTAGAATGATGAATGTATTTCTGTCTGAAACACTGGTGAAGTGACACAATTGCTTGTCCTGTATTGCACTGACATGTACTGTTTTCCTTTTTCCTGTTTATTCCAGTGAATACAAAGGCTTCATGTTAAACCTAAATCCTCCATCCTCCTCTAAATTACTTTTCAGCAGAATTTAAGTTTCAGCTTTATGACATGGCTCCAGGTGGGGAAAGAAAAAAAAAAAAGAAAAAAAAGAAATCACACAACAACACATCCTCAAGGAAGAGACACATGTATAATTATAGCCTTTCTGAAACACACACAGTACCTGTAGTGGCATCTACTGTGACAAGAGAAGAAAATTCTCCTGGGACCAGTTCGTACGTGACTACTCCATATATTCCCGAATCTCTGTCTGTGGCAACAACACTGATGATCTCTGTTCCTGGCTGTGCGTGACTGCTGATGCTTGTCACGTAGTTGGCTTGTTCAAAAACAGGTTGATTATCGTTAATATCTTCTATCTCTATACGAACAAAAGCTTGGGCACTCAGCCCGCCCTGTTGGATAAATCAGAAAAAAAAATAATTGTTATAAATGCATACAACAGAATGACATGAATCTAGCTTCAGCACATCATTAAAGAACACGCTACAACACAACTGAGCGATGAAAATGCTTATCAAAAAGAATTTAAGGTATGTACAGTAAGTATCCCAAAATACTGAGTTTGGGCCAGCTACACGCTGAGAACAGCTCCAGTATGCTTGCTAACAGAGTACACGAAGCTCAAATTCTTGTAACTGCAAAGCCTGAACACAAAACTACTTTTGTTAATGCCAACAAGCACTACACACATCAATTCCTGCTAGTCTGACTTCACACGTATTTATGTTAATCACCTACATGCCGCTTACTCTTTCACAGATAAAAGTCAGGGCTTAGTAACTTTTTTCTGTCCATGAACTTTTCAGATTTAAAAGCGTGACCATTTTAACAGTGAATACTTCAGCACTGATTAGGAACACAGGCTGAGAGCACACCACTGCAGGACAGCTAGAAGTCTACCTACCAGGCTGCTGCATGGAAGATCCATTCTCAATTTACCACCCTGGCAGGTTTAAGCAGCTCTGCAGCATACTTATGTGTATGTATATGCACACACACTCTGTATATAAATATGTAAGTATGTATGTATGTAAATTACATCCATACATGCAAATTATATAGTACATACACATGTGTGTATATATATATATATGCATGTCTACATACCCACACTTCACTTACACGGGCAGAACAAAACCAAATTCCACTGAAGCACGTAGCTGAAAAGATTTTTTCATGTCAAATTTGTAACTGCTTACATAGTTTTATTTCAAGCATACTTGTGATTTTGAGGGGTAAGATGTCTGACCATGCTTTCCAGGGGGCTTAGCTCAACTTCTCGGATCATGTTTCTTTCCCCTATGCTAATAGCTGGAAAAAGAGCCAGGCAGCGTGCATGGCTTCAGTAGTATCCCTCTTTGCCATCCCAGGCCTGGCTGCTAGGCTGTTCTCACCTGGGTTGAAACCTCTGCTACAGTCACCCACCCAGACCTCCCCTAAATACCACCTGAGCAGCTAGAAAAGCCACCATTAGCTCTACAGCCAAATCAGAGAAGCAAGGAGCAACTGCAAGCTGGCTTATCACATTACACTGCAGTGAAATCATGTTTGCCATGGCAAACTTGTTTTGTGGCAATCTGGAAGTAATAATTCTGTGGGTGCTGAACCGTTGACCCCCACAGTGAAACAAATGGCAATTTGTCTCTCATAGCCACATAGTCCCCGTGGAACAGTTGTGGGGTGGTGGTGGGGAGTATATTTAGGTGGTGTTTTCTTAAAAAAAAAAAAAAAAAAAAAAAAAACCATTAAAAAACTCTCAGCAAATTCTGCGGCAGTGATGTGTACATTATAGGCATAAACCACCACATGCATGCGTATACTTTGCACACACCATACACACTCTATCAAGGCACAGCTGGAGGAAGGACTCTGGGAGCATGGTGTTTGGATCATTTAGTCACTCACCGAAACTGCTGAGACAGAGAGGATGCTGGCACATACAAATGACAAGCTATGCTGAGCACATCCAAACTTCATTTTGCATTTGCAGTACTGGTGATATGCAACACAGCTTGTAGAGATATAAAAAATATCTAATCCTGTGTCTAGATTACTTTCATGCAGATGGGATTTAACAGTATCAAGTGATGTAGACTGTATATCATTTTTTCTTGCAGTGTAAGAATGTCTCTGAAATTATTTTTGAGTTTATTACTCATACAAGATGAGAATTAATTTTGTGGAGAAAATATCAGTGTTCTCCCCAGCTTTCCATAAGAATTTTTGTTTTGCTTTCTGTGTAGTAGTAGTATCCCTGTTGGGTGGTAGTGACATTGCCATGAAAGCCCAAGTATGCAAAAAAATAAGACTGACTGTCTTGTGGATCACAGTGCCTATATTTCACCTGCAAAGTAGGAGATCTGGCCCACATCCTCCTTGTGGTGTGCTTGGGTTTTCTTCCAAGGAAAGCAAAGCCACAAAGAGTCACGGAGCAGTCATGGAGGAGGCAACGAGCACCTGGGGACGAGGGCATGGCAGGGCCCTGTACTTCAGACTGCTAAAACAGAAGCAAATCACAGCACTAATACGGGGAAGGGGAGATGTGTTTATCTAGTGGGCTCACTGCCTGCACCCCAACCCTGCTTCAGTGTGAGCATTTCCACAACATCTTGATTTCCTTGAGAAGGAAATCACTGCACAGGAGCTAAAACCTGTGCTCTGTTGAAGCCCACTATCAGAAGATGCCCTGGGGCTGGGGCTCCACAGCTTTCAGGTAGTACTGTCTGGTATTTTAGGACAGGTCTTAGAAATAATGATTTTAAGGAAAGTGAGTGGGCCAAGGAAGAAATTAGGTCAAGAATATAAAACATCTAAAAAGAGGAAAGGTTAGAGCAGCATGGAGTTAGAGCAGCATGAAACCAAACTGCAAAAAAAAAGCTCATGTTAATGTGTTTAGCTGCTTCTTCCACGTCTCATTATTGCTAAACAGACATGAAAAACCAAAACCCTCTCCCGAGGATTTATATTTATCCTATGGTGTTATGTAAAGACTGTAAAATCTTTGGAAATAGAGTCAGTCTGGTGATATGGGAGAAGCAAGTTGGAGACTTACTAACTACTTAATCTCTCCAAAGACAGACTGAATCTTATGATGGAGACAGACCCTAGTTTTCCTGAAGCAGCAGTGTATTCCCGCACATGAATCAAGAGCAATATTAACTTGGTTATGGCCCAGTTCTTGCTCTGGCTATGAAAACCTTTAAGTTACATCCCAAGTGAGAAGGAACAAACTGATTCTATTTCTAACCACATGGATACACTTCATCTACTCAGAAGCAAGCACAAAGCTGATCTTCCAAAACATGAAGGCTGATTTAAACAAGTCTGTTGTTGACAGAAAACTACATTTGTCAAAACATATTACAAGCAACAAAAAGCCACAGTTGTTCATTTTGAAATCCCATTTCTCAAATGTTCAGATATTTTAGCTACTGTTTTGATGTGACAAAAACTAACAATTACGTAGGCTTGTGTAAGAATCCTATGATTTTTGTGACCCATACAGTATGAAAAAGACATACAAAGCTACCAAATCAAAATAACCATGACAAATATTTTCTTTTCTTTGACAGGACCAAACTTGTAAGAACATATAAAGCTATTAGTACTCCTCTTCATTGTCTTTAAAAAAAAATAATAATAATAATAATAATTGCCTGTGGCAGGAGAAACACTGTAGATTAACAAATAGTAGATGCAGTGCTGTTTTGAATAGCTCTATTTTGTCTTGTTGACACTAAAATTTTTAAGAATCTGTCAAGACTTCCACTACAGTATTCAACCTTTTTGATCAGTGAATGGTGCTGTCAAATTCTTGATCCCAACTGAACTGTGATATACAGGATCTGACATGAAAGCATGTTTTCTTTTCTTTATTAAACCTAGAAGACAGTATGACATCTTCAAGTCACCATGCTGTCAGAATGGGGAGGCACTGCCAATTATTTCAAAAGCTTTAACTTCTTCAAAAGCTTTGCCTGTGAGTGGTGAGTGCTTATCTCTACATTAATTCCTTCAGTGTAAAATACAAAGAAAACTGGGCAAGTAGTGTATTTACCAAAAAAAAGAAATAAACAAACAAAAAAAAAGGATGACAAGCAAAATATTTCTTTATACTCAAAGAGAGCAGAATTGCCACCGAGGCTTCAGTATCATTAGAAGTTCTTCAGAACCTAAATAAATACCAGCCTACGTAACTGGCCTAGTTGAAGTGTTTAATGAACTGTTGTTCATGTACCTCTATAAAAGTGAGCTGTAACATAAAAGCTAGTAATGGCATACTCTGTGTTGGTAGGCAATTTCACAATCTGCTGTAAATGAATTTGAAAGACTAGATACTCTGATACTCTTACTTTTTTTTTTGGGGGGGGGGGGGGGAGAGGGGCTGGAATTTAGAGTACTGCTGTACTTCAGCCCTGAAGCCTAAACCTGATCTCTTCTTTCCAATGACAAAACTTTCACTTACAATCTCATGACAAATTGTAAATTATGCCAGCTTTATTTTTTTTTAGTAGGGTTTTTGTTTTTATTAAAGGAAAACACCTTGAAAAACACTCTTACTGTTCAGGTGAGCTGTTTACCTATTTGTCTCTCAGTATGTCAAAGCTCCTGTTGTGAACAACAGACCTTTCAGCAGCAACCCAGACACAGTACTGTAGTCCTGCATAGCACTGCAAGGCAGATTTAACCATGTATTCTGTGACAACAAGGTCAGTTAATGCACAATACATAAAGCTATTTTTTTTCCTCTGTTCTTAATTTTTCAAATACGTGCACTTTGCCGATGCAAGCATTCTCAGTGCATTTTAGCTGAATTTTGAAAAACTGCTTCATAACAAGGAGCAAGTGACAACACCCAGTGTAAGGCCACATGTAATCCTGAGTAAATTCAGTAAGTAACCATCTTGAGTATGCAGCACACAGATGTGATCATAATGCTCTATAAAATTATACCTTCATATTTAGCAGATGCACTTGTATATGCAAATAGATGTGACTAATGATCTACTTTAAAGAACTGTATTTAAAAGTCTTAGTTCCTACAAGGACATCTGATTTTGAAGTAGTTTTCAGCATCCAAAAGAAATTTGATCTATTCACAAACAGTTTTTCAGAAAAGGATAAAAAGACCAATGACTCAAAGATAAAAACCTAGAAAAGCTACCAATTAAGAATCTTAATACTAATTCATCACAGATGAAAAGAAGTATTCTTGTTTCTTTTAAGTGGCATTATAGATCTTCGTTTTTTCAGCAGCTACATGATCTCTGCAAACGGTTCCACCTGCCATATGCAGGCTGTGTTGCTCCCTCTGACCCTGAGTAGCAGACATGCTACTTGTAACCCATGTACTAAAGGAGCTCTCTGCCACGGTGTCATTGCCAGCAGCAGGAAGATGGGGAAGAAGCAGCCCAGATTAGCAGATGAGCATAGGGGATAGCATCCTTCCCGACTGCATCTCCAGATTAAATAAATAGTCAAGGCTTCCTGAAGGCTGCAGGGCTTCAGCAGACCCGAACTCCAGAGCAAAGGCAGAACCAGTGATCTTTGGATCATCTCCAACACTGCCTGGCAGAAATTATTTCCATGGGTTTATCCTATGGCACAGAATCCCTTCCCAGTGAAGGAAAATATGGCCTAAAATCAGCAGATCTTAGTTTGTGCAAAAACTGAACAGGTAGGCGGGGGAAGGGAAACATGGACACACTAGGCATGCGTGTGCCAAAGGGTGATTTTAGCAGGCAGAGAGCTTTCTTGGGCCAACAAGTTAATATAAAAGATTTATTCTGTAGTCCAGAATAAAAAGGAAACTCCAACCAAGAAAAGCCAAACAAATAAATACAAAAACCATCCATTACACCATTCTCTTCTCATACAAAGAGCCCCAGGAAAAGGCTTTAAAAAAGCACAGCTGTAGGGCATGAAAGAAAGTAGTGTTTCATAAGGTACCCACAGCACTATGTGCTAGTCAATCCTAGATTATGCTGAAACCAGAACCTAACAGATCCAGACCCGAGGAAAACAAGCAAAATGAGAAATCACTGTGGCACAGACTTTCAAACAAGCCCACCACCACCATTCAGTGACAGCTATAAAATCCTAATGAAGGGCAGTCTTATCAAAGGTCTCAAGAAGCTCACCTGGAAAGGGCAAAAACAAAGTACTCCACCCTTTACAAAGAAAAAAAGAGGGTTTTGGGGTGTTTCCATCATCTGAACTCTCAGCATGGCATACAGATTTCTCCTGGACTTCACTGCAGCCAATTATGTGCTTCTAACACAAACTTACAGTTCATTATGGAGAGGCTTTATAGAAGCCACGTGGATCTAGCTGGGATTAAGCACATTCAAGCCCATAATGGTCCATACAACCCCACCACTGAGAGGATGTGGTGTGGCACCCCTTAAGTTGTGAGGGCCAGAGAAGCAGAACATCCTGCCTGTCCTCTGCAGTTTTTGAAGCTTCTTGCCACACTGATGAAAAGAAATAGTAGACTGGTATGCGCGCTGTGTTATCTAGAGAGGTGTTTGTTGCTGGAGCTGGACAATCCCAGAGAGCAACCTGTGCAAGCATAGGTCATCAGGTCTTCCCAATTTGGGGGGGAAAACTTCATGGGCCAGGTCTTCAGAGAGTTGAAGCTGGACACACTCTTGAAAGCCTCTCATTGTGCACCAGCCTCAGAATTGTGCAACTTGAAAATTCTGGCTTTGAAAACCAGACAACTATTGTCTGTAAACAGATGGTACAGGTGCCAGTAGATAGAATTTAAACTGGCATTATTCCAATTAAATTTCTGTCAACCATAACAGGTTTTGTTTTTGTTTTGCTTTTTATTTTTAAACAGCTGCAAACCTTAGTATTGTTGAAAGAGAAAGATAACAGGCATAAAAATGCAAATAAACAATAGGATTGAAATATGCATGACACACAGCAATAAAGTTTGCCACCATACAGCAGCAGCAATATCTGCTGTAAAAAAAAAAAAAAAAAAAAAAGCTTTCCTGTATGAAAATGAAATCATGTTAGGACTAAGAATCATTTAAAAGGAGTAATGGAAGCATAAATTTGCATATATAACTGTTTGGACACCCTTAGGCAAACAGGCAAACACACACTGTAGTAACAACTTCAGTCATGTTTCAAAAACAAACAAAAACATCAGCAGCAAAACTTATCAGATCTAACTTCCACATTTTTAAATGGGAAACAGTAGTAACTTTGTTCCCTATACACTTGAAAACACTTACAAGAAATCTTGTTTATCCATATTTTCCTTTTGTAAGGCTTGGTTTCACAATAAATTTGATCTAAATCTCTCAATTGTTTTTGAAGTTTTCCAAAACAAAATGCCTTCATCTGATTTTATTTTAAAGAAAAACATTTCAATTTTAGCATCAATACAAGAAATTATCTGACAAGAAGTTCAAAGACTCCTAAAATGCCTACTGAAACCCTGATCTGTCACAGTTGCAGAACACAGCTGTTTGCAGCTGGGACTAGCTGGGGGTAATTCCAGGCAGAGCTGGTGTGCAAATGACAAGAATGTGACCCTTGCTATGGGAGCAAGATCTTGATCTGCCACAATCCGTGTACAAAGCCCCAAAAGTAGGGCTAAATGCAGATGTCATGGGATACAGTGCAAACATTTCTATAAGCTAGCTACATTATTTCTTTCCATACAAAAGCCTTTCAAGGAGGAGGACCAGATACATGTGTGAAGTAAGAGACTTTGGAGCCCAAATCAGTGCTGTCAGCTGATAAAGCTAACACTATGACCCCATTTAAGTCAGCACGATGGCTTCCACATGCTCTCACAGGATGTTTATTTAACACCAGTTTAACAGAATCTGCTCTGCGCCTTCCTGTCCATGGGCTCTTGTGTGCCATTTCAGTTCTCCCATTACTGCTTCTAAATAGGGCATAAAAGACACGAACAACAAGATCCAAAACCATGTAATGGAGCAGGCATGAACAGGTGGAAGAAACTGATAGCCCTGCTGTAAGATTAGCTGAGCACCACCTGGAAAATACCCTTTCTCCTCATTTCTAATTAACTTTGTTATTTTCTCTCCTCTTCATCTCTCTTCCCTCCCCTTTGTCAACAGTGACCCTTCATTCTACCACTGACTTCTCTGTATACATTTCTCCCCTGATCACAGTCTCCGCCTTGAACCACACACCTAACACATTTAATCCATCACAAACAGCAGCAGCGTGCCAGGAGATAAAATAACCCACTATAGTTCTGCTGTAGATGTGGCTGGTGGCTCAGCATTTTTTCAGGCATACTGGAAATTTTGAAAGGCAAATATTGATTTTTGGTGCTTTAGTATTGAGATGTCAGATGACCTAATTTTTTGAAGTGCAATCAATGGAAGCTGTAAAGTGCTGGGTTCCAGTAAAAAGATCAAGTCTTGTCTGTCATGGACAAGGCAATCAAAAATTGAATCCTCCTCTCCATTACTGAACTACTGAAAACACAAGGTCGCTAAATGGAGATAAATCACAGACCTATCTTAAAACTGAAACAATTTATAGTTTCAATGCATTGCGCATTTTCCTATAACTTTTGACATGAAGTATATCATCAGAGCAACAATTTAACAAAAAAATGGATCTACCTTTTTCACGTAAACCTATTTTCTTCTATATTTTCAAGCTAACCTTCTGGACCAGGCCAAAAAGCATATGTGAGAAATGTGTCAGAATTTCAGTGCTGTTGTTCAGCTCTCACATAGCCTCGGTGAACAGGAATAATTCTGTTATTCCAAGTATTTGTACATGTTCTTTATACAGATCCAAAACATGCGAGACCCTGCACAAAATCAGCACTGGATGTAGGAGAAAAATGAAGCTATGAACTATTGCAAAGTAGCTTTCTTGCGTTATATATTGTATTATTGACTGCTTTATTCTTCAACTTTCTGACATCTGTACTTAGGTATACACTATGAAATTTTGCCTAGAAAGGAATTTTGAAGACAAATTACATCTCAGAGAAATTCCAAAATGGCCACAGACTTCTGCTGGAGAAGTTTCAGACAAGAAGTTTCCCAACAAAAAGACTTAAATTCAGAAATAATCTATAAGATAGAGTTGTATGTCAGGAAACAAACAAAAAATGATATTATGTTATTTCTCTTCAAGAAGAAAACTATAGAAAAAACATATTGTGAAAGGCAGTGCTAATGTAAAAGACTGCTTCTGTAGCCTCTGAAATAAAAACTGATTAGTCAAGTTAAAGAAAAATGCAGGTGCATTAATTATACACATACATCCAAATTCAACAGCATACAAATATACCCTTGACCACTACATCCTCTGAATGCAACAAATAGCACCAAGCATCAACTGCAGCCAGTTATGTCCATCTACTCGTGAATACAGAAATTACAGTACACTGAAGAAATTTGGAGAATTATAATGGAAAGCACATATGTTTTATGAAAAACTTATTTCTAGAAAAAACAGCTTTTTCAGGAAGTGTATACTAGATAGCTTAGGACTACTTTAAATGCAATCATAATATTCAAAGTACAAAATAAAACCTTTATAGACAAATAATTTATTTTTGATGTTTTTCAGCTCAACTTGTACTGTAAAACGTGACCTGAATAACATAAATCCCTCAGTTTAAAACAGCGTCTTTATGTTAAATGTCAAATTTGCAAACAGCTAGTACCCTTTCTCTTCAGTCTTCTCACAGTTCACTGCTAAAGAAAGAAAAGTATTGAATGGTCTCCCTTCTGGGCATCTTGTTGCAAACAGCCTTTGGATGGTTTTGTGACCGTCAATAAATGAAGCTCTGAGTTATTTTTCCCTTCTTTTTGAGAAGCCACTTTACCAAAATCTTCTGTTACATGTCACCCTATAGAGCAAGTGTCTACCCCTGAACAGCTTGATGTGTGATGCGAACAAACATCTCCACAGTATACTTCAAAGGATGATGATCTAAAAGAACAACTGCATAGTGCTCTTTAGAGCTTTAGACAGCTTTATCCCAATGTATATCTGGGTTTGACAAGCAGAACTCTTCTGTATTTTCAGTCCATTGGCCTGTCCAAAGAAATGGACTGTTCTTCATAACATTCTTTGTTGTTTTCACTACTCTTCTGACTCCTCCTTTACCCTGCTTTGGTTCACACTGGCCTCAAAGCATACAAGCTAAGCTAAAATTAAGTGAAGGATGTACTCCATGATAGCACTTAATGCTGCTAATGCACTCCAGTTGGAGTCCACCAGTCCTGAAAGCAGAAGGAAAATCAACACGGACTAATGTGTCCTAGAAATGTTTTTTCAATACCTTGTTTAGGAGTGACTCTGGATTTTACAATGAAACTTTATCAGTTTGGGTCAAAATTTAAGTTTTGTGGAAGTATCATTATGTCCCCTGTATGGGCAAGAAAATTTATTCAGAAGTCACGCAATTTTCACATACTCCATTTCCCTTTATGGGTACACACACTGCACATCCAAGTTTGCTAATGCAGTCACAAACCTTGCATTACAGAAGGGCAAAACTTACCCCATCCATAGCTTTTACTAAGAGATCGTAAGTAGTTGGATCTCCTTCTCTGTCAATATCTTGAGACACACAGATTTGACCAGTATGGGGATCAATCTGGAAGGCCTTGGATTTTTCATAATCATGGAATCCATCATAAAGAAAATACTCAATTTCACCAAACTGGTCAGCATCAGCATCTGTTGCCTTGACCTGCAGGGAAACAGGAAAAATGAAGGCAGTGAAGCTATTACTCAAAAATCAGATACTTTGTTTTAAAGATGCCTGTGTTTTGAACACAAACATGCATACACACAATGCCCTATGAATACAAACATGTCCTAAGCTATCTGTTTGCATTTTGTAAAATGACAACTCAGATGCTGACAGCGTAATTATTGCAACAAGAATAGAAGATCGATTAAACCTTGTCTATAACATACTTGTTTATTTATCAATATACATCTCAAATCAAATGAGCACTGGAAAAGACATGCACATTAAGACATGTCACTAGGCCATACATTAAGCTACTCTCCCTTCCTGTTATTTTTATCAGCGGAGGTAATTCATACAGTTCATGTATGAATTATCATGAATATTACAGGTGCATATAGAAGTGATGCAGGACATTCTTACTGAATGTGTTGTCTGAAAGATTTCCCAGAGCTTAATTAAATCCTTAATTTAATTGAGGGCTTGGTGACACAGTGATCCATGAAAGGCAAGGGCTAGAGGGTGCTTTAATCTGCAGTCCTCTGCGGAGCCAGAGCTCTGCCAGCACCACTGAACACAGCCACCACCTGCACACACAGCACAAAGCAAAGGATGTATGGACTGCAGTAAGTTCCTGGGAGAGACCAGGTTCCCTTGGTCCCAAGCGCAGCCTTGGATGGAGTTACAGATGCTGAACAAGAAGACCAACATTTTTTCAGCTATATTAAGTACATTTAAAAAGCAGCATGGAATCTGCCACAAATCCCAAACACTGTAAACGACTATGTTAAAGCAAGACTTCATTCAGAGGGATGTCCATCTGCACCAACATAACAGAAATCAACAGTCTTTAAAAATACTTTTATAAAGCTTTTATAATATCAAAAGGTTTTGCCCATAATATACACATGCCCTATGAGAAGCTGAGGGAAGTGGGCTTGCTTAGCACAGAGAAGAGAAGATTTGCAGGGAGATCTACTAGCAGCCTTCCATTATCCAAGAGGAGGTTACTGAAAATACATCAGGGTCTCTCTTCAGGTACAGGGCAGGAGGAGAAACAGTGGTCACAAGCCGCAACACTACTGTCTGGATGAAAAGACATACTTTTACTGTGAAGATGATAGAACTCCCTGCCCAGAGAGGCTGGGGTCTCTATCCTTGAAGTTCCAAGACCCAAGGGGACGCAGCCACGAGCAGCGAGAGCTGTCCGGCCCCAAGACTAGAGACCTCCCACCAACCTTCCATCCACAGCCCAAGAAATAAACTCTGCCGGGCAACGTTAGCACTGCAACAAGGCTGTGCTGCCTCACTGGCCACTAAAAAACAAATACATAGGACGCTGAAGTGTAAAGCTGTTGCTCTTTGGCTGAGGGGTGGATAGCTTGAACATTTGGTAAACAGAGAAGCACTGTACATTACAGCAATAAAATTGAAGGCACAAAGTCCCTGATTAAAAAAACTGTGCTGAGTTTGGCTTTTTGTGGTATATTCCATCATGATTTTTTTCACTTTTGAAATAAGATTTCTTTGAGATATCTGTAAACTTAAGTACATATTAAAATAGACTGCATTTTTAGTTTGTGAATACTGGAGATACTTGAATGATTTCTCTTCCTCATCTGGCTTCACTTTCTACTTCTTTAAAGAGAAGTCCTGTGCTTTTTCTTGCCTGTCTGTGTGAGTACAATGCCTGATGACCTTACCAGAACTTCAGAAACCTTATGACCACCAAGTATGGGAGTTTAAACCCAGTCATGTTCCCCGAGAAAACCTGTGAGACTGACCACCTGCCCTGACCCTGGTTTGTAAGCTACACTCACAGTCATGAACCAGGGAGGGCAGAGGTCTGTGTGCTACTGCACAGCTGTCTGTACTGTTGGACATCTGGCACAGATTTAGGCATGGTTTCGACAGCAGCCAAGCAGGACATACCAGGGACTATTCCTAGCAAAGAGTCTGGATGAGCTCATCCTGTTTCTTTGGAAGGTGGACAAATGAATTTGTGTGCATGGACACAAGCTGTGGCAAGTCAGTGGCCACAAGGCTGGAGAACAGGCCCCGGCTGCCTTCCTCACTGGTATAAACATGTGGTCAAGGCCACTCAACACCTTAATCATGCACTCACCTCTTGGCCCTCAGAGGAATCATTAGTGCACTGCACTGGGACTGAAGTAAGCTCACCTGAATGAAAACATGGTTTGTGAAGGCACAAATATGTATAAGTGGGGGAAAAGAAACTGTGTACAAAGGGTTGAAGCAAATTATAAGGCTAAAACTTACCCTAGAACAGTTACTTACATCAGAACTTGAAGGTGACAGCCCAAAAGATGCATGTTAGTTCATGCATCTTTTTTTTTTTCCCCTCCTTTCTATCTTAAAGCACTATATGGATTTGCCTGCTTCTGTATGAGATGATCCACACTTGCTGTATGTCAAGAGGTATCTCTAACTGGGATTGTGCAGCACACTCAAGCTCATCCCTTTTTTGAGTTTCTTACAGCACTGCAGGCCATAAAAGCACATCCCTTTTTTGAGTTTCTTACAGCACTGCAGGCCATTTCTGGCACTGCAAATGGTAGGGAGCACAGCAGTTTCAGAGCCTTTCATGTTCCCTTGCAGTCCGTAGCCCCCAGCTATATTGCAGGGTGCAATTCATGGCCAGTCCTGACTTCAGTCCAACGATTCCTCCTGGTTAAGCTACAGACAAAACTCGTCCCCAGCTTCAGCATAACCAAGATCTGGCCCTAAGCATGCTTTACAACTGTACATAAATTAATTCTACCACATGTATTTTACCACTCTTGCACCTTGTTATTCCTGTTATAAAAGATAATAGAACAGAATTCTAGCATGCCCTCCGTATTCAATCACCCTGATGTTATGGAACAGTAATTCATTTGGTCCTTAGGAGAAAAATACTTTAGCTTATTTTTTGTGCCTGAAATCTAATGCAGGTGACAATAATGAAAGGTCCTGTCTCATTATACCTCCATGTAATTACATGTGTAAATGCTGACATTTGTCTGCAATTGAATGTGGGTGAGTAATTACAAGTGTGATGTTAGCGAGCACTGTTAGAAGTTTAGCCCATTATGTTTAGCATTGTTCCAAAAAGGAATGATGACTGATGAACTTAAATGAAAATAATTCAGTTCAAAGTAGTATGGCTTTGAAGGTCTAACAGTGATCAATAAATGATGCCAAAATTAAATGGCATCAATGTCTGCATTTATAAAAATATAATCTCTTTGTCCAAGTCCCTAGAACCCATTTAATTTTCACCCACTTAGCAGTTTTTTTCATCAGTTCTTTTTTTAATCTACAGTTTTACCCATGGAGTCTCTGCTCTGAAGAGGAAAAATTCTGAAATTACAAATGAAAGAATAATTGACTGTAGCAAACAGAAGTTGAATAGCACTACAACACCTGAGGTCTAGGAAGCAATTATCAATACAAGCTGATTTAGAAGGTTTGTGCGTTTTCACTGGATTCAAGTTCAAGCTTTCAGATACAGGTGAAGAGAACAAGTTACTACACATTTTAGGAACTGAGGCATAGTCAAGAGCCAAAGCATGGCAGGGTATAAGTTGCACTAGAGCATTACAAGCTGCACTAGTACCATTCCTACAGGGTATTACAGTAATTAACTGTTCAATAGCTTTGAGTTACAGCAGTCCCAGCAATAGGAAATGAAGGCAGCAGCCAGAGTTTTCACAGTGCATTGATCAAAAACATTATGTGCTGGCAATAGCACAGAGGTGATAGAGCTGAAAGGATTTATGGGCCTTGGAGGTGGGGAAGGCAAAAGAGCAAAAAGCTGTAACTTCAACTGTTCTGACAGTCAGGCTGAATGTGATAATATGATATTGGGAGCTGGGAGAAAGCTGGGGGGGGGGGGGGGGGAGGATTAAGCTCTCAGGGCCTTACTTATGCTTTAGCTAAATACATTTTCAATGTGCCAAATTGAAGACGTGTGTAATTAAGGAGTGTAAACTTGGGAATAAATAACTACAGGACAAAGCATTCCCAAGAAACATTTCTAAAAGCCAACAAAAGCCATGGTGCAGCAGCATGATAGCTGCTGGCTGGCTTCTCCAGTCAGTCATGTTTTCTGTAACCTACATCATTTATTTCTGCAATTTCTAGACCACAAGTTTGTCAAAAGAAAAAGAAAGTTTCTTTTGCCCTGCTGACACTACCAATAAAGTAATAAATGGTTAGAACGGAGATGTTCTCTCAAGAGGAGGAAGGTGGAACCTAGAGAAGTGTTATGGAGAACAATAAAAAAGCTGATCAATCAGTGTGATGCTCAAACAGATTAGTGCATGAAGCAACAAATGGTGGGAACTGTTAGAAAAGAAAGGATATAAAATATAGAGATAAAAATAATTGATATCTTTAAATGACCAACTAGCAGAGGAACATTAGACGTGCAGAAACAACTTTCTATTTTCATGTGGAAAGAAGGCCTCATCTCAGAGAAAAAAATAATAGGAACCACTGTGTACTTGAAGATCATTAACTTCATCTATATGTACACTTTAATCCTACAACACATGTGGAAGTCCAAATGGAGAAAAAATGCTGGCAACATGCTCAGATAGATGGGAACAGAAAAACGGGAACAGAAAAATCTTTTTCAGTGTTATACTAAGGAAGAAGAGACTTTACAGCTAATAGAAAGCAAACATGTGGTAGACTGTCAGCTGGTTCCACTCACTTCAGTGGGACTATAACAACTCACAGCAATGGGCAATCTTTCCCATATTCTAAGTGCATGAAAGTGTTGTCAATAAATGAGTAATAAATATGATTATATGGAGAATTTATAATTCTCTAAAGTCCAGATCATTTCAAAGACTAATCCATTTTGACAGAAATGTTCACACTTTGATTTGTTTCCAGTGCTTCAAAATCTTCAAGCATATGTTTAACTGCCACCCTACTGTTTTGACAGATGAAAATAAAGTTCCTGTCTAAAGATTTAGGTATTTTCTATTTTTCCTAAGACATTATTTCCTGTTAATAAACATCTGAATGTATTTTGAAAAGCAGAACAAATATTTTAAGCAATATACAAAATAGAAGTGACCTATGCACACAAAACCACACCAGAGAATACAGTCTGATTAATTCAACATGCAGACCAAAAATTCAGGGCATGCATTTTGCATTCTATGTAAAGACCACTTCTAGGACTTCGGTAGTGTGCAGCCTTAAAGCTGGCTGCTTTGCAATGCTGAATTGCACATGTGGGTGACCAGATTTCATTTTATGGCTTTCAGATTGACAGAATAAAAACAGGCTGCAATTGGAAAGAGCAGGCAGTCTGGCCAAGACATTTGGGACATTGGTCATCTCTGATAGCAATTAAATGAGACTAAAAAGAACTGAATTATTTTTTCACAGCTTAAGAATTACTCCCATACAACACCTATTTTGTCAAGTTTCCTCAGTTTGATTCCAGCAAGCCAAGATGCAACTTTTATATTTCATGAAGGCTGTCTGGGGGACTCTCAATGTCAAAACTTAAGACTTTATTTTGCGTATAAAAGGTGCATTCAATTCTTTCAATTGAAGTGACATTGTGATAACCATATTAACTGCTGTTAGTCAAAGAAAATCAGAATGTAAATAAATGCATTCTCTACTACTCCAAAATCCTCCTCATCAAAATATAAGGCAGGACACTACAGATGGATACGGACACAGGGAAACTACCGGGACACTGAAAGGAAGCAATTCAACACAATTACGGGGCTCAAGAGTGGTATAAAAATAGTCCTGTCCTACAGACATCCAGGGGTCACCAAACCAAACTCCAACACCCTTCATATTATGGGACACCAGAAGTGTTCCTGGCAATACAGCAATGCCCATCGACAAACTCTTACTAGACTAGTCCTGCAGTACAACGCAAATGCCACCACAGTGACTGACCACCAGTATTTCAGGAGTATCCACCACTTCTCTCCAAGAAGGAGAGAAGCAGCCTGCGTTGTTGGCTTTTTTTTTTGTACTTGTGAGCCAACCCATGAGGAGCATGGCATGTATAAATAAAACCCAAGGTTTTAAAATCAGATAAGCCTAACCCCATTTCACACATGAATCTCTCATAGATCACACCAAATTTTATCTTTTTAATAACACATTGATTTTTGTTTTGTAACATTGGCTACCTTCACTTCATCTTTCAAGTAAATGAAAGGAAACATTTGACTTGATGTATGATGGTGAGATTTTAGCTTTTTGTATTCTTTTCTAACTGATGACAATGAACAAACCTGCCAATGTTGATATATCTGCAATTTACTGCTTTCAGTTAACTCACAGAAAGAAGAAAAAGAAAGTCATTGGTGGAAAAAAACCGCATGAGTACATTATAGCATTGCGCTTTCATTCTGAAAACCAGACATTATCCAGTAAACCAGGGGGAATCCAGGAAGAACTGTGCATGTCAGTCCAAACAGTAATCTGCAATTCCTGCTCTGATGTTACCCAGAGCCTGAGTTCATTGCTATTTAAACCAGAAGTTCCTGATGTGCCTTCAGTTTTGTTTCTACACCTCCCCCAAAGTGGCGTGAGCAGCTAAATCCCTTTGATACAAGCCAGGATCCAGAAATCTGGGAGTCAGGCCCAATCTGCAAGGCAGGCCCTTATCACAGTGCATCAATAGGATCAAGACTATCACAAAATGCAGTTGTCCATATCTGACTTCATAGCAAACAGCAGTGCTGCTAATACCTACTTACTATGTGGTAGAGTAGTGATTAGAAAGTGTGTTTTGGGAACAGAAAGCTTAGGGTCCAGCACCAAGATCATCTGCTAAGCGATCCAGCATCTATTTGGTCAGTCCATTTGGTCTACATTTCCCTCCTTCCTTCCTTACTGTGCAAATACAATCTGGATTTATATCATTTATTTTTATTGCCTACGTAAAATGGAAGAACAGAAATGGAGAACATATTTCTGAGGAAGGTAAGCTGTCATAGTCCTAGAAATATTTTCTATTTGCTAAGATGTTTTTTAATCAAAGGTGACCCCTACTTTTCAGTAAAAGCAAATCAGCATGTTCATTAATGCTGCTCATATACTGTTATAATTTTAGATTTTATAGCACACTAAAGACCTGCTATGCACAGTTAAGAATTTAAGTACAAATCCATTTTTATTCATTAACTTTAGCAAGCTGCAGAGCTCCAAGTATAAGAACCTCTGCCAAGTAATAGCAGAGAACAAAAGTTTTCCTATTCTGTGCTAATTGCATAAAGCAAGGAGTTAAGAATAATGGCTTTAATAATCTAGAATATACCACAAAAAGATTTCATATAGACCATGTTATTTTGATGATCTTACACTGGACCATGTTTTAACTTTTGAGGCAGGTATTTTAATATTGCATTTAACAAGATGGTTTATAAAGATTTATAAAGAACTCAGGGTACCAGCTATCTTGTTGCTTAAGATGTTTTTCCTATTACAGTTCCTTCCTATGAAGGATAAGTTGATAATATGACTTTTCTTGGCACTATATAACATTAAATTAATTTTAATTAGAAGAAATCATTTTCTTGGTTCAGATCAATCAATATAATTACTATATAAATATCTGTAATGTGATATACTAGCTAATTGAGCCTAAGTGATGAAAGTAGATATCCTGAATGAAGAGTAGATGTGTGACCTTAAAACAGAACACTAAGGATAAAATAATCTTTCAATTATACCAGTGTCTGCAATAGAGGAATTGAAGGACAGTTACAAAGGACAGAAAGAACTGCAGATGTGGATAAGCTGCCTTGTCCAGTCCTTGGAGGTACCCAGGCTGTGCGACTGGCCAGCTCTAGGAGGTGACCCAGAAGCCAGTCATTATAACTTCCTGTTATTGTTGCATTATTAGATTTCAGCCAGCTCTGATACTGATGCAGCTGAGCCCAGGGCAAGTGGTTGGACGGGCAGCAGGAAAACACCTAAAAACTCTTGCAGTAATTGCACAGACTTAAAACAGGCTGAAACAGCACACTTACATGTGTTTATGCAAGCATTTTCCAAACCCTCAAACCAGTCTGAGCTGCTAATTGCTGACCACAAACCAGAGTTCAACCAATATTCCTGGCTTGACTGATACAACTATTTATGGAGCCAGGCTGTGAACAAGATCACTAAGAACAGAGCTTAAGTTCCTCCCAAGACATACCAATCAGAATAAATGTTCTTGGGTTTTAGTTGTATTTAGTCAGATTACTTCAAAAATTCTTTTCCTACTTCACTTCAATTATACTAGGAAGGATCAATGAGCAGCCAGGGTGGAAATCAGATTGATTCTGCTGTGAGAGAAAAAGGTTTTGTTATTGCACCTTCATAGTAAATAAACACCACGTGTGTGCTGCCTAAATTGCCACTTTCAGATTTCTGTATTTGTTAGGTAAATGTAGTGGTTTAACATAGCTGAAAGGCTAGCGTGGCAGATTAACAGGAAGGCTTGCTGCCTCTGGAAAACCAGCCTTCAAAATATCATTACTGGCCAGAAAACCCTTGCAGAAAGTTATCTCAGGAAATGCACTGTTTTGTTAAGCCCAGAGGATCTCAGAGATGGTCTATCCAATGCTAACTCCCTCCCAGGCTTGCCTTACAACTGTAGCTGTGCTACACTTCGGGTTTGGATGTTTTGCAAAGCAGCAAATTGACTGCCTTTCTAAGTCAGGAAGGAGTCCTCCTTTAAAAACCAAGTCAAACAATGTGACACGATTCTTTTGCATTCCTCACAGCACCATCCTTTGACCTGCAGATCTAGTTTATTTACTTCTTGAAATAGTGGTGGGCTTCCTTCTATCCCATACTTCTTGAGCAACAGAAACCAAAAGCCTTTCAACTCTTTGGCCCACTTCTTGTTTATGTGCTAGAGCCTGCCCAGCCTCCCACATTTGTCTGCAGAAATCAGAACTTTAAAACCTCCCATGGAGGGATCTGCCTTATATCCATCCCTTCAGAAAGCCGAACCCCCTAGTGCCCTCTCCCCTTGTGAGTACCTGTTAACATGCTTACATGCAAAATAACACTACTAATAGCATCTTCAAATGAGCCTTAGCTTGGCTCTCAAAAACACGGCCTACACTGCTTTCAGTCATTCCCTTTAAGAGCTGCATGTTAAAAAGAACAATCTCTCTCCTAACAAAAGCATACATTTTATGTAACTAGCCTTATAAATCGTAGTCATTTTATATTTGGAAGTAAAAGAGCCCTCATCTTCTTAGTTCATTTCTGCTTTTATGGAAAATTTAAAACATTGCCAAACTCACAGCTTGAATAATGTATTCATAGCACTTTAAAAAATATTTTTATATTCTGTTCATTGTAGACATAAAAATTAGCAAGGGATCTATATATCTCCTAATGATTGGTGCAGAAATGAAGCCTGACACAAACTATAGAGACATTTCTCCCCTTTCTTCTGAAGCAATTTTTCATATACACACCAGTTTTGTTTCCCATCTAACACTCCATATCCATCCCTAGCTATTTTTGCTCTATACAAGTCTCTCACACACACAGCCTAGAGGCTTGCAGACTACAAAACATAACAATAAGCAACCAGAAATATCAAGAGGCATGACACATGCTGTCCAGGTTAGGGTTTTGCATCACGGTAAACAATATTTGGGATACTGTCTAACAAAAAAGACTATTTAGTCCAAAATTAAAAAACCTCACTGAGTGTGCAGTAAATGTACACAACTAATCCATCAATTTATTTTGATTTGAATGTTAAAAGTGATTTAGATGGTCCACCTTTAAATATGTGGAGGTGCAAGAGCCATTCCCAAGAAGTTAAAGGACATACCCACATATTGTTGCTTACACATCATGGGTCACAGAAACACCACAAAACCACCATCCTACTTTGTGCAAGATGTTCTAAAGGTAGAGCTTTTAAACACTTTCAGTATCTAAAAAGAGAGCTTACCATAAATAACTTATTGCTCCCAAACTACAAATCTTAATCAGCATTATGAGAATTATGCTTAAATGCATACAAGGAAAACTGTTCAATGAAGGACTAGTAAAGTTTACTTGATACCTATCATGCCAAACAAGCCTTGCTTACCAAGAATAAAAATAATTCTGCGTAGCACCCTTTCATACTCTACAGATCTTTAAATGAACACCATAACTTGTAAGTGATTAAATACCCCAGCGCACAACTACAGGCCCAGAAGTACCTCTATCCCCAGGTGCACACTGGCCACAGGCTGAGTGTCTACATGAAACTGTGGGGTGCACCAGCCTTTCCCCTACATGGATCCCTCTCTGTTCATACACAACCCCAATTATGCAACAGCCACAAGACCAGCGTGTTACCAGTATGCAAGTCAGGATACACAGCCAGAGCCAACTAAAAGGATCAAATCAAAGAAAATGAGGAGAAAATAACCATTCTAGCCATGAACCTGCTGCAGAAGTGGATCCTGTCCTGCTACAACTGATTCGTCTCACTCTGCTTACTTTACTCATCAATAAGTTCCCCACCCCCCGCCCCCAAGCATAGAGTTTTTAAATAGTGTGACCCTTTGAATCTCAAGCCTTTTCAAAATACACCATATAACAAAAGGAGCATTGCATGTGGGAGTAGCTCAAGCACATCTACAAGCACAGAATGTGGCTACTTTTTATAGCATAACATCTAAGGAAAGCACGCTGTGTACCAACAGCATATTTTAATTAGTAAAAGCAACAGATGGGTTAAGTTCCGGGAAGGAAATGAGAGATGCTGACAGGATATAAATTGGCAACATCACTTACACAGATAGAGGCATCCCTTCCCCTCCAAACCCCCATGATAAGGAGTTCTCCCACAAACAATACACTGCAGCCCTACACTGTTCTTGTATTTCCTGCACAGCAGCAGAATTCAGAATTGTTTTGAAGTGGGAGATTATGAAAGCCAAATGGCCAGGTCCATTTGCTCAGCTCCAGAATTCTCTGAAGTCTCTTGCTCTCTCTTATGAAAAGGAAATATTCTGTTCTGAAGACTGGTTCTGAACATTTCAGATGTAGCCCTTTCAGTGATCAAAACAGCTAACTGGAATGAATTTCAACTTCAGCAACCAAAAGAGCAAGATGAGTCTGGCAACTAGAAGCATTCTTCAGTATCTGCTTCACAGAAACAACAATTAAAAACACAGTAACTCCAAAAAGAAGCATATGTCCAACTTGTGCATGCAGAATTTGCACATCCATATGGTTAGGAAGGATTGAAGCCTCCCTGAATATTCAGACAGTATGTTGCTAATACTAAATCACTTTATCACATGTGCTACTTTTAGATGATCCATTCTTTACTGACTCATTACATTTTTCCTCAGACTAACAGATGAGACCATTTGTAGCATGGTATTTAAACTATAAGCAGACCAGATATTCTTATTAAGCCAAAATGATGCCTGCAGTTTTGTCCCGTCTACATACTAAATTTGTAGCTCTCTAAGTTTCATTGTTGCATAGCATTCCTCTGTTTCCTGGAGAAACTAAAAAGGTATGTTAGAACTCAGAATAGGGAACTGCTGAATAATGAGATCCTGCTCGTGATTGCTTCCATCTCTCATGCATAGTATTGGTACCTGTCCACAACATTAATTAATCTCAGCTGCTTGCATTGGAGCTTTTCACCATCTGGCCTCAAAATACCTTGTTTTTCCCAACCTTTGCCATGTCATTTTATCCCCAGCACAGGTTCTGTCCTTTCCATAGCTCCAGAGGGTGGCAGCTCCCCCTGACCAGCAGCTACACAGCAGACACGTAGCAACAGCCTTTTTGTTAACCTTGTAAAACAAACAGTTTCTTACAGAGACCTGGCTCCTGTTAAACAACACAAGCGGGAATCACAGCAGCTACACTTTCACAACAGGAGCATTATATTTCAGCCACACAAGAGACACTGGAGAACGTGCAGTATAGAGATGGGAATATCTGGGCTGCAGCACTCTTTCCACTTTGCACCACAGGTTTCCAGTTGGCTTGTAAATACCCTGTTGTATTTTATTCTCAAGATCTTGTTCCAGTGCATTTTTCTTGTTTGTCCTGCCTCATTATAACCTCACTCCCCCCAACCCCCCCTGCCCCCCCTCTCCCAAGTGAAACTGTAGCTGTTGAAAGGGCATTATAAAGACGCAAAGCTTCCAGACTAGAACAGAACAATTGGCTCTCTAGTTCAGTACCTTGGTCCTGGACGATGGCTACTACCACATCCCTGAGTAAAATGCAAGAAACCCACAGATGATAAACTACCCACTTCCCCTCATCTTTCTGCTCCTTCATGAAGGATTCAACATAAAACTAATAGTTAACTAAGTGAGTAAGCAGAGGTCAGGCTTTTATTCTTCCCCAAACTTTTCTGAATGAAATGTCTTTTCTTACATGCATAAACATCTACGCATTCTCCAAACATGTTAAACTACTTCTGAAAACATGGCATGGGTACAAGGTTCCTGCTCAGGAAGAAATTTATTTCATCATTTTGAAATTTATGCCTTTTCAGTGTAATGGAGTATATTTTGTTACACAAGGAATTAAAAGCTATATACCTTTCCACTCCAAAGGAGAAAATGTGTACTTGGAAATTGATGCTGAGCTAACAGAAAGACAGGAGATTTCAACCATCTCTCTGCCAGCACCAGTGTCCAGGAGGCTCCTGGTCCTCAGAAGTTATGACAGTGACCAAGTCTTTGCACTAGAGCTACAGTCTCTGGAGGGAGGTAATGAAAGGAACAGGGATTGTGCCTGAATCAGTATTTTAAAATCCCTTTGATTATGAAGCTGGCACTGGTCAGCACTGTTGAAAGGAGTAACGCCAGTCCATGAGTGTCCTAGAAATGGTGGAGCAGTGCCAGTAGAGATCTTTCTCTACCAATGCTGACCTATTAATCCTTGATGTCTCTCCATGCTTCTGCCCACAGGGAATGTAGCAAGGTCTCGAGCCTCCAAGAATACTAGCAATGACTAATAACTAAACACTGCTAATGGTCACTTGCTCATGAAAGCTAAAAAGACTTGAACTGATTTTTTAAAGGACAGACTGCTGTGTGTCAGTCCTCAACCAAGAAGGAAGATGGAGCTGGTTGGTCCAGCTTCTTCAGATCTTTATCATTTTAGGACTTGGATCAGACACTGCTATGGTCTATTTCCATAACTTCTGCTGTTTAGATACACTTCACCATGAGGTATGGAAGTTGGTTAACTGGCAAATGTTTCAAATTTGGAAATAGCACATTTTCTGAAACACTAGAAGCATCCAGCATGCAGATCTACAGATAAGATGCAGTAATGGAGCACAGAGGACTGAACTCAATTGATAGAAAGGCCAAAGTATATGCATTGACATTGGGGAATAATGGAAGAACACGTGTGGCCTAAGGAAGCATGGCACCTGCACAGCTCTAATTAACTCCAGCAGAGAAGTGATTTGAGAAAGGGAAGAAGCATGCAGCTGGAAGAAGCCCAGTGTCCTAGCTGCAAAATTAAAATAAAAAAGCCAATCTCAAGGGGAAAAAACCCTGAATATACATATGTAACCAAAGTTCTTTACTTCACAGAAAAATGAAAACTAAAAATGTAAAGAGAATAGAGCAATCAAATGCTTTTTGCCTGATTTTGAAATATGATTCTTCATATAAGGTGTTAATAAGACACTTGAGAAATTTATTAAAGAAAAATCATGCTGAGAATGAAGGGTTTTAGTAGGAAAACACCTGGTCTAGCACAAAGTAAATGTAGTCCATCTTACCCGTTATCTTCAGAAGTAGAAAAGCTTGCACATTTAGTTTGGCAGACAAGTTTTTGTGTCAGGAAATGGTCTCCATATAGCTACCATACTCTGTGCACCACTAAGATTCAGAACACTGTCATTTGAACTGTTTTCACATCTGTAAGCCAATGCTCCAGCAGCACAGCCTGAATGTATATCTGGTAATGTCACGCACATCACATGCACCAGGAGTGCAGGTGGGTCAATAAAAAGTGAGTGTGTTTTGACGTAGATGCAGAGTGGACTGGAAGAAATACATCTAGCAGTATTGAACACAGTGATTTTTCAGTAGCAGCCAAAACTCACAAACAGTGAACTGTCTCTTATCACCCTTGGTAGAGCTACTTTATCATTAACATGCACTCGTAAATAGCATACATGGGGATAAAAACTGCTGCTTCTTGACAGCAGCTGAGCTAAACAGGATTACTGCGCAGTAGGAGATGCTGCCAAGTAGTTGATTGTAGTAATTATCTGCAAGGCTGTGCAATATGCTCAAAAAGATCTGCAAGCAAGGTAGAGATTTACAGACAAAAAACACAGAATATTTCCCCAGAGTTACTCACACCGATTTAAGAGAAAAGGTCCATGACACTGACTTTGTAACTCCCAGTGACGGCACTAGTCACTGGTGTATGTATACAGACACTAAAGAACCAGCTCTAAGGACTGGAGCTGCCAGGGTGCTGTACATTGCCAGAATGGCTGGCAATAGAGCCAAGTGCTGAGAGCCAGTTCTGCTGCTGTAGCTGGAAATGAATTTACCTTTCTTCTCACTAGAGATAATACTGAAAAAAAAAAAAAAAAAAGAGAGAAAAGAACTCAAGGGGAAATTCAGCACAGAACTCTGGGAAAAGTGAGATGATCAGAGAAATCCAGGTCTTCATTCTTCAGAGAAAGCAAGAGATGTACATTGGTTACCAACTGGTACAGCCCTTCGTAGTAAAGCCACCCACAATGCTAATACCACACTGGCAACAGCATCAGGCTTGTCACAGCCCACAATGCAAAGATCTTTCTTTTCTGATCCTGTAAAGATGCATTTCCACAAGACTGATAAGAATAATTCATCTAATCGTAGTATATAACATCCATTTCTAAGATAATTTGTGTCAAAAAAAAAGTCTTTCTGAAGTCATCATGGTACTTCCAACTCAGCCTACTACAACAAAATAGACGCCTCCACGCTTCAAGGAAAAGAACGTGTAGCAACCTCAGTTAATGACACTAGAAAGACAACTTTAAAGCAAAATAATGGAGTAAATTGAGCTAGGCAAAAGAGCAAATTCCATTTGTATTTTGCTGGTGCATGCAGAACTAAAACAAGTAAAGGGTAGACAAACAAGGTTTCACGTAAAGCCTCTGATGTCAACATTGTGTGTTGTTCTTGCATGCCACAGCTTTTAAAGGAAGATGTGCAGCTTCACACATGTAGCAAACAAAGGCACAAGAGCAAATTCAACTCAGTATGTATTGTAAACATACATCCACACACCAATACCTTTTAAAATATATAACATAGAGGAAAGCAGAGGAGGGATAGGCTGAGACCAAGGAAAGGACAGAAAGAAAACTGTAGAAGTTATCTGAAGGGAAAAAATGACTTTCTAAAGCCACAAGAGAGGACAGGAGAGATACATTTAATATTTTTTTCCACACAGTCCTAAGAAGGGCAAGACAGAAGTTAAGAAATTCCAGTATTAATTTGATATAAAGTTATCCTACAGAGAAAAAGACAAAACATGGTATCCTATGTGCCAAAGATAAGAAATATGACAACACTGCTGTGAATTTCTACAGCATGAGGAATTCAGGATTTTACCACCACCACCACCACTGTAGCAAGTAAAGGCATTTGTAAAATGTGAATTGAAATCCATTTCCCATCATAGACAGCGTTCTTTATTACAACACAAATTCTTGGGGGACTGATTTGAACTGACCATGACTGCACTTGAACACATTTTGAAACTAATCCCACTGTCACCAGTGGTGGGTTGAAGACAAAAGCAAAGCCCTGTATGCAGGCCAGCATGCAGAAAGAGGTCTTATTCTCAACATTACCCTCCTCCCTGCAAGTGCCTCCTCTCTGTGGTGCCATCTAACATGTAACATTATTTCATGACGAGAAACAGCTACTCGTTGCTCTAACTTCTCTTCAGCTTCAATTCCTCCTTTAATTATAAAATAATTACAGCTTCAGAATTTCAAAAATCTTAAGCTAGAGTTTTGCAAACAAAGTCTTAAAACATATCATATTCTGAAATTAATAAGATATTTAATACAAAATTTAAAGGAAAGCACATAGTGGTATGTTTATGTTCTTTCTCCTTGCATAGAATTCCACAATTTTCAACATTTTAGCAATAGACTGGGAAATTTTGTAAGAGTGATCACTAACTTTAAATATCTAAGGTAATAACATTATAAATGCATAGGAATTAGCACACACTGCCTTTAACAGGGATCATTTCGCACTTAGTATAGAAAATAATATCACTCCAAAGCAATAATATCAGTGATAAAATGTCAAAGTCATGCTGGCATGCATTCATCACCTGTGCTGAAATCAATCATGTCAAGATATTTTTTACCCCAAAGGTTAAGAAAATAAACTAGTACCAGATAACAGCAATGTTTTGCAAAATAAAAGGCTAGAGACAAATTACAGGAAGCCTGCAATGGCCAGGTGCTCTGGACTGCAGCTCCATGAAAGCCCTGTGCTTCTGGGCAGCTGGGCAGGCACATGGGACTGCTGCTATAGACAATGGTGCTACAAAGAAAGAACCTTGTCCACCAATACCCAGATATTGGATCCAACAGGGAAAAAAAAAGCATTTCAGGAACTACACATGCTGTAGGATTCAGGCATTGTGTAAAAATTCCCTTCTAAAAGCAGCATGGGAGCATTGGTATTGAACAAGACATGATAATTTCATGATTGAAGAGAGGAATCTCTTACATCAAAATACATGGGTTCAAAATGCTCTTCAATCATGTCAAGTTACCACAAAGCTCAATGGGATTAAGTCCTAATGAATACCCACTGGTCTTACAAGCACAACTATGTCTGAGTAAATTCACCTTGAAAACTCAACTCAAAATGCAAGGGTTACATGACAGCAAATAACTCAGAAGATAAGTGTAGAAAAGCAGAGCCTTCAGTGTGAGGCATATTTACAATATCTCTGTCTGCCTTACTCTACATGCAGTCCCAACAGGCTCCAAGCAATACTAAGAACTGTTTATTATCCCCTTCGCAACATCCTGCAACCCTAAAATACACCAATCATCTTCACCTCTGAAGAATGAGCACTGGAATTATTACCTGAAAGATAGTCTGACCTCCTCCACAGGCATATTGGTCATTGATAGGCACCTCAGCAGTATTCAAAAGCTTCTCCTTGTCACCTGCGTGTCACCAATAGCAGCTAGATAGGAAAAGCAAGCCATTTCTGCTGCTTTGTTTGATAAGAAGTAGTTTTCAACCAAACCAGTAGAAATCAAAGAACCTGCAGTCAGTTGTATCTCACTAGTCATTTGGTAGCAAGACAGTTCTGTAGTGAAACACCATTTTGCTGCAACACTTCAAAGCACAAATAACACTGAATCCTCTCTATTGCACAGAAAAAGAGGTTCATGTGGACTTCATCTCTGTGTGAAGCTCTAGCAGCTGTCTCACATTAACATGCTTAAACACAAACAGTTACAATATAGATGTAAAATTACAAGTGTTGAATTAATTTTAAGCTAGCATATACTTGATATAAGCCCTTTATTCAGTGAGAATCAGCATCCCATAAATCTCAGCTACTGTTGAGGTCTTGGTCCTTATTTTTTTTGGCTGGGTAGTATCTAAGCAGATCTATTTTCCCTCTTTTTCAGGTTTTAATCACTCAGTAAAGTAACTATTATTACTTTGTCTATTGGGGTAACCTGTCCACTATTACATGCTAGTTTATCCAACTTGAAAGGTCACACACAGAAGTCATTTTGTGTGCAACCAGATAACGTTATGTGAACAACTGTATTTGGATCTTTTAATGTAAACAAGCGTAATGAGACTTTATGAATTTTGTGGGAAACTTGCAGATATTTCCTTAAATATACATTTGGTTCCCATAAAAGCCCCAAACTAATCACACTGACAAAATGAAAACCTCTCTCTCTCCTCTGACAGGACAAGTTTCCTTTGATATGTATCAGCATCAAACACAAGGAAACACACTTTCAGTACCAAGACAATTTTGCTAACTGAATGCTTTAAACCTTTTTGCTTGGCTACCAAGAAGAGTGACTTCTTTCACGGTGGTTTCTGTGACTAAGACAAACGAAGGTCCAGTAGCCAGCCTGAGACATTCAGTCCCACTCCTAAAAACTAAGAAGGAATAACAAGTAAAAATATTCATTAGTAACAAAGCTATAACTAACAACCTAGGCTTTTAGAATAACAACAAGCTAAAACTCTTCCTTGTTCTTCAGTTATATCATCTTACCTTTTAAAACTCTTCTGAGAAGAGTCTCCTTTGGAGCACACCGTATTAAGTTCTCCATTTATTCAACTCCTCTATCTACTTCCCATCTGTAATACCACCTCTCAATTCCTGAGGAAGCCAAATAAGAAACTTGACAAGAATTCCTCCCACCTGGGAACACTACTGCCATAAACACCTCACAGGGGTTACTGGGCTTGCGCTGAGATGGTTTCAGAGCTCCTTTCAGAAAATCGTAAAACATCTCTGCTCTTCCTCTCCACCTTAGGTAAAGTTAAATGTAAAGGCTTATGTGCTGCTAACATCCCTCTCTGCTATCAAATATAAGAGTGCTATTTCCTAGTTATCCACAACATGACTGAGATTCGCACTTGCATACCAGGCAGTTGGATGAACCCTAGCAATACTAAGATAGTGTTGGTTGAAAAGTAAGAGTTGTTAAAATAAAAATACCACCTTTCTAGTATCATCCACACCAAAAGTAATATCCTCACACAACATTAGGCTACCAGTTTTGGTATTTACCTGAACTTATAATTCTTCCCAAACACTCCCAAGGCCAGACCTACTAAGAGGGTCCCATTCCTGTCACACTTGCACTCGATCCCAAAATTTTTCATGTTTAGGCCTCACCACTTCAACTGCAACTGAACAGTTAACTGGGCAAGCTCTAATCAGATCCAAGTACAGCAAGGCCGCTGCTCAGTAGCAACAATCACACAAACCTCTTCTCAATTTGTTCACTTGATTAACTCTCTGTTAAATAACAGGTCAAGTTGAAGGCTCTCATCCTTATCTTCAGACCTCTAGTGGAATTAAAGTTCAGCTACCAGAAAGATTGCTTTTAGAAAATGACAGAACCATCAGTCTCACTTTATACATCTAATTGCTTCCTCCACCTCACCCCACTCCCCCTCACCCCCATCCCCCAAAAATAAGGAGAACCTTTCCAGAAGGGATGAGGACAAAAACAAACCTTAGCTTTACCAAAACAGAAAGCAAAGCCTATTTCCTTAAATCACCCTGCTAACGCCAATAGCTGAAATGCAATCCCCACCTGTGCCTCAATTATAAAAATCTGGTCAGTGATGGCAAAAGAAAAATTTTCCCTTGAAAAATGTTAAATTTCTTTCAGATGACTTTTCTAACTTTCCTTTTCAATAACACAAACACCAAAGTAGCTGTTCAATCTGAAGAATCCACAGTTGCAGGTCAGTTATGTCCCATGTCTCAAGGATGAGGTCCCCAGATTCTGGAGAGTCTGGAGGACATGCAGTGATAGCACAGCTACATCAACAAGGAGGTGGGAAAAAAAGGAAAGAATCGCTGAATAAAAGTTGCAGCCAAAGGAAGAATATTGCTATTTGAGGCCTAAAGAAAAGATGTTGCCAACATCCAGAACAGGAAGATAGGTATCTGATGAAATGTTGGGGAGGAAGAGGAGAATTCTCAAATTTTATCATCATCTATCCTATACTATCATAGAATCAGAGAATAGTTGGGGTTGGAAAGGACCTAAAAATCATTGTATTCCAACCCCTCTATCTGCCTACGAAGTTCACATAGTCTTAAGGACAGACATATAAAAACAACTTTCAAAATTGAACATGGTTCATAAGGAAAGTTTAAAGCTTCCTGGTTTTTTATTACTTCGCTACACAAAAGGTCAGAAGTGCATCTTTTCAAGATGATGATTTCTACAAGCTAAGTATACATGTAACTACTAAATAAAAATCTCACAAGAGTGTGTTATAATGGTATTTTAATAGCACTGTTATTACATACTTAGAAAAAAGTGTTTTTTTCTTACAACAACAAATAAAAATAGTACATTGTCAAGTTCTATAAATTAGACTTAATATGCTCCTTCTCCACTCATTAACATTACACAGCAGTGTCTCATTTTACATATTAATAGCTCTTTTGTCTATGTCATCTGGTAGTGCCAGGCTAACAGTTCAAGGGACTGAATAATGAGGTGGCACCAGAGCTCTGTAATGCTCCACAGATAGTCTTTATTCCTGAGAAGAAGCTGGTATGCTCTACTGGCCCTGGAGTTTGACAACATTGTCTGCTTTTGTCCCAGAAGATAAGGCACACACAACTCCTTCCTTACCCTAGGCTTCTAGTGCCAGCATGGAGAAAGTATTCTTCATGGTTTGTTTCAAGCTCAGCCCTGTGGAGTGGTTTCCCCTCCATGAAATCCACATTTGCTTTTGTCATGTAGCCTCAATAACAAAGTTGCATGTGAAAACAAATCTACACATCTATTCAATCTCTGCATAGCTAAAAGAAGAGTATTAGCAATCATGTAAACAGCCATCAGCCAGCTCCAGAGAATAACATCCAGGAAAGTGGAGACAATGAAGTTTTGGGGGAGAGCATCAAGTGTCCACCCCCCTTCCTTTCTCCTCCAAGCAGCCAGGTTTCTTGCTGCCTAAAGACAATGAATGCAAGCCTCATAGAAGCATGTGAGCCTTCTCAAGAGAAACTAAGCAGCAGCTGTTAAATTTCACATTCTCCTTTGAGCCCTGATTTCACGGTGAGGAGTCAGTATCCTGTTTTCCAAAGAAAGCGGGTGGCTGGTTTCTTTTTCACAATAGGACCTGATCCGTTGGTTCTGGAGCTCCTCAGATGAAGGCATTTGGACACACTACAGCTGCTATACTCCGGAAGAAAGCAAATTTCATTCTGTAATAAAATACTGCCCGTGGTCATTGTAAAAATATAAAATGTGTGGCTTTAAATTTGTTTTAGGATGGCTGCTGAGGAATTGTAAGATACATGGGCAATCTACACAGCTAGGGTAGAATCTCCCAGCAATGAAGACACTTGGAAATTTGATAGTTACTGTGAACTACAATAATCTCTTAAGGTTCTTCTATACTTGCTGAAATACTGCTTTCACAGACTTTGGGCTTTAGTTCCTGTGTTAAATGTCCTTGAACACAGTGAAATCAAGCTGTCTTTCTTGTATATGCATATATACAGGCTGTAACAAATCTGAAAATTCATTTAACGTAACTCTTTACAGTATCACAAAAATGGAGAGAAGATTTTGCAATAGGAAAAAGCAGAAAACCTTACAAAGGTTACTCAAAATATATAAAGATTTTATGCCATAATGCAAATGCAAATAGTGCTAGCAAGTTCCAGAAATAAAAGGAAACCTAAATGCCAAACCCAAGCATGCTGAATTTTGATGTTCTCCATGGCTGATAGATTATCCTGCTATATGACTACACTATCCAAATTTAGACCTAAATAAACAGAAATAGTAGTATTATAACAGACAACAGAGAACCAGTCACGATAAAATTGAAAACTGGTCTTCATCTTCCTACCTAAGGCCTAGGTTACTATGTAATTACACTTAATGTGATTATCCTTAAGTATCTCAGTAGAGCCCTCAGTACAAGGCATTTTCAAGTGAATTAAGACAGGAAAATAAGTTCATCTTTCACTCTGACACCTTGGACAGTGTTGCCCGATGAGGGTTATCAACAGCTTTGACAGAAGATGCTTGTTCTGTTCCCAACAAAGCCAGATGACACTAAAAAGGAAAATGAAGAATAATGGCGGTAAGAGGCATAAATGGCTGAGAAATCATCCTGGAGTATCTATTTTCACCTCTGTTTTACCAATTTAAACTTCCAACTTGAGTGGACAAGGACTCCTGAAATAGGACTATTAGAATTAAGCTTTGCAATTACTAAACTTAAAGTAGAGAAGCATCATGGCCAGGAATACAAGAGAACTTAAACTCTGACATAATATGGCAACACTGACAGAACCAGAGAAGTATGACGGTTAATGTAATAAGCTCTGAAATTTTAAAAAGTTTGCCAACATGTGTCAGCAATTCTCTGCAGGAACAAAACAGATTGACCGCTATCCTGGGTAATGCTGTTTGGGATTTACCAACCACGTTGCAGAAAGACAAGAAAGAAAAACGAATAGTCTTTGGTTGACTTAATTAGAAAAAGAAAAACCCTGCTACACACCAAAAATGCATCATGACAGGACTAACTGTTCCGCATTTGTCACATTGATGTTACTAAGTGTTCCTGACTGCTAATGCATGAAATGCAAATGTTGCTGACAAACATAAAAGCTTTTTCAAGAATCTACTGCCATCTGCATCATTAAAAGCATGTTTTTCGTATGAGCAAGTTCTTTAGCAGCACAGAAAACAAGTCACCATTCTGGCTTATGATACGAATATTTATAATGTAAATCTATTGTGCTGATGAATGTTACAACACAAAAGTTTAACATGAACAATTAAAAAGAAACCCCACGTAAGTAAAGATCTCTATATAACTGGAAACACTATTCTATCAAAATCAGACTTCACAGTTCATATATCTTCCAGTTCACTACAGTGTCACTTACAAAGTGAAGGGTTTCATGGGATAAAGCAAACAGTGTAGCACTATGTGCCTTTTCTTAGTGATTTCAGGAGAAAGTATTCTTTCCAGACAGAATGCATGAGACAAATGTAATAATTTGAAACAGCTTCAGCTGCAGATAAAAGAAGAAAAATAAACTAGTCACATTGTCAAAGCACAGAAATATAACATGTCTTGATAAAATTTTAAAAATACAGAAGAAGAAACAAAACAAGTGTTTCTAGTTTGTGCAGAGAACTGGCAGCAACAAAATCCCACCCTGCACAGCCACAATCCCTCTGACTGCTCAGTACTGGCTTACCTGGAAGTACACCTGCCTCAATAACATCTGTGTGCTCCATGTTCCATCTTTCACTGAGCTTGGAGGTAGAAAGCATTACCCTGGGCTGGATGCAAGTCAGAGCTGAACCCCAGAACTCGTAGGTGAAGTGGAAAAGGTAACGAAGTATTATTTTTAATTTCCTTTATTACAAATATTAGTGCCAGTAGGTGGCGTGAGGTGGGTGAGTGTCTTTTCACACAACTCCTAAGGAAAATAGTGATATCTAAAGTTTACCAAGTGTTCAATTTCAAATATCTGCTAGACTTCTAGAACTTCTCTAGGTACTACCTCTACTGATAGGCAAAAGTACAACTTTTTTCCATGCAGGCTCACCACAACCTGACATTTACATATAAGGAGGATTTTCCTATCAAACAATAAAATTTGTGAATGGCAGAATATTTGCCCTGTTCCATTTAGTATCATGTTAATTATAACACATTGCTGTGATGATTCCTAGAGCATAATCTAATTATTTTAAGCCAAGCAGGTATTTACTACATCTCAGTACCTCAAGAATACATTTCAGATGCTATCACGATAGTTGACAGAAAGATTATACAGACATGTACTGCTACCACCTTAAACCCATCAATTTCTAAGACTAGAGTGCACTGAAATATAAACCTTTCTAAAGGAAAAGAGTCTGTGAGACTTACAAATACTTTTAGCTACCAACTGTTTTTCCCACATACAGTGGAACTACAGTTTTATAACTATCATAAATGTCACATGCCACCTATGCTTACCCCGGTCTTTATTACAACATACAGCTTTACAGTTCTGCTAATCCATTTTTCCTGCGTATGGTGTATGACAACCAAAGAAAGACTAACACATAGCATAGAGGTCAGTGATACAATACTCCACTAAGTGACTAGGGAAGGCAGGAGGCAAATTACATGCTGAGCAGGTGAAATTTCTAGGGTGTGGGAATGAAGCCATTAATAATCTCTCATGCAGAAATGAAATTAGGTAATTACCTTCCCCAAGTGTTACATCCCACTACAGTGAATGTAGCTGAGGCTGTACCCTCTAAGACTGCTAACACCTGGAAAAAAGCAATAAGGTCCCAGAGTAACTCATTATTGCTCCCAGCAAATGCTAGGGAGCTTCACCTCAGTGCTCCTGTAGGGAGAAGCGTTCCTAAAGACCTTCACAAATTTATTCCACTACAACCTCATGGCATGTCAACCACTGATGTTCAGCCTCCTCCACTTTGTAGTATATTAATTAATATGACAATTAAATGAGGCTTTCAGTATTAAAGAGGCCACTGGGGGAAATATACCAGCAGAAGTCACAGGGCAGGAGTATAAATAAAGAAAACTGAAATTTCACAGTAACTTCTTCTTTATGAAACAAAACCTTGTGTTGCTGTCTTGGACTTTTCTTCCTCTTTCAACGTTCCTTTCTTAGGTTCTATTTCTGCATGGCAAACACCATGTTTTGACTTTCTTGTCCAGAAAAGTGGATCATGAAAATAATGTCACAATGATTAAGAACACCTTCAGGACTAAAAAGTATTTTCCAAGCACAAGTCTAAACCTGTGATGGTGGAAAACAGTCTGAATTGTACCTGTCTCAAAGGATCAAGAAAAATCTTTCCTTGCAGATACCACCGTGCACAACCCCCTCCAGAAAATGGAAGGTGGGTGCTTGTTTTCTGCCTCAGTCCCTGTGTGAGTGAATTAATCACTGAGCTATTAGATAAGAAGGGAGAACATTTACACATTTACTGTTTTTTTTTTTTTTTGCTTTCTTTGAAGGATTAAAAAAAAGTGCTTTATTTCCAAACAAAGCCAATGTTTCATCCAGCCTGAAGCAACTTGTTAATTTCATATTTAATCTGAAAGGGTAAAAAAGCAATAAAATACATTTCATTTTCAGACTGAAAGACTGCATTAATTTTTCAGCTTAGACAAAGCACTGAACCAGAATAAGTGTGATAAAAGAGCTAACAGAAAGCACGACTTTAGGGATGTGAACCAGAGTAGATAACAACCCAATACTGCTGCTACTTATTCCGCGCTGCTGGTCTAAATGTCAAAACCATACTGATGACCCAGAAATTTCACCTAAAAGAACTTCTGACTGGTGATGCTGGAGTTACTAAAAACTGATAAATTACCCCAAGTCTCATAGATTAAAAGCACAAATTTAAAATGGCTCTACCAAATTAATGTTTGTATTTTACATTTTTGAATAATTTATCATATTAAGATCATCCACAGTATCAATGCTCCAGCTACAGATGAATATGCTGACAGCCTGCTAACCATCTAGAGATGCAAAATCCTCCCAGAGGTGTTAGAAATATGCATGACATTCCCAAGACTTTAAATTTGTGTTTTGTATTCCAGTTTGCAAGGAGGTCTATAATGACTGCCCATATGAGGAGGAGGTATACTGTTCACGCAAGCTGAATAATTCTAGGCTAGTTATAGTTTAAAAAGTGTTCTTGAAGTTCACATTTTAAACATGAGTATCCAAATAACTAGATGTAAAGTTATGTTTCTCTACCTGATAGAGTCCCACTTTCATTATCTTTTAAAGAAGCAGCAATACTACCACTTTGTTTTTAGAAAATAATTTGACAGCTTAACAAACTTAAATGGACATATTACTCCATGTTTGATGAAAAGCATGTAGATATCTAAAAGGAAGAAGGTGTTTTGCATATATATGGAATGAAATGGGGTTATCAGCTTGAAATCTAACTCAAGGAAGGGATTTTTTAGCAGCAACAAACAAAAATAAACCCAAATGCCTATCATTTTATCAGGATGTCCTCCGTATTTTTTTGTAACCCAGATGTTTACTACTTTAGAGGAAATCTCTTCTTTGAAATGTGTTACTCTTTTTTTCCATGCACTACTTGCTATTTTTTGACCACAGTTTGTTATCCAATGGAAATATGTATCAAACAGAAGTCTCACATACCTACACTCTGACATTACTTTGCCTTAAATGACCAGAACATGTCAAGCACATGAAATGGGTATGATTGTGATGGTCTTCAAAAGATGCTGCTGCAATTTACGGTCAGCTTCTGTCTCACAGCTAGAATTTCCCTGCAGATGAGTAGTAGGCCAGTATATTTAATGGTATTAACATGTAGCTTCACACCATTTCAAAACCATATGTGCAAATCCTTACTTTGTAACACAGCTTTTCTAGGTGAGCATCCTTCACTTTGATAGCTATATACAAAAGGAAAACATCATTTTGCTCTGAAAACTCATCTGAATCTCAGGCAGCATGCAGGTATTCATAATGTGAAACTCTTACAACAGTATTCATCCCAGAGCTAACAACAGCATTCCTCCCAGAGCTAAAACTCCTTTTTCAAGTGTTTTTCAAGGGTCTTCTTTTCTCCAGTTTGGTACATGCAACAGTGAAGTTATAAACAAAAGTAGACTGAGTTATAGCCACTGAAGACCTCGTACTCATTGCTGCACCGTACTTGGCAGCCTTTAAGAACTTCACTGATGCAAGAGGAATATAAGAACTAAGATGTTTATTCTCCCCAGTTACAATTTCTCATTTCTTGCTTTTTAGGGATGCATCTTATTTAATTGAGTAAATATTAATTCTGAAAGGGATTACAGCTATTCTAAATATTCAGAAGTCTTGAATTATCTAGAGCATTTTTAAAAGTAGAATGGGGAATATGAAATATGACTGTATGCCTCTTGAGGCTTTTTGAGGGCTTCATTAACAATTCCACACAAGTAAAGCGTTTTTAGTAACTGCACAGTGACAATATCCACACTCCTTGTGACAGTTCAGGAATCTTCCCTGTAAACCACTCATGAACTTTGTCTGACATTCTGAGTTTGTTTTATAAATAGTGGTTTTTTCATCGAGTAAATCTCATACACACCATTTCCAGTAAAAGTTTCCAACCATACCTCCCCAACCAGATAAAGTAACTGGCCATTAAAAATAACAATTGCTTCTTTGGCTGAGTGATTAAAGCCAGAAGTGAATTTTCTCCTGCTTGTCCACCAGGAGGAAGTGGAGAGAGCAGAGAACACCCAAACTAGAATATTCACTAAGAGAGTGGCTGAAACACAAGCTTAGAAAAAGACTTGAAAGATGAGCACAGGGGGCAATCTCAGGAATTTTCAGACAAGAGAAAGAAGATGGGGTCTTATTTAACTGGAGACATGTAAGATTCATGTGAGAAAAAAAAAAATGGGAGAGAAGCATAGTTACTGAAGAAAAGCCGGAAGCTGCAGAAGCCAAGAGGAGCTGGGCAGGATCCCAGCAGTCGCTTAAAGATTTATGGTATCTCCAGAAGGTGCTTAGAGACCCCACGGAGGTCCAGATTCCAGGAGCTTAAAGAATGCATGGCCTAATTAAATAAATCCCGAACATATCACCCAGTGAAGTGTCCCAGCAGAGGGAACTCTACCAGCAACCCCAGCTAACCCCTATTTTATTAAAAAAAAAAAAAAAAAAAAAAAAAAAAAAAAAACTAGAATGAATTCACATGTGAGTTTGTGAGCCAAAAGAAACATACATAGTTAGTCCTTAGAGCAAGAAGATGAGATTTTAACAGCTGTAAAGTGTTGAGCTAATGCTCACGGTGTATGTTGTTTGGTGGATATTTTCCCCATCATCACATGGAACGAAGCTCAGTATCTGCTATAGGCCTCCTTAGCCCTGGGGTTAGATTAGAAGATGCCCAGAAAGAATTACAATGCTCTTGGAGAAAGAACATCACCAGGAATCATTTCTTTATGAGGAGCTTTAGCTTCAGAGACTCACAAATCAATTAAAGTAATAAAGATATTAGACATGAATACTTCAGACCATGTAATTATAACTCGAGTGTAAAATAAAGAGGGAAATAAACAACAGCAGCCTGTATCTCTGTTTTAAAGTGATAAGCAAGTAACATTAAAAATGAAAGGGACAGTTAAAGGCAAATAGACAAATACAGGGGTTTGGATACGAGAGAAGACTAAGACTTAAGTCAGGATAAAAATATGTAGATACTCATAAACAGAAAAGAATGAGCAGAAACGGGTGTGCTAAGATAGCATACTGTTAAAATTGGCCACTGTGTGAGCGGTGAAGGAGTACCTTCCTCACTCTGCTATCAGCAATTATCCTAACTAGTGGGAACGAAAACGCGAGAATGGAAGTTATACATCTTGAAGTTAACATTAAATCAGTGTTTAGAATGGGAGGACCCAACCTAGAATTATTAAAGAACTTACAAATAAAACTACAAGCTTGTAGCCAAAATTATTCTAGGTCTTAATGAATCCACCTCTCTTGAAAATAACAAAAGGAGAGGCAACAGTGTAGAAAAGAAGAGCAAATTAATGTGGGCACTGCAGTCCCATCATGCTGACCAAAACAGATAAAAACTTAAGAACAAGTTCTGAAGAATAAGGAGAACATAGAATAAGTGGACAAAATGCAACATTTTGCCAAGGATTTCAGTATCCATTTGACAATGTATTTTCTAGACACACAAAGCTTTCTAGATTTAATCGATCTGCATTTTGTGCAGTAACATTTCTTTCCATTTTTATTTAGTACAGACTCGGATATTATTCAAAAGATCGTATGGTTAGAAACCAGGTAAGAAGAAACGAAAAGGAGATGGGAAGGGAAAAGGGAAGTAACAAAGTACGTTTTAAGTGGCCTCCACTTAGATACAATAGACATCAGAAGCCTCCCAGGAACATAAATGTTCTCCAAAATGGCATTTCAACAACAGAATTTGAGAAACTTTAGGATAACATGTGTCCCGTAACTAGAGTGTTCTGGAAATGCAACAGATGTTCTGGTCTAAGTCCCAAATGTTGGCCTTGGTCCTCAATGCAAACAGCTTCAGACAAACCTTTCAGAAAATGAAAAGCAGTTAGACTTTCAAAATTAGTGTTCCCACTCTTTTTCCCCTCCAAAGACACAGGCACAAATGGAGATTTTTAAAAAAAAAAAAAAAAAAAAAAAAAAAAAAAGTAGTAATTAGTGATTAGTTCCAAAGAAAATTCAAACCTTACTTCTTTAATTGCAAATTACAAACCTAAGAGATTTGGCAGTTGATTTTTTCAATGAAAAGAGAATGCAAAAGCAGCCTGCTATCAGAACAAAATCATAAGACTGCAGCACTGCCAAAATTATTGCTAAAGACATCAACTTCAAAGACAGCTAAAGAAAGAAAATAAACAAATTCCAGGGTATGGAATTTTACTTTAATAGTAACAAAAGGGAGAGAACAAACTAACAACAACAGAAACCAAATATACATTTTTGTCTTTCTTCTTTCTTTTTAAAACCAATATGAAATGTCCCCTCTTAGCTCCTTTAGAAATTATATGAATGTAAATCTAAATGCAAAATAATTTTTGAAGTTGTGAGTTTGTCTTCAATTGCAACCTTTGGGGAAAATCATTATTTTAGTGTCACTGGTGATGGAAGCACAGATTGCATTAAAATATGTGACATTAAGAAAAAGTTCTGTGCTCAGGAAAAGTAGGTCATGTTTGTACTGCAGTTTATTTCATCCCCTTGCTCCTACAGCACCATGAATACAGCTCTCTCTCTCTCTGCCTTGGAGACACAGACATGCATTAAATTAGCTGGGATTTTCAAAATTCAGAGAACCTGAAAAACCCCTAAAGAACAAGTCCTGGCTGATTTAATTGAGGCTTATGGTCCTAAACTGCCTGCACACTTGTGCAACAAAGGCTCTTTTGAAAACAGCCCTCCAGCTCCCCACTGCCCCACAACTTCTGCAGCCATCAAGGGGCGCAAGGCTGTCTTACAGCATTACCATATGGTAGCATTTTACACTTACTTTGCACGGGCTTAGAGGTCTATGTAAAGCAGAAGGCAGGCAGGAATTACCGAGTTTGTTCGGTTTTAAAAACACACATTACTGACTTGTGCTGCGAGGTAAACAGCCAATCTTCCCCCTGAGCAAACGTTGCCCCATCCTATTGGATTGTGTTGAGGCTCCAAACACTGCCCCTTGACTGCCCCTTGGCACTAATGGTGCTAAAAAGCTACTCCAAGGCTACGCTGAAGTAACTACAATTGTAAGCAAGAAATCTGAAATGCCTTCAGTGATTTCACCTCTCAAAATGCTATAAAATGATATTCTGTTCATTGTCTTGATGAGCACAAGTAACAGTGCTGCACACAAAATACGCAGAACAGGAACCAAACTGTTGGAAACAGAGCAAGCACTGAGTTGGCATAATTCAGGTTACTGATCCCCTTCCCCCAAACTTATCTGTGAATTTTAAGGTTTAAACTCTGTGTTGATACATTGAGATTAATACATTTTCTAATACCACACACACACACACAAAAACTATCCAGCACAAACTTACAGCACAACGTACAGCACAAGCATCAACAAGGTGATAATCCTTGTCTCAAAGAGCTTATTCTCTTCCATCTGACAGCATCTTAAGATAACTGAAAATCTTTTCGGAATAGAAATTTATGTTACAGAACATGCTTTATCTTGTCCATTCCCACACAAAGACACAACATCACTCCCACAGTAATATCATCAAGCATTATAGTGGTAAAAATACCAAACTGAAATGTATTCAAGAAATTAGCTAACTAATAAAAGTGTGTGGAATTTCTTACAGAATCAAACTGGATAAATGTCCAAAGAAATAGCCTATCAAAAGATTAACAGTACACCCCCATGTAAAAATAATTAGGTGTCTATATGAAAATGCTTAATACGTAGCCCTACTTTTATATGGAAGCAGAGATGAAGATATCAATAAATCCTTGACTTTGATAACAATCTTTGAGAAAACTTCGATTCTGCAAACAATCGGTCTATTATCAAGGCAGTCACGGTGCAGAAGGCCAACTGGGAGAACAGGCTCCAACAAACTATTACTTTGGTATGACTGGCCATGAGTTCAGAATTTAAAGAAACTACAAAACATGGTATGAACGAATGTGTACTATAAAATTATACTTTCTGGGGTTTTACACATTAGGAAACAAAAGATGATGTAGCATGTAACCCACTAGAGGCTGAGTGCAGGAATCTCCAGCAGTTTCTCTGATTGGTGACATACATCCAGTTCCTTAGACGCTGCATTAAACCATATGTGTTTATTTATAATTGTAGAGAAAAAAAAAAAAAAAAGAAGAAAAAAAAAGAAAAAAAAACACCAAGGCATACACAAGTTGTTTGTCTCACATATGTTATTTCAGACGTTTGTTAAAAAAGACTGCCCTTCCTGTTACCCCTTCCCCAGTACCAGATGTAGGTAGAAGCCAGTGGAAGTGGAGCAGACATAAGCATGACAAGCTAATTCCCTGCATGAGGGACATAGCTGGGGAAGAGGGAAGGGGAGACGAAAACACTACACAGGAGTCCCATAAGGTCAGTGCAGGAGATTGAGACATCTGTCAAGGCTGGAAGTCAGTATGTTTGCTTGTATTATAGCAGATACTGTTGTTACCGCAACAGTTTTACTCTTAAAACAGTGCAGCCTGTGAGTGCAAGTAAATAGGCATGACAGCATCCTTATTTTTAAGTCACATCCAACAGGAATCAGATGGATTAAAGTCTCGCAGAAACAATGCTTGTTTTCATTTAAGGAAAGGGAGAGGAAAAGACAGAACCTAAAGCTGCATCTCTAATGCTGTGCTGTCAGTTACAAAAGGGAAGTCCACTTCTCAGCAAAGCAGCGTCTCAAAGTCCATTGATGTGAGCCACTCTGGAGTAATCTCCATATCAATGTGGAGTGGAGGAAAAGGGGTTGCAACAAAAGCATCTTCCCTTAAAACATGTTCTGCTTACTCTCATGTCTCAACCATTCTGAAGGGTGATGCTTTGGGGTGTACGGTGAACTTCACCCACATAAAGGAAAATCTAGTTAACATTTTCTTTACCTTGCCTGATTTAAAAGGGACTGAGCAAGGAATGAGGATGATACCAATTTGGTACACAGAACAATTTATTTGGTGATCCACATACTTTGGTACACAGCTCCTGCATCTACCCTGCAAACCCTAACCTAGTAATTACCAAGAGAATGAGGCAGAGATTTTACACCCACACAGCGCTGACCAGCATACAGGTCCTTAGGGACACTCCTGCTGCATTACTGTGTGCTGGTGGTCACTGTAAATGCTGACAGTTACTACATGTGGTCTCGTATATGTTAAATAGGATGCAACTGTTCAAATTCCTGCACATTTTTTTTATATATATATACATATATCATACATATACACATGTTTATGAGGAGACCAGTTCACTACCAAAAGGTGAGAAGTGTTTGCACATCTGTTGCTGAACCAAATACACCATTACTGGACATGTTCTCCAGGTATGATGCTAATCCTTTGCAGTTCTACATTCACCAGAGAATAAAGATTTCACTCAAATGCCAATGAAGTTAAAATGCTCCTGATCTGCACAGGTTTTAATAGAGCTTAGAAATGACTGAATGAACTGTGATTTATAAAGTAATTTATTAAAAATCTACAGCGGTGTTCTTGCTCCTTACCATTTAACAGGGAACAGGGAGTAAGGGTTGCTCAAACAAACCCTATCACTAATGCATCACAGAACAAGTTTCTCCTATGCGCACACTGCACCAAATCCCATAAAATTCCTGAGTAGGTTCTAAATCAAACTCACGAATTTTAAAAGACAAATGCAGACTCTATAAATCATTCATGTTTTTTAAGCGTGCAATTAGAAGTTTGTTTTCAAGAATGAATAAAGCAGTGAAATAAATATTAGGGCTTGCTCTGTGATGTGTCAATCTCTTTGTATGGCAAGCTGGACCTTAAGAAGTTGTGAACTCATATATTTCCCAATGCTTTAAAACCTTCCAGGAAAGACTAAGCCTTCTGCTGATCCAGCAATTTCTAAAAATCTATGAGGATGATAAACTGACATTAATGTTTGATAAATGAATAGACAGGCCATACCCAGCCATTTACAGCTTATTTATAATTTGCTTGAGTGTGGCATAAAACAACTGCTGATGTCAGCTCTTTGATTAAAGGTGAACACCAGCAAAACCATTACCTTTCTGAAGGGGACTGGCTCCCATCTGAAACAGTAAGCACACCAACCACTAACCCAGAAAGTCAATGACTATGAAGGAACTTGCTGAATAACTAGAAACTAAAACCAGCAAAAGTTTAAGGCTTCTACATCCCACTTCTCATATCTGTGCATTGTTAGGATCTGTACTTCCTGCACATACAAAGCGTGCAGCCTGTGCTTAAGGCTGGCGCTGAAAGGATAGCATCAAGAATCGGACTCTCCTTCCTACAAACTTTTCAGTTATTGGATGGAACTCTTTTCCTATTATTAAAAAGCTAGAGAAGGGCACCAAAATTAGAATTCTGAAACAAAAGAATACATGAAAATCATTTAAAGAGACTTTAAAACAATCATTAAAATTGTGTATTTTGCTTTCTGAATTTTTTCCTTTCCTCCATCTCCATAAAGGAAGAATCACAATATTGCACAGTTAAAGAGCCATTTATTAGACTCCAGGCCTAGACTGTCCATACTTCTGAAGCTACATACTTTATAGATCAAGTTTGGGGCAGCCATGAAAACTGATTTTATTCTGCAAAGCTGTTATAATCTACCAAGAATCTACTGAATGGCTTCCAGAGTGCAAAAGGGTATCTGTTGTGAATTTATAGAAAAATAATTGCTTCAAAATCACATACCAAACAGATAAATCATGATATGGTGACTGCTGTCAGACTTAATAATATAGTATTAATTGGATGGATGAACAAACAAATAGTGTTGCATTGTAATTAGAGGTGAGATGATTGATTTCTTTGCTGTAACTGTAGTTCAGCCTGGCTTTTGGTCTCCCTGTTGTCAATTACAGTAGCTTTAAAATGTATCATTTGAAGTCAACAAACAAAATCTAACTCTTCCCTGCAGCTGAATTCTTGAAATCGGATACAGTGAAGCTAGACCTGGAAAACTCAAGAAACTTCAGAGATGCCCACATGGCCTGATCTCTTCCAGCCTCTTTCTCTCTCACATCTAATGAGGATGAGCCAGATTTTACAGCTCCTTAAGTTTGTTGGCTTCATTTCTGCTTCTGGTAACCGCAGCATGGATGAAATGATCTAAAACCAAAGCCTTCAGGAAAGGACAGTCCTTTCAGCTCCCTGCTTCAACATTCAGGGAAAGAAACGGAAGGAAAATGCAGGATGCAGGCTGTGCTGCTACCTGGTCAGAGGCTCAGCAAAAGATTACAGCCTCCAAGCCTCTGTCACTTCCAGCACGGATGTAGCCTACATCCCTTTTCATCCTCTTATTTTTCTTTCTTTTTATTTTGCAGAAAGCAGAGAAAAAATGAGGAAGAGCTGCATGTTAAAATGTCCTTTTTAGAACCCTCTCCTTCTGGTAGTGCCTCTTGGAAATGTGTATTTCAAGTAAAAACAATTTATCTGAAATATACTAAGCACTTAAACAAAAATCAAAAACAAAGCATCTTTCCTATTATACCTTTAAATATTATTTTATAGAAACCTGCAGGCCTTTCCCTAATCATGGACTAATTGCAAGTATACTTAGGTTACCTTCTAGGGCTTTAAACAAAATCTTCCTTTGCTGTCATTGCATTTACAAACCCCTCACAATCTCAGCACCAGAAGGACCGTCATTTTTAAATGAAAGGAACGGAGGAGCTCTAACCAGTGAGTTAAAACAGCCTCCTTAATGGACCAGAAAAGTGCAAGTTGTCATAACAGCAGAATGTAGATAGGTCTTTATCATTTGACAGATAACATATGTTTTTTCTCCTCTTCTGTGCTGTCAGAGATCACTCAAAAGCCAATAAACAGATTTTCTGATAAACCATGAAAGAAAATGAACTTAGGAAAAAAAAAAAAAAAAAAAAAAAAAAACCTACTGACATGGCTGTCACTAATTCATGACAATTTATGCTCTCTTCAAGATGCAATTACAGGCTTGAAACGCATTATTATACTTTTCCTAAGAACTCACATGCAGAATTAAGTGAGCTACACTCCTGCCACAGAGCAGCACCTCACAAGCTCCAGCACACCCCTGCTGGGGAAGCAAGTTTAACCTACCAGTCCCAAACATACACAGAATGTTCCGTGCTGTGTAACACAAAATAAACACCTCCATTAAGTTTGAAAGAGGAGTTCAGCTGAGAGCTGCAATAGCCACCAAATCTCTTTCATAGCCCAATAAGGGAGAAATACTCACTTATGCAGGAGTCCCTGGAGGACACAAAGCAGAACTGGTACATTTCTGCTTCACCAAGGTAAAATGTACAACCTACGGAAAAGAGGTGCCAACCTGATGTGCTGAATTATTTTCCTTTAAATAAAGATTTAGCCTGCTGCATGAGAGACAAAGAAAATATATTGCTGCTTCAGGTAGGAGACTGAAAGTCCTGATAAACCTGGCAACTCAGTACTCTAATTTTGAGATAGATATATTGTACTAGAGAGAACCATTTCAGTGAGCATTACAAAGCACTGCAATCACCTAAAAAGCTTGAAAATGAAATTAGTAATGAGAATTTAACTTGTGTTATCAACGCAGGTCAATGGGAAAACTTTATTCCCCAATTCATTACATTAGGAGTAAGAGAATGGATCACAAGAGAGACACTCAGTCACACTCATCACCCCTAGGCCACAGAGGTGCAATCACCACAGAGGCATAAATCATCGTCTGTTAAATCCAACTGAACTTGCCAAGCTGACATCAAGGAGCACAAAAACAGGACATCATCATCATCATCACTCAGGTGTCCACAGGCTTTGCAATCATGTTGCTCCATTACACTCAGATGAAAAGTATAGGTAAAAAGAAAGAAAGAAAAGAAAGAAAGAAAGAAAGAAAGAAAGAAAGAAAGAAAGAAAGAAAGAAAGCCAGAGCTGCTCTCACTTTTTGTCCATCTTATTTCCTTTCTGGGTCATACTGAAGATCCATAGAAACCAGATTCGTATGATGCTGAAAGTTCCTTTACCTCACCCATCCTGACTTCCATTTTACTTATGAAATAGCCCCAAAGGCTACAAGTTCAGAAGTGCTGCCACCTTGAAGACCATTCCCTTCAATGGGAACCACAGAACATGCCCCTCATTCACCCTGCAGCCCCTGTCCAATGTGCCCAATGTGCCATAATGGTGACCACACCATGCAAACTCGGCCTACCTCTCCTGCACAAGACTTGATTCAATTACCAGTGGTAATCCTTAAATTTTAACAAAGGTATGTCTATCATAACCTTTTACAAGACAGAAGGTCAATAGCCAAAAAGAGACAAAAATGTGATAAACTCTAATAACATCTTCAGAAATCTACTTATATATGTTTCACTATACACCTTTGCACTGCTTTCCAATGTCCAATCACTTCCACATTGATCTCCCCTTTTCCTCATTTAGACTTTTTCCCATTTGCCTGCTCAGATTTCTGATCTCACCTGTGTTATTTTCTTCAGTGATGCAATCATTACATTGCCATGCTTCTATCTTAGCCAACACAACCAACCACCACTTATTTTTCAGGATGCAGATTCTCCTTTCCTGGGAAATCTTCACCAGAAGGGAGACCTTTTTGCCAACACAGAAAATCCTGTGCCTATGCCTGGAAAAGAGCAGTGGTTGCAGTAGCTGCTGAAACCTCTGTGTCCTCTCAGTGCAGTGCAGTTAATTCCTTCAGCCAGTGACTCTGTACAGAACAGCAGAAACCACTGACAGACAGGCTTAAGTGCAATTTGACACACTTCATTTATTGGCCCCATGAGATACTACCCCAGAGGCAAGGAGGCAGAAGGGAACGAAAACCTAACTGAGAGTCACTGGCAGAGTAAAAGGCCTCACAAAAGCAAAGAAATCTCCCATTAACAGCATGCAGTGAAGAACACAAGGGAACAAATTGCCCAGCATTTTGTGGCGTTTGTTTTCAGGAGCAGTGATAACACATTCTGGGGTCACCCCCTCTTCATGCTAGCTCTGAAGTTCAAGAGCCAAGTGAGAGCCAGGACTCCTACCACAAATCCTGAAAAATGGCTTGGCCAAAGCAAAAACTATTTTCTTCATTCACAGCACTCACTGAAGCTCCAAGAGCAATGAAACCGAAGCCACCTGCTTTACGATAGCTTTTTCTGCTTATCACAGTTGAATAAGATGAAAGCAGGGAAAATGGATTGAAAAAGGATATTTTAAAAGGGGGTACATTTAAGGATTAAACCTATTAAGCCTAGTAAGAAATGTGGGCATCACTCTGATGACACAGGATTAATCTGCATGCAGAAACAGCAGTTTGCTTCCCTGGCAGTCCAAGGGATGTTCATTTGCTATTCCTCCCACACTCTGGGTCATCTTTGGCTTTAATCTCCCAGGTCTGATCATCCACCCCATGTAACCTGCCAATTTTTTCTTACTCTCTAAGCAGGATCATGGCAGCCTGGTAATGTTTGCAAAATTCAGCACACCCTGGACAATACCCTCGCATGTGGCGCTTTGATCTGCTAGAAAAACCTGCACCGAACAAATACCAAACCCCAGCATTTCTATTTTTTTCCCCAGGTCCTTCAAGCAGTGCCTGTCCGACCAAACCACACACACAAGCCGCTGCGTTTCAGCACCACGGACCACAGGGGCCCAGCGCACCGGCCCTGCAGCCGGGTTTTCTTGTTGCTTTGGGATACGAGATACAAAGCAGAAGGCTTTCCAGTGTAGGAATCCTAAAATCTCCTTCCGAGCTAAAGGCAGAAGGGGTATTTGGCAAAGCCTGGCCTTGAAAAGCCCCCATTCAACCTCACTCACAAAGAAAGAAGGATTTTTGATGGACAAAAGCAGACATTTTTTCTATTAGCATTAATAATTTTCTGTAAAGGCAGGGCGAATTGATTCTCTTCATTATCAGAGAGAGCTCTGATAACACAACAAAGCCCCAGAAATGCTTTTTAATATGAGGTCCCTCTGTGTCACACTTGCTCTCTGCCATAAAGATCCCCTGTGCGCCACACTTACCCTCCGAGACGTGTGATCTCACTCATTTTATGCAGAGGACTCTCCCAAATCCTCCAAAGCAGGCAGCTTAAACAAACTGTTTAACCGTGCGGGGGGCTTGGAGAGAGCCGGCACCTGAATCTCTCTGCAGATCCCAGCTTTTGTGCTCATTACCTGGGCTGCTTCACATTGCAGACGGTGTAAGTGACATTTTTATTTTACAGCGGAAAACCTAAGGCCATAAAACCAAGAAAAGAAGCACCCGTATGCTGTGTAGGCTCTGACTTTACCTCCGCGGGGCTCCGAGGAGCGCCCGCAGCCACCGCGCAGCCCGGTGCCGCCGCTCCCATCCCGCCCGGAGGGACGGGGCGGCCGTCGTGGGGACGGGGCTGTCGGGGCGGGCTGGCCCCCGGGGGAACATGGCCGTCGCGGGGGAGGGGGGGCACACTGCCGTCGGTGGGGGGGCGGCTGTTGGGTGCACGGGGCTGTGGTGGGGCCGGTGCCGTCGGGGTTGCCGGCGCCGTCGTGTCCCGCCCCCGGGTCTCACCTGCAGCAGGCAGCGGCCGGGCGCGGCGTGCTCGGGGAGGCGCCCGCGGTAGACGCGGCGCTCGAAGCGGGGCTCGTTGTCGTTGGCGTCCTCCAAGCGGACGCTGAGGCGGGCGGAGGCGGAGCGGGGCGGGCGGCCGCCGTCGCGGGCCACCACCCGCAGCTCCAGCGCCGCCTGTCGCTCCCGGTCGAGGCGTGCGCGGGTGCTGACGGCGCCGCTTCGCGCGTCGATGCGCAGCAGCGCCAGGGCGGCGGGCGGTCCCTCGAGCGCGTAGCGCACCTCGGCGTTGGGCGAGCCTGGCTCGTCGGCGTCCGAGGCGCTGAGGCGCAGCACGGCTGTGCCGGGCGAGGCGGCCTCCGAGACGGCGGCGCGGTAGTGGGGCTGCGCGAAGGCGGGCGCCTCGTCGTTGAGGTCGGCGACGTGCAGCAGCAGCGGCTGCTCGGCGGAGAGCGGCGGTGCGCCGCCGTCGCGGGCCACCAGGCGCAGCTCGTAGAGGTCGCGGCGCTCCCGGTCGAGCGGCGCTGCCACGCAGAGGAAGAAGACGCCGGCCCCCGCCGGGCGCAGCGCGAAGGCGCCGTCGGCGCCGCGCAGGGCCAGCGCCACGCCGGGCTCGCCGCCCGCCTCGTCGGCGTCCGAGACGGAGACGCGGGCCACGTAGTCGCCCGGCCGCGCCCCCTCGGAAACCCGCGGGCCGCCGCTCTCGGTGAGGAAGAGCAGGCGGATGGCCGGCCGGTTGTCGTTCACGTCCAGCACGGCCACGGAGACGAGCGCGCTGGACACCTCGGGCTGCGCGCCGCCGTCCCGTGCCTCCACCACCAGGCGGTGCAGCGCCCGCGCCTCGCGGTCCAGCGGGCGGCGGAGCCGCAGCACGCCGCTGCTCTCCTCCACGGCGAAGTAGCCGTCGGGGTCGCTCTGCCGGCGGTTGATGGCGTAGCGCACCTCGCCGTTGGCGCCCAGGTCCGGGTCGGTGGCCAGCAGGCGGCACACGGCCGTGCCTGGCGCCGCGTCCTCCCGCAGGCGCGCCCGGTACTCGGCGCGGCTGAAGGCGGGCGCGTTGTCGTTCTCGTCCAGCACCCGCACGGCCACCCGCAGCCGGCCGCGGCGCCGCGGGCTGCCGCCGTCCCACGCCTCCACCACCAGCCGGTGCTCGGCCGCCCGCTCCCGGTCCAGCCGCCGCAGCAGCACCAGGTCCAGCGGCTCCGGCGGCGAGCCCGGCGCCGGGCGCCCGTAGCGCAGCGCGAAGAGCGGCGGCTCGCCGGCCGCCAGCAGCGCGTAGCCCTGCGTGCCGAAGCGGCCGGCGTCGGGGTCGCGGGCGGGCGGCAGGCGGAAGGCGGTGCCGGGGGGGCTCAGCTCCGACACGTCGAGCCGCAGGTGGTCCTTCGGGAAGCGCGGCGGGTGGTCGTTCACGTCGGCCACCGCGATCTCCACCTGCACCACGTCGCCGCGCAGCGTGGCCGCCGCGAAGCTATAGCGCGCCCGGCGCTCCCGGTCCAGCCGCCGCGCCGTGCGGATGATGCCCGTGTCGGGCTGCACGTGGAAGTCGGCCAGCACCGCCGACTCGCCGCTGCCCTCCGACAGCAGGAAGCCCCCCGGCGGCAAGGAGCCCTCCGGCAGCCCGGCGCGGATGTCGCCCACCAGCGTGTCGGCCGGCAGCCCCTCGTCCACCGCCAGGCTCAGCTTGTAGGCCGGCGCCGCGCCGCCGCCGCCCGCCGCGCACAGCCACAGCCACAGCGGCACCAGCGCCCGCCCCGACGGGGCGGCCGGCGCCGGGGCTCCGCCGCCGCCTCGCCCCCCTCG
>CM021734.1:50481160-50665713 GCA_011075105.1 Heteronetta atricapilla | reverse complement strand
CCCGGCACCTGCCGCCGCCGCCGCCCCGCCGCCGCCCGGCCATGCTCCGACGCTGCGCCGGCAGGAGGAGAGCCTGCGAGCCTGCAAGGCGCTGCGAGGACGAGCGAGTGCGAGGGGGCGGGCAGGGCGGCTCCCCGCCGCCGCCGCCACCGCCCCGCGCAGCCCCCGCCCCGCCGTCCCCCGCCGCCCCCCGCCGTTCGGAGGGCTTGGGGGGGCTCGGGCAGGAGCGGAGCGCCCCGGGGAGCCGGGGCACGGGGAGGAATTTAAATTGGAAGGAAACCTGCGAAGGTTGGCTATGTTCGGCCAGGATTTTTCTCGCCTTAATATTTCGGGTCCTCGTTTTCTAGGCTCTCTCTTTACCCCAGCGTTAGGTCAGTAAATAGCGCTCGGCACGGCAGGGAAGAGCTTACCAGAAATAAACTCTAAGGAGGAACTTGGGTCGGCTTGAGGGGGATCAGGATTTCCTTCCTTTTTCACTATTCCTGATTCCCATATCTGACTGGGAAGAATTAGTGTTTCTTCTGTGCCAGCGAGAATATACGGCATCGTATAAATGCTAAGTACCATACATCCATCTTCCCGTGAAAGCTACATGCGATGCTTCAACAGTTACCTGCAGCCTCCTGCTGCTCCTGTTGCTCCCTTCCCAAATTCCATTTCCCCTTTCTCCTGCCGGCCAGTCGGAGAAAAGCACATTCATCCTAGGGCTGACAAGTGAAATCAGGGCAAAGAAAATAAAGTGGCAGGAGGAGTTACTGCAGGTTAGGTCCTCAGCTAAGAAGCAGCGTGGGGCACTTGGGAGAGAGCTCTTTTCCTAAATGCCTCCCTAGGAACAGCCCACGTCCCTCTGCCAGAGCACCAGTTCCCTGAGGAAGGGGCAAACCCACTGCAACAGCCTTAAAAGTATCCATGTAGGGAAGAGAAGGGAAGAGAAAGGAGGCTTTTTCTCACATTGCTATAACCTAAAGAGTCCACATATCCAGGTAAGAGGGAAAAGTAGTTTCCAGAGTCTAGAAGTCTGCGTGCGTGTGTGCCTGCATGTGCGGGAGGGGAGACACACGAGATCATATCACTACATCTGACTGGCCTCCCTACGTAGAGAGACTGTGCTGAGCAGAATCTAGATTTTGTCAGATCTTCTTAGATTTGCACAGTGCAAATTCTGAGAAAGTCTCTGTATATTTATATACTGCGATAATTACAAGCATAGAAGCAAGAAGGAAACGCTGAGGCCCTTGCCAGTTCCATTCATATTCATTGAGAAAACACATGGATCCTCCCCAAGTCACAGATGTTCAATATGAAAATGCCTGAATTCCATTGAATCACAGCAAGTTTGGAAAAACTGCCATGTCCCATGCAGCCCATGCAGTCACTAAGAAAACATGTGAATCATGTTCAATCAGGCGCGTTTACTGAGGAAATAAACAAAACCTGCTGTTGCCAAGCTCAGGCAGTGCCTAAGGAGCAAGGTTCTGTATTCGGATACAACAAGCATGGAGACAGCTGTAAAAAAAAAATAAAAATGAGATGGACTTAGCTGTCTGAGGTTCTGGAAGTATTAATAGATAACCCAGCATCCCTGTCTTTTGTGAGAGCAGGGCACGTTATCAGTTTTACATCATGTAAAGCCATGTGAAACCCTGCCCAACTGCAGCATGTTTCCAGAGATGCCACATCTTTGGGACAGCACAGATGTGCTGCCTGCTTTGACCTCTGTCTTGTGAGTGCTCCTCCACCTTCTTTGTCCTTCTGCCTCCTCTGAGCATTTCCTTCCTTTCTCCATTCCTTCTTAAGCTTTTTCTTCCCCTCTCTTTTGCCGTGTTCATGACCTCATTCCTTTTCTTCCACAAATCACAAACAGAAGTTTCTAAATTTTGAGGAGATGCTTGCAGTCTCCTGGATATATTTAGCTACCCCCGCTGTTCCCCATCTTCCCAGTGACATGCTGACCTACATGTAAATTACAAGTGGCATCATGTCAGACATAAAGGGAAGTCACCACAGTGACATTATCTCAAGGGAGGGGTGCAAAGTTTCAGTGCACTACCCCGACATCCCAAAAGAGTCACTCTTGCAGCTTGGCTGCAACTAAGATCTTCTACCTAGGCTTCCGGTGTAAAGAGCAGATAGGATAGCGTGCTGTGTATTTGTACCTCTACTCATTTTGTTGCACTTCGTCGTGACCTTGTTTGAAGGCAAGGGATGTTGGCTAGAGCCAAATGCTTTCCTGGAGGAGGCCGCCCCCGCCTTTATAGGCAGGTGAAGAACACACACCAACACTTCCAAAACAGTGACGTTTCCAGCAACCTGACATTCCTCCAGGCAGCCCCACGTCAGCACTGCTCTGCTGTGCAAGGCAGCCACCTGCAGTGATCCTGGGGCAGCTCCCTGTGCCAGTTCAGCTGTCCCTGTGGCAGGGACGCACCCTTGGGAAGGGAGCGAGGAAGGAAGCAGGGGCAATAACTAGATCAGCTGCTCAAATGTAACCGGCCCGTGTTTGTAAACTGATGTTCACCATGGTTTAATCCTCCTTGGGATAATTGGAAATTCTTCCATCTTCAAGGAGAATTAAACTGTAGCAAAACAAAACTGTGGTACAATACTAGAGCACAAAAGATCACTGAAAGAGATCATGTTGTCACAGCCATGAATGCCCATCACTGCTAGACTTGCTGGTACCTACACACATCGCTTTGCCCATGCAGCAGCTGTGGCAGCTTCAGATATGTCCCCCCATGCTCAGGATCCACAGGGCTGAGGTGGTGCTGAAGCAGAATGACTGCTTCCCTTCCTGCAGCAAAGTCAGCCCACAGCAGCCGCTCCAGCCAAACCAGCTGGCTCTGTACTGACACAGAGCGGGAGCTCTTCACGTCCTTTCCAGCATGCATCATATGGGAGGTAGCAGCCAGCTGAGGGCAGAGGGTGGTTGAACTGCTCCAGACAGAGCTGAAGGAAACAAAAGGAGAAGTCTTTCCATGAGGTTATTTCCTGTGCTGTCTGAGGATGGTACGGTGTCAGCTGCTTGTTAGTGCCTTTCAGCCTGTGGGCACCATGCTTGCGTTTCTGCCTAGCAGGTGGTGTTCCCTGATCCTCTGTGGGTTTGATTTAAGGACACAAATTGGTTTAATCAATGCTGGAACAACAATTTCCGCTAACCCCAGTGCTTTTTTCCTACACTGGATTGCAGAGATCCCATACAAATCACCTTTCTGGCAGAACTGTGGGGTGGGGAAGCATTAATATCTTCAACTATTGCAACTGGATCTAAGGAAGAATGCCTGTCCACAACCTTACCGGCTGGGGTCACTACAAATACTCAGCCTGGGATACGTGATGTATGCAGAAAGCGTTAACTTTGCAGATCATCAGGCGTTTCATTATTTATAGCTCCCCAGGCAGACGTATATTGATTTCAGCAACACCTCTCTGAAGGAGTGTCAGCTGCACAAAAGATTTGCCGGTGACCAAATAAAGGCTGGTCACAGTGACTGTAATAGAAAGCAATGTACAGGACTGCTTTTCCTACTAACGCAGCACAACGTAGTTAACAGTGATTTGATTTTATTTAATTTTCCTGGGAGCCATCCCATCACTCTTGAGCACAAAGTGTTTTGCAGAACTCCTTTTGCTGTGGAACAGATGCTTGAGCATTCACTAATCAAGGATCATTTCATTGCCAGAATCCGATGGGAAATAGCATACCTGATTTTGCCTTCCAACATAGGAAAGGCTTTCAAGCTGTTTTGAGAGAATGAGGCTACAGATAGGAAAAGTAGTAGTTTATTATTATTATTTTTTCTTTGTAGTTCCAGGCATGCTGCAGTGCCTTTGCCTCTGTGGAGTGGGTGTTGCTGCTGCCTTCTGTGTGCAATCACTTCAGGATTTGTCACTCAGTTATAACTGTCTAAGTAAGATTACCCAGATCGATAACTTCACATTAACTTTATTTCTAGCTCACTTATCTCATGTGCTATCATCCAGGACTAATCTGTACTGATGTTGTGTTTCCATCACAGACCGTTGGTAGTCTCTCTGCCGTCAATCTTGCTCCATTTCTACTCCATGGCTTTCCATCTACAGGACAGAGCACGACTCCCCTTGTCAAGTTTCCTGCTCCTAGCTGCCTCACAGCCAGCAGGTAGGTTTACCAAACAAAAAATCTGGGAAATCTGAATACCTTCTTCTGTCCACATCAAATTACTCCTACTATTGCCAGCAGGATGAAGAGTCTTCTTGTAAAATCAAAGTAGAATTATACATGAAATTAAATATTAGCAGAAATAAATGAGATTCTGCTAGATCAGTGTTCAGATTTTGACATTCTATTCACTTTATATATATACATACTCTCTCTATATAGTTTATAAGCTTAGCCACAGATTTTATTATCCTAGCAATAATATTTATCCAGAAGCAGAAGACCCTATATTTGATTGCTCTTTACTTCCTTGTGTGGTTTGCAGTATATATCACAACTAACATACTATAAAATTATTTCTAAAACAGAAACAGGATTTTTTCTCTTGTCTGTTTTCCTGACAAACCAGTGCAGGACTGAAGCAACCCCTTTAAGATGGAGAAGGGTTCACCCTTTGGGGCCAGGCAGGAAACACACAAGAGATTTTGACTGTATGAGTTGCATTTCACATAGAGCTGTCTTTTGCATCTGCTTACCAACACTGAGTCTGGAATTTAGTGGTCTCTCTGAAACTTGGAGGTGAACTCCAGGAAGCTTGAGAAGAAATAATCCCAGGTCAGATTTAACACTGCAACCTCCTTTGACTTGAAAGTATTGACTTTTCACGGGTAAAACAAAAGCTTTACAACCATATCTGAAGGTGTAAGAAGCCTGCAGAGGCAGGATTGCTCTGACCTAGCTCTTCCCAGATTTCCCTTCAGGGAAGTCATTTAGCCAGCATTAACTGTGGTTAACACTGCACTCAGCACCACTGGTGCCAGCAAGTCAAAACACAGTAGTAGGAAGTTAAAAGCCAGCAGTGTTCAGCCTGCAAACAAGATGCAAACAGTAAGGATCACTGCAACAGGATACTGTGGGATACAATGCATTTTCTGCCACTTGCAGTCTTTATATCAAGATTAGACGTCTAACAGATATGTTCCCTTTCAGTCACAAATTATAGGGCTTTAGGCAGGAATTACCAAGTAAAATGAAGTCAGGCTAAATGATTTGAATGTTCCTTTCTGGCTTTCAAATCTATGAAAATCCCATTTCCCAGGGCAGCTGCCCTCATCACAGAAGAACAGCCCACACAGCGCGCTGGAGATCTGGAAACCTGCTGCTATTACTTCATCAGAGCAAGTCCCTGCCGGGGACTCGAGCCTGTGGCACTGAGAGGAGAGAGGGTCAGCACAAAGCTGGATCTTAATATGCTCCAGCCACTATGCCAGCTGATTCCCTCGTTGTTTGGAGCTTAGTAATTATTTAAAATATCTATAAATCAGAAAGGGGCTTTGCTTTTAAAACTAAAATACACTGTAATCCATGTGTGAATTAAGGCCCCTGGCTATTTTCACACACGCACACGCAAATTAAAAGCAACTAACTAACCAGCAGTTTCTGAGCCTCTGCACTACTTTTCCAGATGATAATTTCATAAGGAGCTTGAACGCCCGAGTCTTGGCTGCTGCGCTCCAGCTGACACTAGCATAATTATGATTTTGAAAGGTTTGCCTGTTTTCTTAAACCGCCTATTAAAAAGAAGGGGTGCGTATATGTCTATAAATACACAGGAACAAAGCAATCCTCATTTTTCCACCGTGCAAGTGCCCTGACCTGCTGATTTTCAGGACACACAGTGTTATGCAGTACAGTGTGTGGAGGTGACAGCCTGCAGAAGCCGGAGAAGAGTGGACATTTGCATTACCTTCTGCAGCAGGTTTGTTTTTGCTGGCAGCTAGAGGTAAACTGCTGGTTAGCTAATTCTGTTGATTTCATTTCAGTAAGTGGTGGAGGAACATCTCACAGTTTTTGGGTAGGCACCCATTTTTACTATGTGTGAAAACACATTCATGTAAATCCTAATTAATGGATCCTGTTTGCTTGAAAGTAAGCCAAGACCAAATGCTGGAGATGAAGTTGATTGCCTGTTTTAATTTAAGGCACAGAAGCAGCATCTATAAGCAGATTTCTGCCAGCTTCCTCCAGCCACTTCATGTCTGTAGGGGGAAATCTTATTTTTATGATGCTCACACTGACTTGTTCAAGGTCTTCATCCTTTTTTACAGAGTTTGTCTTTATAGAATCTTTATAGGGCTGAAAAGGTTCATTTTCACCATTCCACACAAGGGAGCACACACAGATGTTGAATTACTTGTCCACAGAGCACACTTGCATCATGCAATGGACAAAGTGCCCTGAAGAAATGCTGACCCTGCTTTTCAGCAGGTGATGCCACAGGAGCACTCTCAGGGTGCCAAGCCTGAAGTAACAGGCCAGAGGGGCAGGTTAAATGCCAGACAAGCCCAAATATCCCCTCATTGCAGCTTCTAGGGACAAGTGAGTGCCTGTGCACGCAAGTGCACTGGGGCAAGAAGCTCTCTGCTATGTACTAGCTCAGATCCCAAGGTGGTGCCTCAGGCCTTGTTTTTCACTGCTTTATCACAGCCTGTTCAAGCAGTATTTGACCACTACCCCCCCTCCCCCCAACACTTTTTTTTCCTGGTGTGCTTAAGAATAAAATAACGTAGGCATTTACCAATTTCAGCTATGTGTCCTCTGATCTGATAGCTGGAATGTCAACTATCAGATGCTATAATAATCTGAATACTTGAGATCACAGAGCCACAGCAGTAACTTTAAAGTTTCAAAATGTGAAGACTGCACACTCACTAAAAACAGATGTTCTTCCCCAGCAAGAAATTGTCAATGTAATGTCTTCTTCAATGCCTTTTCTTTGCTTCCAGTTATATTTGAGAATATTCACCTCCTTGTCTTTATATCCCTTAACTGTTTAAGGGTTCTAACACTTGCATATATCATTCAGCAGTAGGTACACAAACCAGTGCTTGTATTTCAGACTGAATTCAACCAGAAAGAATAGAAAGGAGAAGCTTATCAAGCCTTCAAGCAAGGCTCTATGACAAACTTTATAATTTTACGTGTATATTTATAGGAAAAAGGAAGACTGCTAGGCATGTCCAAAAGGAAAACATTTCTTCTAAACCCATATACATACATGCCCTAACATGCGGTAACAATAAAAAGAAAATACAGGAAGACTAAACTGATATAGCTAATTTTAGGCAAGGACTGTCTGTATGCCTAGCTAACTGTTTCAGTTACCCTTGCCATTTGTTCATGCCTGACTTGGATGCATCACTTCCAAATTCCAGTGTCAAAGGCTCCATAGCTGCTGCTTTCAAAATAACACAAGACACATCGCTTTGCTGAATGGTGCTAGACAATGCTACTGGGCAAATGAAACCAGATTCCTAAACCTGCTTGTCTGAGTAGGTGCCTGGGGTGGTGCTGCTGGGGAAGTCCCTTCCCAACACTAGGGTCCCCCTGACTCAGCCATACTCTAAAACTGGGTGCCAGTGCTTTGGGGATTAGAAGAATGCACCTATTTTTAGATACATTTTTTCCTGACAAGCTACTATCTTTTTTTAGTACATTGAGAAGAATTACTAACATGATTTTCAGGCTTTGCTATTAATACAGATAGGAAATTCTTAAGAGGAATTGTAAAATGTTTATATGCAGCACACTACTTACTGGACTGCAAAGTCAGGATGCTGAGAAATCCAGCACTTTGCTGACTTTGGACCATGCTCAGGGCATCCTTTTCCCTTCAGAAGAAATGAAGAAAGACCAGTGGGTCCATGCACCTCCACCATCCTGTCCTGCTCATGCCTGCTGCATCCCCACTCCTGCCCACTACATCTCTGCACCCACCCACCACAGCCCTTCCCTATCTGGAATGGGAGTGTGAAGGCACGTGGGACAAAATTACATTGTCCCCTTGGTAAGATCTGGATGTTTTAATCTCTGGCTCCGTCTTCAGTTCATCACCAAAGGAGGTGGAGGTGACTGTCAGGCAGTGGGACCCGCTGGGGCTGTCACAGTGCTTCTAGGACTGGGAGCAGCTCACAGCTTCCTTGCTGATGCTAAAGAAAACAACACAAATGGAAGTGCTCCTGTGAGGCTCGCTATAGGGTCTCTCCTAGGCTCAAATGTCAGTTTACACCCATACAAAAAAACATATTGCCAGCATGAGCTCATGACACAGTGATCTCTCTCTGAACGCTCATTTTGGCTGATGTGCTTGGAACAGTCTGTATTTTCTCTGCAGCTCAGTCGTGCGATATTTCACCTCGCTCTTCATCAAGAACCAGGAGGGGTCCATATTACACGGGAATGAAAAAATAGCGGTTTTAATTTAACGTCCATTTCTTTTATTAGAAGGTCTTTTAAATGACAGCCACAATTCTTATTTTCATACACAACGAAATCCTTCAACTAATACATTCTCTGTAAGGGGAAGAGTTCAGCTCTGTATTTTCTTTTCTTTTCTCTCTGTCATAAAATAGCTGCTTTCGGTTGTTGACACAGGCTGTCAGGATTTTGTTGCACTAAACAGACTGTTGGCAGTGAGTAGGAAGGTAAAATGAATTTATCTACACAGAAATAACAGCTCGCACTTAAAAAAGCGGCCCTGGTTTGCGGGTTCTACCGTTCTCTGCAGATGTGAATGAATTACGCTTTATGGCAATCCTGTCCGACCAGTAAGCAGAGCTTGCATGTTTCCTTTCCAAGCACAGAAGGCACCTAACTTGTCCGAGGTCAGAGGGAATGCACCTGATCCAAAACCTGCTGAGATCAATAAAACAATTTCCTGTGACTTCAAAGCATTTTGAGCTGAGACCTCAACTAGTGACAGGCATAGAAAACAATTCATGACCCTCAAATCTCTCTTCTAATTGCTATTTTAGGCTACTTCCCTTCTTTCTGTTTTAGAGCAGACTGTAACCAGAACATCAGCCAAACCATGATCATTTATTATAAGACAATATGATATAAGAGAGGTTGTGTTAACATTTTCCAGAGTGTATATATATATATATATATATATATATATATATATATATAGTAAGGACAAATAATAGTACTTTGTGGCTAAGATAATCTTTAAAGCAAATCAGAATGAGCTGAAGTATTCCCATGGGCTTCTTCCCCTGAGCACTAAAGTGCTTATCTGAAATGCTTTATTTACTGCAACAATTTTGTGTCCTTATTGCCTAGATTAACTGCCTGACAAAGCTATAGCAGAAGTATCAATTAGAAGCTAGGAATCAGCAGCATGCTGGGGAAATATAAAATCTGGACCACTCAGAATTGCACATTGTTAGTCTATGAAACAGATGCAAGTCTCTTGCAGAGAACAATTTAATTTTCTTATTCATTTAAAATATATCCCATTTATTACACAAATAACAGCCATGTAGTCAAAATTGTTGGATAGCCTTGGAAATATAGACAACTCTCAATTACCCGGAAATTAATTTCCCTGACTGTGAGTCAGTCATACCATAGGTATGGAAGACACCCAAGTTGCTCTGAAAAACTGAGCTTATTTACTTGCACACAAAACTACCCAAAGAGCTCCACTTCTTCCACCCCTGAGGTGGGCAATGTTAATTCATCAGCAAAGGCTTGGGATTTCGGCACTCCACAGTCAACAGTGTCAACAGTGCTTTTCTCCTCTCAGTTTCTCATACTCTAATTTACACAGGCTTTGTATTAGCTATGATTTTATTTTCTCTGGGTGGCCACTTCTTACCCCACTGAATATTTAAACTGACTATAGTTACGCTATTAGAGGATTCCCCTAGTTACCTGCTAACTAACTTCAGTCTTGCAAGAGAAAGTAGCATGACATTAGCTTCATCCTCTTTCTCTGCTTGCCTGAGCTCCAAACCACTTCTTACTCACTCACTGCAAGGCATTCTGACCAAGAGGAGAAAGCGAGTTTCCAAATCAGAGATCTTGAACAGAAAATGGCTCTCCAGCTACCTCTTATTCCCTCTCACATTAGCAGCCCTGCAGGCCAAGGGCCAGCACTAACCATGGCCTGGGCCAAGAAAGGACAAGCTCACTCAGCATGCTGGAACTTCTCCGGCCAAAACTAACATGTTCAAATCAAGAAGACAGGTAGCCAAAGCCGACTGTGGAGCACAGGCACTGCGTGCTCATAGAGGGATAAGCCAGCCCCTAATCTCCATGGGTATCAGTTTCCCCTCAGACGGGAGATGCATCTTCATAAGGAACATGTTGAACAAACCTGCTGCTGGGCAGATGAAGGCTTGGATGAAAAAACAAGACCCATCCCCAGAAGGATTCATCAGAATCTCCTGGCCAGGCAACAGACAGAAATCCCCCTGACCCTGAAGCAGCCCCAAAAGTTGTCCTGGCTACTAATGCTGTCCTAAGTGTTTGGAAATCCAGCCAGAATGGGACTGGAAATCCAACCATGCCTCTGGAACATAGACTTGGAACTACCTGAAATAGACACGCTCAAAGGGCAAGTTATTCTCTTCATTTTCTCCCCAGCCCCCATCCAGACAACATCGCCTCAGCCCCATTCAGATCCAGTTTCAAGAATTTTCTTCCCATCTGTGCTCCTTTCTCAACTAACCTCTGTGTAATGCTGCGGTTGATAGATTATACAAAAGAGTAATACAAGACAAAGTATGTATCATTAATGTAGTAAAGGTTCTCCAATCCATATCTTTTCTAAGAACCCCAATATACAAAGCAACAAAGATTGCTCCCCCCTAGGTAGAGAAGAAAAATCTTTATGTATTCTCTACAGGGAGTGTTTTAGTTCATTCATGAATTATCATAATATACAAGAACATATGTAAAAGATATTGGGTGAAAAGCTGGCCTGCCTGGAGTCAATGGCAGGTCTCCCATTTACTCTAACAGGACAGGAATCCATCCCCTTAGTTCCAAAACAAATCTTTTCTGCATAAGTATCTTTGGATATGCACAGTGCATATTAGGCAGATGCTCTGTATTTGCTCAACAGCTAAAGAGAATCATTCCTTTCCCCAAAAACATTGTCTTCTCTCCCTACCAGAAAACAAATTTGGAATAGCTTCTTCAGAAAAGGATATCAAATTGTTGGGGCTTGTGCATAATCTGGGTTTGGCATAATCAAGCGAGCTCACTGGCTGCTATCCCTATGGTTAATAGTGTGTAACAGCATGGTTTGGGACCTGTCCTTTTCTTTTCAACCCATACATGTCTCCGTGTCCAATTTCAAACACAATATATAGTGGAACAAGGAATAAATTGTAAAATAGGTTAAGGAAAGGGAAACATATTGGAATTCCTCTCAACAAGTACAATGGCAAACCTAGATCTAAAGCAGTCATTTGAAGTGGGGAATTTTTACATACCTCAGTTCAGATTGTCATTTCCTATCATCTGATGTCTCTGTCATTAAGACAAAGTGCTTGGGCTAATACCTCACTCTGTGGATTTACATGTATTAATTTATTTTGAGAGAAAGGTGAGGGCAGAAAATGCAAAAGTGGTTCAAGCAGGTGTTTAGGCAGAACAAATGTTGATCCCCCAGTTTGTCATTTTCGGAGCTGGGGAAGGATGTGAATGAAAATAGCAGTACATTAGTGTTGCTAGAGCATTCTAAAAGGAATGAAAACATCCCACCCCAGCACTCCCAGATTGCCCTTTCCTGTCCACCTCACCTAAATTAACAACTGATTGTAACTGAATATACTTTGAAAAATGAAACCTCTCAGTATGGTAGAGATCAACTCTTCCCTGTTATTTCTATTACTAGAGCAACTCCAAGGCACAACTATAGCTACAGAATTTGCTGTGAAGAGCTTATGACCAAAACACTGGCAAAGAAAAGACATTTTAGAAAACACAGCCATGAGGACAATGTAACTTTTTAATTTCCCCACAGTTGTATGTCAGACTGGATTTATTGACCTTTGGGCCATGAGTCAAGACTTATCTTTTGGCTTAAATCTTTGCAAAGGGGAGGAAAGGAAAAATGTACAGTCTTGATAGAGGAAGCCTTACAGTATGAAATTTGGAAGGCTTAATCCTATGGTCCTTCTTCTGTAGTGGGTTTATAGGACTCAAAGAGCACACGAAAAATCTCACTTCAGAGTTGTTTCTCAATACTCACTCTCTTATGCACTTTTATTTTATTTTTTTTAACTTCCTTCTGTTAAAGGAACAAAACCCCAGAATGTATGTGCAAAATGTAAAGATACATGGAAAGTAAGGCACCCAGCTGAGGGGTATATTAAAAATGATAACACAGCTTCTTAATGACTCCTCGCTCTTCCCACCTCTCATCCTCCTGACCTCCAGATCCTGCTCCCAGCACAAAGGACACTCCCTGAGAGGACACAGAGCAAACTTGGGTTTACAATGTCTGAAAACTACCTCTTCCTCACAGCTTCTGTGTGTAGTACAATGCATATGAAAACATTACACATGGTGTGAGGGTGAGCAACATCAGCTCACAGAACAGGAAAGAAGGAAAGAAAAATGGACCAAAATGAATGAAAAGAAGAACATGAGACAGAAAGAGCAAATTACCTTTCAGTGATTTATCAGGCCATTGAAGGAATGTCAATGTTAATGTTAAATCTTTCATTAAAATGCAGTATTTAAGGATAATATGAAAGAAACCCATCGTATTAACAGAGGCAACTAATGGAAAACAAATGCATGGCTCCAATGAGTCAGATATGGATAAAATGCCAGTGAAGAGATTTTAGCAAGGCGAAGATGACTTGAGAGTAGAACATGTAGAAGCAGCACTTCCTCTCCTCCTCCCCCTGTGGAATACAACAGCAAGGATCGCCACACACTTACACCACAACTCACCCCCTTGCTGTCTTGATGCTCGATTAAAAAAAAAAAAAAAAAGTGAAATAAGAGCTGCAAACTTAGCTTCCCAAAAATTATTTTCTCAGGAATGTGCATTTGCTTTATTTTTCTAGCGTATCATGCAAAGCTGATTGTTAAGTTGTAGAGCACGCTAGGTTTGGCATAAAAGTCTCACATTTTTTTATGAAGAGGGAGATTGGGCTGGGCTACTGCAGACATCAGCCCCCTCCAGATGTGTCTCAGGGTTTCACTGAAGCCAAAACTTCACCTCCTGAGAAGCCAAAGGCTCCAGGATTTCAGTCCTGGAGTCCAGAAGAGACCCAGTTGCAGAAGCGGTGCCAGCCTGACCTGGTGCCCATCTGCAGCACCTTGGGAATTTGTTGGCCACCACCTGCCACCCCACTGGGGCCTGGTGGAGCTCTGCCAGAAGCCCACCTGCCCCAACACAGCTCGGTGGGGCAGGACCAAGCAGTGACCTGGCTGGATCTGGCCCACACTACATTTGTAGCGGGCAGTGAGAAAGCCAGCTACAGTTTATGTTCAACTGTAGAGTTTCTTTTTCCCAAGCTGACTTGATCTCAGCAAGTAAATTCAGAAACCTAGTGACTTGAAACAGTGATGCTGTCCAGTCCCACTTCAGAGGCAAAAAATCTGCATGAAATTCCATTAAAAAAAAAAAAAACAAAACAAAAACAAAAACACATGAAAATGCATCTTGAGACCCAGTGCTTATTGTGGCAAGTGATACATCACAAACACACTTATCATTACGGCAATCTCGGGTGGGAGAAACAACAAATTTATCAGTGAAGCGCTTTTTAAGTTCATGTTTCTACCAAGTCCACAGTGAATTCTAGAAGGTATGACCCTAGGAACACAGCTCCAGTGTTTCCAGTAGATGATCCCTTTCTCACCTCTAACCACCAAAGAAGAAAAGGAAAACCAGGGTATAACTGCTTTATATCCACTCACCAACAGAAAATGAAACTAATACTTTTAAATCTTTTTCCAGGTAAAGTCTTGGGAACATTGCTTTTATCCTCTCTTGCTTAGTACTAATTTTTCTCTCCTTCCATTAAGGGAGAAAAGTGGCTTTACATGAACTGCATGTGAGAATGTGCAGGAAAACCTTTCAACAAAAAACCATAAAAAAAAAAAAAAGATGAAAGAGGATGAGGTTTCCTGTTCTTGGCAAAATATATTGTCCATACTGGAACATTTCTAAATTCCACTGCATATTACTTAGGCCCTGTCTACACCAGTGAAATGTACCACATTAAAAAATGTGCAAACTGACATGCCTTAAACTAGGACAGTGTGAGAACACAGCATTACCCTGAGGTATTAACAACAACAGCTGTGTTATTTTAAAAATGTGTTGGCTCCTACTGGTTAATTGTAAAGCATACCCTACATACAATCATTGTCAGCTTTGTTTTTCAGACATAACTTGCCTTCAAATATAACTATACTGATTTCAGTTGTCATCATAGATGTTTCAAATGAACTCCCTCAGCTTAAACAGGGGTAAGGCATACATTTACAGGACATCACATGGCCATTTATGCCCTGAACAATCATTTTCTGTTCCCCTGCCCACTCCCCTCATCTTCCCGTTCTGTTTTCTCTTTGAACAGAATGAAGATGGAGATGGACATACAATGTTCAGAAGAGTAGAAAATCCTTCTGTTTCCTAATTGTGACTGTTAATTATAGTAGCTTCCTCTCCATGTTTTTGTTTTAATGGTAGGAGATATCACATTATTGCAAGCCTTACACATCCTGGGATATTCCCAAGCCTGCAATTTTGAGACAGGTTAAAATTTCAGTCCAATTTTATGACCTGTATTACCTGCAATACTAGATCTTTTTACTATGGTGTATGTACCAAACATTGAAGTAAACGCTTATGGGGTTTAAGAAATTAAGAATAAACAGTAAAAAATATTCTTCCACCACATCTTCCCTGCCTCAACCACACCAATTCAAAGCATTTGCCAGGACTTGATCTGGGTCAGTCTCAACTTATCCTGGAGTAAGCTGAGGCCAATAAACTGTTGCTGAGCATGATGCTGAGCAGAGCAGGAAGTAAAGAAAAACAAAAAACAAACGTAGAAACATGAACATCTTCCTAACTTTGCTGTAGGTTTTGTTGGTCTCTCATTAGACCTTTTCCACTTGTCTTTATTCTCCCTGGAACATGAAAATAGTCATCACATTTTGCTGGGACTGAGGGGTATTGCTAGAAACCACTAGAGCATATTATACACCCTGTGCTGCACCACGAGAATGATCACTCAAGAAAAACCAAGTGGGGCAACAAGATGGAGGGAGAACCATCAGCTGTCAACATCAGACTGCATGTCAAGACAGAAAGTTAAGATTTTACCCAGTCAGCCTATTTCCTTCTCCAAGAACAATCTCTCACCTTGAAATGCTTCCACCACATAGTTCAGTCACCATGTTTGATGAAGTGATAGGGACCTGGAAGAGCAATCCATAGAATGGCACACACTTCTGGACAACATGAAGCTCTCCAGCACAGCTGAGGACATTGCAGGTTCTACAGGGCTGCTGCTGATGGAAGAAGTGCAGGACAGGTTTGGGGGAAAAAGAAAGAAAATAAAGGAATTACCAGGTCATAATTAATCAGTCTGGAGATATGGGCTAGAGATAGCTTCTAATTTCTTAGCAATGTTTTCCCCGTTACAAGTTATTGTTGCCTAAAAACATCAAGGAGAAATTGAAAACCTCTGAGAGAGAATACTACTATTAAAAAACATGCACTGCCATAGACCACAAGGCTACGTTACTGGAAAGCATATGAACATTTTCTTCAGTGGGTGAAAGTCTGAAATACACCATGCTATTTTAAGCATGGCCATCCTATATTAATGTCTGGAGAAAAACTGCATCATTGACCTGACTACTGTGTTGTACCAACAACACTATGAAACTGGGGAACAGCAGGAGTGCAGTTTTCTTCCCTCTTGCATATTTAAAAGCCTTTTACATCTTTACTTACAAATTAACAAAGTGGGCTTACTTAGGAAGAGCAATGCACTACATTTTACTACATTTATTTTAATTAGCAGCAAGCATTTTTAACATATAATTTAATTCAGCTACTACAGTGAGTATGATTCACTAGTTACTTTTGAATTTGTTATACATTGATTTAGAGCAGCATGGAATAATAAAACTGAGATTTTCAGTTCCAAAATAGAACAAAGACATTAGCAGAATTGATCAGTTCTGGTAGATTTGCATTGCCAAACTTTCTTTGAAAGAAATGTGTTCATTACCATGTTGCATGAGAAGAAAATAAAGGGAATGAACAAGAAAGAATTAATAATACAGGACATGAAATCTGACTCATCTGGCAGCTGAAGCCACACTCAAATTTTTGTATGGAATTTTTCTGTTCGTATTCTGTATTACTACTTTATCAAGAGCAGATCTCCAGTTGTCAATGCAGGAAGCTTGCTTGTCAGGGGGATTTACTTGGAAATGGTTGTCCTGTTAAGATTCGTGGTATCTTTTCCTAGTGAAAAAAAAACCACTGCTGGATGTGGCACAAGAGTTTTCCTGATTGCACTAGCTACACCCTTATTTATCATATGATAGTCTCCCAACAGCAATACATCCTGTCAGCATGATGCTCCACGGCTATGAACTCGTGCTGTTCTGCAGCTCCACCATCCACCTGTAAGAAAGAAGCTAACCCAGTGTCCTAAGGTAATCCACACATTCAATCAACTCTAAAATCAGCCTCACTTTAAGCTATTCACAATGCAAACCTTGGCTTCACTCTTCAAGCTTTACTCTTAAGCCTTGTTTAGAATTGTATGTGTGGGTGCTTCCTCCACAAAATCCCACAGCAGCAGCAAACTCCAGCCTCCTAACTCTGTGTTGCTTTGAGACTCTTCACATGAAGCAGAACTTTCTCAAATAGCCTGCTCTCAAATATTTCCTTTCACATGTCATAATTCTGGTCTCTCCTCATTTTAGTTTTTCCTTGTTCTTTTCATTTTCCCCGAGAGATCTCAGTTAATTACAACTATTTCTTGTTTGGTCCCCAGGAAGTCCTTCTCTATCCTAGGTGTAGCCCTTGCTGTTCATAATTCACACTGATGCTGGATTGACTCTCTTTTGCTCTCAAGTTTTTAACCCTTCAGCCTTACTCCTAGAAACTGGAGGGGAAAAAAAAAAAAAGCTTGCAGCATCCACAAACCAAAGAGCTGTTACTGCAACAGAAAGACCAGAGGTGAGGTGCCTTACAAGGACACAAGCAGACCCTGAAAATAAAGCAGAGGCTGCAACAAAATAGTGGAAGAATCAAGTCTCTCTTACACACAATCTGCACTTCTTGAAAACAAGAGTAATTAGGGTGGTGGTGGTGGTTTCTTCTGTTTGCTTTAAAGGAAAATAAAAAAACATACAAGGTAATTTTACCATCAGTACAAACCTACAATTTCTTCTTTTCAACTATACTTACCGGTGATTTCAATCTTTGTTACCCAGAGCATTTGTCTGAATTATTGTTTGTATTGTTGAGGTCTGATCTGCAGGCAAGAATCCCAATTAATCCATTCATTAGATACACATTTGGGGCTTGCATACTCATGATACTAAGTGAAAATGCTAAAAGAAGGATTAAAAGGTTACATGCAGGTGAAGGCTGAAATCATAAGATGTAGGTGTAGGAAGTTAACAGTGCTGCTGCTTTCAAGTCACAAAGGTGATTGAATTGATACTATAGTTTCCCTACAAGCAATAGTGGGTGAACAGTAACACTTACTGGTTTATCCCACAAATCCATTAACTTTTTTTAAGATTTTCATGAGTACATCTTGGGGGGGGTGGGAGGATGCGGGGGCAGTATGCATCTAGAAACTCCACAGTTATCTGAAACAAAGCCTGTAGAGTTTTTCCATACATCTTTTGAAATATGAGTGCTTCTTTACAGCAATTGCTAAAATACATAAAGAGAAGAGTTTCTTAGTTAGATTGTCATTTTGCTAGAAAAAAATATCACATCATTCCCAACATCAAAACTTGTGAAGGCATTCACTGGTATTTTTCATGTTTGACATACAGCAGATTAAGTTACAACACTGAATGACTCCTGACCAGCTTTTGATTTCCTTTCCTCAGATAAAGTATATGAAAAATGCATGTAGAAGTGTTCAGAGAGGTAAATATATTTGAATATTCCTACACTTGGAGTTTACTTACAAAAGCTTACTGAATATAGCAATGAGAAATGCAGAGTTCCCATTGTGTATCAAAATTCTTGGAAGGCTCATCTTTAGACAGATGGCAAAAAAAATGGATGCAAAATGGATTGCCATTTTCAGCCAGCTTCTGACCTTGTCAGCACAGAACTAAAATTCACAAAGCTTCAAGATGCAAAAGCCAGAAAGCTGATTTGTAACTGCTACTGTTACGGAAACACCAGATGGAGTTGCTCAAAGTGACAAACTTCATCTCAAAGGCCACCAAGGAGTTCTGTAGTTTCCCGCCTGCCAAGTTTTGAAATGATAGGCAAGAAATAGTCAAAAAGCTCCTCTGCCTCTTCATGCAGCCTTCAAACTCATTTCTACTAAAGACTTGTTTGCTTTTAAAAAGAATGAAGTGATTCACTAACTGTATATTCTGTTTAAGGAACATTTTCCATAAAAAGTCATATTTACAGTAGTTTCAAGTCCTGCTAATCTGATGTTAAATTTTACAGAACAAAACCGACCTCTTTCATCAGCTGATCAGATTCACTAGCATTGATTAATTTCCAAAACCCTCACCATTTTCTTCAGTGCACTAAATAAAAATTTAGAATTCTAATCTAAAAAAAGTAAAATTAAATACATCTTGCACACAAAAGTGTGCCTTGTGTGCACACTTACATATCCAACTTGCCAGATTGATAGCTTTTGCAACTCAGTGAAGAATAAAACAGACCACTGAGAGAAATAATCTTCCAAAAAAGACAAACTCCCATTGATTTGAGAACAAATTTTCAGTTTTGTGCCATGGATATTCTTTTAATTTGCTTTCAGTGATACATACCAGAACTTTCACTCTAATTTTCTTTTTCCACAGCTCCCATCCAGAACCTATTCTAAACCTCCTACTTGAGACATTTATTTAAAAAAAAAAAAAAAAACACAGAAAATTTATTAACAATTCTGTATTTCTTTTGCTAATCCCTTTGCGCAGATATGAAACTCTATATAATATGAGCCAGGACTGTCTTTCTACATTACAGCTGAACTGCAAAAATATATTTTTGTTACATGAGAAACAGTTGTGATTTTTAATCCTAAATTACTTTAGTTTTCAATTTGCACTTTGTTGATCATTGTTCTTAATGCACAACCCAAAGTGGAAAAAAATGACAATCATATTGTATACAAAGGTTTTATTGATGTCTAAATTGCTGTCACTTAAATCAGGCAAAGTACTTTAATTCTTACCTAAGAGGACCAAAAAGGAACTGGTTATTAAAGATTTACTTCTGTAAGCCTGTAGGTTGTCAAATACATACTGTTCTGCACAACTTCTGTGCTGCTGGCAAATGACTGCATTCCAGCTGCATAGCTTACATTATATGTTTCAGCACACAGCAATCTTAGAGTTTATCACTTTTACCTGTTACATTTTTAAAATTATGTTACAGTCAAAAGAACATTTTCTACTCTGAAGTTATGTACAGCATAAAACAAAACCCAAGGTTTGTGGTACAAATGTGTATGATTTGATCATATACATAACACATCAGGTTTTATGAAATAAGTGATATTTATTTTCTGTGAACAAGACTCCAAGTCAAGATTACTTTAACCAACATTGCAGCATGACACTTTCCAGAAGCATGGAAACTATATTCAGTGATTCAAATCCTCCGATTTTGCTTCATTTCATGACTTACATGGACATATCTTACCTGTGTATGCTACACAACCAGATGTGTGCGCATCAGCTCACTATCTGGGCTTGCTTTGCACTAGAGAAGCACTTAAATCAATTTCCATTGTTTAAATGAATCTTGATGTCTCAATATTTACAGAAGTACATAGGACAATATTCACATTACTGTCATGTGGAAGAAAAAACTACTGGGAAGGAAATGAACATGCAAATTAAATGTTAAAGAATACACACAAAAAAAAATAATACTGAAAATTGGGACAGCATATTACAGAGCCAGAAAGGAAAAGTAATTCCAAACAACAGTGACAAAACCTTTCATTTGCAAATCAAATCTTTGCCCACAGCACCACAGAGAACCGCCTGGCAACCACTGTCCCTGTGCTAGTGGGATTCCTGCAGGACTACAGGGAAGAAATGCAGGTTCTGCAGGTGACTTTCTGATCTCTCCTCAAAATGCTGAACCATGGAATAAAAGCAGTTTTTAAAGGGATATGCCAGTATAGAAAAGATTTGCAAGACCTGTGAGCCAAAACTTCTAATTTCCCCTTTCTGATTCCAAATTATCAAGAGAGACACTTCTATTAAAAACAAATAATTACATCAACAACAAAAAAAAACACATCCTTTAAGTTATTCTTCTCCATACTGGTTTCCTGTTAAAAATTCAACTGTGAGCATGAGAATTCTGTACAACACCAGAATACTTCAGATTTCCAGAACAAAAGCATTAACAGCAGGTATAAATCACATAGGCTATAACCTGTATTTTCCCCATTACATCAGTTAAAATGAAAACAGCTGTAATAAAGATTAGCAACAAAATAAAAGGTATTTAATCCAACCTATAAATATCCTCTGTAAGATTTTTTTTTTTTAAACAAAGAATAACTGTTTTATTTTTCTCCAGGCTCTGGGACGGCAAGAAAACTAACACTGTATGAGTGAGAAACTGCAGGCTAGGCCAATACACAAAGAGAAGCAGATTAAAAGGGGATTGCATACATGTTACTGTAGTATACCTTCCCCATCCCTCTTCCCCTGAAACACCACTTTTAAACTTCAAAAGAAGAGAACTTAAAACTAAATATTTTTAAGTTAACTCAAATTATTCTTTTTTTTTATTATTAGTTTAAAGTGAATGCTTGGTTTTGATCCATATTTCATGTGGTTGGTTTTTTTTTTTTTGCTTTTGTATTTTTCGTAGTTGTAAGAACATCACCATTCCCATCTCTTCCTATTTTGTCCTCAAACATAGCAGTCTGGAAAACACAGTTCAGTATGTGTTGAAGAGCAACAAAGTTAGTAAGGTGTATAAAACCTCCTATTTTGTGATGATGCTTCAGTCAATAGCTGTCAACCAAACTTCAGTTACTCATGTAGCATGGACGGCCTTAAGAAGACAACATCAAACATTTAAATTTTAAGTACAGTATTTGGAGGATGTACACAAGATTTCCCACGCATCACAAAAGAGGTAAAAGTCTTGGAATATAAACAACACTTAGTTTTACTTTTTTTTTGTAAGTTATATTGCCAGTATCTTAAACAGAGGGCTCCAGGCACTTTCAACAAACTGTCGCTTCCCTAACACAAATCCCAGATTTGAAAGGTCAGACTGGCATAAATTAGAAGTGGTTACAGTGAACAGTTTACTACAAGGCTGTTGCTACAGAACAATTCTCAGTATACACCCTGAATGAAACTCACCACTGCAGCTATTGAAAATGTTAGCAGAATTGCTGACAACTGAATGGCTCAATGACTTAACACTTTTCTCCTCTGCTAAGACAAAGTGCTTTAGAACACCAGCACTGGCATCATGGATGAACTGTACCAAGGAGGCTTACATATTTACTGCTTGTTACATGACAAAACACAATGACATATCCGAACTTTGTATTAATCATCTTTCAGTATATATTTTTTAATTCTTCGTTAGATCTTGGGGAGACAGCAATAATTAAAATTAAGGCTGGAATGACTTAAGAGCTTTTCCTCAGACCTGTTTTAGAAGTTCCCTGTAATCTAATGTCACAAATGCTTTGGTAACTGAAAAAAGCAACAGACAGATGATTTGAAAAAAGTCAACTGGTCCTAACCTGCTGCTGACAAAATAATGTAATCTGACAGTAGCCATTGCTATAGAAAGGTCCACTCCAAAATGAAAGTAATGAAGATGTGAAGTTGCATGTGAAAGCTTTCCTAGAGAAAGAAACACTATGAAAATTAATTTCATTCAATAACACAGCCTCTGAGCATTGCCAGTGTGGTTTACTAAGCAAACTACATCGGTATTTTATCATCTCATTTCTTTCTTGGTATTGTTCTGTAAATTTAGTATATATACTGTTCCATTACGGTATTTCAGCATATGCTAAGCATATATACAGTAAACAACACTGATGTAGAATCTAAAAACGTCACTCAAGAAGTCTCCAGTAGATGGCCTCTATGGATAAATTTACAATTAACTTCAGCAGTCAAGCAAAGGGCTTTCAGAAAATCTGACTCACTAAAATATGTAGACTTATGCTCAGTAGGTGCATATAAAAAAGTAACCACCTGCACATTTATCCTTTTCATGAACTATACATGCATCACAAAGAGAAAATTAACAGCTGCAACTGGTTTGTTTGATTCACACCAAAAAAAAGACAAAAAGAAAGAAGAATAAAATTTATTACAAAACATGTTGAAAAAGCAATGACTTGCCCACTTCCTGCTCTGATGCTGTAGGCAGAGCCTAGTGTGACTGAATGCTCTCCGGAAAACCAAAACAAAATTATAGCATGAGTGTGTTGCTGTATTAAAATCGTTTTCTCTTGATAATTTCTGGTTTCCAGCTGACAGGATGAGTTTCCTCAGTCTAAAAGGGAAAAAAGCAAAGATTATTTGTAACTTGAAATCAATCTGCAAGTAGAGTTTAGTTCAAAATATTTGATACATATTATTTATATACATTTTATATATAACATTATAATTACTTATTATGTAATTCATTTACTCACATTAAACTTTAATCATTCCACTGCCTGAAGTGGATGACAAAACTTTTTCTACCCATCCCCCCCCCTTTTTTAAGCAAAAAAGATAAAAATAAGGTCACCAATAGCAGGTCAGAAAGAATAGTGTAGTGATCAAAGCATTAGGAACAGTCAATGAGTCAATGTCTTCCAGTGACGTACATGAGTTTTGGCAAATGCCACAACGTTTGCAGTTTGCTCAATAGCAAAATGAATTAAAAACATTAGTTATTCCTTTACAAGTTGTTTTAAGTTCAATGATTTAATACAAAATTATTTACATGGAAGGCATTCTGATAAGCTAAACAGTAATTTACTGCCTTCCCTATTAGTAAATGGGTTCGGATTTGGAAATAACAGTTTGAAAATAAGCTATTTACTGTGAACTCTAGTCATTTGTCTTGACAATTTTTTAACCTAGATCACAAAAGGAAATTTTATAAAAGTTCAAAACTTAATCTTTTTGTTAATTCACATTTTAATGATTAAAGCCAAACAGTCTCCTAGTGGCTTCAAAACACAATATACTCAACTATTTTAATGATATTTATCCAAACATTCTCATAAGGATTTGTGCAGAGGAGCTGATGGACATAGAACTTATTTGTTCTACAGGACATGTGTGCTTATTTGTTCTTACAGACAAATGTAACACTTATTTGCAATCTGCTGATTTTATGAAAATATATTAAAAGACACTTTGACATACCGCAGTATCATCTTCTTTGTATACTTTTATAGTTTTATCAGCTTCAGCTGTTAGCAATCTGCTTTCTGACTGGTCAAATACACAAGCAAATATTCCTGATTCACTGTCCAGAGAGCCTGGCTGTACAGCTGCATGTACTCTCTGGAAATTGTAACCAGTTCTCCAGTCCCAAAGATGCATAGTACCATTATCAGCTTTAAACAAAAAAAAAAAAAAAAAAAAACCACAACAATTAGTATTTTATAGTGATGTACCAGGTCTTCCCGCAGCCTCCTTTTCTCCAGTCTAAACAGTCCCAGTTCCCTCAGCCACTCCTTTAAGTCTTGTTTTCTGGTCCTTTTATCAGCTTCATTGCTCTTCTCTGCACAAGCCATAGCAACTCAATATCCTTCTTGCAGTGAGGGGCCCAAAACTGACCACAATATTCAAGGTCCGATGTCCTATAAGTTTTCCTGTATTCTGCTGGTTTCCTTCTTAGCTAAGAAGGAAGGCTGATCTTGTCTAAGTAGGTTGATGAAGCTTCCTCAGCAGCTCATCCAATTTTCCCTGAAGTATAATATAATACATCCCAAGGCAACTGCAGCAAGTTGCTTTGAAAGCAAAGAAAGGACTGACGTTCTGAATATTAAGTTCTCCATTCAGTAGCTCCACTAAAATTGAACAAAGGTATCATCCTGCCAAACAGATTTCGAACAGTAAGAAACCTGTTAACAGGGTATCAATGCTTAATGTTTACAGAGGTACCAGTTTAAGCTACTGTCACTATAACTACTAGTGGCCTCAGAGGATTCATAGCAATCCAAAGTTTTTCTGTATTTAGAAGGATGCCCTCAAAGGAATTTTTCAGTTAAATACAACCCCACCCCAACAGCGTTATGTAGCTTAACCAGCTCTACTAAAAGCTTTCATTTCCTCATAGCAAGAATTCCTGATATTTCAAGAAGGGTGCTTCCAGGATATGATACTCTAAGAAAACCTTATTTTAATTATCATGAAAATGTAAAGGGGAGGGGAATAATCAATATTTGAATTACAATTTTTAAGAGAAGTCTACATACTCTTACTAAAATAAGTTATGGAGAAATAAGTTTTTCTAAGGCCTCAACCACTACTAACATGAAAGTCCTACGGTGGCCTTACAGAAATGCCTTCAAAGCAAAGCTGAATGGAAGATGAGAAAAGTCCAGTGTTCTGTAGAGTTCTTGCGCTCACTGTGAGTGCACCAGTTGTCAAATTGAGCTTTGTCAGAATTTTAAAATCAAGGGTCCCCTTTATTAATAATTGAAAACATAACCACGGTAAGCTGGCCATATAATCAGCTATCTTCTTGTGCATTTGAATTTGTTTAAAGCATTTCCATGTCACTCTATATCATTAGCCTACAAGGAACACTGTATCAGATGGAAACAAACTCAGTTTGGAACAATGAAATGTATCTGAGCTGTTCTAAAAAAATATTACTCTTTTATTATTACAATAACAGAAGTGTTTTTAAGTATCTGCTTCTGCAAACTCATGGAACCTGCCTGAACTTTCTATCACGTCACATTGTGAATTGAGTCCAAGTCTCATTTACAACTACCCCAGACTAGCTAAGCAAAAGCAAGAGGAGAAAACTCAGGTCCTGCTAGTAATTTGGTGCAATACAGTTTAACCTCAACTTAATTTCCCACTTTTGTTAAAGTGCTTGGATAACTGACATAAGAAAATGCTACCTGCAGTACGAGATAATGAATGTTCTTACATGAAACTATTCATGATTAGATATAGGAAGCATTCAGAATTCTCCTCCATTTGACTCAAAGAGCCAAATAAAATTTGGAGATAAGCTACTAATCTTTGCAACAGCCAGCTGAGAAGGGGAAATCTCTTCCCTACTGGAGCCTTAAAATTCCTTTCAAACATTTTTGGGCTTGCAGCTCAGTAACAAAGAAAATGCAAATGACCCTACTTGCAGCAAAATGAAGCTGTAGGCTGTAGCAGGCTTCTTAGGCCAGAAAAATGAGAGTTAAGCAAAAATCTTTGTCTAAGGACCTCCAGCCATATATTCATAGCTTGGGGCAGAGGGGAAGGAATATGAACATGCATTTCTTATTTTACCTCCTGATACCAAAACTCCATCTGAATTTACAGCCAGTGTGTTGATAATGGCATTGTGACCAGAGAGGTTCTGAATGAAGTTTCCATCTGGGAATTTCCATTGCTTAATATTATCTGGAGAACCAGATGCAAATGTGTAACTGAAAAACAATACACACAGTATATTAAAGCTAAAATATCTGTTAGGATAAATAATACTTTGTTCAAACTACAGGTCAATGATAGTTGCAAAATTATTTAACGCTGCTTTTCTGACATTTGTACTTTGCATAAAATTGAGCAGTTTTATGAAGTTATGAATGAAAGCACCAATTAACTCTCTCTACTGTTTTCCTTTAGTTTCATAGATTACCTAAGCTTTACAAATCACAAGGCTCTCCTATACCATACAGGATGTTAATATGCAAACAAACATTTAAAATGCACATAAAGTTTTGGACAACATAAAACATAGTATTCTCACCTGTTGCTATTCTGACAAATTTTCAGGTATAATGGCATCAGCAGAAGTATATAGGGGGAAAAAATAGTTTTGGCTAGTCTTCCAAAACCACACAAGCAAGAATAAAGGAATTCTATGTGAATTTCTTTTCTCCATTGTTTTAATGGGCATTATCAGACAATTTTTGATGCATCAACATATCATATTGTAAATCAGAGTATTTCCAATAACACCTGCTTCAAAGATTAAACATCCACAAAAAGTTTCTTTTTAAGGTCAGTTAGATTGAAAGTCTTATGCAGTGAAGCACATATTGAAAAAATCCTTTTGCATTAAATCACTGCCTCCTTTATTCACATATGCACAATTTATAAAATGCATTACTTCCTGCTAATAATCATTCAGTTACATATTTAGTAGTAGCTTTATAGAGCCCAGTGCAGCTGATTTTTCAAGGATCACGTCAAAGTACATGCATAAGAAATTCTGTGGGGGTATATAAAATATATTCTGGGGATTGCTAATGTACACCAGTACCAATACCTGTAAAAGCACAGTGTAAGATATTTGAGAACTAAGAGGCTACCAATATGTACATTTTTAAAGCATTCTATGTTTTTTTTAATATGTTATTAAGCCCTACTATTCCAAATCACCGTTAATCACCGTTTCCATTAAGCCTTCCCTCACTTCCCTATGTTATGAATTATGAAAGTGCAAAAGAATGAGACAAACTTACTGTCTTGGATGTAGTATTACTGCTCTTACAGATTTCTTGTGATTTGTTAAAGTAACACGAGTTTTTCCTGCTACTAAATCCCAAAGTCGTATGGTAGTATCATGACTGCCTGCAATTAAAAGAAAATAATAAAAACCATTATATTTATTCTTATAACCATTACTGTTTTTCAATAAGTCAGCCAAAAACTTTGTATGTGAAAGAAAAATACACTGATATCTTCGTTAGGAAAATAAAACACTAATGCCACTTTGGAAGAGAAAGATGCTGGGCTGTAATAGTCTTTTTATGCAGTCTGAAATTCAAGAACTAAGTAGTTACATAAAGCTATGTTGTGGACATAATGGGAAAGATGCACTTTCTATTTAATCATGGTACTAGACACTTTTTAGCTGTACTATAGAGAACCATGGACTATTACAGAATATTGGAAGCCTCAGTACAATTTTAGAAAAACAAACAAACACAGGAAATGCAGAAAAACTTTCAAACAATGCACAGCCATATCTCCTTAAACGTATCACCAATTGTATGAAATAACTATTGCATGGCCCATTTTCAACAGAAAGCTAAAAAAAATGAATTAAGCTAAGAGTATGAACCTTACATCATTATGTAACAAATACATACTTGATTAGGTTTATATAATAAACCTAAAGGGGCTTATTTTATAAACCTAATCATGAATGTATTCGTTAAGCATGTTATATGTGAAACCATGCCCACTATACCTGTAATAATTTGTGGTTCTGCAGCTTGGCACTTCACTGTCGCTACCGCATTTGTGTGTCCTGATAATGTGTGCACGCTGGCTTTTGTCCTCACATCCCAAATCTATGAATCCACAGTAAATAAATTAGAGGTTAAGAACAGAAGCATTTTCAATGTATGTTAGGCATTATCATGATTATATGAATTCATTGTCATAGGTTTACAGATTAAACTATTATTTTTAAGTTGTTTACTTCACCCAACAGTTCATCACATGACTGCCCCAGCTGTCAAATTTCAAGGGGAACAGGAAACCTGCCTTTAAATTTCTAGACATCTATATAACAAAGTAAGTCACCATAAAAACAGAGTATTTTCTAAATATAATAAAATGAATGATCTTCTATTTACTTTGGTAGTCTACTTAGTAAACTAAAAAAATAAAACATTCCCCTGAAATTATACTGCTTGTTTTTGGAATATAATCAAAGGCTTTATTTTTTTTTCTACTAAGGAAGACAAAGTTAACAGAAACTTTCATTGCATTTTCATCTTAATACACATTCTTAACATTTGCTAACTACTCACTTTTATACATTGAATATATTAAAAAATATCAAGGTTATACTTACTCGTGCTGTTGAATCTCTGCTACATGTTACCAGTACATCTATTGTTGGGTGCAAGTCCAAACCATAGACAGCACTTAGGTGACCATGGTAATGTCTGATAACCTCGATGAATAAAAGACACACAAAAACTTGAACAACATATTTAAAAGAATATTTTAAGTGCTTTGATTTTTATGTTTGCCAGTACCAATTAATTCCAATTAAAGAAACTACAGCTTACCTTATTGTATTCAAGATCCCAGCATTTCACCTGTTTGTCTTCTCCACAAGAAAAGAGGTATGGACTTCTTGCACTTACTATCACTCCTCGTACAGTACTGATGTGTCCCGTCAAAGACAATTTCAGTTTGCCACTAGCAAGGTCCCAAATCTGCATCAAAAACAGGTATTTTGAGGTAGACAGAAAAAAACATGGTGATAATGTGAGAAAACAACCCAGGTAAAAGCAGTAAAAAAATTACAGCACAAACATTTACTCCTCAGCTACTACCATGTAACAAATGAAATACCAAGTAGTAGTAACACTCCATAAATCTTGTTCCATTTGTGACTAGGTAATTAAGAAATAAAGTTCTGTAGCATTATGTGCACAGTAACCAAGAAATTGTTTCCAGGGGCTAAAGACATTTTAAAATGTGAAGGGGGCGGAACAGAAAAGTTTTATTTGTTAGTAATTTCTTCCAACCTCTTACCTTTATAGTTCTGTCAGCAGAGCCAGTAACAAACCACTGATTTCCTGGTTCTACTGCAATACATCTCACCCAGCCCAAGTGACCACTGATAACCTTTAAAAAAAATAAACATTTTTTTCCTAAATCAGGAATAATACACATATATCAGTCAATAAAACTTCAATTCTCCAACACTATAATTTGTTTGTATTAGCTGAGAAACATGTGCTCCTTAAAACAATCAATTCTGAAATTAGATCTGAAAAGAGTTTAATTTTTATTTCTACTTTAGTAGAAATTTACATGTCATACACCACACCTAGGAAATGTGCAACAGGGAAAGACCCTGCTCCTGCAAGCAATTTTTTCAAATCTTTTGAGTCCAGAACATAGTGGTTCAACACTTCAGGCTTCACAGAAAAATACTGTATTTAAGTGCAACTGCCTTATACCACTGTACAGGGCTTATATAGTAACTAGCTCAAGAACTATTACATGAAATATTACATGAAATCTTGCCTATTAAATTTTATTAGCTAATAATAGTTGCCTCTTAAAACAAGCTGCTACCTCCTTTTCCCCAAATAAGGTGCGATAAGAGTATATAAGAAACTTCCTGGTAACAAAATACTAGAGACAAATCTCAAGAAAAGCTCTACTGATACATAGCTTGCTTACAGGAGCCTTTCTGTTTCATTGATTTCTCTCAAGTCACAACTAAAATCAAAATCCATATTTTGCTTCACTGGATGCAGTACTTTATGAACCATCATGCAGTTAATTTCAAAAGATCTACAACGCAACAGAAGTTCTTAAGGAGAAATTCTTTGGAAAGCTGATGTGTATTCTCCAGACCAGATGAGACCTCAAACACATACCTTTGAAATACCTGTCTAGATTTCTTCACAGTCTAGAAAAAAGACAAGCATTTCCAACACAGAAATATAACAAATAATTTACTTGACCTATTTTAAGTCCCCATCTTCCACAAAATACTTCAAATCAAGCTTAGGAAAATCAGGTGAAACACAGTTCTTAGGCAGGTAAGATTAAACCCACATCTTGTGTTCTACCAACGCTTCTACTTCCAAGTTACTTGAACAAGCTTTTGTCCCACTGAGCAAAGGTTTGATAGCAAACCTCTGCTAACAAAGAGCTGACCTGTATAACTAGCACAGTGACTTGAACTATACTTACACTCTCTTTGAAAGTGCTCGCAACAAGTAGGCATTTGTAATTTGTTTGCCTTGCATCTCTTCTAGGTTTATTTTGATAACATTGCAATAAATTACATTTAGCTTAATTTCTATGAAGAGCATGTTCTAATACTGCTGTATTCAGAATCAATATATGTATTTGTTTTTCAAAAACCTACTTTTTACAATTAGCCTTACACCTAACTAGTAAGACAGCATTTAGTACTCTTCTGAAGATTGAACTGCTTATGTAGGGTGCTATATTTAGATGAACAGTGAAAAAACAATGCAATCCTGATACTAGAACAGGAGATTTTCAAATCTCGACCAGGAAAACCTGATATGCCTAAAATAATATTCACCCTTTCTCAGACAAAATATAAAATTGCTTAAGTTTTATACAGAGAATTATCCCTTTAGAAAGGTGTGCATGTTGAAACAAGTGTACCTGAAAAGTTAAGGTCTGAACCAATACATGTGCTTAGAGATTTTCCCTGTAGCTCAGCTACCCTTCCATGTACATCACCAAAATGTTTAATGATATGAGATTCTGGGGAAATGACTATTACTACTCCTCAAGAAAATTATATTAATTCATAATCAAGACTTTAAGTCTAACAATTGAAACTGTAAAGATAATATGCAATTAAAGTGCTCAGCTTTATTTCCCCCTTTTTCATAGCAAGCAAAAGGAGTCTGGTGCTCAGACATTGACACAAGTGTTTTTGGAAATTATTCTCATTATGTTAATATTGCTACACCAGCTACAGTCATCTCTTTAATATGTCATTAGTTTCATTTTTTGCATATTGCCTTTGAGTTCCTCTACCTAAAAATCTGATGAGAGAAAGAACAAACAAAACCCCACAATCTCTAAGAAATATGTGATGCTACAGGTAAACCTACATAGACAAAAAAGGTAAAAAGAATAATCACTATGTAATTTACTAAACAGAACGAACATTTGTAATCACAGTTTTGTTAAGGGTAAGTGTGTATACAATTCAGGTGTGATCACTTTTCATTTGATTCTATTTTGTGAATGAGAAAGGAATTAAAATCTATGTATTGGTATCTTAATAGAACATAAACCATTAGTTTACCTGCGTTCAGGTCATAGGTTTGTAACTTACTCTGTACAGCTTCCAAGGTGGATGCCACTGAGGTTTGGGCATGGTTGGAGCCTTCTTTGCCACTAACGCAGAATTTTTGTTTCCACCAGCTTCCATCATAGCCTATAAATTAAAAATGTTACTCTTATGATTTAAAACTAATCTCTCCACATAAAAGCTAAAGCTTCCTTGCTCTGACATCTCAATACTGATCAAATTTAGTCAGTAAGATCTCCACACAACACACGAATGCAGAACCGATCTGACAACCATTACCAAATTTTCACATCAGACGTGCAAAAAACTCACCACTGACATCCCAGGAGGCTGTGAACGTTCAGATATTCCAGCATGCCTGTAAATCTCACCCACACCAGCAGCTGTCCGATTTGCATCCAACCTAGGTTGAATGAAAACAGTTGACTGATTGGAATCAACTTAGTCTTTCATGAAGTGATAAGCTATCACGGGGCTTTGTTCAGCTGAGTCTCCAAGGATGGAGATTCCATAACAGGCTGCCCAGGGAGGTTCCAGTCTCTGACCACATCAAGGTGTTTTTGTTGTTTGTTTTTTAACCCATAAACCAAGTCCCTCTTTTCATATTACAATTAATCATCAGAATTCCTCATGTTCCACTTCAGTCCACATGCCTCTCATGACACCCAAGAAAAAATACTGTGCATATTAAGATGATGCCTGGCCATACAAAAAGTGTTTAAGTATTTATAAAGTTGAATATTCAAAATACTCAAAAGAACACTTATCCCAGCTGCTCTGTTTTGCCTTGAAATTCCCACAGATTACAGAAGTGTTAACAAAGGAACGTAGCAGTACCTGGTCTGAGAAGGAGGAAGTGTGACAGCTAAGGACTGAGCTGCAGATTCGCTAGGCATCCTCTGGATCTTAGTGTCTGCTGTCAGAGCCACGCCTTAGAAAATGCAACATAGCAAAACCAAAAAAATATTTAAAATAAAATTTTGTGAAGTGTATTGTATAAACACATTTACACACAGACTTGTACACAAGGACTTATGTCTCTGTAATATTAAATAATGTCATATAACCACACAAATTTCTGTGAAATTAAATCCACAGAAATTTGTATTTTGGTCCAAATCCATTCCACTGTGATTCTACTGCTTAGAGATGCATGCAAATTCTAGAGTTGAAAACAGTATGATTGTCATTTGTCATGACAAAACAGTCATGATTTGTCATTGCAAACAAAAGCAGCCTAACTAGCAGCAGTGCCCATCTTCTCATCCAGCCTCAACCATTGTGAAACTCCAAATACCTCAGAAAGAAACAATATTTTGAGAAGTATTTGCTGATTTGTTCCTTCAAAACAGTTTATTACATGGTCCCTGTATGTTGACGGGTATCATGGGGTGGTGCAGGAACTAGTCCTCTAGGTCTAGTCCTAATTAAGTGAAAATTTCAGACCAGAACTTTAAATTTACTATCCTAAGAACAGCAGATCACTTTAGAAAACGCGCAACAAAAAATAAATAACTCAAAGCAAAATAAACAAAAGCAAATCTACCCAGCAAACAAACCCTCTTTTAAAGGTGTAGCTCTGGTGCAGACTGGTGAATTTATTCCACTCTCATTTCTCTATTTTTTTGCCCAACCAGAGTTCTGGCAATTGACAACAAAGAATAAACTTGGGTGAGATGCCCAAGTCAAAACAAGAAAGAAAAGCAACAACAAAAGGAAATCTAATTTTTAAGCCCCACATACCTGATTTTGTTAACCCACAGCTACAGGCAAGTAAGCACTTCTGAACTCTCTTATTTGTTAACTTACAAATCAATCCACAACACATTTCCACTAGTATTGTACTAAACTTAAGCATCAACAGTAAAAGATGAACAAACAAATCTAAACTGCCACAAAGACCGATCAATGACAGCAACAATTAGCTATTGTCAATGCAACAACACAGGAATGACCTTTCCAAGCATACGTGAATACAGCTATTAGACACTACTGAGCCTTCCTCAAAGCAAGGCTGCTGGTACCTACACCTTTCTGGTCTATGGAAGAAAAGCAGGATGCATCTCCCCTTGTCATGTTACCTCAGGATAATTCTCACAGAAATGAATGACATCCTCAGACAAAGATCACATCAACAGAGCCTTAGCAAGAAGACACCACAACTTTATCAATTCTTACTACCTCCTAATGCAGAATCCTAATCAGCCACAAAACTCTGCATCAATACTATGAGAGATACAAATGTTATTTCCTACTACAGTCAGCTATGGATTCACTGCAACAGGAAGCATGCTAGGATGTGAAATGCCTAGTTTTGCCTGGAAGGCAAAAAAAGTTGTCAAAACTCAAAGAATTTTACTTACCAGGCCCAGATGGGTATGGATGTGTGCCTGTTATCATATATTCAAGTTCTTGTCCTAAAAAGCAATAGAATTTCATATTAACAATTGTATTTTATACTACATTACAAAATAATGCATTCAAGCAGGAAATTGAGGAAAACAGAGCAAAAGAAACCTGCAATCATTTCTAGTGAATTACATAGAAAATTAACTATTTTTATAAATTTAATTTTATCTGTTTCTAAAATTCATTAGTAAAACAACACATTAAAAATAGTAATGACTATTTTTTTCAATTCAGAGGGACATTCTCCCAGAAGAAAAAACCTTTGCATAGTAAAAGATGCCTGTTGAAGTAGATGAAATTCCAGGAAAAATGATTCAAGCACACAAACAACATGAGTGTCTGACATGCAAGCCACTCACAAAAATTCATTGTGTGCAATACTGGAAAAGAAATACACAAGCAAAAGTTTTTTTTTCTTAAAGTATTTTCAGTCTCTCAACATTTCTCATTCTCAAAATACTTTCAAATATAGTATTTCAGAAAAAAAATAAACAGCAAAGAAGAGAAAAAAGTGGCAATCTTCAGAAGAGAAGTTTCTACATGAATCTCCCCAGTGCACACACTTTCTATATGTAACCAAACCAAATATAAGTTGAAAAAAACTACAGAATCAAAACAAATATTTCTGTTTTAATAGCTGCCCAGCTAAAAGAAGTCTGAAAAAAAAAATCTATGGAACAAACTAAACAACAAAATAGCATGTCCTTGACAATCATCAATTTGTAGAATGTGAAGCACATAATTGAACTTTTTCTTTCTAATACCCAAGCACAGCGTACACTAACACTACCTTAAAGAACACTCATTTTACCAACCAGTTAAATTACACAGCATCATATCGTTCCCTTGTTAAAAGAAACCTTCTCCTTGTCCTGAATCACTTACCTCCTCCGGACCCTAGCAAGGAAGATACCAAAGAATTAAAAAACAGATATTTTGATTTGCTTCTGAATTGTAGATGGGTTAACAACACAGTCTTCAGACTGAAGATCAGTGAGACTATTACAAAATAGAGAAAAATTACACCGCGATGAGCAAACTGACCTTGATTTCCAGAATACTGTTTATGTCCATAAGGATCCCCAGTGGCTGGGCCTCCTTTCTCCCTCATGTTTTCTTTAAGAGTAGGCATGTGCAACACTGAGCCATACTCTGTACGCAGTTTGACTGCCATCTTTACTTTGTGACTGTTGGAAGAAAAAAGCACAACCCTGATTAAACCCTGACTTGAACGGTTATTAAATTCTGAAATCTTTCAGAAAACGTTTTATACAGCTTACTTTACAATCCTCTTTTTTTTTTTCTTCCCTCAGCACTAGATTGTTAATTGTGTAGAAGGAAACATCTGAACTTGCCACTTGGGATGGAACAATCACCAACAGTACAAAACTTTGAGGAACACTCATAACTCACTGAATGCAGTACTTACCTTTCATCATCTAATGGTATAGGTTTGGCATTATCAGCTACAAACATATCATGGGTCCTCTTCAAAGACCTGAACACAAGTGTGTGCACAGAGTGCTTTTGGACTTCCTAAAATAAAGCAAAGCATATTTAAATAAATTCAGCCATGATTAAATGAAAAATTGAAAACCAAACAAATTGAATCGAGTTGCAATTTCAGACTCCAGTGGCATTAGATAGATAATACAACAACACTGTTTAATTCACAGAAAACACCGCTCCCCACAGAAACTGTTACATACTGTCTTAAACCTGTTACCTGTTTTAATTCAGTGTTTACTCAAAAAAACATTCACTTTCTTGGAACTACAAGCCAAAACTTAGATCAAACTTTCTACAGTAGCATCTATATGACAACTGCATAAACACGCAAGTGTTTTTCTTAATGCTTTCCAGTTGTTTTTATTTGTAAACAGTACAGCAACTGAATCTGAAAAGACTGCTTTAAATATTATTTCACAAATTCCAGAAAAACAAACAAGGGCAATTCATCAGTCTCTGCGCACAGCATGACTTTGTTACATCTTTGCTACTAAAAGCACATCAAACTTAAAACTTCCAAGGGCAAACGTGCAGAATTCAAAAGCTATTAACTTACACAGAATATTCATTTATCATCAGCATAACTCAGTTTTTAATTCATGTCTTCCTCCCAGGGTACAAAAGAAAGTAATTAGAAGTATGAGCGTGCTTGCTTTGGTACACAAAAGTGAAACACCCTGTACTTGTTCTGTATGCCACCAATAATGGCAACATACTGGAAGCTACATTAATAATTTTTTGATATCACTCTGCTGTCTGGCCTCCATGATCAGTTACATAGAGGTTTCTCCCCTTAAGCTCTTCTAGGTTCTGCCTTCTTGCCCTGAATACTGTCTGCCCACCTGCCATGGCTCTTACTTCCCTAACTCTGTAGCACACACATAGAGATTTCTGCACAGGCTCAGTGACCTACTGAGAACTGCAGGGGTTAATTGAAGCACGGAACACTTGGAATCGGGCTGGGAACTTCATACAGCTGAAGGAACAGGAACTGTAGCAGTAAGCAGCTACTCATCACAACACGAACCACCGAACCATTAGCGCTGGAAAAACCCTCCCAGACCACCTGTCCCCACCGTCCCCCTACCACCTCCATCAGCCATAAACCATGTCCCTAAACACCACGTCCAGCCTTTCCTCGAACACCCCAAGGGACGGTGACGCCACCACCTCCCCGCGCAGCCCGTCCCAACGCCTAACTGCTCTTTCAGACAGAAAATGTCCCCTCGTTCCCCGCCGAGCCCCCCGCACGTAACGCACCTCCACCATGGCGCCGCTCCTTCTCGCCCCCCACCGCCGCTCACAATGGACGCACTTCCGGCGTCTCCCCGCGCCGCGTCGAAGGTGACGTATTAAATGCGCGCGGGAAGAAAGGGAGCGGAGCTAAGAACGGGGCGGGGCCGCACCGTAGTGGGCTCGGCTACGCGGCCCGGCCGGCGGCGGCGCAGAGATTGCGGATTCGAGTCCCGCCCGCGCCCCTAGGCTGCAGTTACGGGGCCCGACGCGCGGGTGCGGTGTTTCCTTGCTGAGGGCTTTAGTTAGTTTCACAGCGTATCCCGATGACCCGGCGGGTTTCCCACTTGCCTGCGTAAGCCAAATAAGAAACCCCAGGCATGGAACTGCACACAAACCTGCCCCTTTTATGAGCCATGGGATGGCAAAGTGGGAGTACTGCCTCACACAACTGGCCTGCTTCACACAACGACCATTGCCTCTCTTTCCCGGCAGTGACAGATCATTTTTGGTGGGAACAGCTTTACACGTGCTGTGCTGCTGGGGGCTTCCACCACCTGGTCTGGGCCAGAGTGATACCCCTTGCACCCATTACGGATGTAGGGGATGAGGGTGGGCCGCAGACATCCCGCAGCTGTCCCCGAGATGGAGGATACACCAGGCGTAAAAGGAGATCTGGAGGGCAAGGAATTTCAATCATTAAAACAGAAATGTACACAAAAAGCAATGTGTGTCTCGTTGACTACTGGATCTGACGTGTGGAAATGGTTTAACGGCTAATCTCTGCCCATGGATAAAGTACAGTGATGTACAATGATACACACCTTGCAATGCTTTAGAAAGCCAGAAGTCAAATTAATCTGTTATGTTTGCATTTTTTTAGAAGATTTATTCTAAATTGAAATTTAGTCCAACATCGTCAATAAATAATGTCAGCAATATTAATGAGAATATTCACTTTATTCATTTTTTTAATTTTTTTTTTTTTTTTTTTTTTTTTTTTTAATCAATCAATACATCAACTACGTGATGTTTTCGTACATGTCAGATATAGCTCTAATTCCAGGAATAACAAACTCTGTCATTTATTTATTTTATTTTATTTTTTTTACAAATGACCACTAAGGAAGAGATGACTGGTAAACTGAATATGCTTTCAGTGCTGTTTTAAGACCAAAGTGAACAGACCCCCTCATTAACGTTAAGAACTTGCTTACTCCCAGAATATGAAGGTAACATTAATTCTCATTTACAAGAAACCTTTGAAATACCTTTTTTACCAGTAAAAGAAACAAAAGATGACACCTGAGATGAACATTTAATTCCACAGTACTCTTGTCACAGTATGACATTATTACAACACTAGCGGCTTCAGAGAACATTTCTAAATCAACTGGATATCTTTTTAAATTTAATTTAGTAACCATCATAGATTGTCAGCAGCCCAAGAAGGCTCTGTTCCCCCTCACCAAGACCACCTCAGGGACACGTTCAGCTTGGAAGAGCCAAGATTCAAGGATGGGGGTTTGTGTAAAGGGTATTGCACCATGGGCAGCCAAATCGGCAGAACAAACATGAGAGGAGGCAAACAAATATTCATTCCTAAAAACACACACATACACCTCTGCCCGTAAGTAGCTCTCCAGGACAAATGCACTGTACAAAGAGATGACCTGGAACACCATCAGATCAATGTTTTGTTTTTACAGTTCCTAATAGCAGGTTTGTTGTGGTGTCACGACTACACAAGTCTGGGAAGTTCTTCGCATTAACCATGTGTGTTGTGGAGAATATGAGGTAAACAAAAGGAAAAAAGATCAGGTGTCCTCTTTGGAAAAGAAAACCTCCTCCATACTGTTTTTAGAATAAATTTAAGCCCTGCTCTTTGCTTTTCATAAGGCTTTATCCAGTCCTTATAAAGTGTCAGCCTAGCTGTAACGGTTGCAAGCGTGAAACAAAAATCCCATCTCATAACCAGCAAGCTAACCCATGTAGACTATGTTCTGCTGCTGCCAAAGTATTTTGATACATGCATGTATGTTTGCCAGTATACCTTGCTCACTCTGCAGTTCCGGATTTAGACTGTCATGCAGGAAGCTTTTTTAATTTTTATTTATTTATGTATGTATTTTGCCAGAATAAGTTGTGTCCCTGTACAGGCACAGCTTTGCTGAAAAACCTCTCCAGGGAAAACCTCTGCAGTGCAGACACATCTTCCTCCTACCAGCTGAGGCCCTGCACAACCCCTGCTGGGGTATCTGCTCACTTGACCCAAAACCACAAAGCTGATATCTGTTGTTCATGTGTTGTGGCTCCTGGTAATTCCCTGGGGAGATAACTACTGGCTATCCCTCTTGGGGAAGCCAAGGAAAAGCACTGGAGCGGAGAAGGTCAAAGGCTGAATTTCAAAGGGGAAATCCCATCGGAAGGCAGATGAAACTAGGGGTTTCCTGTGCTGGGACTCTCCGTTTAGTTCTCCACTGGCCCACTACATGTAAGCCTTGGGCAAAAGGCTCAGCATCACTGTGCCCCTTCCTTATACATAAAATAAGGGTGACTGAACCAAGGCGCAGTGTGGGAAAAATTGCATTTAAGGTCCTGGGAGATGCTCAGAACCAGTGATAATGACAGGCCGTACGGTAACTTAGCTGGCATCTTTACATAGAAATAACATGTTGATGATGTCGGTTTTGGTCACAGACAGGCTTCATTAATTTCTATAGGGATAAGTTTGTGTTCTTCCAAAGCTAATAGTGTTCGTGTTAGTGATGTCCTCACACAAGGATCATATTCAGGGGAGTAAGAGCTTCCTGAGCCATGGCTCATTTGGGGCCAAGCTGTTTAATGATTAAACCAGCCAGGTTAAACAGTTTTCATATTTCAGGAATCTCCATAGTTTACCAGAACTCTGACAGTGGCGTGAATACAGGAAAAAGGGCTAAACCAAGCAATTTTAGCTGTTCTTTTCTTTGTTTATCTCATCTCCTGCTCCATTAAGTTGGTCTCTCAAAGGGAAGCTCAGCCCATGGCTTGCTTCTCCTAATGTCTTCAGACATCAATAGGAATGACTTTAAAAAAGTGTGCTGGCCTTCATTCTGCACATTTGATTTAATTCAGTATACTGCAATTATTCAGTATACTGCAATTATCATGCAAAAATTATAGGATATGCAGACACTGAAATGTTAAAACTGCTTATATGAGAGCAGTGATATGCCATATTCTTAGAAAGTATTAGAAAGTATGATCCACTGTGATTACAAATAACTTCATACCATATTCTTTTAAAAGATCATTAAAAGTATTTAAATAAAGGCTATGACATATACACTTCTTGTGGTAAAAAGGAAAACAGCAAATTAATGTAGTTATTTTAACTCATTTACAATGTCATTGCTAAAGTGATTAAAAAGGTATTGCTTTGTGCTTACAATATTAATCTGACCTTTAATTATAAATAAGCAATGTTTCCACACTTTTTAAATGTAATGAATGCACAATGATTTTTTATTTATTTGTCAGTTCTGAGCAGGTCTAGTTAATTATCTAAATTTTTAAAACAAACTACCCTACTCATATAAAGTTTCACATTTAGAGAATTTATAAATTAGTACTGATCTATATCTTGGTCACTAGCAGGTCTTTAGGAGTATTCAAAGCTCAGTTTTATTAGCTAATTTATCCTGCATCCATTAAATGTATTGTACAGTTATTTATTTATTTGTTTTGTTATTGTGCAACGGAAGTGCAAAAGAAATGTGAATTTGCTTTGTAACAGCTTCTTGAAATGCACTGTTTCTATGAACCTTGCTACAAACCACATAGCTCAGCAGAAGGCTCATCAGCAATGAAAGTAAAAATAAAACACGAGTCTTACATAATTAATGTGAATTTTCAGAATATTAATTGAGGTACAGAATCTTCTTTGTCTTGAGAAAAATCAGTTTATTCAGGTGTACTGTACTTAATAAGACACAAAGGCTTGCATATCCAGGTGCCATTAGAAATATTTAGAAGGGTGTAGCATTCTGTGTGAGGTGAATTTAATTCAAATTCAATATGCTATTGCTGAAGCATCCAAATTTTCATCAGGGCGAAAATAAGTAAGGAAATGTCACAGTCAATATTTGACATCATTTCTTTTCTTTGGATGTTCACCTTTTCAGCTGTCATTTTTTTTTTTCAGTCTTGTAAGACTCGTAATTTTTGAGAACATGGTAACTTGTGTAATCTGAGCAGGAGGTAATTTTAAGTTTTTAAACACTTAGTTCATGCCAGGAGCAAGAGGTCTCTAGGACATGTAGATAAGAGATGTCCAGAGAGATTGCTCAACATCGAATGTATTCAGGCACACAGAGAAGAGAAATGTTAAATGTTAACAGGAAAGCAGTGATTGCTTTGAGGGGTTGGTCCTATCAGTGTCAAGCTGGAAACTGGGGTTGCCACCTGTATATATAGGAACAGAGAGGATCTTGCCCTGTTGGAGCTGCTGATGGGAGAAGGTCACCAAGCAGCTCAAGCAAGCCAGCACCATGAAGCTGTTCCTGTTGCTCCTGCTCTGTGTTCCCTCCATTAAATCCCAGAGTTTTACTGATTACGATGACGAGGTTGTAATACTAATAGGAATTAATAATAATGAGTGAACATTGTTAATTTTATTTAATTGCATGCATGACTTACTTGGCGTGTTGGACTTAGCTAAGTTAGAAAATTATACAGTGCATGTTCTTATTCTGCTCAGAGAATAATTCAGTTATTTCTTCATGTGTATTTAGCAGTGCAACAGTTATTTTCTGGTTTTGGATATACTTTCTTCCTATTTCCTTTCTTTTTCTGTATGGAATGGAGAATGGTAAGATTAATTATTTAGCTAAATTTATTTAAGGATATTTATTTAGCAATTTTGACATTTGACATTATGGACAATTCATTTGTGATGTGCAAAGGCATAGAAACGTGTAATTAATCATGTCCTGTCTGAAAGACAGGAAAAATTTTACTATAGATTCAGTAGACATTGGGAAAAAAAAAATAATTAGCCACCAGATCATTAACTGCCGGATTTATATTTGAAATGGAGAGGCGATAGTTGTTAAACCAAAAGGTAAGCAATGAGGATCAATCTAAAATAATTTAACCTATGTTAATTTTCTTGAAGTAAAATATTTTAAAAGGAAATTTGAATAATAATTTCAGTATGATTTTTTATATTTTGGAAATCCGTACAAAAATGAAATAGGTCAGAAATTAGTTTATTCAGGTGACCAGAAGTTAGTTTATTTTCCATTATACAACATAAATGTTTACATCTGTACATTGACTATTGATGAGATTACCACACTAAATCATTTTCAGCAGTTTTGTGATTTGCTTGCTGCCTACTTTTGGAACTACTTGAAGCTTCTGCTCATGGGTCCTTGCAAATGTTTGTCAGTTAAGTCTGAGTGGGATTGGAGATGGTCAAACATTTTGATCTAGTTGTTCAAACAACTAATGATTCAAAAGGTTTCATTTCAACAAATCATTTAATTTCCTTGCTTGACCTACTAGGCTTGGCTTTCAGAATGAAATTTAAGATAGAAATTTCTCAATGAAATGAAATTGTTAAGGGACACTGAATATTCACGAAATATTGGGAAATTCACAAAATTCACTGGACACTGAATATTCACAATGGTGAATATCCTTCCTACCCCTTTTATTTCTACCTTTTTTTTTTTAATCCCACTACTTCAAGTTTCATGGTTCTCAGTGGCTCTGAGCTATATCAACTTTATTCCTTAGTCAGAATGCAATGCTGAAATATTGGTTTGCTTTGGTTTAAAGGTTTTTTAGTTTGTCTATACCTAGGTGGAAAGAGTGTGCTGCTTTTACAAGGAAACGCATTGTGATAACTTTTACATAACATTGGCATAATATTTCAGCTGTTGCTGTTTTTACTCCAATCCATGATTTTCTTTGCTTTTGAAATAGAGTGCCAAATGGGTACTGTCATCCTGTGAGTAGCACTTTGCAATAGCAATCCTAGACTCAGAGAGCTTTCTCTTCCCTGGCTTTGCAGGAAGAAAGCCCTCAACCTGGGGCTCGAGGCCACCGACCCCTAGACAAAAGGAGAGAAATGGCCCCCACGCTCAGACCCGTGGCACCTCCCATCTCTGGAACTGGGTACCAGCCCCGGCCACCAAAGCGGGATAAGCAGGGCAGCAAGAAGGAGCGTATTGTCTACCCTGATGCTGGTGGCTGCAAGCATCCTCTTGAGGAGCTGGTAGGTGTCTCACTGTCTGAATGGGAGTGGAGGATGGCACGGTTGTTAGCAGCCTGTCCTTTTCTTCTAGTGTGCTGAACTAGAGTTTTCTTTGCCACAGAATGGTCATTCATTTAAAGCAGCACAACTTAACAGCTTTTTGTTTGGGTTTGGTAGAGCTTCATTCAGAAGAGCAGTGCCATAGAGTCCATGGTATAGTCACAAAGACAGACAGCCTACAGTGAGTAAGGGGAGAGAGAAAAGGTTCAAACCACAAATGAGGAAAGGACGCATCTGTGGGTTAGCCTGCAATTTCCCCATTGCCTTGCATAGGTGACTGTTAAGAATGACAGAAAAAAAAATCTGCAAAAGAGATGGCTTGGACTTCAGGTAATCTCAAGGGGCTCCAAAAACGCACATCTTAAAATTTGTTTCAAACCACAATTATAGTCTACATTCAGTCACTGCTCCAGTGACTGAAGTCAGTGCAGTGCATGTTGCAGAAGCAATAGTGCTCACAGTTCTTGATATGACCATTTTTTAATGAAACATACATGGCCATTTCAAGAGAGACATACATAACCGAGGCGTAGAGAATATGGTTGATTTTCCGAGGACAGTGAAAGAGGAAGGGGTAGGTATAAACACGCAAGAACACCAGCTAGTTCCTAACAGATTTTAGTCATGGATCAGGTGGCTGAACACCAAGAACATTTAGCAGTGCAGAAAAGTGAAAAGCAGATAGTGGACCCAATAGTGTGAAGAGAGGCCTTTTCCAAAGAGCTTCAACAGGAGTCCTTTTGGGGGTACTCAAGGCACCTTCCTTCCCTTCATACTGCAGCTTCTTCATAGAAGTTAAATATCTTAAGCCTGTACCTTGATGCCTAAATATATGGCCACATATTACTAACTATTCAATGTTTTCAAAGCTATGGTCATTCACTGACTAGTTCAGAAACTTCTCTTTTTTACTTGATTTTTATGCACAGCCCTTGTTATTTATTTTTTTTTTTTTTAAGGGAGTACTCTGTCCAACTGGATGTGAACTGCAAACTGCACTGGTAAAACAGGAAAAAACTGTGACATCAGTTATTCGTGATCTAAAAGACAAAGTGACCAAATTTTCTGATACTTCTACAACTTTCTATCAATATGTGAATATGATAGATGATAAACTGGTAAAGACACAAAAACAAAGAAAAGGTATGCTGTTGTTGTGAATCATTAATGTAAATAATGTTACAGTTCTAGTGAAATTGCTACTATTACTTGCTAACAGGACTTTTTTTTTTAAAAAAAAAAAAAAAAAAGTTAAAAAGGCAGTAGATTACCTAGCAAAATAGGATTCCATCACTGTACCATTTTAAATTTTTTTTTTTTTTTTTTAAAAAAAAAAAAAAAAAAAGTGAAAGCAATTGATCTCATACTGAAGCAAGATTCTTATAAGGCCTTTAACTGCAAGGGTTCCCCCTCTCTCCTACCTGCTTTCCCAGTTCTTTGATTCTATGATCCATCCAAATCCTTTATGCCCAGCTCCTGGCTTGGCACCGTGGCTCTCTGGAAAGAAGCTAGTTATAGTTCTTTGGTGGAATATAGCAACACTGATAAATCTATGAGCTTGCAAATAAATAATGGTGCACATGTAATAATTTTCCAAGAATCTCTTCATAGTTTTTGCACAGTGTGCAAAGGTAAGCAAAAGACACGTATATCCTTCCTCCCCACTGAGAAAACAAGTGGCTTCTCAAATTGTGCTTCTGGATTGCTCTTGAATTTTTCATAACATTGAAAATTAATCTGCTTCTCATCTAATTATTTTTCTAGACAACGATATTTTACTTTCTGAGTATAACACAGAAGTGGAATTGCATTATAATTACATAAAGGATAATCTGGACAATAACATCCCATCAAGCCTCAGGGTCCTTCGTGCAGTCATGGACTCTTTATACAAAAAGATCCAGAAACTGGAAAATGCCATTGCAACCCAAACAGACTACTGCCGTTCCCCATGTGTTGCTTCCTGCAATATTCCAGTGGTTACAGGCAAAGGTACTCATTTAACTATTATAACATCTATTTGTTCTCACATTTATATCACTGTTCATATTGATAGGAACATCATTCAATTGGTGGTGGTGTGAGTTGGTTGCTCTGAAACCTATGACACTGATTAGGATAGCAGAAAAGACACATAGTTATCCTATATGAAAAAATCTTTTGACTGACCTGTACTGGTCAGACCAAAGATTGTCTTAATTAATTAATATCTTGTCATCATCATTGGCCAATAGCATTTTAAAGAAGTAAGGTAAATCACGTTCAACTTCAGTGAGGTGAAGGTGATACACTTGTGACTCTTGTAGTTGTACTCTTTACTTTTTTCAATCAAGAAAAAGCTTTTTTACAAGCTTGTCCAATTCAAAAAGTCATTAAAATATAAACAGTCTTCAGTTGTTCAGGTTGAACTTTTAGAAATGCTTATCTAGAAAAGTGTAACAATACAAGTAGGCTGTTCTTTCTTCCTTGCTTCTTTCATACAATGTAGTATGGAAATCAAAATCCAAGTACATAAATACATCTTTAAAATTGTTCCCTTGCAATCAGCAAATCAAGGAGTTCAGAGCTCTTTCAGTAACAGAATCTCTCCTTTATTCTTGCAGAATGTGAGGATATTTTCAGAAAGGGAGGTGAAACATCTGAAATGTACCTCATCCAACCAGATCCTTTCGTCAGACCATACAGAGTATACTGTGACATGGAAACAGATAATGGAGGTTAGTGTGAAATAACAATGTTGTTAAAATATTAATTGATAAGAATGCCACCAACAAACAAATAAATAAATATATAACTAGCAGTAACTTGCAATTTAAACAATCAAATACAGAACTGCAACTGTTGTAGTTACTTGAGAATTAAGTCTGACTAATTCAAGAAAGTCTTGTTGGTCATCTTCAAATACACTGCAGGACATTCTGTAATGAAACTGGAAATAAATTAATGGGAAGGGACTGGTGAATACTTACTATGGCTAAAATGAACAATGTGTGGGCAGAAGTGGAGAGTCTGGCTCATTTCCTACCCTGCTACTACATGCTAGCCAAAAAAAAAAATAGGTTATTCTTTCACCTTCTGTTTTTTCCACATTTCTTCATGAAGCAAGGCACTCCTTCAGAATGAGTAAAAAGCAAGTCTGAACTCAAACAGTGAAAACTCAGGCTTGCTGCAAGGAAGTCACATGCTTCACCTTGAGATGATGATAGAAGGGCTGTATCTTAACATTTCATGCTCCTTTTGTAAGAGCAAATTAATTTAAATATTGTTGCTCCTGCAGGCTGGACTTTGATTCAGAACCGCCAGGATGGCAGTGTTAATTTTGGAAGAGTGTGGGATGAATACAAAAGAGGATTCGGAAATGTTGCAAAGAGTGGAGGGAAGAACTACTGTGATACACCAGGTAAAACACTGAGCATGAAACATGAAGAGTTCTTACTGAAACCGTTTTCTTATATTTCCTGAAGCACTTTAACTTTTTAAAATTAACCAATCTGCTTTGGCAGACCTGGGCAAATCATGAAGTTGTCTTGAAGTATATTGTGAAATTCATTTCACGGAGCTCTTGTTTGTTGCTTCTCAGGTGAATATTGGCTTGGAAATGACAAAATCAGCCAACTTACCAAGATAGGGCCCACTAAAGTTTTAATTGAAATGGAAGATTGGAATGGTGATAAAGTATCAGCTCGCTATGGAGGTTTCACCATACATAATGAAGGAAACAAGTACCAACTTTCAGTTAGTAACTATGGAGGCAATGCAGGCAATGCTCTGATGGAAGGAGCTTCACAGTTGCATGGAGAAAACAGGACAATGACAATTCACAATGGCATGTTCTTCAGTACTTACGACAGAGACAATGATGGATGGTATGTAACCACATTAGACAGTTAAAATAAATTAATTGTCAGACCATATGTCTCTCCTTAAAAGACATATAGAATATTTATCTACTTTGCTGCTAGTTTGCACAGCATTTCATAGTAACCTAAAATAAGTTTCTCACTGCAATTTACTAGTCAAGTGTTCACACTGTGCCATTGGTGTAGCCAATGGCAGAAGTGACGTAGCTAAAGGGCAGGTTATGTTAGCACTGCTCCATAGCCACGTAAGGAGCAAGCACACTGAATTAAATTGATTACATGAATGATGTTACCAGAGACAAAATGGCAAATCTGGATACAATATTCTCAATATCAGAGCCTGATGGTGTCAGTACTTGTCCTAGGCACTGTCTTGCTTGAGTAGGAATATTGGTACTCTTCCCTGTAACACAGTGATGGGTCTTGAGGGAATAGATTATTAAAAAAAAAAAAAAAATGTTCTGCCTACTCAGAAGACTGGAGCTCATTTGTAAAGGATGTAATTCAGCACTCTATCTCTAAAGTATATGCTATATGTCTATCTCAAGACCTGATTACCTACTTACGAATAAAGGAATTGTTTAGATTTGGGAAGACATACAATTATTATTATTTCTAATATTCCTAAATTGAATTTGTATTGCAATTACCATTATGAACTGCAAGTAATTGTATTTATTATTTGGTAAACAAAAAAGACATTCTAAAAGTGATACAGATAAAATTTTACCTATTTCTCATAACAATTTCATGTTCCAAGTGTACTGTATAGCACACACTTGCAATGGTCAATCTTTTATGGATAGTTCAGAGAGGATTTTAAATTTTTGTTGTGTTTTGAAAATTTCAGTACAGGGACACGTGTATGCACTCTCATGTATTTGCTTGTTCATCTGTCTTAACTGTTTCTTTTACTTCATCAGGTTAACTACAGATTCAAGAAAACAGTGCTCCAAAGAAGATGGTGGTGGATGGTGGTACAATCGTTGCCACGCAGCCAACCCCAATGGCAGATACTACTGGGGAGGGTCCTACAGCTGGGACATGGCAAAACATGGTACAGACGATGGTATTGTGTGGATGAACTGGAAAGGGTCATGGTATTCAATGAAGAAGATTAGCATGAAAATCAAGCCATACTTCCCAGATTAACGGCTATAAAAATGATCTAAGCATAAAGAATCAGGGATTCTCTTTTCATATTTGTACCTGGTTATATTTTTCAATGTGTTATTCAGGCTTGTCTTTACATATGAGAACCAAATGCATATGTAGGACCATATAGTGACCTAAAATGAAAAGCAATGGCAACTGAAAATCAAAATCTGAACTATGAGAATAAGCCACAAGTGTATTTTGTTCCATTTTTCATTTCTTCATAAGACAAGAGTACTGTTTTAAAAGAAGTCTGATAAAATATATATATGTACACTTGTTTCACTCTTTTACAAAGAAGTTCTGTATCAAATTTGAAGAGGAAGAGGATTATTGTAAAATATTTTCTAAAAAATTAAATAAAGTGTTAAAACTGTTTTTTTCTCCACAATTTCTAAGTCTTTAAGTGTTATCAGGGGAGAAGCAAACACATTCCACCAAAGAAAGCACTGTTGTTTTTGTTTGTTTGTTTTTTCTTTTGTATCATAAAGACGTAGTAACTACCTGTGTAACAAGTTGATAAGGAATAAAGTAAAAAATAAAAATTAAAAACAAAACAAAACATGTAGGTTAACAGTCACTTAGTTCACATCCTATTTCCTGGATTAAATATGCCCTTTTATGGAAACTGGGTTGCATACTATACCTCATAATATCATTTCCAGCATTCCACAATCTTTATAGTATATCCTATGTAGTATTAGGGGAGCTGGCTGGTAAGTCTTTGCACAGTCACTTATTGCAGGACAAGAGCAATTAGTAACTCCAATCATAGGTTAGTTTTGGTTTGAAGGAAACACTAGAGAGCATCTTGGCCAAGTTCATGCTCAAATTAGGGCCAACTTCAAAGTTAGATCAGGTTCCTGAGGGCTTTGCTCTATCAAGTTTTGAGTATCTTGAAGAAGATAGTACAGCCTTGCTGGGCAGCCTGCTCTGCTTCACTGTCTTTGTGAAGTTTTTTTCCCCTATATCTGCTCAGAATTTCCTGTGCAGCCATTTGTGCCTGCCACCTCACACACTATGAGTGTGCACCTCTGAGAAGAGTCCAACACAACCTTCTCTGTCACTCCCATGCGATGATACTGAAGACAGCAACAAGTAAAGATACATCTCCCTGCTTTGAGCCTCCTGTTCTCCAGTCTGCACCAAAACGGCTGTGTTCCCCTTCTCATATGCCATGTACTCCAGCCTGCCAACTACTGGTCTTTTTCCAGTTTGTCATTGCTATTCTTGTGCTGAGTCACCCAAAACTGAGTATGATGACTGTTGCAGACATCAGACATTGCAGGCAGGACAGCGCAGAGGCTTTCAGGCTCTGGACTAAATACAGTATTCAGGTCCTGCCTACCTTTGTATTGGCATCCTCCCAAACCACCCAGCCCTTGTCAGTTATAGTCTTCCCTTATCTTTAGCACTTAATGGGGTAATTGGGACTTTGGGGCTTGTTACTACAGCTGCTTTGAAGGGAACTGCTCTGTGCCATTCCCACTGCCAGATCAATACTTTGCTTGCCCAGAAGCCTAGGAAAGTGCCTGTGACCTGGAAGTGCTGAAGGAAGTTCAAGCAAGACACAAAACTAATTGTAGCAAAGAGAGATGGGGTGCTGTACCATAAGAGAGCAAGATAGTGAGGTTGACTTGCTGTCTGTATCCTGGCATTTTTATTATGAACATTTTCATTTTTGGACAGAAATGTGGCCAGGCTCAACAACACGAGTTGCCTGTGAACTCTACCTGTGAGTTGCATGGGTGCACCTCGACCCGGTGAGCTGGCTGAGCAGGGGGCACACCATGCGCAGTGATGAGAAGCACATTTTGCCATTTGCGAAAAGGTTTTATTAAAACCAGCTAAGCCCTTTAAACAAAATATCTCCTTGTATAAATCCTACTCATGTGTACATTACCTGTGAATAATAACAGTAGCTAAAGCAAACACAACACAAATTGCCTTCTTTTTTAGAGGCACCTAATGCAATACAGAGATGTATCTGTTATTCTGACAGTTATCTGTTTGTTCCCTGTTCCCAAATGCATCTGTTTATTCCATCTGTTATTTGGACCAAATTCTCTGTATAGATAAAGACCTTTTATCAGGGAGGCCATCCTTCTCACCTTCAACATTTCTTTAGCTGCTTATGTTGGCAGTCTAAAATTCTCATTTACAGTTCTCATGTTTATTTAGTCTCTGGAGTCCAGGAGGATAAGGAGGAGATGTCATGGCAGCATCACACTGCATGACTATAGATATTCAGCATCCCCTCAACAGGCTTCCAGTGAGGCTAGGGAACTAAAACACGCAGCATAAAGCAGAAGTAACTTTTCCAAAAGCATATAAACTTCTCATACATCTGGATGTAAAGATGTTTCTGCTCTTCAGCAAAATTTCAAAAAATGTTATGCAATGGTTGTGCTTGAGAAGCCCTGAAAAAAGGCTGAAAGTGAGCCTTCTCAGTATTTTATTATATTGTTAAATGGTATGAAAAATGCTGACCAGTAAGATTTGAGGCAAGCAATTCTGCTTATGCTTGTTTCTCAATTGAAGCACAGAAAAAATAAAAAGAGTAAATACTTGTGTAATTTTATCCGTAAATATGGATCTTAACAGTGGAGAGAAACGTGAAAAAGATCAGGTTAAAAATAGTAACACCCTATGCAAAAGATCTAAACCTGGGCATGTTTCAAGTGTATATCTGCTGGCTTCACTAAAACAGGGATCTAGCCTTACAGGCTTTGTATGGCTGGATTCTATTCCATTTATGTCTTGTGTTTATGTAGAGCAATGAACTGGATTAGGATCTATTTTCAACACCTATGAAAGGATAGGCAGCTTAGTGCAGCATACGTGATGTAGCTGCAGAAATGTGAGCAGTACACTTTGTATATCCTCATCTATCCAGTACTAACAGCAGTAAAATAACCATCCTGCCCTGAAACCTTTTATAAGCCCGAGAGAAAAAAAAAAAAAAAAAGTGTTTTTTTGTTTGTTTGTTTGTTTGTTTGTTTTTTTTTTTTTTTTTCAGTTCTCAGGAGAAAGGTGCAAGGCAGACATTTAAATATGAAATTATTATGATAAAACTTGAAGCAGCACATTTGATACAGTTATCACCTGGATTTTGGATTTTTCTCCTCAGCTGAAGTAAATGATTAAGTCTGGCAAATGTTAAGTTGGAGTCCAGGCTGTTGACTTGCTCCAAAGAGCACCACCATTTGTCACTTTGAATTGCTTGTTTCTTCAGTAGATTGATGTCACTAGTATTGGCATGCCCAAGACTCCCCTTCCAAATCACCATCAGGATAAACTCAAGCTGCATTTTAGAAAATTGCTGCACAAATGTCATTTTTCACTCACACTTCTGGAATAATTGTGTAAGGCATGAGTTAGGGATAGTAATTTTGTGAGTTTTTGACCTTTAATATGTTTAGCATGTTGAAAAGCCTAAAACATGTTAGTAAGAACTACTCTATCCATCAGAGAGATGTTTACTGAAGTTTTATAAAGGGACCGATAGAAAGCTTGCAGAAAAGGTTTATATAAAAAGCTTTTTAAAATCAATATTTCCTTTAAAAGATTTTCAGTTATGAAGAAGATGAAAGAACTATTTTGTTAATAATTAATCAGTGTTTATTTGGTAAGCCACAAGCTGTGTGTCCAGTTGCCTTCACATTCATAGGGTAAAGGTACATCATGCACATATATATAAAAGATCTTTTCATCTTTTAGTTGTGACACATATAATAAATGCCTGTCCTTCTACAGGGTGTCCATGGGTCTGATTTTCATTCTAGCAATTTTCAGGGAGTAATCAGAGGCTCTAAACGGCATCCAGACAACTCCATTTTCAATCTCATAGGGAACATTGTACCGGGGGTCATAGTGTCCCCCCATGTAGTAAATGCCATTGAGGTTGGCTGCCTGGCAGCTGTTGTACCACCAGCCGCCTCCATACATCTCTGCACAGCTCTCCTCCCAGCGGTCGTGGTCCTGGTCGAAGGTGCTGAACCGCATCTGGGCATGGGACGTGTACTCAGTGCCTTCCTCCAGCCAGCCGGTGACCAGCGCATCCCCGGCCGTGCCCTCGTAGGAGGACACAGTGAGGGCATACCCTTCTGCTTCAGACCCTACCTGCACAATGTACTCTGCATACACAGCATTTCCATCCCAGTCCTCTAGCTCTATGCGAAGCAGAGTGTCATTCTGGGTCAGCAAGTGAATGTTTTCATTGCCCAGCCACAACTCTCCTCGCCCTTTGGCATCCACGCTGCCGAAACCTCTCTTGTAGTCTTGCCAGGTCCGATTAAAATTCACTGATCCATCCATTCTCTGTTGGATCAATAGCCATCCTCCCAAAGTGGTGTCTTGGTCGCAATAAACTGACAAAACCTTATTGGATCCCGCTGGCTTGATTTTGAAAATGCCACTTTTGGCACCAGAAGTGTGTTTCTGGCGGATATCATCGCAGTCTAAAAAAAAAAGTTGATCTGGTTTGACAGGAGTTATCAGTAAAATTTAATAAAAACTTCAGAGGAATCCAAGTAGCAATAGCTCTGAGGAAAATTTGTTAAACATGTCTTGGACTAAGCTAGGTCTAATGACAGGCAATGTTAAAAAGAATTGAGAGAAGAAAATGTTACATATTTCTTAAACTGTGAATTGTCTATGTAATACCCAAATATTAATGATATAATTTCCCCTTTTTTTTCTTTCTCTTTTTCTTTCTCTCTTTTTTTTTTTTTTTTTTTTTTTTTTCCCAAGGTGGCAACAAACAGACACAGTTCTGGCATTTTATCATCACATCGTTATAATGCAGTACCTAAAACCACTGTCAGTTTGGTTATGGATGGAGTTTGGCTCCACTACCTCAGTAGCTATGTCTGTGAGCCTGTGTACCTTTCCCAGTGCTGGCTGTCCTTTGCTTCACTTTTCCCGCTCTGAAGCTGCGAGCCTGAATGTCTGGGGTGTCCTCTGCACTCTGATCATGTTGCACCCCACCTAGCTGCTCAGATATTTCACGGGTCTTTAGTGATTTGGTTTCAAAAGTGGAGCCTCCCTTGTTGAAACTAGAAGAGGAGCTGGTAACTATGGTCTTGGAGTGACTTGTACCGCTAGACGAGAATCCAGGCTGAAACTGGAGTCCTCCAAAGTCATCTTCTTCCCCCTCTCCTAAGTCAGTGAATTTGTCTTTCTCTCCATAAGACGCTGTGTGGCTGGATGTTCCAGCACTCAGGTGGCTGCTGCCTGCCCCCGTGACGTGGCTGCTAGTTGAAATGGTGCTAGATCCACTAGTGTGCCTACTGGATCCAGATTCATGGGTAAAAAAGGGGTCTAAGTCAGGGAAAAACCTGTCTAGGTTGTGGAAGCTACCTGGCCCACTGATATGGTATGTGCTTCCTTCACCTCCAATATTCCCTAGTCCTTGCAAGTGGGAGCAGTCTGAGCCATCAGAAGAAACCATTTTCTCAACTATTTCTTCCCTGGGGCCATCGGGGCCACTAACAATTTTCTTGGTGACAGTTTTGGTGCATCTATGAACAGTGGTGGTTTTGTCTCCCAGGCTAGGGGTGTCCCTCCCATGAGGAGAAGTAACTAATTTGCTGGTGTGGGAGTGTCCATCCCCCCTTGATTCTGCCACGTGATACATGGTCTCGCCTCGGGAGGGGCTCGAGCCTGTTTCTGGTCTTTCTAACACCACTTGCATCTGCCTGATGTTACTAAATGCATTCAGAGCTTGCATTTCTGGCAGAGGCTTAAGCTTAAAATGCTCGGGAACAGTTGAGTCCTTAAGTGGCCTCATTTTCAGTGTGCTCAAGGTGGTTGTTTGAAGGTCTGGGTGCATGTTGATGGAGCTGGCCTGGGTAAGCTGCTTCTGGATGTTGTCATAGCTTTCTTTGTCCACCTGGTAATCAAAACTTCTAGCACAGCTTCCTTTGCAAGCTCGTATCTTAATATCAATGTCCACCTACATGAACAGAGAGAAATAACTTGGTTAGGGAACTTCCCTGACTTTATCAAGCAAGTGTATTCTTTAACTGGACTGGGGAAACCTGGGAGCTGCATTGGTACCTCCCATCTACAGCCAAGCTTTCCCAAAGCTACAGTTTGAAACCTACCCTGGCTTCATTTGCACTGTAAATACAACACACACAATGGCACGATTCACGTAAGTACCATGGAGAAGTACATTGTTGCATGTTCCCAGTTTCTGCTCCCTTTGCTCTTAGGGCATAACGGTGTTCTTATGAAGGACAAGACCTCTCCCCCCTTGTCCTTGGGGCATAAGGGTGTCCTTATGAAGGACAAGACCTTTCCCCCCTTGTTCTCAATGACTAGCAGCTCCTTACAGGAGGAGGCTTGTCCTGCATGGAGCCACTTATCAGCAGATACAGCATCAGTAATCCTGGCTGCATGGGACAAGGAGCTCTCCTGAGCTCATGTTGGTTCCCATGTAGCAGGAACAGAAAAGCAAGCCCCCCAGAAAGCAACTCCTCTGGGGATTTGCCTCAGCAGGTCAGATAGTATTTTCCTTCTGGATGGAGCACTGGTTGCTGTGCATGGTATAACAGACCCCCCTCCTTCTGTAGCTAAGCTGTGGAAACAATATGCAAGGTGTAGCAGCTGCTTACCTCCAAGCGCTTCATCTCCAGCACCTGATCCTGGATGCTGCTTTGCAGAGCTTTAATTCTGTTCACTTGAGTGACAACTCTCTGCTTTAATGTCACAATTCTCCGCCTCAGTTCTGCAGACACGTGACCGTAATTCTCATCAAGCTCTGAAACAGAAATGCATCATGGTCAGCTATGCATGTGTGATTTTCTTTCCTAAAAGAATGGCATAGTTTAAAATACACAATTAAAACATGTGCTTAATGTATTTCTCATAACACTAAGCAGAAAAAAGTTACATTAGTTTTTACCAGTTACTAGTTAAGAGTCATGCATTATTATGTTTACTCTGGCTTTCATAATGAGGGCCAATACAGCATATATTTTTTGCTAAATACTGTTTGTGCACACACAAAAAATTCAGAAATGAATTATAAAACTGAGTGAGATACTTACGCTGGGCACCCTCCAGGCCTGGTTTTAGTACATTTATGGTTTCCACAATTATCCGATTGGACGTTTTATAGTTGTTCTGATTGTCTGCGAGCAGCTGCCTAATTTTGTCTATTCTGTGACTATTATCCTGGTCCATGTCATCAATCAGTCCTTGTATTCTGCAGCCTGATGGACATTTTGTACCCTAAGATTGGAAGAAAGAAATAATTGTGTTAAAGTCTTCATGAGCGCACCTTCTTTTTATCAGTATGTTTACAGATTTTTGCCAGCACTTAAAACACACTTAAAAAAAAAAAAAAAAAAAAAAAAAAAAGGCAAGATTCTGCAACTTCTCATCAGGTGTTCTGCCCTATTCATCCAATGATTTTGCTAAGCACTTGTGTGACTTAGAGCAAACCACCTCAGGGCTGATCCTTCATGTCCTGCACCTCTGAGACTGGTGTGATGGAATCACTGAAGTGCATCCCTAGAAACCTTCTGTAAGCACGGACAAAGAACCCTTAATTATCCCTTTACTCTTTTCCTCAAAAGTAAAATAAAATAAAACAAACAAACAAACAAAAAATCTTATTTGTTTCCCAAAGGGCTGCTGTAAGGAGAGGTTTTTTGTTCAGTTTGAGAAAGGATGTCCTAGATCAAGTTATTGAAACAAAATTTTCCTCAGAAAAGCCTAATGTTCTTATAAACTAAAGCTCTTTGGCAAGATTACATCTTATAAATATAAGATATGAGTTGAGATGCAAGAGGTAAGAAGACAAATTGACATTTTATACACAGAGACATTCAGTCAGTCATTATGAATCTTTTACTGAATGTTTTGTTGTCAGATTTTCTAAAATACTTCTGAAGTATGAGTTATTTTTACTTATTTTTCTTTGTCACATATCTTCCTTTCAATTGCCTTTCTCTTATCAAAATTCTGAAAATAATAATCATTTTTTAAGGAATGATCTTCTTTTATTTCATCTTTCTATTCCAGACTGACTCTGTACCTCTGAAAACTGTTCTTCCTTCCCTTTATTCCTTATTCAATAACAGCTGATTGCTTTCATTCTTTTTTTTTCTCCCCAGGACACCTCACCACAATGCCCTGATGCGAAGGTTTAGCTGCCCTCTCTGAGATCCAAGGCTCAAATGTGTACAGCCTGCATGGCACCCATCGGAGCAGTCTGGCTGAAGTCTTTGAGTGCTTTTCCATCATGCCCAGTTTTTCTCCCCATAAGCTTGTTGCTCACCCAGTCATCGTCAGCGCAGATGGGCCAGTTCTTCTCGTACTTGCAGGTGGACTGCTGCATGTGCTCCACAATCCTGGGACCACGCACGCCTGCACCCTCCTTTTCAAAGGTGCTCTCTCCATCCTGTGCCTGCCAGGAGAAAAAAGGGAAGTGCAAAACCGAGACCATCCAAACAGTTGTCAAGAAAATAGAAATTTAATGCTGATGTCCTTAAGCACTCAGTGGCATTGCTACTGCAGAAAATGCAGCCATGTGGAAAGAATCACCCAGCAATGCAAGGGTTTTATTCCTGGCATTTTACTGTAAGATATGATTTTCTTACAATAAAGCTTTTCAACTCTTAAAATTAATGCACCTTAAAATTAATGAAAGGTGCTCAGGGTATACGATAATATTATTAAAATGTGATCTTGTGCTCTGTGTAAACTTTAAAAATGTTAAAAAACAACTTGAAATTAGATTCAAACTGCTTAAGTTAAAGCATATGCTTTGAAATTTCTGTGTTCTACATCTGTTTTCTGTCGTATTTCTAAGTTTCTATTTTCATTCTATCCCCTCCAATCTACACAGAACTGTATTAAATATATATATGAATTTTCCCATTACTGTTTCTGATTTTAATCAGAGTTGCTAACTATAACTTTGTAGCCATGTTTTGCCCAACATAAAGAATAAGGAAGCTAATAACACTGTAATAAAATTAATAATGTCAGTGATGAATGGATTCCACTCTGCTAATGGAAAAAGAAGAAAGAAATGTATGGGGATTTTCCTGAAACCCAAGGAACAAAAATACATTTACACTAGTTAATTCTAAATCAAAACATTGTAAAGATTCCTACTGTGTTATTGTTCAGTAAAGGACTAGAAAATAATTATTTTTTCAAAAAAGATGAAGGAGACTGTTTTAAGACTTGACATGTAATTAGGTCTGACTCTGCACACATCTTACTTTCCTTTCAAGCAGTATAATTAATGCTTAGAAAAATTAATGATTTATCCTGAGGCAGAGAAAGTTTCCCTAATTTCAGCCTTCAGGGCCAGAACCTCATCCCTTTGAAGCAGGAGTGTTGATTCATTTTAAGTTGATTCATCGTGAGGATCAGGCCCAAGTGCCTGTTAACAAAATAACAAATAAAAAGTTTAATTTTAGGTGGTCCGTGCCCTTTCAGCACTGACAGCTCTGGCATGACTCCTTCTGTTTTGTCAGATCTGCTTCATAAAACTCCTATCATTTGTTAAAACATCCACTTTCTTCAAAACACAGTCACAAAGAGAAACATAAACACTAACTAAACTAAAGACTCCGATTATGGGCTGAGACCTAAATGAGAAAAGGGCAAGGTTATATTAGCATAGTTGAAAATCAGTACTATCACTTTCCTTATCTAAAAACTGATTCTTGCTTAAATCTGGTTTAACCAGATGCTGCTGTCACAGGAATCACTGTTGTATAATTGGCATTTTATAATAAAGGCATTATGTGTCATTTGTAGCTGGAAAATACTATAGAAGTAAACTGCGATGTTCTACCCAAAGGAGAGTAGAATTTACCCTAAAATAATCTTGAAAATTCCTGACATGCTGGAGCCACTAGCATCCAAGTCAGTCAGTTTTAAGACTCACAGCATCACCTATCAATGCAGGAATTGTTAATGTAAATTGTTAATGTTAATGTATCTGCTTTGCTGCTCCTAAAGCCAGGCAGATTCAGCAAAACCAGATTAAGCAAAACTAGATAAATTAATATTCAAGAACTTCTGATATGAAAGTTGAGCACTGAATTGGTTACAGTAAGCTTGTGCATGTGTGTGTGCATTGAATTTCACAAGCTAGGTGACAGCCAAAATGTATCTAATGAATGAAGATTAATTAAACCTTCATTCTTCAAATCAGCATGATACGGAAAGAATGAAACAAGCAAACTCATACCCAGGCTAAGTTGAGGCAGAGCAACACACAGAGGATCCTCATGGATATCATCTTGAGAGAAGAGCAAGCAGAACTCTGACTCAGAGGATGTTCTTCTCTCGTCTTTTGATGCAATTTAAACCTTAATGAAAATCTGAGATTAATCATTATTTTACCTCTGTTTGCAGACAAAACATGCCAGATGTCCCCAGGTGATTACCTAAGGCCTCTTGCACAAGTTTCTGGTGCTGTTTGCTCCAGATAAGATTGTAGAGCACCTACATGAGGGCAACACCATGAATTCCAGGAAAAAAAAAATAAATCTGTTTAAAGCTTAGTTTTTTTGTAAACAGATGTTCAGCTAAGATATGTGCAGGATCTAGCAGCATCCAGGAATACTCAACCACTAGAAGACACACTCTGTGACAGGAATTTAGCTAGTGTAATCAAACAGTTGATATTTGAAAAAGGAAGTCATTGGTTTGCCCTTTCTTTGTGACTATGTTCCCGTGGGCCTTCTAAAGCAAGTACTTGTCTTAGAAAAGTTGATATAGGCTATCTGTGACCAAATGGACTGTGTGAATTGAACTCATATTTATGAAGAGCACAATATAGTAGTATTTGAAAATGTCCCAGAAAAATGTTGAGAATAATTAAATATTTCTAAGGGGTTATATTTACACTTTTTTTTTTTTTTTTTTTTTTTGAACAAAGGGTATAGTTTATGTGTGGCAATTAATGATAATGTGCTGTTGCTGTGAGATCTATAACAAGCCTTACTATTACTGGGGAATATTATACACACCTTCTCAAACACTTGAAGATGCTGCCTGTCTCACAAGTCACCACAATAGTGAACAGAAATGAGCAAGAAAATCTTTGCTTGGGAAAAAGTCAGCTCAATCAATTGAAGTAACAAAACACTTTAAAAAAAAAAAAAATAAAAAAAAAATAACATGACATTCACAAAACTCTCCATCAACTTCAGGTTGCTCGTCATACTCTGCACCACAGAGGCATGTTTAAGCCTGATTCTGGCACTGTACATTTTTAACTAAAAACAGCTGATTGTAGCTTTGGATCCATTGAAACAGCCTCCTGAGTTTTTTCTTATCCTCTTTTCCTCTGCTTTTCCTCTTCTTCTGTCTTCAGAAGTCTTTGTAGCTCTCCATGTAAAGTTCATTGAAGTTGAACTAGACCCTTTGTTTCTGGCTTTGCATTGCACATTTCCCTCACCCAGAAAAATCCTCTTAAACTTAAACAGATCATATACCAATAATACTGAGTCATATTCTCAGGTAGCAGGAAACAGAACAGTTCAATAAGATGATGCTACACTGATTTATGCCACTGATTTACACCTATAACACCAGAATCGGGCTTTGCAAATAACAAAGGGTTCTATTACATTTAAGACTTAATCTTACTTGTGCATGTATAACCTGAAGCAAGACTGTTTATTTCAATTCCCTGCAGGCTGTTTTGTAAAGACTTGTGTTGAATCCCACGCAGTGCCAGTAATGCAGTAATGCAAGAAACACCTAATTTCAGAAACAGAACAACCCAACTAACTTCAGCCATAGAAGTCCAGACAGAACCCATGTTACCTTTGCTCAGATTGAAGATCAGCCAGCCATGGCTGTGTTGTTTGGTTGATAAATGTCCATAAGGCAGCTCCTGAACTCAAAGCAGATAATATACTTACATAAATGTTCCGCTGCTAAATTCAGCAGTGGCAAGACTCCTCCCCACTCCAAGACCTACACAGTTGTGTTCATTCTGGTTTAACAGTACTGTGAAAGAATTATAAGAATCTTAAGGACTTACAAAAAGATCAGAAAACAGTAACATGCTTGAGGGAGGGAAAGATCATTATAACAAAAAGACTTGTAGCATTAGGGTAAGTTATTTCTAAAGAACAGAGTAAAATGAGCATGCAAAATATACTTGGGTCCACAGAGAGTCCCCCACTCAAGCTAATGAGCTCTAATGTAGCATACTTGATAGACACTGAACTCTGCTCAAAGACCATGGCTTTAGGCCCTCTGTGTTCAGAAACACAAAAATTGCACACATACCTCCATGTGCCCTCTTTGTGTGTACAAATATCACAGAATCACAGAATTTCTAGGTTGGAAGAGACCTTAAGATCATCGAGTCCAACCTCTGACCTAACACTAACAGTCCTCCACTAAACCATATTGCTAAGCTCTACATCTTTTAAAGACCTCCAGGGATGGTGACTCCACCACTTCCACGGGCAGCCCGTTCCAATGTCTAACAACACAACAATATGTACTTGGCTGTACTGCTGGATCACCTGTGATGTTTCTTCTGTCAAATCCTTCCCTTCTCCTGATCAAATTTAGTGTGGACAGTGCTATCCAAAGCTGTATGTTCTTTTCCAAAGACTTAAACCTCAAGGATTTTCCTATGGTGCTCATCATTCAGTTATCCCAGTGCTTTACCAGTACTCATTCGTGGGGCACCACTTTCTCCATTTCACAGCTGCAGAAGCCAAGTGAGAAGGTTAAGTCCAAAAGTAGTTCTTAGGTTTGGGGATCTTTTTTGATACGCCGACTTTTTAGAATACATTGTATGTGCAGACCCCTCTGACCTCAGCTGCAGCTCTCTGCTTAGCACTGGGGTTCTGGAGGAACATCCAGCAGCCAGCTCTAAGATCCCTGAATGACTTGCCTGTGGTCCCATGGGAATGAGATGAAGAGGTCAGGAATAGTACCTAATTTTGCAGAATATCAGCTGTAAGTAAGAGATGACTGTTCCCAACCTGGTCTTGCTTCCTACATATGTTACAACCTCCACAACAAAGTGTCCTTCATTCTTCTTGCAACCAGTTCCCACGCTCAGCACTGATAATATCTTTAGGGCTGTATCATAATGACTATGTAAGCCTAATTCTGATGTGATATTTCACATTAGTTCTGGTTTTTCCTAACTTGCAAGAGCTTGATTTTGTGATCTTCAATACTCTCTGAACATTATTTTTGTAATTTAATAGGCCTTAAAAACAAAATGTGTTGAAGAAACAAGAAATGTGTACCATTCTCTTCATGTCTAGGTTCTTGCAATGTGATCACATCAAGTAGAAGGATTTCTGCCTTTTTAACCATGGTAATAGAGGGTGAGACAATTTGCTAATGGTGTGATGAACATACACTACACTACCAGTGTAAAAAAAAAAAGCTGATAACTGATCATAAACATTAGGTAAGCTAAGAGGGCTTTCCTGCTTCATGTGGAGGGGATTGCTGTGTGAAGCTGGGAAAAAGGAGGAGTTCCTCAGGCTTTCCAGTTGAGAGCTGAATCTGTGCCCGACCTTCAGCCTGTACCTTTGCTATCCTGTTGCAATCATCCAGTCACTTCTCTGCATGTTTGTTTGAGAAGGCTAAAGGCTAAGAGCTAAATAAACTTTGGATTTAACTTTAATTTGTGATCAAAGGACAGAAGTGCAGTTTAGGGCTTCAGCTGCCCTGCTTTTGGCAGGCTGCCACAACAGTATTTGGGGAGTCTGGGATTTAGCTCTGGTTTGTGTGGCCTGGATGTGAGCCAGCTCTGAATCAGAGAATCACAGTGTGGCTGAGGTGGGCAGGGCCCTCTGGGTCCACCTGGTCCAACCCCTACTCCAGTAGGGCCACTCAGAGCAGGATGCCCAGGTCCATGTCCAGGTGGCTTTTGGAGATCTCCGAGGAGGACACCCCACAGCCTCTCTGGGCAGCTTGTACCAGGTCTACCTCACCCGCACAGGAAAGAACTTTGTGGCCATTGCCTCTTGTCCTGGCACTGGGTGCCACTGAAATGAGTCTCGCTCTGTGTTTTTTGCATCTTCCCTTCAGGTATTTATAGACATCAATAAGATTTCCCGAGCCTCCTTTTCTCCAGGCTGAACAGTCCTAATTCTCCCAGCCTTTCCTTACAGGGGAGGTGCTCCAGTCCCTTGATCATCTCAGTAGTCCTTTGTTGGACCCTCTCCAGTATGTCCAAGTCTCTCTTGTATTGGGGGCCCAGAACTGGATACAGCACTCCAGGTGCAGTCTCACCAATGCTGAGTAGAGGAAAAAGATCACCTCCCTTGACCTGCTGGCAATACTTTGCCTAATACTGCCAAGAATATTGTTAGCCTTCTTCGTGGCAAGGACATATCACTGACTCATGTTCAACTTAGTTTCTACTAGCTCTTGTTTGCCCAGCACTGCCTCTGTCTCCTGTTTTACTACCAATCCCCACCACAAGTTGCCAGGAGGTGCTTTATCCTCCTCTTATCTGCTTGTTCCTGTCTCTCCTCTGGAAATTTTGTCTTAGATACAGTTTCCCTCCAGCCCCAGCTCCAAGCTCCACTTGCTCTTCACATATTCCTCAACTACTCATCTCTCTTGGATTTCTTACTAGCCAGTCCCTGCATCTGGTCCCAGTCAACATTGCTGGGGCCTCAGCTTCACTTCAGCTCCCAAGTCAGTGTTCGTGTTTCTGAATTTGCACCACCCTCTTCCTCCAGACTGTCTTCTTCCCTGCTCCTACTGGTCAGACAGCCAGTGCTAGTAAGTACCTTCCCTCTGCCCTCACAGTCCTAGTTTCTTTACTCAAGACCTTCAGTCTGTCTACCTGATTTGCCTCACTACACCTCTATCCCTTCCTATTTTATTTTTTCCTTTGGAGTGATCACAGGGTATAAAGGGAAGGCAAACACCGTAGCACCCAAACCCTATTATGAAATCTTATAAACTCAGAGGAGGATAGGTTAGCCTAAATAGAAAGGATTACACTATATTATACTGTCTATGCTCTGAAGGTTGTGTGCAATTATAGACTGATTTAGAAAGGAGAAATAAGATTTTTTAGAATGCAAAATGGGAGCATTAAGTCAAAATGCAATGTATTTATTTGAAGAAAAAAAATAAACAAAACAACAATAAGAAAAACAAACTGAAACAAAAACACCAACAAACACCAAAACACAACTTGAGAGTATTATTCTCTCTCTAAGAGTTAGAAGAAATAGATCTGTTCAGGTCCCTTTCTGATAGCTAGATGATTGGAAACAATAGGAAGGATCTCCAAAAGGCATGAATCTTGCCAGTCTTCTTTCAGAACCCATGGGGTATAGCTGCAGATTGGTATCTGGCAGACTCCCTTTTGAGGACTGGCAGAGGACTTATGTGAATCATTAGGCTTCTTGGATTCAACAGCTGTGACCTGACAGACTTCTGGAGCAGATGGTCCTCTCCATAGAAGTTCAAAATTATCCTTGAGACTTTAGGACACCAATAAACAAGTGAACTTGTGGAATGAGCCAACCTTAGCTCCTGTGAGCAACCCATAAAATGCCAACTTATGCCAATGAAATGTGTGCAGTTACAGTAGATTCTCATCAAATAAGTCATTGCAACCAAAAAGCTAGACTGGGAGGGGCAAACCACAGTTCAGACCTAGAGGAATGTGTACAGATGTCATAGGTGGGACTTTAAGATTGTTTAAAAACCCTTATCCCATAGGTGGGATAAACTGAAAACAGAAAGTGAAAGTGACTTGGCCAGTGCCACTCAAGAGGCTGTTTGCCGAACCAGGATCAGGCTGGGCTGGCCAGCTCCCAGCTTGCATCCTTCCCACGGGTCTCTCTACATGTACCACATGAGGAACCACGGGAGAGGCCTCACTGCACAAAACATTGAGGAAAACTGCTTTTATTGGTGAGGAATTGTGTGTCAAGACTGGAGCTGGGCTGCAAAGCACAGCTGGTTGCATGGATGCAATAGAGCCATGCAAATGGACTGGTTCAGTGGTGAGGAGGGGTTGTCTCTCATCCCAAAGAGCTGTTAACCCCATGTTGACACCATGCTAGCAATGGCTTCTTCTGACCTACTCCTGAAAAAACTGCCTTCCTCTTACACTTCTCTGACTTTAAAATATACTATTTGAATGTGCTATTCAGAAATATCGGGTGAACTTCTGGCTGCTCAATGGTAGCTAAAAGGAAAGACCAGGAAGCATTTCTTCATATATCAACCTGACACATATCTATATTCCTATTCTAGACTGAATATATTTTTTGTTGAGCAATTTATCCACAAACCTAATCTGATTTGCTAATGAATCCATTACCCAGAAATACTCATCAAATATTCCGAATGAGTACATTCAGACAGCATCTCCAAGTCTTTGCTGTTCTTGATCTGTGCTGTTGGCTTGCTAGTGTGGATTGCTGGAAAATTATTACTGTATCTAGGGAAATCAAATGCAACTAAAATGTAATTATTTTCTACTGCAAATTTTAACATCTTTAGTCTGAAAATCATGCTATATACATTAGGATCATTTAAAATGCTTATGAATGTGGTATTCAGGAATAATAGTTTTACAATGGCATTCAGAAATAATCATTGTACAGTGTGGTAGTGTGTGCCGTATAGAAAACCAAACTTCTATTCTGAATAATATTGGGGAAACTTGTTAATATGTATGTTCTGGAATAAAATATCTTTGTTATTGCTAGTATACTTCCTAACACATCCTGGTTGAAAATGTATTCATTACTTTGTGGTAGGTTCAGTTAAATGGCCTTTAGCAGTAAACTAGGTCTCTTTCAATTTGCTGTGTACTTTGATCTGTGTCACAAATCAACAATTTCATCAGAAAACAAAATGAAGGCTCTTGGAAACAGACCACATTTTATGAAGAAATAGCTCCAACACACACTTATAAGCAAACAGCAGAAATTTCTGGTGTGCAATTCAGGAATGACTGAACCAAACATATTTGATCAGAGTAACCTTCCAAACATCATAGTGTTTACTTTGTTTTGTTTGGCCAACAGTAGAGCACAAATAGTAAGCTCAGCATTTTTGTAGTAATCAAAAATTTATTGAGACTTTGTACAGAAAAAATAACCACATAAGAAGTAAACACTGCTCAAGAAAAACACTTGAGCATTTTACAGCCAACAGCTTTTTACAAAGTTGACTTCCAGACTGTGGAAGGTGAGCTAAGTTCAAGATTTATTTCCTCTGTCCATATCAGTCTGTGCTAAATTGTCCCTTTATGCGTCTCCAACCTACAACAGAAAAAAAAAGACAGTATTTTTAATGTTCCTCTAAGAAAGAAGTACATAAGGCTACAATGACATGTTGACAGTGCAACATCAGCCAGCAGTGTGCCCAGGCGGCCAAGAAGGCCAACAGCATCCTGGCTTGTATCAGGAATAGTGTAGCCAGCAGGACCAGGGAGGTGATCATCCCACTGTACTCAGCTCTGGTGAGGCCGCACCTCGAGTACTGTGTTCAGTTTTGGGCCCCTCACTACAAGAAGGACATGGAGGCCCTGGAGCGTGTCCAGAGAAGGGCAACAAAACTGGTGAAGAGCCTGGAACACAAGTCCTATGAGCAGCAGCTGAGGGAACTTGGGTTGTTTAGTCTGGAGCAGAGGAGGCTCAGGGGAGACCTCATTCCTTTCTACAGCTACCTGAAAGGAAGGTATGGGGAGCTGGGGGTTGGCCTCTTCTCACAGACAACTAGTAATAGGACAAGAGGGAATGCATTCAAGTTGCTCTGGGGAGGTTCAGGTTGGAAATTAGAAGAAATTTCTTCTCAGAAAGAGTAGCTAGGCATTGGAACAGGTTTCCCGGGGAGGTGGTGGAGTCACTGTCCCTGGGGGTGTTTAAGGAAAGGACGGACATGGTACTTAGGGACATGGTTTAGTGGGTGATATTGGTGGTAGGTGGACCAGATGATCTTGAAGGTCTTTTCCAACCTTAATGATACTAGCTAGAAATTAAAAATGTAGCCTTCAAAGTAAATGCAGACAAGGAATTTTTTCTGATCATGAGACCAATCACTTATTTATCCATTAAAAGAAACATTAAAGTAGAAGGTATACTAAAATCAAAACACAGATATTTCTGTGACAAAATGGTAAACAACGCTGATGCCCCTAAGATGAAGAGGACTTAACACTTCAACTGTCTGTGCCCTGTATTTGAAATGATAACTGTGTTCTGTTTTCATTTTAAACGTCTCCTCTCTCCTGAGGTCGAACCTGCTTGGTGCCGCCTGAGTGTTGCTGTCCATCTATTGAGAGTCTGTTGAATGGGATGATTTTCATTGCAGTTTTCTTCATGGAGTACCACCGGTCACGCCAGGTTGCCCAGATAATGCCATTGTCATATCCAGCTGGCTCAGAATCTCTAGATGTGTACACACCATCTAAAAATACCAGTTGTCACAAAATATTTAGGTGTTTCTAAAATAATTAATGTGCCCATCCCATACATATTCGTGGTACTAACACTTCTACAACATCTCTAGGCATACTAACAGTATGCATTCACTGCCCTGTCCCCCAGTTTACTTTTCTCAGGAGTGATACTTCCACTTTGGTCTGGAGAGCTGCCAGAAGTTCCTACTGCTGGCATTAATATTAACAATTATTGAAAAGAGTGGGCTGTGTATAATTTGGGAAAAAATGATGGCAAAATATACTCAATTAAAGTGACCTCTTTTTTTTTTGTCATTGAAATGTATTGTCCTTGGTTACTTTTTTCCACATGAAAGTAGGCATTTAGAAGATAACTGAAAGTAGGTATTTAGAAAATAGTTTACCTATATAATATTTGCCATTCAGGTGGCCAGCATGACATCTGTTCATCCACCATCCAGATCCATCTTGCTCAGCACAGTTGCCCTCAAATTTATCATTGTCATTATCATAGGTACTGAATTGCATGCCATTATGGAAGGTATAGGATTTGTCACTTGGATCGTCTCCAAAATCAAAGCCATCAAAGGCATCTCCAGCTTCACCACCAATAAAGTATGCATAGGTCAATCTGTACTTGTCTTGTTCAGTTCCCACTTTGAATACAGCATAGTCAGCAGTGCTGTTAACAGAGGATAATGGTGAATGTAAGCATGTTGCATTCCCAGTATGTGCTCAAATGAAAAATACACAAACAACTTTTATGCTCCAGCATTAGATGCATTTTCTGACTCCTAGTCTTCAGTGATGTATAGAAGACCTACATTACACACACACACATATATGCATCCCTATATGTATCCCCTACTGCTTAGGCTTACTATGGTCATAAGGAATTTCTCAGAGGGAGGAAGAAACAGATCTATTCTGCCAAATCAAATAGGGCTGCTTGTTTGTGGCCTTCAGGCAGACACACGTAGCAGCTGGCATTCCACTTGTGAGTTCAGGAGCCCACACAGTGTCCTATACATATTAATGGACCTAACAGCACCAAATTTTTTTCAAAAGTATGTACAAACTGACACAACAGTGGGAGCAGTAAGCTTTAAGCTGTCATTTTCAGAAGCTTCATGAGCAAATACCTTTTTTTACCAGTCCAGTCCTCCAGGTCTATTCGCAGGGTGTATGGAAGAGTGGACTGTGTGGTTATTAAATGAATCTTTTCATTGCCCAGCCAAAACTCAGTGGTGTCATCTGGAGACAGATGTCCAAATCCTTCCTTGTACTGAACCCAATTTCTTCTGAAATCCTCACTTCCATCCAATCTCTGGAAAAATATTTTTAAAAAAATCAACCAAAATGTGATATATTTTATGTAAGCAAATTAAAACAGTGCTGATGCAGTAAGCTTGCTTATAGTAATAATACACAAGTGGCATACCCTCTGTAATACTGTCCAGCCATTGCCATATGAGTCAATCTCACAGTAGACTAGGAATGATTGCTTAGCATTTTGAGGCTTGATGAAGTAAAGACCACTTCTTCTGGCACCTTTATTTGCAATATCTTGACAATCTGAAATAAACATATATTAAAAGGACTGTTATTAATCTAGCTGCAGTTCTATCCTCATATTTATTTGATACTGCAACTTTCTTAGCGCAAAAAATACAACTCATCTAAATACTGTTGCAAAGTTCACTATTTAGTCTACATACTTTAATGTCATTGCCACAAAAAATCTCACTGAAGTTCACAGGACTTGTATAAGACAAAAATGACTTTGGTCTTCCATGGAGTTTAAGCAACTTAAATGTAAAATATAGACATTGCATTAGTTTCTACAACAACAAAAACAGAACTTTTGGGGAAAATCATATTTTGGTCAAAAAGGCTAAAGGGGCAAGTGAGACCTCTGTTCCATTTGAATGTCCTGCTTGCAGAGCATCTACCCAGTACTTAAATTGTTCCAAACTCTGACTTCAGAACTTGCAATCTTACATATCTTTGTAACAATCTACGTCCCTTAAGACTACATGTACTTCATTGCTGTGATGCCAACTGGCAATACACGCAACTGAATTAACCCTCCACCATACAAGAAGCTTTTTGTGCACCTCTTCCAGTCGTCTCCTGTATTTCAGCAGTATCTCTGCATGGTTCCTGACAGCTTGACTCAAGCTGAGCGATCTTCTGTTTCAGTTGCGCGATCCTGTTGGTGTTTGTTATATGTGCATCTGTCAACTGTCTGGAAACATAAAAATGCCTCATTGCTTCAGGTGTTTTTCTTATTGACAGTAATATACATTTCTCTGTACACATGCCTGACTAATGTAGTATGCTGCAACATAGCTCTCTGCAAAATGGGAAGACTCTCTTAGCACTGATATTTAAAGTTGGGAAACTAGCCAAAATGGGAAAGCGTAAGCTTAATCTTATGCAAAACTTGACTTGCCTCTAATCAGCAAATCTCAAATCAGCAATTCACGCATGACTGTAATTGTATGAAAAGTTCTTCTTTGTTCTCATTAGTAAATGATAAATTATTCTGCCTTAATTGTGGGCACATTTGTAATACATAAATTATGTAAATAAACTACTGCAATGACAGTGTGCCTAAGCCATATTTGATATAATGTTATAGGGGCAGAGATTTTGCTACATTCAGGTCAAAAAACATATCCTCAAGTTTTAGCCAAGTTAATGGTGTTTTCATTTTTATTTTCAACATCAGATTACAAAATAATACAATTTTATAATTATTTGTGATTTATGTCTGTGGAACTGAGATGATATTCTAGGATATATGCAGAAAAACTAGCCAGAGTGAATGACTGCACAAATATTCCATACACTCTGCATTACAAAGCAAACTCATATTAATAAATTCTCCCAAGCCAATGAAAAAAAAAAAAAAAAAGAAAGAAATAGCTGGCACAGCAAAAGAAACATAAAAATGTTGCCAGACTTCATGACATTCTTATCTTGCACTTCCTGCACAATTAATAGATTATGCAGATGAGCAGAGAATGCACTATCAGACCCTTGTGATCCTTATGTATCTTGCTAGGGAGCTAGTAATGACAGTGTGTGCATAGTGGTGCACATAAGCACAAAAACCCTTTCTGAAGAAGCCTTAATTGCAGTTGATAAAAGTAGAGAAAGAAAATTATTTGGACTGTCAAGATATATAAAAGGTGGGAGATACCTACTGAATAGTACTTTCATGAGACAAAATAGTGTTTTCGTATCTGATAATTTCTTCAATTATTTTCTTGGACTTTTGAGTCAAACCCTCAACCGACTCTAAAAGAGACAAATGGAGAAAATAATTGCAGTTAGGCAAATGAGAAAAACAAGTGACATAATATTTTTCAATTGCATAGTTATTTTTATATTCTCACGTTGTTGTTGCTGCTTATCTGGAGGATAGAGGGTTTTGATGTGTTGAATCAAATAATCTACTTTTCCTGTGGAGTTAGTAACTTGCTGCAAAATTCTCTCAATTTCCAGCAGTTCATTATCCGTAGTGAGACGGTATTTGTTAAAGAAATCTGCAATGCCACAAGTTGTTGGGCAGTAGCTACCCTAAAAAGGAAAGAGTAATAAATTATAATGTTTCAGGAGCAAAAAAAGGACAGCAGAATATTTGGGCAGGAGCGCTCTAAGTCACGGTTTGTACAAATGAATGTGGGTAAAAAAGGGATAGGCATTTGCCACTGTCTGCGATGTTTACATTTACAGAGACAGTTTAATTTCACACTGTGTATACGTGCACACTTAGCAAGAAAACAGTGCATGCGGTTACTTATAGAATCTTCTAAAATGCTTTTATCAGCAGCACAGCTGCCTTTTTCAACAGATGTTTATAGCTACTAATCAACAATGGGTTTAAGCACAGCACGTTTAATAAGTATTGAAAATAACAATGAGGATTTAATGAAACTACAAAAGATAATGGCAGTTAATAATCAGTGTAGGAAGGCTTTGTTTAGACTCTTAATATAAAAGGAAATTGTTCATGTACTTACAAATCGTTCATCTAATATGCAGCAGTTTTCTCTGGTGGGAAGGTACTGAAGAGAAGAAACAAGATCATTTTCAGTGAATTTTCTCCAGCAGCATTTTCAGCGCTGACACATTTTCTAACACTCTGCCTCTCCACTTACCGCCAGGCTGGTAGAGAAGAACAAGGAGAGGAGATACCCCAATGGTGCCCATCTGCCTGGCTTCAGCCCCATCGTGCCTGCCCCACTGTGCGCTGCCAGTTGAAAGTGTTCAGCCCAGTGCCGAGGTAGCAGCACCTTTATGGGCAGCCAGTTTTGGCTCAGCACCCGGCCGCAGTGGTTTAAGGGAGCAGGCTGGAACTGGGGGCGGGCTCTGTGAGGTAGCGGGAAGAGGTGGGGTTCGTGGTTTGAGGTGGATTCCCAGAATTTGCGCTCATCTCATACTCCTCCCGTTTGCAGAATATGCTTCCTACTTGCCCACTTTGTTCCAGCCAGGTCCTATAGGAGGCAGAAAGATGAAACAAGGACTGGAGAAGCTACTTCTAGTAACACAAGTGTAAGCAGACTCACATGTGGCTTTGGGATGGGGACTGGCAGAAGTGTCATTCAGCATAGAGAAAAGCCACAATAACTACCTGAATTGTGTGCAACACCTACCCTAAGTATTTCAACCTAAGGTGAAATACTAAGAATATTTTGCATGTATGTAGTACTTTCCCTATGCAGAGTTGAACATGCTTTGCCAAAAGGGCTCAACATCATTCCCCCTACTTGGTAGATGATAAAACCAAGGCAGGTATAAAGCCACATTGAGCAGTGGCATAGCTGCAGAAGATGCCGGTGATATTTCTCACAGTCAGTGGAAGCATGAATCTTCTCTATCCTTCATTTCAGGGAGTTTGCTTGAATGACTTTGATCAAAGCTGCCTAGCTGGGGAATTAGTGCTATCAGTATCCTGGGATAAGAAATGCTTTCTTTCCTATTGCAACAAGTCTGGAACAAGTGTTTGTGGAAACATACTCTTCCTAGATAAAAGTGCTATCTATCTCTCCAGGGACAGAGACCAGCTCTGAGATTGTTTGTACTCTGCCTCATTCAATACATTTTCAGGACAAGACTCCACCTTTTACATTGCTAGTTCTGTTTCCTAAATAGTGAAAATGGAGTAAATAAAAATGGATAAAAGTCAACTGCTCTTGCGTTTTCTATTACCTCTTTATTAGTGCTGTTAACATGGGCTCAGGAAACTACCAGTGACTCTCCTTGCCATTACAGCTTGCACATCGCTCAAGCTTGCTTTGCTGCATTTGTTGTTGTGAGAATGACACGGGATTCAGAGGATCCTGGAAGTTCAATTTCAGTGGCTGTCCACAACCAGGATTCCTTTCCTATGCTTGTACAGCATGAGTATGTTCCTGGCATGAACTTCCTCCAATAACTGGGTCAGGTTCAATTACAGATGTACTCTCGAGGGCAGATGGGCACATAATGTTTGTGACATAGTACATGAACCACATAACACAATCCAGGTAGCCCTTGTCCTTTAACAGAGCAAAGAACATGCCCTTCCCTTTTGTTACTAATGGTAGTACATATACATTGGAAACTCTTTCAGAAGAATATTTGGTAACAGAAAATTTGTCTTGCATCTCTAGACAAAAATTTCATGGTTCAGAAAAGATGACAAGAGTCAACATTGGCACTGACCTATATTTGTTCATTTTGAGAAAAAAATCCTAACATTTTAGAATTAAAACATGACAATAGCTGTAATGAAATAATTTCAATGTATAATGCAATATTTTTTACTAAAGTCACCAATATCTCAGGTAACAACAACAACAGCAAAAAAAACGCAACAGTTTCACTGCTCCAGATAACTGGCTATTTGGGCTTGGAAAAAAAGGGGGGGGGGGGAAGGGGGGGCTTGTTTGGACTACAAATGGGCTAGGAATGGGAAAATTGAATTTTCAGTGAATTTTCACCACATTGATTCCTTCATGAATGTAAATCTATTTGAAACATTTATTTAATGATTACCATATATCTCTATACTGCATTTATAAGAGATGCCTAGTTGTAGTTGGTTCTAAACTCTTTTGCTTCTTGGCAGAAGATATAACTATTTAAACCTGATAACTATTTAAACCTGACAATGTCTTTGTGTGTTTTACTGATTACATGGTCATGGTGTAGCCTTGAATAATTAGTCCTTTCATCTCTTTGCTTCCTTCTCTTTAGTTCTATGGTTTCACGTTGCATTGTTTTGAAATAACTTATTCCCACTTTTCATTATGTCAAGACCAGTGTGTGTTCTTAGTGAAATGGCAATGTAATAGTTTTCCTCCTTTTCATACCATTTTCTCTTGGTTGGTCCTGGCTACAAAATAGCTGACCCTTTTACAAAACAAACGTGTTAGAGACCTTGTTTTACCCAGCAACGTGCCCAACATTATTTAGCTGTGTTGATTTTCTGGCCAGTTTATTTTCTTTCCAGTAAACTTATTTGCTGATTTGCTAACAAATGAGGAATGATTAATGTTAGCATGGGCAGAAAAAGGAGTTCTCCAATTCAGCTTACTTTTTTTCTTGCAATTTATTTTTTAAGCAGTTAGTAAAAGTCAATCATTATTTATTTAGAAGGCTCTTGTTCAATTCAATTAGTTGATTAGTATTTTTGTCAAACAGCCATATGTAGAGTTTCAAACACCTTCCCATTATTCACAGCATATTTTCCCTCAGAAGTACCAATCAGAACATTCTTATATTTGTGAATTAGTCCTTGAGTATCAGATTATTCTTATGACTTTCTTAGAAAAACAAGTTCTCCAAATTTATGACTCCTACTCACGTACTTTAAGAGGCTAACTTGAAATATCAATCTATACAATTTCAGAAATGCTAGTGATTTATTTTAGCATTTCCATCTTTTTGTTATTGTTTTAATGGAAACTTAAATGTAAAAATATTTATTTTTAGAAGTGTTGAAAACCCCCAAAGTAAATATGAAAACTACAACCTACTACAAGTACAAGCACTACTCTGCTTGTACTACTAATAAACTCTGAAGATTAGTGGGCACAGTCTCCTTTGCTAGGAGTGATAATTAGGCTGAGAAATAGAGGTGATTAAACAGCTACCTACTACTGAAGTTATGCTATAAAACGAACCCCTTTACAAATAGAAAAGTGAAAATGAAAAGAAAAAAAAAAAAAGAGTTGTATAAGTCTTCTTTCGCTTTTTCTTTCAGTATTTAAATCTTGGGCAAAATGCAAATGGCGACATTTTTTGCCAATTCAGCAGTCCACTCTGTGCAGCAGACATTCTTCCTCGCACTTCCTGAAGTAAATACCTGGAGTCAGTAAATATTAGCAACCAGTTGCTCTGTATAGGAAAGGCTTTTATTTATTTCCACTTATGAAACAAGCACAGATTCAGGCTGTTTCTGTTCCTATATGGGCTGGAAAGGGTTCTGATTCTTTGAAAGCTGCATGAGGTCAAATATGGTATCCACGTGTTTCATGTCAGCTATGGTTGCATTTGGAGTGTTTTGGAAAGAATTTGGAAGATATTTTGTTGCATGCACACCCTGGATACAGAAAAGATAATTTCCCTTGCTTTAGAATATATGCTTAAATAATGATGGGATATTATTATTTTTTTAATCTAAGCAGGGAAACTGCTATGGTGTTTGCTAAAAGTGATTTGGCATGTGACTTATACCATTGTGGTAATCTTTTTCCAGCACTTTTTATACATAATATAGCAATATAAAATGCAGTTCAGATTACATGATTTCTTGCTTTATCACTCTTGAGCTATTTCTGCATCCCAGAACAAAATGTTATATTTCAACATTCTGAAAATCCACCAAACATACTAAAAAAAAAAACCCAAACCATCAGCTGGGACAAGTTAAACATTGTTATTTAGCTTTGAGCAGCTCGTGCCTTAAATAGGGGTATTAGGTGCCACATTGCAAATCCTCCCCCTTTACTGATTTACAGAGATAATTTTCAACTGTTGATTTGCTTAGAAAATGTTGGCTTTTAGACTGACAGAAAAAGAGAGATTACAATGTATGCTTTACCTTGAGGGCAAGAGCAGTGAACTCTATTTGTTAAACAAAGACATCCACTAATTTTTTTTTGAAAAAGATAATAAATTCAAATATTTGCTGAATATTTTGTAATTAGTTGAGAGGACAGAACTTCAATAAATTAATAGACCCTCCTCTATACACTGAAATAATTATTGGTATCTGCTGATAGTATTGTTTTGGAGAGGAACTTATTTACAATGGTGTTAACAGAAAATAGAAAAAATGTAGTATGTTTCACAATAAGAAATTGGCCTGTGAAATACTTTGCTTGTACTTTTAAAGTCATTTTTTAGGTTGCCTGACTGCCAAAAAAAAAAAAAAAAAAAAAAAAAAAACACTAGAAAAAGCTAATTTGCTTTGGAACAATGTACTCTGCACTGTCTGCTCTGACTTCCAGGATTACTTCAGGATGATGGTAGAACTAATTTCACATTTCCTTGGCACATCCTCTGTGCTCCATGCTGATGCACAAATCTGTTTACAAGGAGGGAAATACAGGCCTAAATTTGAAACATTAATGGCACTAACATAATAGAATTAAATGAAAGTATTTAGGCCCACTGAATGAAACTGAATATGACACTGACCTACATTTGTCAATACAGTCAAATACATTCCCTGTATTTGATCAGGAAAATAATGATATTACTTTATTATTATTATTGCTATTATTACTATTATTTTTAACTCCATAACCTTTATCTTTCTCCAGCACAGAAATAAAATATAAATAAAAATACAGCCAGGTTATTTTCCCTCTCTTTACTCTTAAAAGCTGTACATTAAGCAGTAGAGCCTATGGACATGGATTTTTACCATGCAACAGAGCTATGGCATCTATCAGTGTTAGCCTGCAACACCTATCCAGGCTACAAGTAGACAAGTAGAGGCATTTTACTAATACCTCCATGTATGTGTTTCACGTAGGCTTGTTACTGACTGGCAGCTCCACTACAAACCCCACAGTGCCATCTGATGTCCTCAAAGAGCAATAAACTTTTTCCAAAATCTGTTTAATCACACAAAGGCCAAAGTGTCAACAAGACAGGACATTGTTTCCCAAGTTTATGTGGAAAGGGTCCTCTAAATAGCTTTTCTCTGTTTCCATCAAAACAATCCTAAACTCATGTTCAAAGCAATGGGCTCTGAACTGATCATTACTGCTCATGATAGAGACCATAGGGTAACTCAATGGAAACATTGCTTCAGTGCTTATTAGTACCAAAACCCAAATAAACCACTCGAATTATGAGGAAAGGAATACAGAACAAACCAGAAAATGTTATCACACTCCTGTGTGTACCTGGTTCATTGGTGCCTTGAAAACTGTGCTAGTGGTTGTCCCTACAGAAATATATATATAAAGATATATATGTAATATTATCTTTATATATATATAAACTGGAGAAGGCTCAATGAAGGGCAGCAAGGATGGCCACAGGTGTTCAGCATGGGGAACAGTGAGTCAGCTGAGACTCGTCAGCTGGGAAAAGGGGTGATTTAGATGGGCTAAGACTGGGGTCCCCAGAATGATAAGTGGCACAGGGTGATTTTTCAGACTGTTTTTTTCTTGAGAGAAACAGAGGATAGTGAAATAAGCTAGTAGGAGTCAATATCAAAACCAAGGGGTTTTGTGGCAACAAGTAGCAGACCAGTGGAACTGAAGCATGTTCTGGATACAGACTGTTTGCAGGAGCAAAATTGAGGGTTAATAAACAGATAAGCAGCCCAGTTGAAACTAGAGGATGGGCAGTTACTCTGTAGAATCATCAGCTGCGAACAGTCTCAGTAACATACAGTCACCTATGCAGTTTTGTTCATCTGTGTTAAATATACAAGAGAGTCTCCAGGACTACACATGCCACCACAGCTGGATACAACTGCGTCCCCAATGTGAGGAATGTGCCACAATATAGCTGCTTCTGGATGACAAAACTAAGACACCCCATGTGATGGTAATGTGGGATGAAGTAGTTTCATACTACCCTGCATAACCTGCACCTGCATGGACTTAATCTTGATTTTAAGAAAATCATGTCTAATCAAATGAAAAGAATCCAGGAAGTGTATAAAGTACTCTCATCAACAAAATGGTTGATTTTATTGGAGTCTTAAGAACCCTTTTAAAGAGCTAATGAGTCTAACCCGAGTAAAAAAAATGCATTAACTGGGGAAAGGAATAGAACTGGGGCCTTCATTCCTTCATCTCTCCAGTGTGCCACTTCAAATAATGGAAACAACCTTAAATCTTTTCCTCGTATTTCTGACAGATCAATTGACAGGTATGTTTTAGTATCTTATATATGTTGTATATTAATTCTCTCAAGCACACATGCAAGTATTTGTATGTAAATTTGATGAAATGGTAATCTTGCATTCATTTGCAAGGGCCTTAAAATGTGTTGTGGCAAAGCACACTCCAGCCCACCACTGAGCCAGTTGCTGTCAAAATCCATGCCAGAAAAAACACCTGAAACAAAATTGAAAGAATAAAGTACCTTTTAGACACCAAGAGTGTTATACCAATGTATATATGTGTGTATGGATATTTATATGTTAACACAGGTAAAATGTGCGAACAACAACAACAAAAAATGCGAACAGAGGTTTATCTGAGAAGAAGTGCACCCATTTGTCCCCCAGCACGGGTGATGCTGGCTGGACAGGACAGCTCCCACTGACACCTCGGGCAGGGACCGGCTCTGCTTGCAGGCAGACACGGCCATCTACCGGCCGCAGGGCGCTCGGACCCTTTAGGGCAGTAGGGTCAGTCTGTCCCTGTCCAAAAGTCCCAATCTCTAGAGTGAAATCTTGGCCCAGCCGATTTTGGCGTTTTACTGACATTCTTGGGCCATAAATTATTATGTTTTTCAGTGACTGGAATTCCTTGTTGCCTATGTTTAAGGACAGAAGTGAATAAGGACTGCAGCACACTCACTCCTGGCTGATTACAGTCTCAACGAAGGTAAATTGCATTTAAATGTCACTGCAGGGTCTGAGACTGTTGCAACCTAGGGTGACCTTACCAGGGGTTAGCCCCACATCTTGCTACATTACAATCATGTGGGAATCTTACTGAACGTATTCTGTACTGCATGCACATGGATGACACTAAAATTTAGCTACAGAGAGCGCTTGGCTTTACAGCTGTATTGATGGCTGTGCATTTTGTACCAGGGTGGTCTTTCTGGTTCTTGCTGCAAAGCTGGTATTTTCATTTATTTATTTATTTATGGAGCTATAATAAATATACATTGGCATAATTAGGAGAAAGCTCTAGCTCTCTAGAGTTAACCACGTATACATAAGTAACATGGGATTTTTCCCTGCTGTGATTATTTGAATGTTTACTAGGTCAAGTTTTCAATGTAATAGTTAAATACTTTAATAATTTAATACTCAAGAATTAGTTGCTCTCTGTGTGTAGGGAACCTATTTTTCTTTCTCTGTGGCCTCTACTTGTTTCTGTCTGTTTAATAATTTAGGACAGTAACTGTTTGTAATTTTTTTTAGGCACTGAGAAAATTGAAAATCAGATGATGGTACTTCCTAATAACGAAGGTGAAGAATTATAAAAATGAAGGAGTCTTTGGAGATCTCCTAGACTAACTGCTTACCCCTGTACTGTATCCTAGTTGTTTCACACTTGATTTGTTTTTCAACATCACATCTTTATTAAAAGGTATCTATGTGGCTTTGTGCTAGGTAGTATGTGGCTTTACTGCCTTTTTGCAATGGGAAAACACAGCACCTCCCTAAATAAAGAACCAAATCCTAAGATCACACCATGATTATTTTCTATCTCAACTGAATCTCTCATTGCAATTAGAAATTAACCTAAAAATGCTTTATCAACACTTTTCAAAAGTACTTATTTAAATACTTTTAAAGTGGCTTTTTCCATCAGAAAATCTACCTCCAAAGTCATTATATACTTGGAATTGTTAATGTCTCACCGCATGACACACTTTTTGGTGTTCCTCCAAAGACCCCATATTTTCTTAATGTTTCATTTGTGAGAGATGACTCAACGCCACCTCGAACCAAAGCGTCTGTGTCTGGGCAGGCCTAGCAGTTATTGCATCGGATTTGCATGCAAAACTTTTGGATTTGGGTATAGTCCTTGCTGTATCAGAGAAATTACGAGGGCTCTCCCTAATCAGGGAGCCTCTGAGGGCCCTGTGCCTTGACTTTGCTGGCTTGGTGAGATTTACCCCACAGTCAGTGGCTAGAAATTTAGCCTTCCTGTCAGGACTGAGATATGCACTCACACAGAGTCTTATTTTTTTAACCAATACATGGCAACTGGGAACTTTGAGGCTGTGACAACCCTAATGTGTGTGGGGAGAACGCTTCATAAATCCCCTAACAGAGTCACCTGATTCTCCGCTGCCACTACCGCAGCCCTGCCCCTTCTCTCCTCAGGGCTGTCCCCCACGGCTGCCCGGTTCCGCCCGGAGCCGGCTTCTTTCAGCCCAGCCCCTCAGGCTGGGGCGGGCCGCGGGGCGGGCCGGGGCCTGGCGGCCGGGCGGTGCCCGGAGCCCTGCCCGCTGCCACCATGAGCTGCGCCGCGCTGCTAGCGCTCCGAGGGCCGCGGCTGCTGCGGGCCGCCCGGCCGCCTCGATGGAGCAGGCGGCGCAGCAGCGGCTGCGAGCCCCCGGCTGGGGCCGCGGTGCGCATCGGCTGCGCATCGGGCTTTTGGGGGGACACGGCGGCCGCAGGTAGGCGGCGGCTGTCCGCGGGGATGGCGGGGAGAGCCGGGGAGGGAGCCGGGCGGGAGGGCGCTGGGCCGCGGCCTCGCAGCTGCCCCGGGCCGGTGGCCTCCGTGCGGAGCTAACTGCGCCTTTCTCCCTGCCCCGGCAGTGCCGCAGCTGCTGTACGGCGGGAAGCTGGATTTCCTCGTCTTCGATTACCTCTCCGAGATCACCATGTCGCTGCTGACGGCCGCCAGAGCACGGTCCCCCGTGAGTAGCTGCCCTGAGCTGCCTCCCCAATTCGTTTCCCAGCCTAAATCACCCCGGGAGGCTGCTTGAAACACAGCAGGCGCCTGCTTCTGTGCCCTTCTTGCCTGCCAGTTACTGTTTGTTTCTGAGGGACGCGTACGGTGTAAAAGGCATTCTGGAGTCTCTTCCTATAGCACTGCACAAATGCTTTGAAAACTGTTCTTCCCTGTTTTGTCCATTGACCAATAAAAGGGGTTCGGATTGACTCACTCATGACAAACAGCTACGGCTTTTAACTCTTTCAGGATTTGGGTTACACTCCGGATTTCGTCTCCACTGCCATAGCTCCATATATAAAAGATATTCACAGGAAAGGTACGCTGCCCTTCACGTGTGTATGTTAATGACCTTCAACTCTTTAGATGGGTGTTTTTCACCCCAGTGTTTTGCTGTCTTCTGTGCGTAATGTTTGGAACGTTAGCAAAAATACCATATTTCAAATCATGACTTCAAACCAATTTAAATGTTTCCCTGTAATTATAAATATATCTATGTATGTCTCTGAGTAATTCTTATTGTAGCTTTGATTTGTGAATGGAAGATCATTTTGCAAGTCTTAGTTAAAAATAACTAAATCTCACTCTTAATGCAGTCTAAAAATTTATCAGCATTCCTAAACAGCTCTAGAATTTTCTTTATTTTCCTAAAATTTGCATTGTTTCTCTTTACATGAGTATATATTTGCAAGAGCTTGAGAGGAAGAAGGGAATTACTTCTTTGAAGCACCCAATACCTTGCTAACAGCCTCGAATTTGTAGAGAGAGATTTAATATTTCTGATAAAATGCAGTTGTTTGGAAAGCACGGGTGCTTTGAGTAATTGGTCTCAAATGTCCTATCTGTAGGAACTGTTGTAATGCTGTCAGTTTCTGTTACATTATTCTTTGTGGTCAGTTTCTCTCCCCTTACCTGAAGGGGAGAATGTAGATGAGATATGTCCATAACAATTTTTTTTTTGTAGACAATCCCTCTTTGGCTTAGCCTTTCATTTCACAGACTTGATAGGGTTCGTAGTTTAATGCAATTCTAGTGTTTCACTTGGTTAGATCTTGTTTGTTTAGGTGTTCGTGTCATCAGTAATGCTGGTGGAGTTAATCCCCTCGCTTGTGCAGCTGCTCTTCAGGAGGTGGCGAAGAAAGCGGATGTTGATTTGAAAATAGCTGTTGTTGCTGGAGATGACCTAATGAGTGAGGTATTTTACTTTGTCAATCTATATGGAGTAAAAACTGTCCTATAGGTGCTTACTTTTTACATATGTATATGGTATCTTTATACTGTTAAAAGCATTTAAAACTATTTCTTTGTTTATTTTTTAATGCATGAAAACAATTCTTGATACTTTTAAAATGTTTAATATGTGAAGGGGTGTGAATTTTAGAAGACTGTAGATCTGCTGTTATTAAGCTTCTTGAAGCAAACTGAATATGATTTAAGGTCTGCGCTCCCTTCAGGAAAAAATGGGATGTGCTATTATTTATTGTTTTTGGCTAAATTAAATAACCCTGAATGTTAAATCTCTCACATCCAAATGGAGTGTGGTTACCACATCTCAAATGTTCATTCCTTTCAGATTTTTTTTTTTGGTAGTTTCCAGGCATTTCAAGTTGTTACTTTGTTTACGGGTAGCTGTTCTTAAGTTCATCATCTGTAAGGTACCTTTAACTGGGAGCGTGGAAGGTTTACTTTTTTGTTGGTGAAATCTAGGATGAAATAATGACTTTTCTAGTCTGTCTTAAAAAAAAAAAAAGCTTTCTTGTGATGCATGAAGTCTTTTTCTGCAGAAAAGTGTTTGCCGTGCATGCAAAGATACTGTGAAAACAGTTTATACAGTAGTAGTGGTTAAAAGGGGATAGGTTTGCATTATAGTTCAATTTGTGTGTGCAACGTGAAAAAATATTAATCTGTGCAGGTTTTCTGTTACTCCTACAGCATACTACTGAATGATGAAGGTCAAGTAAATTTCTTTATTCACAAATTATACCCATACCTCCTTGATAACTTAATATACCAGGTTAATCACCTTGAGCTGCAGTATTAAACTTGTTTTCTGTCTGTGTAACCATTGCTGTTATGACAGGCATTTCTGTTGGCAGGGTTTGACTTAGTCCTACAGGAATTAAAGATGATTTGAAAGCCTAAATACTATACTAATTCATTGTAGTTAATCATATGTGAATAGAACAGCATTAAAGACTGACTTCTTTCTTCTGTGTGCTGGAAAAGGAAGATTAAAAGTATCTAGAGCTTTTAGTCATTTGAATGATTTGTATCTTGTTACTAATTAATTTTCTTAGAGTTGTTATGAAATAGCTCTATTGCCTGATACCAATAAAAGGTAGATACTCTAAAATATTACAGTAGATACTCTAAAATATTCGGTTGTTTGTGTGTTTTCTAACAGAAAGAAAACCTAAAAGGAGCTGGTATCAAAGATATAGAGAGTGGCAAACAATTTCCAGAGAGCATTCATAGCATGAATGCGTATCTTGGGTGAGTTGTTTTTAACAAGTTGTTTTTAGTATGGAAAAAGTTTCATGTAGTCAACATGTTAAAATTCTGTATGATTTGCAAGTGGTACCAAGGTACTTAAGGTTCTCCTTTGTATGATTCAAGCAATAAGAAAAAATAAACGCCTTCTTTGTTGTAACTTTGTTGAAATCCTCAGGTTTTGATTCAAGCCAAAATTGTAGTTTAATTATGACAATTTTAAAAATACTTTTTTTTGAATGGAGTTTATAAATAATATTTTAATAGTACCAGTGTGTGGAGCTGTTTTTAAAATGATTGCCATCACTAGAGTAGTGTAGAGAGGAGTTAAGGTGTTGTGATGACATGCTTTGAATGTTGTGGGAGGTCCCATTAGGCTGTGTTGAACTACGTGTCATAGTTCATACTGTTGCAATTTCAAAGATCTCCCTTGCTTCTTTTATGATTCTAAGTGCATCCTATGAACATCTAAACATAGATGTTTTATCTGCCTGTTTGAGAGCAGTTACATTTTCATTGTCACCATCAAATTCCTCAGGGGTATCAATATCAATAAAGTCCATGAAAGAGGAAGGACTGAGAAATGGGAGAATAACCAGGTGTTTACAAAAGCCAAGCATATCTTCCAACTAATGATCCTGGGATCATGTTTTTGCTTTTCCATCTTCCATGTCATATATGTTATCCTCCTGTATAGTTCTGAAATCTGTGTGCACAGTCCTCCTATTTTACGTTAAACATCATAAAACAAAAAAGCTGTGCTCTCCCTAGTACCATTAGCATTACACTTCCAAAAAATGAATCAGTGCAAAACAGCAGGGTATGGCTGTACTTAATGTATATTTTTCTCTGTAAAATGGGGATCTTTTAATAGATGAGTCCTTAAATGTGTATTTAGTGTTTTGTGTTGTAGTTGTTCTTAGATTTTCTTTTAAACCTTCTCTTAACCTTTGACTTGCAAGATTTGCAGATCATGAGTAACTAACGGTAAATTAAATCTGAGAAATAACGGTTAAGATTTATAGTTACAAGAAAGTGTTAATTCCAGTTTTGGTGATTCATGATTTATTCACAATTTTAAGGAGGTGCAACTAAAAGCAGAGAGAATGAAAGCAGACTAATATGAGAAAGGTGCCTTTTAAAAATGTTTTATGTCTAGCTCTGCTTCGCTGTTGGAGGCTGGAACAGCAGAGTCTTGAGGTTGGTTTTCTAATAAATGTGGTCTTTCTTCAAGGACTCATAAATCTTGGATGCCTTCAAATATAAGTTACTAACCAGCCTCTTAAAATGCAAGTTATGAAACTCTTAATTTTCTTTTGACGGCATCTGCAGCAGATGCGTAGTCACAAACCAAGTGAGAAATTGGTATTTATTTATATATATAAATAAATATGATATATATATATATATAATATATATATATATTACATATACATATATATATATATGTATATGTAAAAGGAGTCAGCATCTTGATGTATTGGGTAAAATCACAAAGTTGGTTCTTGGTTCAGTGCATAAACTGCATCTGAAAACTTAGCGCCGAAGTATAGATCCTGAAGTATTTCTTCTGTCCTTCCTGAATTGAGATGAGTTCTGTGGATTGAGTTTGAGTTTATATATATTACATATCATATCATTTAATATATATGTGCTATATATATATATGTGTGTATATATATGTGCTATATATATATATGTGTATATATATGTGCTATATATATATATAGCACATATATATTAAATGGTATGTAATTTCTTTAAATTGTTAAGAACTTTGCACTTTTTTATTCTTGCAAAAGCAGGACTAAGTCTATTAAAACTGTAGAAAAATGCTGTTCTTAGTATAGTTCTTAAAGGGACACAGTTTATGTGGTTTAAGTTTTCAAGATGTCTAATTCACAAAAAAAGGAGGAATCTTTTATTTGACCAGAACGTGTGGCTCCTTTTGCCTGAGGCTAGCCTAGTTAATTTTGACTGGGCCAAATTCTACCTAACCAGTCTGGAAAACCTGTTGCCTCAGTTTCTTCAGAAGTAATTACTTCACAATGTTTTACTTCAAGTTGGCTGATATTGCAAGTCTTGTAAACGCTTAATTGAGGTTGACCTGGAAGGTTTAAGTTTGGAGGGCAAAGTCACCAACCTTTGCTTGTGAATGACAAGTAATCACAGAATGGTGTAGCTTGTAAAGGACCTCATAGAGCAGGTGGCCCCACTACTGGTCATTACATACTCATCCACAAATGAAATACGATTATTCTTTTCTCTGTAAAACACTTGGTATTTTCTATTTTTGATAATAAAAATGACCATCTATGTGGCTACATTCAAGACATTTTCTTTGAGCATCAAGACATGTCTTTCAATCATGTAATGAATTGATTGGGTATTTTGATACTGCTTTTCAAAATTCTCATTGTTTATGCAACGACTGAATAGTTAAAGTTGGTTTCATTGATTTTGAAGTGATTTTTATCCTGTTTGTGGCAGGGAACTGACTTTTAAATGATACATTAAAAAGTTAATAGTTATTGTTTTGTTTTCTTTTTAGAGCAAGACCAATAAGCAGGGCTCTTGACCTCGGAGCTGATATTGTTGTTACTGGCAGATGTGTTGACAGTGGGATTGTTTTAGGACCACTCATTCATTCTGTAAGTACAACGTAATTGTAATATGATGAACAAATGTGAGTGAATATTTAGGTATCACTGTGAGCCGTTTTTTGCTACTTCAGAAATTGTCGATACTAAGCTAAAAAGGATGAGCTCTTTAATTTTTGTTTATTTTTTTGTCTATATGCATGAAATTTTGCCGCCTTTCACTTCTACTAAATTTGTAGCAGGGATATTTACGAACTTAAATATCATTTAAATATAATGAAAATGGAAATAATTTCAGTGAATGAAGTTAAGAGAATTTTGCCATGTTTCATCACCATTTCACTTTTTTTTCCTTCCCAACTTTAAAATGTGGTGCAAGGTTAAGAAACAAGAACTGTCTTTCCATTACCACAAGGTGGCGGCAGTAGATCTTGCTTTGTGTTGTGTTGGTGGTTGGGTGGTCTAATATGCTTGTCTTTTTCAATGGGCAAGCAATTTTATTTTAAGAAGCTGAGTTTCAGTGCAACATGTTTCAAATTCCAGGAGTTTCAACAAATAATACAAGCAGGATATGTGGTTTGAATAAGTTGTACATTTTGTGAATGACCACACACTGTGGAACATTAAAGCTGTTTTTGGTGCATAATCTAAAAATGTGTGAGAGTATGCATTACTGTCTAGTTAAAAATGTGCTTTCTAAAACCTAACACTATTCTGACTTCATATCTATAAAGTACTCTGATGTTTAATTAAACTAAATGAATTAAATGCTATTACGTTACTTTATTTAGCATGTGTTCTTGACACTAGAGGTACCTCATCTAATCTATTTAAAAGTTTAAGGCAGGTTTCTCTTACAGGCATTGGTTTTCTTTGCTTTTATATATTTATTTATTGTTTTATGTTGAACTTGGTAAGAATAACCTGTAGTTAACCAGAAAAAATATAAGGATGACTGGTAATAGTCCAGGAACTGATAATCTTCGGAAGTTGGAAAATCGCAGTGCTTTGTTTACATGATAAGAAATAAGTGCTAGACTTTTAAACCTCCAGTGTATGGAAGTTTTGAGGAAGATGCATATTACACTTTGAAGCTTTTTTGAAGGGAGTGTGACTGAGAATTTATATTTGTGTGTATTTAAAAAGAAGGAAAGCTGAAATACGTCAGAACTCTTTGACTTACGTTTAGCAGCTTAAATCTACCCGCAGCTCTTGCGGATTAATTAGATTGTTCTTTAGACTTCTACAGTTAAACATAATCAATGTATTGTTACTCAAAGCAGTCTCCTGTGCTGTGTAAGACTTTTATATAAGTAATATATTTGTATTTTTTCTTCTAGTTTGGCTGGAATAGGGATGAATTTGATTTGCTAGCAGCAGGAAGGTAAATAATATAAGAAGAAATGGGTAAATAATTATTTCATTTCATATAATACCAAGGTGATAACTTGTTAAGCATTTTTTCAGGATTTTGCATATTTTAACTGAACTCATTTATTTGGAAGTTATTTCAGTAAAGGTTTTGGGTGCTTTTTTTGATGCTCACTTAATATTCTCTTCTTTGGAACTGAAAGACAGTTGATTTTGTAACCAACTTAAAATGAGAGAAAAAAGTGAATTATTTAATATTTTCTTTTTCTGTCCATTTTGTGTCAAAAAGTGAAATCTTATGGTGCAGACCAGTGGTACCCAGCTTTTTTAGGGGTATGGCATCAGTTTAGGATGCTGACCCAGCATCCTTGTCTGGTTTTGCAGAAGCTGAGTATGAATAGCCCTATTTGCAAATCCTAGTTGAAAATCATAAGGCTGATAAGTTGTTGCTTAAAGCACTGGGTTAAATTCTGGCACCTAATTTAACTTTCTGCATCATCTTACTGCACTGAAGGCCATAAAAATGAGTGACTACTTAAGTAAGCTAAGTGCACTTAGTAGTACTGCTCTTGGACCTTCTAATGTTTGAGGGGAAAAAATGTGGCAAGAAACTCCTGTTCACTGAACTGCAGTAGAAATGTGTAACCAATTTAGAGAGATCAGGATTTTGCCTGTAATTCTATTGCACATTTATGGAATATTCCAATAAAAGACTTGAAAATCATAATACCTTCTGTTCAATGATGTCCTTCACATTAGAAGGAAGACTAAAATGGGCTTTGCATATTTAGTTCCACATAATGCAGGCAGCACAGTACTGAATTTATATCAAAACTTTTTGAAATGACTAATGAAACTTGATTTTTGATGTCATGTACCAAACTCCTAGTTTTTTTCTTGTAAAAGGCTACTCCTTCAAATTCTTACTTATATTTCAGAATGCCTACTTACGTTTATACACTTTGCATTAAACAGATGTCTATGGAGTAAAAAAAAACAAAAAACAAAAAACAAAACAAAACAAAACCCCCTTTTTTTATGTAGCCTTATTTATTAGCCCATTTGTGCTATTACATGTACTGTTTTTAGGCTAGGTTTGTTATTCTTGGTTTTACAGAATATTTGGTTGTTTGAATGCTTGCTGTTTTCCCAGCCTTGCAGGTCATCTTATTGAATGTGGTGCTCAATGTACTGGTGGAATATTCACTGACTGGCATGCGGTACCAGACTGGTGGGTATCTGTGACATCAGCATGCATGTTTGTAGTAGATCAAGTATAAGGTTTCCTACTGTTTTTGCATTTCTAAAATTGGTTTCTACTGTTTCTACTTTGTTCTTTCTGGAGAGGCAATATGTACCTTTTGTTGTTCTGTCCTAATTTTGTTCTTCAAGTTTTATTCACCCCATTTCAGTTTTCCTTTCTGGTCAGCTGGGGATTTTCTTTGTTAACTGAAGTGGCTGATGATTTGAAACAAATTTTATCCCTTCGATATTTCTTTTATATATATATTTTCTGTTTCTTTCTTGATCGTCTGCTTTTTTTTTTCCTTTGGAAAGACTTGTTACTTTTTACACAGCTTGCTTTGACAGGGAAATCTTACTTAAGTAATCTTACTTAAGTAAGATTAAGTAATCTTACTTAATCTTAACACAGCTTGCTTTGACAGGGAAAATTGTATTTTATAGTCCTCCCTTGCTGTATGACCCAGTCTTCATAAATGTGTTGAGCTATCAGTGACTGCATATTCATTACTGTCCTTTCGAAAAGTGTTGCATATGTCTCAGTCAGACCTACTGAATTAGACCTTCATGTAGGTAGGTCTTTCTGCTTGCTAAGAATTACTGTGAGAAAGGAGTAATGTAGTCTGCTTTGGACCAGCTTGTTTTTTTAACAGTAGTTTAATAGTAGTCAGTGAGCCCGTTTGGCACACAATGACTGAGTCTGGTACCAATTTATTCCCATTTCCCTTGGGATAAGGGGGGAAAATCTTGACCTGTGCTTTGTCAGAGAAAGGCAATACTTGTTTGATTTGATCAAGAAAAAGGCAGTAGGAGAGATAGAGGAGAGAAGGGTGTCTTTCATTTGGCCCTGTTCCTGGTCCCAGGTTCTCCCTAAGGAGGAGGTAGCACATAGGCCAGGTGCATGAAGTAGCCTCAGCTATACTGTCAGTTCCCTAGGGCTGCCAAGCGTTTTCTTCTCCTTCCGCTGTCAGTTTCTAATTCAGCTTGTGAAAGAGGCATTCTTAGTTCCTGAGTGCCACTGAAATGCAGAGAAGGCACATGCTTATGGAAAGAAACGGGTTCAGACACTTCTCAGGACACTGTCCCTGAACAAACAGCACTCACTCTTCACTTGAGTTCAACAGAAAATTAAATGAGAGAGTCTATAGTGATGAGGTGTTGTGTTCAGTGTGGAAAGTAGGTGCTAATTTTATTCCTATTCTGATATATCCATGAATGGCTTTATTATGCTGTATCATTTAAAAAAAAATCTCCTGCAACTGTGACTCCAACTTGCTTTATAAAAGAATGAAAGAAAAAAAAAAAAACTTTTCTCATATTAAAATACTTGGTAGCTCTGTATTTTTGAGATTTTTTTTTTTTCCATGAAAAATGTCAGTATGGTTAAAAAAAGAGGATGTTTGAGTGTATTAAGCTATGAGCAACTGCAGTGGGCAGTGGGAGTAGTTAATTTTACAGGCAAATATGCATATGCTGTATATGGATAGCTAATGTACCCCCCCCCCCGGTGTGTGTGTGTGTGTATATATATATATATATATATATATATATCTATATATATCCACACGTGCATATGCAAAAAAAATCTGTAAAATCTCTATCTAAAATAATAGTAACCACGTAATTCAGAGCTGAATGGTGCTAACTTGAATTGCTGCTAGCAAATACAGGAGGGCTGCACTGTCACCTTATCCCTATCTATGCATACTTCTAAATCATGCACGATTGTGTCTGTGCTAGTATAAGAATTCGTTTACCTTCAGTTTAAGTCTACTGAAGCATTAATTACAGCACCTTAAAACTAGTGACTATTTTGGTCTGCAGCTTCAAAAACTCTTAGGAATTTAATTGATGAAATTCTTAAAATACAGGCAGAGATGTAACATGTTTTTTTTATAAGTAAACTAGTCAAAATAACGTGTAAGCTTTAAAATTATATATTTGGAGAGGCAGAGTAAAAGACTGATTAAAATGGACTTTTAGCACATCTGTTTTGGGAGGAGAGAAGGAAGACTTGTTAAACAGCTTTTCCGGTAGTTGTTTGCTATAATTGGGTCCGAATACATGAAGAGGAAATATTATTAGTTGTTGACTTGCAGATAATTGGCTGTTCCATTTGATAGTGTAGTTAGTAATAATCTGACTCTGTTTAAAGAAAACTTGTTGATATGGATCTTTGTTTATTTGGACAATCTGAATCAGTTCTCAATGTGTGCAAATCCGTGTGATCATATGATAATTCATAGTTTCAATAGTGATCAAAACCTGTAGTACCTGCTATCACCAACATTACTTATATAGCCACTAGGTCAGCAGAGATATGAAAGTTTGCAGAAGTTACTTGACTATATTCTATTAATAAATTCTGCTTAGTTAAAAGAGACTAAAAGATGTAGCTCTTTTTAAAGTAAAACCATGTAATTTGAATTTCAATAAATTGTATAATACGTGGTATTAGATCCATACCAACCCAATGAAGTCATTAAATGCAGGAGGAAAAAGACAGGTCAACCCTCTGTCGTTAATGTTCCTTTCACACAAAAAATTCTTAGCACCATGAATGTATTAATGCAGCCAGGAGCGCTTAGCATTTAGTTCTGCAAACATTTACTGGACCTTTACACTAGGTAAGAGTTTGAGAATACCCTCCACGGCATTTATACTGTTTTCTGGTGACTGAACGCTAGAGGGCATCTCTGTCTTGTATCTTCGTGATTTATTGCAGAAGGTAGGTTTCTTTATGATTAGGAGTCAAGTCATTTTTTGACTGTCTTCCTTTTTGTGTTACCAAGACCAGCAGTCCATATTGCTGTTCTTTGGCTGCTGAAAAAGATCTAAGTGTACTGCTAAGAAAGACTGATTATGAGTGGTTCCCTTAATAAAAAAGGGAAGAATTTATCAAATTTTAGGCCTATAAAACTTTACTATTGTTTACACATAAGTAAAAAGATTTAACTATGTAAACAAGAGCACTTTAATTTAGACTTTAGTAAAGCCATGTGATTCAGAGTTTATGCTCCCTGTATATATTATACCTCTGAGTATTAAGGTATTGGGTTGGACCTACTTCATTCTTTGCCTCAGTCTTTAGCGGCAATACCAGTTGTTCTCTGGATACCCAGTACCCTGAACTGGTGGAAGGGGATGGGGAGAGAGATGTGGCCCTCACTATCCACGAAGAAATGGTTGGTGGTGACCTGGTATGGCACTTGGATGTGCACAAGTCGATGGGGCCGGATGGGACCCACCCAAGGGTACTGAGAGAACTGGCAGAGGAGCTGGCCAAGCCACTTACCATAATTTATCAACAGTCCTGGCTATCGGGGGAGATCCCAGTTGACTGGCGGCTAGCAAATGTGACGCCCATCTACAAGAAGGGCTGGAGGGCAGACCCGGGAACTATAGGCCTGTCAGTTTGACCTCAGTGCCAGGGAAGCTCATGGAGCAGATTATCTTGAGAGTCATCACGCAGCACTTGCAGGGCAAGCAGGCAATCAGGCCCAGTCAGCATGGGTTTATGAAGTGCAGGTCCTGCTTGATGAACCTGATCTCCTTCTATGACAAAGTGACACGCTGGGTGGATGAGGGAAAGGCTGTGGATGTGGTCTACCTTGATTTCAGCAAGGCTTTTGACACCGTTTCCCACAGCATTCTCCTCAAGAAAGTGGCTGCTCTTGGCTTGGACTGGCGCACGCTTCATTGGGTTAGAAACTGGCTGGATAGCCAGGCCCAGAGAGTCGTGGTAAATGGAGTCAAATCCAGTTGGAGGCCAGTCACTAGTGGTGTTCCCCAAGGCTCGGTGCTGGGGCGGGTCCTCTTTAATATCTTCATTGATGATCTGGATGAGGGCATTGAGTGCACCCTCAGTAAGTTTGCAGATGACACCAAGTTAGGTGCAGGTGTCGATCTGCTCGAGGGTAGGGAGGCTCTGCAGGAGGATCTGGATAGGCTGCACCGATGGGCTGAGGTCAACTGCATGAAGTTCAACAAGGCCAAGTGCCGAGTCCTCCACCTGGGGCGCAATAACCGCAAGCAGAGCTATAGACTGGGAGATGAGTGGTTGGAGAGCTGCCAGGCAGAGAAGGACCTGGGAGTGATGGTTGATAGTTGGCTGAATATGAGCCAGCAGTGTGCTCAGGCGGCCAAGAAGGCCAACAGCATCCTGGCCTGTATAAGAAACAGTGTGGCCAGCAGGGCTAGGGAGGTGATCATCCCCCTGTACTCGGCTCTGGTGAGGCCGTACCTCGAGTACTGTGTTCAGTTTTGGGCCCCTCGCTACAAGAAGGACATCGAGGTGCTTGAGCGAGTCCAGAGAAGGGCAACGAAGCTGGTGAGGGGCCTGGAGAACAAGTCCTATGAGGAGCGGCTGAGGGAGCTGGGCTTGTTCAGCCTGGAGAAAAGGAGGCTCAGGGGTGACCTCATCGCTCTCTACAGGTACCTCAAGGGAGGCTGTAGCGAGGTGGGGGTTGGTCTGTTGTCCCACGTGCCTGGTGACAGGGTGAGGGGGAATGGGCTTATGTTGCGCCAGGGGAGTTTTAGGTTGGATCTTAGGAAGAACTTCTTTACCGAAAGGATTGTTAGACATTGGAACGGGCTGCCCAGGGAAGTGGTGGAGTCACCATCCCTGGAGGTCTTTAAAAGACGTTTAGATGTAGAGCTTAGGGATATGGTTTAGTGGGGACTGTTAGTGTTAGGTCAGAGGTTGGACTTGATGATCTTGAGGTCTCTTCCAACCTAGAAATTCTGTGATTCATCCACTATAGGCTTTTTTAAAGCTTTTTTTTTTTTTTAAGTGTTTGGTGCAGACTGCTTCTGGAAACTTAATCCCACTGCAAAAGGATGCTTTAATTAAATTAAGGAATGTTCATGTGGCTATATTGTGGCAATGGAATGATTAGCTATTAAAACTCAAGCTAATCCTGCTTTGTTGTCTTGGTAAAGTAGATTTTTAGTGTAAAACAAGCCAAGTGCCTATTCTGACTCATGACTCTCCAAGTTACCTTAGTTTATAGAAGCTAGGCTTGATTTTTCTGCTGTCCAAGGCAGAATTTGTCTAATTGTGCTGGGTGCATCTCTTTAGGTTTTTGACTTAGAGGCAGGAATTGTGAAACTAAAAAGTTTATTCCAGTTGTAATGAAAACAGAGAGAGAGCTAGAGGGGTTAGATGCTATTCAGTTTTCCAGTGAGAGAAAGGCTGCTTCAGTGGGTTCTCAAATTAGCAGAGACAATTCATAAAACCATTAAGAGTGTTCATTAGTCTTCTATCAACTGTAAAGTTACTGATTTTAAGTAAACGTTATCCAAAAAGACATTTAATCTTTTTTTTTTTTTGGAGCAGTAATATATATTAGATGGAGAAAAGAAGTGATAAACACATCACCGCTCCCTATTTAATATCTAGTGCACGGCCCAAGTAGGGGATTCATGCAGAGAGTCAAAATGGACTGTAATGCCAGGAGTATGTTGATAATGCATAGCTCTGTATTTCATTTTCACTAACCCCAGACATTGCTGTCTCTTACTATTATTTAGTGCCAGTGGGTGACTAGTACGTTGTTTTGTTTTGTTTTGAAATGCAGGAGAGAATAAACTAATGCTGATCAGTAGAGTAATCATTTTGAGGAGATGGTAAACACTGACATTTTGCCCTAAGCCAAGAGTGTACAATGGTTGAGACTGCATAATCCTCTGGCCTGGGATGAGCAAAAGGGTAAGTCAGTAGTTGTAGTCTCTTAAGGGCTGGATCCAGATTGCTGATTGGGACTTGCATGCTGGATTCTGTTCCAAGTCCCCAGTTAGGCAATGTGGAATGTATTTTTCTCTGTAGTACCATCTATCTATTCCAGGCAGCTGAAAATGCCAGGCAATCTGTCTGGCCTGAAGTTCTCTAGGTATTTGGAGTTCACATACTATGTATACTGTGGAATACCCTAGGTAGAGGAGATAGCAAAGTTTGTTGATCACATCACCTGAAATTGGAATTGCAGCAGAGCTTGAGGAAGGAACATGTTGGTACCAACAGGTAGAGATGCATGTCTTAACCATTCCTAAGTACATGCTGACCTTGCCTGACACATGTTAATGGTTTTGAATGGGTTATCTGTGTTCAGTTTTGGGCCCCTCGCTATAAGAAGGACATTGAGGTGCTTGAGCGAGTCCAGAGAAGGGCGACGAAGTTGGTGAGGGGCCTGGAGAACAAGTCCTACGAGGAGCGGCTGAGGGAGCTGGGCTTGTTCAGCCTGGAGAAGAGGAGGCTCAGGGGTGACCTCATCGCTCTCTACAGGTACCTCAAAGGAGGCTGTAGCGAGGTGGGGGTTGGTCTGTTGTCCCACGTGCCTGGTGACAGGGTGAGGGGGAATGGGCTTATGTTGCGCCAGGGGAGTTTTAGGTTGGATGTTAGGAAGAACTTCTTTACTGAAAGGGTTGTTAGACATTGGAACGGGCTGCCCAGGGAAGTGGTGGAGCCACCATCCCTGGAGGTATTTAAAAGACGTTTAGATGTAGAGCTTAGGGATATGGTTTAGTGGGGACTGTTAGTGTTAGGTCAGAGGTTGGACTTGATGATCTTGAGGTCTCTTCCAACCTAGAAATCCTGTAATTCTGTGATAAAAACACTGCTGGAAATGGTAGCATTTCCTACTTTTTGCCCAGTGACATTATGCTCATATAGGTGCCGGGGGAGTTGAGACATGCGGCTTAGAGCTTTCCTCAGCATGGTGTTGGTCGAATCACATCCCAGGAAACTACATTAACTGTAAAGCTAAAAGTTCATAACACAGCTTGTTTGGCCCCTGGTCTACTTACATGTCATGTGCGTTATTGTGGATTCTTTGTTTTCTTTCTTGCGGTATCTTCCTCTGCAAGTAAAAGTTACACAGTATGCTGTCCTATCCTTTGTTGCCAGTGATGAATCCAGTCTACCAGTAGTGACATGCTTCAGGGGTTTGGTACCTCATATAAAACTATGATGGAAGAACTACCCATCTTATCTTGGACAATCCTATTTCCCCTGAGCCACCCAGGACCTAGTACTAATCTTTTTTTTATTTTTAATGCAAACTGTGTAAGATACCGAGCAAAACAAGAGGAAAGGCTGTTTTCACAGCTGTCCAGAGATTGAACAAGGGCATTGTCCACGAGAAGACTGAGAAGAGTTATCTATGTAGATGCTTCTTGTTAATCACCTGTGACGTGCCCATAAGGTGTAACATTTCTGAGAGTCAGAAATTAAGAGAAGAGGAAAAAATTACACAAGAATACGTTGTTGGCAGGGCAGAGAACTGACAGGAGACAACTTCAGATCCCTGATTCTTTTTCAAGCAGGACAGCAGCTGGAGATGTAGCTAGATGAGAAGGTGGCCTCTACAGCAAAAACAGTTTGGGGACTTTTGGAAGGGGTTTCTGAGGATTAATCTTAACTTGGATTTATTCAGTTCTGTGGTTTAGTAATGCATGTAACTGAACTGTAAGATACCAAACCCACAACTCGAAACACATATTTCGGATAAAAGAATGCTATCATCTCCTTTTTTTGGGGGTATATCCCTTCCAGTACTTAAAGGGGGCAGTCAAGAAATCTGGGGAGGGACTCTTGGTCAGGGAGCATAGTGATAGGACAGGGCGTAATGGTTTTAAACTAAAAGAGGGGAGATTTAGGTTAGATATTTGGAAGAAATTCTTTACTCATAGGGTGCTGAGGCACTGGCACAGGCTGCCCAGAGAAGCTGTGGATGCCCCATCCCTGGAGGTGTTCAAGGCCAGGTTGGATGGGGCTTTGGGCAACCTGGTCTGGTGGGAGGTGTCCCTGACCATGGGGGGGTCGAGTGGGGTGGTGGGGAGTAAGAACTAAATGATCTGTAAGATCCCTTCTAACAGAAGTGGTTCTATGGTGCTATCACTAAACTCATGCAATCCTTTTATCATTGAAAGGTGCTGTTTGGCCACTCTTCCACTTTGGATGGGATGACAACTTGGCAGTGGGTTGTGTTGGTTTATGGTGACATGCTACAGAGCAAGTGTTACATGGTCCATAATCATTCAGCATGGTGGTAAATCAGTCAGAGTCACTTCTTTTAGTGGAAATAGTGGTCAAGGTTTAGATAGCTGTCACTTGACATTGCCTAGTTTGTTTCCAAGCTAAAAACTAATTTTTAAGTAATGTCTTATTGCAATATACAAAATACATTTTTATTTTAAGAAGGTACACTTTAATGTAAATTGTTACTGGCATGTATTATGAAGTAATACAGGATGCATGTGTTTTTCCCTGTTGTGTTTTGTTTGCTAATGGGTCATGTCTTTAGAGAGTAAAGGGTAAATGTGAAGTTTAGTCAGTAGTTTAGAACCAATGTTAGAAAATCGAGTATCTGCAGTTTACCTCTTTTTCCTTCAAAACACAGTTCACCTGGGAGAAGGTACATGAATGTGTCCCAGGAGTTGTCCGTGCTGATGACTTAAAGTGGGTTGTAGCAAGGACTCTTGTTCTCAGTGCAGTAGGATGGACTGCACTGCAAAATCACTTTCATGCAGATAGATTACGCTTCTGGGTAAGCATTACAAATAAGCTGCATTCAGCCTGCTGGCAAGGTACCTGATGCTGTTGGTTTAAAAAAGACAAATAGGCAGTAGGATAAAAGCACGCAAGCATAGTGGTAAGCATTTAAAAACTCCTTAATTGTAGTCTTGTTCAGTTGCTGATCTTGCTGTGTAGCACTAGGCAAGTCACTCTGTTTCCCAAATTTCTCATTACCTGTAAAATTGGGATTGTTACTGAATGTTAGTTTATTACCAGTCTTGAAAGTTATTGTAGGGTAGCTGAGATGGCTTTTTCGTTATAGTTTTTTCTTGTGTCACTTCTAAATGACAAGTGTTATGTACTTCTTGCTGTCAGCTTTCATCCATTTTCTTTACTTCCAAAGAAACAAAAAAAATTTACACTAATTGTTCAGAATAAACCATTTTTTATACATTCAGTTCTTTCTATTCACAGGATTTGGTTGGTTGTGTGTTATCTTTTTAATTTTTATTTTTTTATCCCCTCTGTTTTGTTTAAATAGTTTCAAAGACCACAGTAATGAAATATAATCCTTACTGATTCGTGGTGGGCTTTTCTAGGAGTCCTCCAGCTACCATATTTTCAAAATTTTGTATAATAGCAGCATTAAAGTTGCTGATCTCTCTCTGGTAACAGAGCTTCTCTCTTAACTCCATTATTTAAAGAAAGGATTAAGTTTTAAGCTTCCCAATGATAAGGAATCTGTTCAAACTCCCATGAACTTTTGCTAATGTCATTTAAGAGTTCACTGGTTTCTTTGCTTACTTCCTTTTAAAACTGTGCATTTATGTTATGCAAACTATGGTTCATCTAACCTTCGTTAATAACCAATTAGGTTGTATGTTCAGCACATGGTTCCCTTTAGCACCCAGTACTAATTAATTTCAGGGATGAACTGATTTTATTTATGCATTACTTGAAGATCATTGATTTTGGGAATAGTGATGTTGAGCACCTTTTTTTAGCTCCTTTTTAGAACAGTTCTGCTTTCACAAGGGGCTGTATCTCTATCTCTTAACTGTGTTCTTTTTATCACTCATTTGCTTAATTTTCACAAATTTCCAACTTCTGAGAGAGGAGTGAGCCAGGTAGCCTTTTTATGGGAGCATAAAGACTCTGCTTTAATTCTCTGGTGCTTCTTGATTTTGTTACTTCTGCTTGAAAAAATTATCTGTGGATAAAAACCTTTTAACTTGGAAAGCAGATATCTAGGTATCTTCCACAAAACCCTGAAAATTCTACCCTACTACTGTAACAACCAGCATGAGCATCTTACTATGAGTCACTTGATCATAGAGAGAATATGATTAGGAGGAATGTTTTAATTTACAAACAATTGTGTAATTCTCTCTTACTGCTTTTGTCTTTCTTATGCTTCATAATTTCCTCTTAATTCCTGCTTTTATTACTGTTTTGAGCTAGAGCTCTTACTTTCATGTATTCTTCTGTTTTCTGATTACAACTCTTGTACGTATAACTTACATAAATAGGAAACTGTCTTAACATACGTGTTTTATTTCCTACTTCTCTTCTTACCTGAGACTTCCAGCAGTTTGTTCTTCCCATTTTGATGTCCTTTTTACCAATCCAGACTGCAAGATGCATTTACATGTCTTCACTATCAATGCTGCATGTACTGCTGTAGCAAACCAGGCTAGAATTAGCAATTGTTTTTCTTCCAAATTTACCTTCTAAATCATAGTTCTCTAATTCTTTCAGACTCTGTTCTACTTTTATTAATTCCATTAGTGTCCTTCTCTGCTCCTGTCTGTTTGCTGTTGGTATCTGATGTTGTGCATCCTTCGCCAGGCAATAAAATGCATCCTCTTATTATTTTGGTTACCTTATTCAGTGTATTTTCTTGTGCATGTTTCTAAGGAAAGAACCAGCTATGTTCTAACTCTTGATCAATTTTATTTAATTATTCATTACCATTAATTCTGTTATCTCTTACTCTTTTATTTTCACTTTCCCTTCATATTTATGGTTTGTTTTCAATGTTTTTAATGTTACAGGCATAACATAGGTTTTCCCATTGTAGAGTGCTCCTCTGAAGGAGACTTTATTATTTCCAAACCACCGGACACAGGGGGGCTAATATCATTTGGCACTGTGGCTGAACAGTTGGTGTATGAAGTGGGCAATCCTCAGCGCTATCTTTTACCGGATGTCACATGTGATTTTTCTGAAGTTTCCATCACTGAAATTCCAGGTTAGTCTGCTTACATGTTAAGAGATCTGTGTCAGTGAAATAGGCTGTCAAACTAAAGCTGTTATTTAAATTTCCATTTTTTTTTCTGCATGTTTCTTGTTGAGTTCTCAAAGCATGATGCTGTAATAAACTGATATTTTTTTTCCATGAAATTTTATTAGAAATACTTTTAAGAATTTTAACCATACTGTCATTTGTCTGGACTTCTGTAAGGCCTTTGACACGATTCCACATGACATCCTGATCACCAAATTGTATAGAGATGGATATGAAGGGTGGACCATTCAGTGGTTAAGGAATTGGCTTGAAGGCTGTTCCCAGAGAGTTGTGGTTGATGGCTCTATGTCAAGGTGGAGGCTGGTGACAAGTGGTGTCCCTCAGGGGTCTGTCTTGGTGTTGGTAGTGTTTAAAATCTTTATCAATGATGTAGATGCTGCAATCGAGTGCACTCTCAGAAGGTTTGCAGATGACCCCAAACTGAGGGGTGCAGTCAATACAACAGAAGAAAGTGATGCTGTCTGAAGGGATCTGGAAAAGCTTGAGCAGTCGGCCCATGTGAACCTGATGAGGTTCAACAGGTCCTAGTACAAGGTGCTGCACCTGGGTCAAGGCAGTCCTAGACATGAGTACAGACTGGGAGAAGAACTCATTGAGAGCAGTCCTGTGGAGAAGGACTTCGGGGTGCTGGTGGACAACGCTTAGGCAGACAATGATAGGGCAAGGGGGGATTGCTTTACGCTAAAAGAAGGGAGATTTAGATTAGAGGTTAGGAGAAAATTCTTCACTCAGAGGGTGGTGTGGCAATGGAACAGAGAAGCTGTGGATGCCCCATCCCTGCAGGTGTTTGAGGCCGGGCTGGATGGGGCTTTGAGCAACCTGATGTAGTGGGAAGTGTCCCTGCACATGGCAGGGGGTTGGAACTGGGCAATCTTTAAGGTCCCTTCCAACCCAAGCCATTCTATGATCTTGCTGGTTGACTCATCTAAATCTTTTATCACTATTCTTTTTGCTTCACTTTTAATGCATGACTAATACCTACTAAGTTTTTAAACTGTTATGAGTAACATTGAGACAGCTCCATGATGACTTCACTATTTTGTAAACTTCAATAGCAGTTTATTTGCTCAAAAAGGTGTATTTTTAATACATTTTCTCTTGTATGTCATTTGGGATTTAACACTGGATAGCCGTGTCTTTCAGAGCATTATTTGATAACAATGGTTTTCCTAGACATACTTAATTGCATCATCTTAAGTGGTAGAAGCTTGCTTAGGTACATGATATCCACTAGAGAACCTCTGTTGGGAAAGTCTATTTTCTGTCCTCGAATCTGCAAACAGTCATATGAACAGTTAGCAAACTAAAGATACATACAATGTTTGTTCTGGGTTTGATCTTGAAAGCATAGCAAGAAAACAGAACAGCAAAAACAACTTGAAGATTTCTAACTTGGGTAAAAGAGCTTTTATCAAGCTGTTATCAAAATGTTTAGCTACAGTTACTTGATGTTTGCTTTTTACTGCACCTGTATTAAAATATATATTCCTCAGTCTCATGGAACTTAAGCTATGACAGTATGCTGATCACTTCTGTAAAACTTAAATAAAAAAAAATAAAAAATAGAAAAATGTTTCGTAAAAGTCCCATAAAATTGAACAGTGGACCTTCTGCTCATGCAGCATAACAGAATGGCTTTCTGATAAGGCCAGCTTGCTCCTCTTAGCCACTCATCTTTTTTTTTAAAGGGGAGTGGGTGGGAAGAGAACCCTAACCTTCCTGTGAACTTTTAGCTTGCAAATGACCCGATATGACATGTTTGAACTTAAAATGAACTTTCACATGAACTTTCAGTTAGTCCTAGAAATATAGCAGATGGAAAATAGACAAATTTCTTAAATATTTGTAGTTTGAAGTGCTTTGACACGTACACCAGTAAAAACAGGGCATGGTATCTGTTTTTGCTGTTTACATTGCCGATTTTATTGTCCTGCTGGGTTAGTTGCAATGTTTGCACTGAGAGGTGCTTCTGTTTTCTTTTGGTCAATGGCTGTCACGCATTTTGTTTTGTGGGTTTTATGTTTGTATTACTCCTTAATCAAGCATATGAAACTCTTCCAGACTTTTACTCTGTCTGTAGGGATATTGTTCTGTATTGACAGAGTCAAGCTAACCTTGTCAGCCTCGTGGAGAAAGTGATGATGTTACTTAGGAGTGATATATAAAACTTATGTTAGTCTGATTCACTTTTCAAATATGTTCTGAAGGAACTGCTGTATTAATCTCTTCAGAGTACTTGTGTAAAGCTTTAAACTTGTAAATATTTCCAAACACAGATTAGCTGCAGGTGAACTATACTATAATTCTGTTTGTTTGGTGAGGTGTTGATCATTTGCTGCTAATTTTCAAGAGATTGCACCTATTGATTTTTCTCCAGTTCAAGCTTGAACCTGATGACATGGCAGTGTTTTTTCCACTTTACTCTTGGCATTAACATACCTAATACTCAACATAGTAGTTGCCCTGGAGCCCACACTCAGTCTGTTCTGTTTCTGTTATCAACTAGCAGGCTAATGTTAAATTATCCCACTGCTTTCTAAGCTATCAGTACAGAAGCTGTCACAGGTTTCTCATCTTTCTTGTTTTGTTTCTTTGCCAAGCAAGGTACTGCAGTCCACTCCAGCAACATACAGTAAATGTGTGCTGTGTGTGTGCGATAACTGGTTGTTAAGTGGAAAATAACTATTTTCTACTGTAGTTCTAAGGCTACATTCTGTGTCAAGTAATTTTAAGTACACAAATAAACATTTCAAGCACTTTGTTAAAAGGTTCATTGAAGTCATAAATTTATCACCAGTTTGCTGCTTGTGTTTGTAGGTCAAGGAGGACTGTTGTATAAAAGATTCTCTTCTGTGGCAGTACAGCTATCAATTATTATTTTTAAGTGCCTTTGATTAACATGTATCATAAAAGAATGTCTTTGAAGTTATATTGAAGAAGCTTAAGTATTGATTTTTAACCTCTATAGGTTTTGAAGGTGGGGCAGTGAAAGTTCATGGAGCAAAAGGATCACCTCCTTCGATGTTTTATAAGGTATTAACTGCTTTTATGGAGTGTAGTGTTTTTTTTATACTTAGGAGAAAATGCTAGATATTTTTGTGCCCAAAGCTGTTGCCACTTCAAAATCTTCATGCTCAGCTGGGGGTGGGTGGAGTAACAATGCTAAAGACCAAACAAGCCTTATTTGATTCTGAAAATCATGTTTATTTGTATAACAGATACATGCAAAAATAGCCAGAGGAGGCTGAAATGGTTCTCTTACAATAATAATGAATCTGTTAGCCCGCTGTCACTTTCATAATATTTAGTGAATTTTGTACTAGCATACCAAACTTACTCCATTTCATTATGAAATTTGAAAACTACCTAGCACGTAACAGTTAAATAACAGGATTTATGTGAAGAGAGCAAATAATTATGAGATAGATAATTGGTTGTATAGTTTCTTGAAATATCTGTTGAAAGAAACTTGCGCTCCTAATAAAAGTACAAAGTTTTATATTTGCTACTAGATTTTTTTTTTTTTTTCCTAGTGGTCTCCATTCCCTGAATGGATTCTAAGATAATACGCTTCTGGCGGTGTACTGGTAGGGGGCTGGAACCTTTTCCTCTTTAAGCTAATAGTAAATCTGACTTTTACAGGATCGAGGCAGAGTTCAGCAATAACTGTTTAGCATAGCCATATCAAAAGTGAGTTAACTTAAGTAGCAAATTGTACAGATCTACCAGTACTTATTTGAATAATATGATGTGTGCTTGAGTATAATTTAAAAAGGAAAAAGGTTACTGCATTTTAAAATACTTGTGACACTTTTAAAATCTATTTTATTTAAGATAGAGTATCAGGTTTTTAAAAATACTGTATTTCAAAGATACTATCACCAAAGAAGGTTTAGCTTTGGCAAATTGTAATGTCAGCATGAAAGAATTCCCTAAAGGTGCTGTCACTAGAACACATTGACAAAGGAGTTTTAGCATTACAGATAATTAAGCAGGTAATACTTTTCTTCTTTGGTTTAAGCATGCAGTTTGAAGCAAGACTGTTCTGCTTCTGCTCAGCAAACTTCAGCAACTGTCTTGTTCAGCAGCCTCATCCACCTTTAGTTTTTGGTTTTGACTATATGTTTGTGTACTTTTGTACAAGTAAAGGAAGTAATTGAGACTTGATAATTTCAGCTAATGAACCATGAAATGGAATAAAATAAATAAGCAGAAAGTTTTTTATATGGCAATAAAGTAAGTTTTTATTATTTTTATCATCTCTTACATAGGTAATTTTAAATGTATGTGTTCAGGGATCATTTTGAATATATCTCATGTTTAATACATTGAACATTGTTATAATGAAAAATATGAAAGTTAGACTTGCTGTGAAATGTTTCAATTTTTTTGAAACTGTTAATTGGTGTTTATTGACAAATGGACATAATGCTTTGCACACCTACTATTTTTTCTAGTTTTCAGTTTTACAAATCTGAATCTTCCTCTAATACCATTTTGAATTTTAAATGATAGAGTAAGTTTCCTGATGATGATTCTTATTATTCCACTTCTGAGAGTGTAAGGAAAATAATTGTTAGAGACCATTTATATCAACGTATCAGTATATTAATATTGAATCCTGTAATAATAATAATTCTTAATTATTATTCTATAATAATAATAATAATAATTCTGTAATCCCCCTATTGTTAGGTAAGTGCCACTTACCTTGATGGTTTCAGAGCTACTGCTGTCTGTCCTGTGGGAGGTCCAAAGGCAGTACAAAAAGGAAAACTTACTGCGGAAAGTATTCTCAAAAGGTTGGTATTTGAGGCTGGTAAGGGGTTTTGACTCTTTGATTTCAGAGATAATGAAAATAGAACAGTGACCTGATGCTAATCATTAACCTCATAAGAACCATAGAAAACTGTAATCTTCCAGTTAGGAGGACATTTCAAGACATGAACAGTCTGACAACAGGTTTCCTAAACAACCTGTAACTATGCTTTAAGTATATGACAGAGGGGGGGGAAGTTGTCAAAAACTGTTCAAAAATAAACAGCTGCATAGCGGAGGGAGACCCAAATTTATATCGAAAAGCTACGGTTTAGACTAAAATTTATTAGATGCCAGCGAGAAACCTACATGAAGGTAAGTTTCATTGATTATTTTTTTTTCCCCTCACAGAACATATCAAAAATCTTGATGCTGTATAATGTAGGCAGTTTACCAAGTTTGTTTGCAACAAAATATCCTAGTGCCTTGTAAAATGAGAGTAATGATTTTGTTTGAATAATTTTCAGACAAAGACAGCATAATAAACCGTTAATTATAGTCAGTATACGTCAGTATGTTTGGAGGAGGGATTCCTCTTAAATATAATTCCATGTCCTCACGGAAGTCTCTAAGTGTTTATTCCCATAGCACACACTTCCTAGTTATGTGAGCTATTTCTTTCTGCAATGTTTTAGACTTCTCTTCCATTGTATTATAGACCTGTGGAACAAGCCATGTAGGCTAGACACCTCTCAGAAATGCAAGGTTATTTGTGGATGTGGAGTAACATACTGCTTATATGCCCATGTACAGTGCCATGATGAGAGAGGAGAATGTGTGATTTCCCTCGAGACATAGCAGATGAGAGCAGGCTAATGCAGAATTTGTAATTAAGCCATGAATTTGCTTTCTTCAGAGGGCTGTGAATGCTAAAATGGTACATCTCCAAAAGCAGAAAACTGATGGGAGGATGGGGGTTGGAAGAAACTTAAAGAACTGTTAAATACAAAGACACTGTGACTCAAATATTTGGAAGATGGGGTAGGGGGCTATTGGAGGGGGAATACAGAATACAATACATCTAGATTGTATTCTGAAAACATACAATAGCATATCCTTTTTTGAAACTTTCATGTTTACTATTGTTTGTTGGATTGAAACTGATTGTGGTGCTGCTGCCACTGTGAGCGCTAGAAAATTTAACCTGCTTGCTGTGCTGTACTGTCCTGAATAATCCCTCAGAGAAGGGCTGATGGGAGATAGCCATAGGCTGGTTAACTGGCATAATAAGTGACATCCAGCACATGAGGCATGCCTGGAGCAGCTGTGGCTTGTTACGTGTATTAAGTCACAATATACAATACTGACTGTCAGTATATTCTCCTTCATTTCAAACACCTTTGTAAACAATTCCACACATGAAGCTGTTTATTCGGCAATGTCAATAGAAGTATAGAATAAGAGTTAAGCATTCTGATCTCAGTCAGAGAATGCTCTACCAGCAAATACACCTCTTCAGGAAGCTCTAAGTTTGGTCTTTCTACCAATTCATGTTGTAAGAGAATGTTGCATGAATGTGATCGTGCAGGTAGCCATGTTCCAGCGTGTTACAGATTAAATTCTGTCCAGTAGTTTAATGGTAGCAAGTACAGAATTAGGTGCATAAGTTTAAGGTGTTTTGGATGTAGAGGTCAAATTAATTGGTAGACTAAGGTTTTAAGCTGCTTTGGCAACTTGTATTACAAGTTTTCATGTCCTTTGTGCACGCTTATTCCCCTTTTTAATGTTGAAAGCAGGAGCAGTTTGGCAGTGTGTGCGCTAGTTAAGAAGTCTGCTAGTCTTCATTTTGTTTTTGAGGCTTCTTTATTACAGTAGCAAGACACACTAAAGGGCTAAAACCACCCACAGAATATATTTTGCACTCTGGGATCTCTAATGTTTTTAGATAAATTATTCTACCTTATTACAAACATCGTTTTTGCAAATTTAGATACCCTAAATCAAGTATTTTTTCCACATTAATTGAAATAACATGGCCTCTTTTGCAGTACACTCATCACCTTCATCCCTTTAAAATGCATTTCTTTAATTGTTGCGTATTTAAGTCCCATATACTGCTTAAATTTTCAGGTGCCATGTTTAATATTTATAACAGTGATGATATTATCAGGATCTTCAAAATGTTCCATTGATGGAAAATATTTTTCTCATCTTAACATAATTCCAGCATTTAAACTGATGAGATCTTTGAAACAGCTATAAGATTTCCAGATAAAGATTACTGGAAAACTAGTTTGTGCGTCAAACTTTAACTTATTTTTCCAGGTCCAACACACTAACATTTGCATACTTTTAACAGTTGGATTATTTTAAAGCTTTTTTTTTTCCCTCTCATTTTCTACTGTGACTATTTTGGTTTTTGGACTTCTTATGACTATTTTTAGAAGACTGTAAGGGTCATTCACAGTTTATTCAGTGCTTGCGAATTGGGTTGTCTTTTAAAAGCTGTTGCTAATGCTCTAGTATGAGTATAATATTTGTCAAAAAGTGTTAATTGCTGCCTCTCTTAAACTGTATGTGTTTTCATAGTGTATTTGAAAAGGTAACGGTCATCCCCATTACTGTTCATGACTGGACAAGCTTGGCATTCTTGACACAGCATGCTTTTGGTGGAAATGAATTTACAGAATGAGTTTTGGGGATTTCACAAAATGTCAGGCATGAATAATGAGGAAAAGTTTTCTTTAAAAACTTCATCTAATTCTTACCGTGTGAGTTGTATGTTCATTAATCCCAACTAATTACCTTTAAGGTTTGAATACAAGTTCCTTCTTCAGTTCGATTTTCCTTTGTTGGTGCCTGTGATGTAATGAGGTAGTTTCATGCGTTTATTGGTAGGTCGTAATACTTTATAAGAGGATGAAGATAAGGGCTGAATTACCAGTGTGAAAGCTGGGAAGACTGCATATACTGTCATGCCATTTTCAGCTGCTCTCGTTTTAAAGATAAAAAAAAAAAAATTGAATTCGATTTATTTTTTGCCTGTCATTTTAAAAATAATTTGAATAGAAAAAATGGCTCAAATTGAAACCTAGGGAAAAATTGAGAGGTGTAACTTTTGTAATTAGATAATTATCACTTGATTAAATGATTGATACTGCATCACTTGATATAGTATTCAGATGCATTTGCTTAGTGAAAAGTGTTCGTAGTCCAGTTTACATCAGAGCTAACCTCTGTGGACCATGTGGGGCTACTTCAAGATAATTACTTTGAGGCAGTTTACTAATTAAAAAACAATCATTTGTTGCAGGACTCGTCTTATTTTCAGTCAGCTTGGGTATGAAGATTACAGTGCAGTTAACATACAGGTTTTAGGGTCTGAAGATACATACGGACCTCATGCTAGAAGGAGTATAGATGGTGTAAGTATTCAGTGGAGTGTTCTTAAACTTTTACTGACCTCTTTTAATCTTTTCATATTGTTATCTTTTCCATAACTTTAAAGGAAGTCACTGTCATCTTGGGAATTTCACCCCACCATCTTGCAAAGAATTCAGTGTCATACTTAGTGTACAAAACTACACTGACAAAGACTCTACAGTTTTGGATCTTCCAGAAGCACTGATAAGAGATCTTACAAAAATGTTATTGTAGTCTGTTTTAATGTTATTCATCTAAAGAAATGTCTTATAAAAATTCTTATAAAGTAGACTTAAAGTTGTGTCTAATGCAATTTAAAAGACCACATTATAAAGGTTGCTGAGTCTGGAAATGGCAGAACTATTTTTCCCTGTGCAACTTCAAAACTGCCTGTGGGTCCTATCTGTGAAACAATCCTCAACTACATAATTCTGTCATGTTTTGTGACTTGTTATATTCATCTGTAAGAATATGAATGATGGCTGTAATGACTGCAGCTGTGATTCCCAGTCTGTTTTCCTAATCTAGAATGTGAAAGTCCTTTTTAAAGGAAGAAGACTGTAAATCTTGTCCCCACTTACATACACTTAAAATATTTAGACAGCTTCGCTTGTTCTAAAACAGTAGGATTTAATTCTTTTTTATTAATTGCAGTCTTGCAGAAACATCAGGGTACTGGCATAACTCAGCTCTGAGTTGGATATTAGGAATGTCAACATGTAAAATAGCTGAAAATTTGTATGTATAGAAAATACTGAAAAAGATAATGTTCTTATTATAGAAATTGTTCATGTAAATGGGGCAAGTTACGTATGCAGCTTCTTACTTCAGTGCTTGGACTTCAGTTTCATTCTGCACAGAACAATAGTTGCTTCCTGATGAGCCATCTGTATGATGTGGTCTCTTTTACTTTTAGGACCATAAACCCTGCCATGTTACTGAGATTACAGAATCAAGGTTTTGGAACATAGGAACAGATTTTCCAGATACTGAACTTGTATGTGTTCTCTTTGTGCTAGCTCCTTATGATTACGAATTGTATTACATTCTGTAATGTTACATCATGTAAAATTTTCTGTATTACTTGTTGTATACAGTGAATAATGACTTGGAAAAGAACAGTTTCTCTGTTCTTACTGCTCAGTTTGCTTTTCTTACAGTTCACTGAATATGTCTGCTCCTAAGTCTTACATATATTATAAAAATAGAGCAGAGCATTATCTGTATTGTATGAAAAGCACATACATGCCAGCAATGGGATGGGAGAGTTAAGGCTGAAATACAGGAAAATGCTCTACTGCTTTACCCCCTTCACCCTGGTCCTTCACCAATTAGAAGAAACCAAGAGTTTAGAAGAAACTAACCAGAAGTTTTCATTTGGAAAGCAGTGGTAGGAGTGTGAGAAGAATGGGGATGAGTGGGCTTTGCTCTGCCATTTCAAACGAAATTGTAGGCTCCTAAGGAAAACATCTGCCCTTTGGGGTTTCAGAATCATGTATTCACTTTCTTATCATGTATTTCCATACAAAATTAAATGAAGTTATTTGCATTGTAAATGACAGTGTTCAAAACCAGAGCCACATTAGGGTCAGCAATGTATTGACAGTCAAGGAAACAGTCCCTGCTTTGAAGATTCAACCATCTAAACTTTAAGAGAGGGAAATACGTCTGTGAATATCAAGATAGGAATTGGGTGCTAAACAGTACTTGGAGCTCAGTGTAAATGTCTGGTTTGGCTGAATGAATTCTCACACAGGTGTTTCAAACTGGATGCAAAGGTATTCCTCTCTAACCATGAAGATCTGTATATCTCAGACCTAGGTAGACCACTATAGCATAGTCTGAGCTGAATTGTACAGCATTGACTATTGCTGACAACAGAAAGTAGCCTTGACAAATTCAGAAATGCTTGCTTCCTTTCCTTTTTCAGTTTCTTCCCCGTTTACATAGTTGTTCCTTGATACTCTTGATAACGTGCTTTGTCAGCAGGAGAAAGGGACCTGAATCAGCACTGAATAGCCCTGATGGTATATAATTTTTAATACTCCTGCTCTTGTTTTCTGTCCTTGAGGAAGAAGGGGTTTATGACAATGTCACAGTATCAACAAGTCCACGATTTAGAGAATACTGGATGTGTTTCATGTGAAAGAGACATATTAACAGGATATCAGATTTTAGTTCATTATATAAAAACTGTGCTATATATGGATATAAGTAAATTACTTAACTCTTAACAATGCAACAGGAATGCTTCATTAATTAAAATATGTTTTTAATAACCCCTTTACAATACATCTTTAAACTTGAAATATATCCTTGGTTTGCTATTTAAAAAAAAAAAACACTTATGATTCTGTAAGATAAATGACTGTAAAATAGTCTGCATCTTCAGTTCTGATACTGGATTCATCTACTGAGAACAGGACTCAACTTAGTATTTTCATAGACCACTGTATCATTCACTACCTTGCATCTGTGGGCATGGAGGTAAACATAGGACTTAAACAGACTACTGGAGACATGGTACAGCTTGGAAGCAGGAAGCAGATGTGGATGCATAAGCATGCTTTCTGCAAGAGTATTTCCTATTACTCGTTAAGAGTAGTAATTTAATAAATCTCTTGATAGCTTTGGAAATGTTTTTTTTTTTAAAAAAAAAATATGTATCATAGGCATATTTTTCTGTGAAGGCCCTTCATTAACTGGGTTTTAGCTGGTCACCAGCTATGATAAATTGGTAAATTTCTCTACATCAGCATGAGCTGGCATCAGTGAGTTTGTTCGTTTGGGGATTTTACCATGTGTTTGAGTTGGAATACAGGATTTAGTAGCCTGTTAATATAGCCCCCCTCTTTGGGATAATCTTATGCTATCCAGAATGCTTGGTGTAGAGTACTTGAACACTTATTACAAACACCGTTTCAGCAGCTGCCAATAGGAAATGCATACATGTTCTTACATTGAAGTTACTTAAATTCCTGAAATTGACTTGAGATTTTCTAATGTTGACAAGTTCTATAGTATCTTTTTTTGTGAAAATGTACAGCATATACACAGGAAAATGATCCTAATGTACAAGACATCAGCATTTCAAAAGCTAAAATTAAATTTGCTTTTTAATTTTATGTAACATTTTTGAATAATGCAACTTTACAGAAATGTGAGAAATTCAAATAAGTAGCACTGGAGTTAGGCAATGTGTTAAAAGGCAGTTTCAGAGTTCAGTTCCAGCTTGGATTTTCTGTAGTTATTCTGAAGAGGAAAGCACATGTGTATATATACGTTACCAAATTTAAAATGTTTACCAAAGTCTTAAAATATGAAAAGAAAAAATGTTGTTTTGTTATGCTACTGTTAAATTTAAGAGGATTCTAATGAATAAATTTATAATTTTAAGCATAATGGTTTAGTATTTTTCGCTATTCCAAACTATGTACATTGGCAATTGCTTTAAGTAATTTTGGAATTGTATATGATGGTAACAGTTATGTTTGTTTTAGGGAAAAAGTAGGAGATGCTTAGGGACAGACTAAGAATTTGAAACTTGCTTAAAATACTAGAGTTAGAAGTTCACTCTGAGGCTTTTGCCAATATATGGTTTCCAGTGAATTTTTTCAGTGGCAAAAAAGAGATTTTTACAGAAGAAAAATCGTAAGAGAGAGTGCTTATCTACAGAGGGAATTGTATTGACTGTAAAGGAGGGACAGTAGTGGCTAGGTTTACTTTTGGAGGGGTGTCCACTCTTCTTGTTGGAAACCTCCTGGTTTAAAAAAGTTCTGTCTCCTGTTTAACTCCCAAGGATTAGGTTTGACTTCTTTTTCCTGAGCAGATCTGTTTGCTTTTTGATGCTAAGAGAAGTAAACTTGGCAGGCTTATTTGACCCCCGAAATATTCTCAGCATTTAAAAAATATTAAAAATAAGAGGACAATTGGTTTGCCCATCCCACTGAGTGAAGCAAAGTATTTATTTTCATATAAATTATTGTTATAGTGTTTGATTCTTTGGGATGGAGAAGTTACTTGGTGTTGTAGCAGTCTTTAATTTCCAATAGTTGATTTCATGGTAGCAAAAGAAAAAGATATTAAAACGTTAACCAAAAATTATAGTGATGTTGGATAAGCACTAAATGTTCCCATTAGATGTAATTTGAATGCTGAGCTACAGTTACTTTTCAATTTGCCAAATATAATAGATGTTCTTCAAAGCAAATCTTACTTCTACTTTTCTTTGAAGCAGGGTCCTCGAGAAGCTGTTATTTGGCTTGCTGTACATCATAAGCAAAAAGAAGCTTTAGAAATCTTCTCCAAAGAGATTGCACCAGCTGGAACTGGCATGGGTAAATAATTGAATCTTTCTCTAAGAATTTAAAGTCACCTTTTCTTGTTCCTGAGCCTGACTAGCACCCAAAGACTTAGTTCCATTTAGTTTCATTGTGCTGATTGTAGTAAAACCATAGTTCCTTTTCAATGTTTGTTGTAGAAAGGAGATGTACAGACACATTTAAAAAATAAAAAAAAAAATAGTAAAATGGAAGTTCTGGAAGTCTGCTTTTTCTTCAAGACTTTTCATCCATCTGCTGTTGTCCCTTTTTACGCTTTCTATCATTTGTTTTTATTTTCCTACTCATGGTTACACAGATATGTGACGATGCTGTTACTCTGTTTTATCATGTTATTAAAAGTCAGTAATCCTATTTAGAACTCACCAAAAATAAATGTTAAGCATGGTAATCAGCTGGCAAAAATTTATCACAATGATATAACATTGCAGTACATGAGGAGCTGTATAGTTCAAGGGTTCTAAAGATTCTCTTCAGCACTTAGTTATCTGATGTTACTGTAGTGTTTTTTTTTTTTATAAATACTACTGTACGTCTAAGCTGTTAATTGTGTAGCTGCTTATGTAGAGAAGTCAAATTTTCAGATCTAAATAAGTGTTTTAATATGATACTGCAGTGAGAATACTAATGGGCTGCATCTAATTCTTTATTCACGCTGTGCATATTAGCTCCCCAGCTTAAATTCTGGTTACACAATTATGTCTGGCCTCAAATTAATGACTTTAACGTTTGATTTTGAATGAATGTGATGTCAGGCAACCACTGCAAGACGTTTTCTATGGGCTTGAGACAGAAAGATAAAATACCAGGATTTACTTATAAGCCAAAAGTATTTGCATGAAGTTGTGAATGATGTATGCTTCTTTTGTTTATTACATGTCTGTTCCAAAACTTTCACATTGTTTTTTTTTGTAAATTTCATTGTGTTCTTGTAGCTTTCAGGAAAAATTTGCTATTTGATCACTTTAAGCAAACTCTTCTTTCTTTTCTCTCCTCTCTGTTCTCTTCCCAAGGCACATCTAAGTGTCACTACTATATCCATCTCAGTTGTAAGTAGCACATTCACATGTTGTGATTTGACTGCTGCTTACACTATGGATACTTATCCCATTTTTTAAAAATCCATTTTAAATTTGGGCAGCTTAGTTCTGAAGACAAGAGCTCAGATATGTTGCAATTGCTTCTCTGTAACTTATGGAGAAATGCACTGAGGTTTTACATGGATCTTCAAAACTGAATTACTTGAGCTTAACCTGAATGTCAACTTACATAGCATGTCTAGCATCCTGATTAATGGGGGCTACTTGTTGCCTTGCAGTTAAATTCATCAATGCTTTATTTTTATTGGATTCAAAATTGTATGGAACGAAGCACATTGTGTTGCAGTTTTTAGAGCGATATCAGGGCTATAGATAATGTAGCATGTTTTTTAAAGCTGTGTTTATAGAGGCAGGGTCGATGTATGGTCACTTCATTTTTCCTTTTTTTTTTCCTTCTCCTTTCTAAAGGATTGAATACAATTATGTAGAAGTAATCAGGAATATTTGTGGAGTTGATTTTCAAATATTTTACATTTTTTTCTAATGAATACATAGTTTTTGCATAGTTTTTCTAATGAATGAAAAGTAGTATTTTCACAGTCAGACCAAGCTACCATTTCTAAAATCAGTTAAGGATTCATAATTGAAGTATTCTCCTTTTTCATTATTCATGTAGGCTATGTAACATTTGTGGAAGATCTATTCTTGTTCTTTATGCATGCACAGACAATCCCTAGAAGGTATCTTTGTGAACAAAAGAAAGCCAGCTGGATTTTATAACAATAGCCTGCTTTTAGGACCTGATGTTAATGCATATGTACTTGTCTCTCCAAATTTGTCATTTGTGCCTCTTCATTTTCAAGCAGCTACTGTGCAAATAAACCTTGTCTGATGTCAGAAGGTGCTAGGTTTGTTAAGGCTTCAGTTTTTCCATTCTCTACTGTTGTCTAAATTGTCTAAAGAATGAAAAAGCCAAAAATCTGTGCTACCCGACTTGGATAGTACAGCATAGTATTATAATTGAGTTACCATAGTACGTGAACATCTATTTCTTAAGGTGGCTGGAAGCTTACAGTTCATGTTTTCGGAGCTCTTGGTGAAACAGATGTATTTCTGGTAGTGTCAAGTTAGACAGCCTGAATGTGCAGTTGTGGTGATGCTGGCTTTATTTTGTAAAGGGACAGTTTAACTTTTTAGAATATCCTGTAGCATTTAACTAAGAAGTCTGTTTCACTTCATAGGACTGATGCTAATAAGCAGTAGTGGGAAGGATCATATTCCTGGAATTATCTGGGTCATAAAAGATAAAGAGCACTTTTGCTTGCCAGGTACAGGAATCCAGCAAAGTTTTTGGACTCCTTGAAGTAAATTACTAGTATCAGAGGGCATCAGAGCTGTTTACTGACATGCTTCCAAATCCTTGAACAAACCTATGACTAAGTCAGTCAGTTAACAAACTGAATATTAGTCTGTTTTCTGATTTTTAAAGATTAAGCTTGCTTCCTACAGTCAATTCTTTCAGTTACTGTGATGTAGCATATTTCCATATTACTTGCACACATAAACTGCGTGTGTAGAGAAGAGCCAGATTTGGGATTTAAAATGTTTAGTGGGCTGCTTGTTGATGTGAAATACTCCTAAGGTAGTGGTTTTGAAGCATCTCCTTTTTTTTTTTCTTAATCTCTCTAAAGAGGATAATTAATGCAACACTGCCAGACGTTTACTAGTAGTGTACTAATCAATGAATCATCTTCTGATGCTTAGTTTCTGACAGTGGTGTAGGCTGCCAGAACTTGCTGTGAAGAGCAGAACAAGCAATGCCTGCTGCCTAAGTGTCCTAAACCAGACAGGTCCATTAACCAGACTTAAATTTGATCTTTTGTTGGACAGATGTACAAGTGATGTTGAGAATAGAATCTAGAACTCAGAATGATGTTCCTGTAGGTGAATTCTCTAGTAGCAGGACCTGATGTTCACAGCTTCCTCCCCCTTTACCCTAAGCTTCTCCCCCATCTGTTTCACTCAAGGGCGGGAGTGTCCATGGAGTGCATGAAATCCTGAGGCCTCGTTTTATATGGTGCTGCTTTGCCTTCTCTTGCTGGGCATTAAATGAAAATAGCTGTGGATGATGCTTCTTACGTGTGTGGAACATGCCTACCTATCAGATGTGGTTTTGCACATCCCACATAGGTCTGTGTATGTATGTATGGAATGAGTGGCTTCATTCTAGTGAAATGGTGGCAGTTGTGGAGCTGCACAACAATTGAGGTTTTAAGCATGTATTTTTCTTATAAAGAAGTACACACTTGCACTTTAAGCAACAAAGCTCTGGGTTTCAGTGATTGCCAACTTTGTCAGGGACCCCTGAGCTCTTCTGCCTCTTCCAGGAGGACAGGTAGTGATTATAAGGGTGATTGACTTGGGAGGTGGGCAGGGACAAACATCTTACATATTCTTTTTGTAGGCATTTTCAGAAAAAAAAAAAAAAAAGCAGGAACAAATTGTCCTTTATAACCAGCAACAAGAAAAAGGAGGAATTGCTGAATTGCAGGGTGATGTCACTTAAACTAAAACACTTAATTCAATTTTTTTTTGGATGTTTCGAGAGTGACCTTAGAAAACAACATCCATTTGGTCTGTACTAGACAAAAAGGGGGGGGGGGCGGGGGGGGGAGAACCAAACACAATTAGAAAAGTTTTCCCCATCTACTTGGACTGTATCTAGTGATTGTGAAGCATTGTTTATAACTTTATTATTTTCTCACAGCAATTTGCAGAAATTTGGTGTTTGTTACTCTGTAACGTGTGGACAGTTGTACAGATAATTTTAATGTATACCACTTCTCATCCAAGAATCTTTAGAAAGCAATGTAAACATAACCAGCAAAGCTTTGTAGTGCAATAACATTGCAAGATAGTCTGTCTGCTGTACAGATGGTTTCCTGAGATAGTAGAAGGAAGCATGACCACAAAAGAACTTCAGTCAGGATCTTTGGTTCTGCTTTCCCTGTAAGAATGCTAGAGAGAGAGGAGCTTTAATAGGTCAGAATAAGGTCAGAATAAGGATGGGGAGTCCTAAGAGTTCCTTCACTAGTCCATGAGTGTTTTTTTTTTTTTTTTTTTTAATACTCATGTCGTTAGAGGAAGGCAGCATCAAACCCAGGCTCTTAAATTCAGTGGTGTTTGTCAGCGATATCTTTTGTGATGAAATCCAGGAACGCTGTCAGTCCAGGTTGTTTCAGCCTGTTAGTCACTTCTTGTGGCGCCTTGAGCTAGACTTGGTAGGTAGTTTTAGTTTGGTAATAATACTATAATATGAGAATTACAAATTGTAGTTAATAGAGGTAGTAAATTAATTAGTGGCCAGCACTAAAAATGTACTTCTGATGGCTTTAAATTAGGCTAAATTTAAATCACTTCAGTCAAAACTTTTTGAACTCTTTGCCCAATGAAAGTTTCAAGGGAATTTTCAGTTAATTTCTCAGTCTTTGCAGGGAATAAGAACAAGATGAAAATGAATTCTTGCTGTGATTAAAAGGCATATTGCAGCAATGTTGTTGAAGTATGATCTTCATAATGCTTCACAGCAAAGACTTAAAACTGTGTGCTCTATCTTGTGTCAGACGTGCTTTTAGTTGTCATAATGAGTCTTAAGCCTTAATGTCAGTATTTCTTTTATTTTGACTCATTTCTGCAACTTTGATTACTTTAAAATATTTTTGGATATGATATTTTTGTGTATTTGTATATATAAAGGGTAATAAAACTTAAGCCTCATAAAAGGAGAGCTGTATAATTTTTGATCAGTTAGGAATTGCTGTTAATTTTTTCCCCTTCATGAAGATTTCTATTTCAGAAAATCAAAAGAAAGACAACAATCAGTGTGCTGATTTGAAATTCCCTCTTTCTTATTTTTTCTTTCTGACACTGAGAATGAGAATTCATAATATATATTTTTTTATGTGTTGGAATGGGCTGAAGCACTTGTGGTTTTGTGCTCTGCAATGTATACCAGGTATTAGATCTGCAAGAGAGAAGTTTGGTAAGGTGGCATTAAAAATAAATAAATAAGTAAGCTTACATAATAAAGGAAACTAGGATTTTTATAGCTATCTTGTAACTTTTTTTTTACTAATGTGTTTTAAATTGCCATTGTCTTTATTGAAGACCACTGAGGCACATGAGCGTGCTTACTGTTCTAAAGTACAGATATCTAGTTCATATTACTCAAATTGCAGATGAGATTCTTAAGCCTAGCGAAGAATCTGAAGTAACTGTACATAGACGTGCCATATGTTAGAGTGATTTGTTGTTTATTTTCCGTTTGGGATGGAACGCTTTCACTGTAAACTTCTCTTGAGCCTGGTATTTAGTTTGCCAGTTTAAACACTTAATCAGTTCTCATTTGGATTATGCACATTTAAAGGGCTTAAAGTGATACTTACTATTAAAAGAAAACAATCTTATCTTTTTTACAAGTAGCACCTGAGACTGCTAAACTTCCAATTGGTGAAATAATGCTTTCAGTTTGCTAGGTTTTATTTCCCAATACTTTGAAATTTGTTGCTTCTTTAACATAACAGCAATTTTGTTTGATTTTTAATGCATGTATGGTCTCCTGAAAAATGTTTGTCTTTACTGTTGAGTCTTAATAGCAGGGTTTTAGAGCTGTTCTCTTGTTCTATGTTTTATCCTTTTGCGGTGAAGAATCTGAGATGTATAGGCTCAGATTTTTAAGTCTGTAGTAGCTACTGGGAGTTCAGCACAGTCCTGCATAGTCCAGTCTATAGAAATGCATCCTCACTTAATAAAAGGTAGTTAGCCAGAGACCAGGTTCAGTACTGTTATACAATTCAGTGAAAGTATCAATGAAAATTGCATACAGTCCAATCAACCTTATGGTTAGAATTTAAACATTTTTTATTGTTGTGATGTATTTTATATATACATTTTAAAAAAGTGTAGATTATTCTGAATAAAGCCTGGCATAGAAGAGGCTTAAGAAGAGCTTTGATGCGGGAAACTGACATTTACTGTTTAATAGTTCAGTAGCTAAGAAATGTTTTATTAATAGCTAAAATCATGTGCTGACCCTTATTTCACATTAAAATGACCGGAGTTTGACACTAAGATGACAGCTGGTTAATACAACTTGAGATTTTAAAGTGCTTGAGTGTATGTAAATATTATGACTGATCTCATAAGTGTGTTGGAAGATACTTCAAGAAATGTCCTAGTCCTAGCAGTTTATTGCAGGCCCTGTTTTTTTTTGTTGTTGTTTGTGAATAACATTGCAGAAGATACACTATCTTCTGTATTCAGTGGACATAGAATAATTAGAATGTATAATTGACCACATTGCAGAAGTATGTATTTTGTACTTAACTATAGTGTAGGAACAGTTGAGTTACAAATATGTGCCACATATATAATTACTTAGAATATGAAGTAAATACATTAATAAGCTTTTGGTTGAGCTAATTCCCTCACCAGAAAAATGAGGGACAAAAAGTTTAAGGTAAAAAATTATATGTTGTTGAACATGAGACAAGATTATCTTCTGGAACTCAGTGAAGTTTCAAGGAAAGAAGTGACACCTTTTGAATTTAAATTACTTAAAGCTTTTAGACTTTCACTAGTCAGACCGTTTTAATGCTTTTTTTTTTTTTTTACTCCACAGCATTTTACAAAAAATGACATGCAGTATAGCATCTTTCTTTCATATATTGTGTAATGTTCTGTTGAAAAATACACAGAATTGTGCAGAAATAGTACTTCTGACAAGAGTAAAGGATAAAAAAAACAAGAAACCAAATTTAGGTGTGGGCTTTAAGGTAGGTTTTTAATAGAGCAGAACAACTATTAAAGAGGGCAAAATAATAAGGCTATCAGAAAATCCTATGGGGAATTATGAGAGCTGTAATTAATGAAGCTTGTTTTGCTGCAGATTTCTCTCTAATTGCAGGTTGCAACAGAAGTGTTTCCTGCCGTGGGTGTCTTACAGGGTGTCATATCTGTGGCAAGCATTAGAATATCTTAGAATGTGGCAGTTACACATATTGGCATAGGTGTTCCTTTGGGCCTGTGTTAAGCGCTCATTATTGCCAGGGCTGGTTTTCAGTGGATCCACTCCCTCAAATGCTTGCATGAAAATTAGAGGTGGTGCAGAGGAGGAGAGAAGAACGTGTGACAAACAATGAGGAGGGTGGCCACAACTGGATGTAATTTTTGTAAGTCATGGTATTCTTTTTGTGATACCGGCGTTCATGAAATTATTTGGAAACTTGCTGTCTTTTCAAACACATGAGCTTTAAAAGTATTGGTATTTGCAAGGCAAGGCAATCCCTCTGTAAGTTCTGTTGGGTGAGAAAATAAATGCAGAGGCAGGTGAGGAGTGAAAACATGCACAGGGAATCAGAAATGGTGGAACTGTTGTATTAAGAAGCATTTCCTAAGTGGATTTCACCTTGTGTTGCCTACATGCACATTGTCAGCATACTGCTGCTGAATCACATAGGGGTGGATAGGGAGTGTTAGTATACTTTGATATACTCAAGGTTCTTCAGATTTGGAAGAAACTGTCCATTGGGCCCAAAATTTAGCTTGCAGGGATGCTGGAGAATCATGAACACAAAAGAAAAACATTGATAAATATAAAACTTGTGTACACAGAGAGGATGACATTTTTACTAAGGTAGTTTGGCTAAAAATTCATAAAATTGAACATAGGCTGGAAGAAAGAGTCAAAGTGAAAAGACAGGGTAATACTGTAAAGATATACACAGATCAACAGAAGAGCAGGATTTGTTGAATAATTGATTTATAGATTCAAACCTTTTTAAGCATCGATACCCAAAGGAAGGGTACTAAACCAGTATTTAGTCACCTAGAAAGAAGTAAATTTAGTGGATGTAGTGCCAGACACTTCTCCAATCATGCCATATACTTAGGAGTTAATGAAATCAGTGGAACTTAAGTGGCATGATCTCCAATACTGACTCACTGCTTTTAAATATCCAGTTACTTGAGGAATTTGCAGTGTCAGGCTAGGTCCTCAGGCACATGAGGGAAAATGTTCCTGTATGTGGCAGGCTACCTGATCAGACCCTTGAGGCAAAATAAGTATCGTATTCGGTATGGCAATTGTACCAGGCAAATTCTATACCTACAGATGAACATGAACAGAATATAGATGGATTAAAAAGGTCTCCAACTATTTTGTGAATTGAAAGGCATTCAGCTTCTTTTTGATGTGAATTTTGTGCTGTTCTGAGGCACAGAAGCTGACAGCCAGATACTGATGGTGAGCTGTTAGTCAGCTTCAAGTGAAAGGTCTTGTTCAAGTGGATGAACGAAGGCAGATAGGATCACACCATGCTTAGTGATACCTTATCTGCCACCAGATATCAGCCTTGAGGGACTAATGAATGGGGTTCCGATAACAGAAGGTGCTCATGTGAAGTTTCTGGGAAAGGAGATCAACAACTTCAATTCAGCTGAAGATTTATCTACTTGATGGTGCAGCCTGATGGGTGTTCTCTACAAGTATGACAAACTAGTCATACCTCATTTTATTTGAGATAGACAAGTACAAGGTTATTGTAGCCACAAGGTGTGAGTAGTCAATGTTTTTAGGTGAATCCTTTTCTTATTAGTTTTTAGAGAACTGTAACCACATGAAGACTTTTTCCATTGTTTGAGAGCAGGCAAGTGAATAGCTTTCTTTGAGAGCTTTCAGGAAGCTGAAATGTATTTTGGAGCAAAATGTGTTACCCTTAATGAGCAGTTCAGCTGCCTAGCAGGAAGTGAGCCATGTGACTATCCACAGATAATTTAAATTAATTTTCTGAACCTATGTTCAGCATGACCTTACCATATTCCGCCTCCTCCCTCAACAACCGAAATAAACAAATTAGGAGCATAAGTCCACCAGTAAAATAACCCTGTTTGTTTTTAATGTTGAATGATAATTTTCTGCTTGAAAGAGCACAAAGGTAATATGTGTAGGGCTGAATCTTCCCTGGATCATTAAGTAACTATAATGTAGGGGGTTAGCTCCTATTCTATCCACTGCCGTGTTCTTTGCAGTAGACTTTGGGTAGAGAGGTGGTTATTCATGGCTTTTTTTTTGATAGAGACATTTTTTTTTCTGTACTTTTTTTTTCTGTACTGAAGATAGTGAAATATGGTTATCTCGTAAACCTAATTCTAGTTGCAATGTGCAAGTACTGCAGTAGCATAATGGCCAAGCTTACAGAGCTACTATGGACTAGCTTCAGGCAAGGGATCTCTTCTGTAACTTTAAGACTTACGTACTGTAATCAACCATCTCTGAATCAGTCATTCAAATGTGCACCGAATTTAATTTTTTGTTGTATCAAAATACAAAAAATACAAAATACTCTGTGGAACAGTGCAATCACAAGGACTGTGATTATATGTCTTTTCACAGACTTGAATAAAGCATCTTACTAAACACTGTTTCAAGGAAATCACTCATCTGGTGAACGTGGATATGGCTAGACTCTGTATTCTGGACCTATGCTATGTTGCACCAACCCGTGCTGCCACTGTATTATGTCTGTATTACCACAGCACTGAATCCAGGCTAAGACAGCTTGCTGAGAGGTGGAGGTTGTTGGTGCAAGCTTAGTACCCCAACAGTGTGATTACGTGGCATTTGGTCTGTTTGGAGCACAGGTGGAGAGAATTCACCCCTGAAAGAAGCATGAAGCAAAGTGAACCTGTGTTAGCCAGGATTAAGTTAGGTAAATGTACCATGTGGCTGGATTTCCACAGCATTTGTCTCGAGGGGTCTGCTTACACACTTTTAGTTCCTGGACTTAACATACTCGCTTTACCCTTTCCTTCCCCTGCGGTTCTGTATGGATCTCAGATGTATCATGCGTGCGTATTGTTTATGTCAGACAGAAGAGCCAGAAGCTATGCTAGGGAGAGCAGAACTGTTTCTTTCAGAAATAGCGATCTGTTAGGTTGGTTTAATGGCATTAAAGTTTGGCAACCTGATGTTGAGAACAGATGAGTTTGACCAATATATGATCCTAGATTTGCAGTAAATCAGTAATAATGTCTTAAGCTCCAAAATTGCCTATGTATTAAAGAGAGAATGGGATCTAGAGTACAGAGTACTGTAAAACCAGCTACATTAGTCAATGAAAATGCTCGATAGATGCATCTGAAATAATAATAAATAAAGCCATACTAAGCAATATATGGAGTGGGTTAGAGTTGTTTCTTTGTTTTCTTTAAATGTGAACAAAACACCACCACCACCCCAACCCCCAGACTAAGTTGTTCTACCAAATGCAGGCTACCTGACTGACACTGGCATAAGAAAAAAGAAAAATCTTCATGTGGTTCTCCAAAACAGTTTGAAAAGTCTTGAAACGTGTTTTTATTTTAAGTATCAGTAATTTAAAACGTTTTGCCCTTTTCACTGCTGTATAAAACGTTTGGTTATATTAATTTGATACCATTTGTAACTTGCCAGATGTTGCCTAGTATTTATTAAATCTGCAGTATAGGAATAATTCAAGTTATATTAAGCTATAAGCTTAGGTGTTCTGAAAATGTTTTTAACAGTTATTTTTGTGAATTGCTTTTCAACTTACAGCACCCGGCCTCACTGGAATAGTTGGAGGGCGCCCTAGAGTGTAAGTGATTTTTTTTTTTATTTTAAATCAAAGTCTTGTTTTCTTAATAATAAGATCTAAGGAATTTCAGCATTTCTTGGACTTTCCAAAATGGCTTAGAAAATGATTGCTAATCATGGCTAAATAGCTTTTAATTTTCCAAGTGTTTTCCAGGTATATGAATAACTTAAAGATAAATGATCTGATATTTTCATTGATTTCTGATTAAATGCATTTATGATTCTTGTTTTGTGTGTAGGTCTCCAGTTTTGAAGCCGTTCTTCTTCCATTATCCCAAAAGCGATGTCCAGGTAAGGTTTACTACTTTTTAAAGCCTGTTCTGTTTCTTTTGAAGCCATTTTAAAAAAAATATGCTGACTGGCATTTTTTTCAGCAACTTCAAATCCTAAAACTGTAAAATATACTGATAAATTTGAAAAATGTATTTCCAGAGACTAATGTTATTTACACAATATTTTAAAACAGTTGAACTTGCCAACCTTGCATTATAATTGATGCAAGTCTATTATTAATGTATGCTACTGGAAATAAGCATTAAAATCAATGATCTTCCTCTGATTAACACAGATTTTATCAACACAGCTGGACCTTTTCCTTCTGAATACCCTGTCTGTAAAAATGGGAATAGTGACTTCTACTTATATTGGAAAAAGCATAAAATTACAAAAAGTCTCAAGCATTTCAGTGCTGTTGTTATGAGTATTGTGGAGGAGCCTGTGAATGAGATCTATCTGTATTCTTACGAACTGAATCGGAGCACAGTTTTTTGCAGTTTGAAACACTATGGTTCAGATGACTGGGCAATCCTAGGTGAGAAAGTACAGTGTAAGAGGAAACATTAAGCTAGAGCCCTACTTCCTTTCCATTATGCATGCACTTATGTGTAGTTTGAAGTCTTCAAGATAAAGCAGAGGCAGAAACTGGCTTTGAAAATATAAAATGTTTGGAGTTTTTAAATGTCAGTCCCCATTTTTCTGGATATCATTACATAATTAAGTAAACTAAATGATGTATTTTAATGGGAGATACCAGAGAAAAATGCATATATGCTCTTCCTTTTCTGAGGCCTTTACCTGACTTTCAGCTATTGCATACATCTTCTGCTAAGGCATCCTAATAATTGATGCAAGAGCTTTCTCACTCATTCACTAACTGAAAAAGTGACTGAAGGACAGAATGTTGTTCTGTGTTGGACAGCAACAGTGAGTACTGTGACAGGCTTCGTGTGATAAAGTGGAATCGCAGGAGCACAGGCAGCAAGTGAGGAAGAAAATCTTGTAACACAGTTAACTTTAAAACAAATAAATTATATATATATACACACCAACTAATGAACTCTGAAAAGAATTACAGAAAATGTATTTAAAAATTCTAAGCATTTCAGTTAAGGACTGCTTCTGTTTCATTTTTTAACATGTATGGTGCTTAGCACAAATAAGGCCAAATGTTACACTTCTCTTTGAGCACTATACATTGGTGGGAAATAATTTAAGATTAGATTTACAGAGGAGATGTTGTGCAGTTATTAAAATGAAGTGTATAAACTGTGGATGGTGGAGAAGCATTAGCAGACCCTTTCTTGCTTTTGAAGAAGTTAGAATAGAAGGGCTCAGTTGGAAAAGACCCACAAATATCATCTAGTCCAACAGCCTGACCACTTCAGAGCTAACCAGATGTTGAAGCATGTTATTGAGGGTGTTATCCAAACATCTCTCGAATGCCCATGGGAATGGGGCATCAACCACCTCTCTGTCTCTAGGAAGTCTGTTTCAGTATTTGCCCACCCTCATGGTAAAGAAATTTTTCCTAATGTCTGGCCAGAAGCTCCCTGGTACAGCTTTGTGAAGTTCAAACACTTGTCATTTTTATTGCTGTTTACATTTTGAATGGCTTGTCTTTGCCAAGTTTAATATGAAATTATTTTCATGGAAGTTTAGCCTGCTGTTCTGTTCATCAAACTAAAAGTAAAATTACCAATTAGCACTGTTCCAGACTTAGTAAAATGCCTGCTGAGACTAAATAGTAACCTAATTCAGCAGGGGAAGAAAGTGGTGTCTCTTACTCTTTTTCCATACAGAAAATCAAAATCCTTGCTCTAAGTAACTAATCTGATGAACACTCTGATATGCTAGTAAGAAAAATCTGTGGCATATTGCTGTTGAAGTGCAGCAAAGGTTATGTAAAAGTGTGGTGTAAGTCCTTGGTTCAAGGTTTTAGCTGGGTATTAACAGCAAAAGTCTAGCTAGAGATTACAGAGCAAATAGATTGGAATTTCTGTTGATATAAACCTAATTTTTGACCTAAAACCAAAAATACCACGTAAGGAGATTTTCAGATATGTTAATGTTGTCACAGTGGGTTCTTTTGTTTTGTGTTTGATAACACTTTTCTGGATTTCAGGTTGGATTCAGTATCGCATTTGTTGTGTGTTGTTTTCACTGCTCTTATGTAATTGCCCCGATTTTACCATAGGTCACTAGTGGTTTTACAGTGAAAACATTAGTTGTTTTCCAAGTGTGCTTTTTTCTTCTTTAAAATGTAACCTAGAACTTTCATTGGGAAGAAGAATCCTAGCAAGCCTACTGAAGGCAAGAACTTTTCTGAAATACTTTTAACTTCTCCTTTGATAAGTATTGGAGGCCTTTGTTGCTATTAGCATAAGATTGTTCTCAGACTGCTGAGAAAAATGATCTTGCATTAGCTGAGGACTGAGAATGAATGGTAATAACTGCTGCAGCCAAGTTGGTATACACTAGTTTGCCGTAGCAGTGTAACCTGGCTGTACATCTGAGTATTTACCACTGGGCATCCTCCAATGCAGATGAAGTGGATGCAGTTAATTTTTCTACATGATTGAGCTGTATGATGTAACCAGAGGAACCTTTGCTTGCAACGTGTGTGAATTGCCCAATCAGCAAATGAAATAGTACGCTTTAGGCTGTATTTTTCTTCAGATTTCTTGGTGTTGAGGAAAAAGAGTACCTCTCGTATTCATCATGTTCCATCGTGATGTTCATCGTGTAAGATGAACAGCATAGCATCTTTTAGTTCATAGTTTCATCTCAACATAAAAATAAAATATCCTGTATTAATTTGTTTCTGATGCTACCTATTCACCTATATTCCTGAGTGATAGAGGTTATACCTGCTTAATGATGCAGGGTTGAGAAATCTACCCTGTTAGGAAATGAAGGAGAGAAGTTATTTCTTTCGTGTGGGGGTGTGGGAATAGATTTTCTTTTGAGGGGGGAAAACTGTTGGAACAGGGCAGTCACAGACATAAAATGTACAAAGCTATATTACCCAAAACTTCATACATATTTTATCAGATGGACTTACCAGAGCTAGAGGTGAATGCCATAACTATTCATCTATTGTATGTGTTCCCTTACAGAATCACTTTTTCTTCCTTACAACAGAGCATACAGAACAGTCACTTTACCATATTAAAGTACACTTCTTGGTCTTTGATCTACTACAGCAATATGTTAAATTTATTCTATTATGAAAGCACACAATAGCTTTTTATTACGTCTTCCCTGTGCAAAGATATTTTTAAGATTAGAATGGATCGTTGTTGTTTTTACTTTTTAAAAGGCAGGAGTAGTACCTTCTCTACAAAGCTGTTACTAAAAATGTGCCAGATAAATATTTAATTAGAAAAATGCTTTATTTGTGTGTTGCACTGGATTTCTGTCTAATATGACAATTTGGAAATGGGTATCTTTTCCAGATCAACTTATTTTTAAATGGTCAGCATGTTGAGACATTTGAGGAGGATCTCACATTTACATCAGATGAACCTGTTTCCTGTGATCCACCTAAGATTGACAGTGAATTGAAAGGTATGTTCATCCTCTCTTTGTCTGTATCATTTGCAGACTTTGTCCTGTAAAATCATGTACTAAATTTTGTCCATATTTTACGTTATACTATGCATTTTAATTTGTTTTGCAAAACACTTAAAATACTTTTCTTAGGAAGGAGGAAGATTAGCATCAAGCAATATAAAACATATTTATATCAAGTAAATTGTTAGTCAAAAAAAAAAAAAAACACCCAAGAAAACACTCAAATGCTACTTGAAATTGAAACATTGCTTCAAAGTACAGAGCAAAGTAATTTTTTTAATCCTGGCAATAGTTGGTCTTATCTTAGATCAATATACTTGTGTTCGGAAGGGATGGAGAAATACAGATCCTTGTAATTTGGGTAAATAAATTCAGATATATTACATAAATCAGGCTTTATAAAATGAACGAGAATGGGACCATCTGGAAATAATAACTTTAAAAGAAAACACATTAGGATAATGATCCCTTATGATAGTTCCTATTTGACTTTCCTAATCAATTTCTCTAAAGAAGGAAAGGAAGAAACTTGAAGGGTAAACCAGTGAGATGAACTGAGCAGGTGAGAATGTCTGCAACAAAAAGGACGTGTTCACTCTAAGTTGTTCAGAGAAGCTAGGTATTAAGTACTTTAAGAATTGCAGACACTGTTAGACATTTAAGATTTTGCATATCCTTTCTAATGTCAGGACTAGATGCTGTATGTCCTAACATTATAGCAGACTTCTTAATAAAGATTCTGTCTGGACCAAAAGGGAATTGTTAACTCCTGCTCATCAGAGAAATGAGATAATTAATTTAAAGCTCTGAATAGATACTTTCAAATCTAAATCAATTGACTGAAAATAAAGATTTATTTGTCTAAATACTTAAATATATTAATGCTGAAAGTAATTCAGGTATTCGTGTATACTTAAAAAATACCTATTTATTTAAAAAGAATTAGATGGTAACATTTTTGGTTCCTATAATTTATTCCCTATTCCACATGAGTAGTATTTCTCAGAATGGTATAGAATTTATAACTGAGTTAGTTGGGGGTGTTCTATATATCAGACTGGGTGAGTTAAGGAGTAGGAAGTCACTGCTGTGTTTAACAAAAGCATAGCAAAGTTCCTGATTATTATTTTTTTTAATTTTTTTATCTCAAGGTGATTACACTGCTAAATATTGGAGAAACAAAAAGCTCTTAGGCTCCCTGTTGCTCTCAAATGCCTTCTTACCATTTAAGAAACCTTTCTGAGGTGCCTGACATCAGCATTTAAGTACTGAATTCTTCAAGCTTTATTCAGGCAAAATTCCTGTTTTGAGGGTCAGCAGAGCTCTGATTCCCCTGAGAAAGACCTCTAAACTTTTGCCCTTAGTTGTAAATAGAAATGTTTTCTGCCTGTGACAAAGTACTTACCTACTTATGTGGCTTAACGCATGGACAACATGTATGAGAAATAGACGGATGGGTTAGACTGTGAAAGGAGTAACTTCTGATAAAACATTTTGTCAGCATTTAGTAAGCAGGGAAGTATTTTCCTTGGTTTTGTGGTTATCTCAAGTGTGAGGGACTGTTAGTTGTCTTTGAACAGATAAGAGAAATATGCAAAAATGGATTTCAAAAATGCTGCTAGATGTGGTTCTGGGAGGGTGGAATTTGAAATTACCGTTTGCCCTAGCTTCGAAGTGAATTCTTCTGTAGATTTAAGATGTTTATTAAATGAAAACAATTTCCTGATAAACAGATCTTGGAGGATAAATCAATTAGGGTAACAATAAATGAGAACACCAGAACACTATCGTGAACTAGTTTTGTTTAAATGGAGACTGTCAAAGACTGTTTGTGAAAAATGTTGATGACTTCTACATCTACTTCTCCATCACATTTCAGCCTTTAAAGAAATGCTTTTTTTTGAATTGCAGATGGAATAAAATCATTTTTTTTAAAAAAAAAAAGTTATTTCCATGGTGTACAATGTATGATAAGCTTGTTCAAAATAAGGAGTGAGCCTTAAGTGGACTCTTTCAGATCCTCTCTTGATGTAGATTTTTAATCACAAAAATATTCCTCAGTTACATAAATAAATATACCCTTCAATATTACCTGACAAGTTTCATTGCACACTTCTGCTTGCTTTTTTTTTCATGGAAGTGGATATGGAAAAGATTGAGCATTGAGCTCTTAACAAACCTCTCATGTTAACTCATTTATTGTGTATTTTTACCATTTCAATGATTCTTCACTGGTAATGCATGAAACTTATGCTAGACTAAGCTATAACTTGTATGAGGATTCAGTAATTCTCTGTAGACAGAAAGGAGTTGAAGGTGATGACTGTTTTTCTGAGGCTGGGTTTACATTGTTACCTGCCACAGTTCACAAAGCGCACATCTACCCATGCCTTAATAGTAGGTGCACTTTAAATTGAATTTACCATTGTGTTATATTATAGTATAATTAAAATTAAAACATCCATCTTGAGGATTAATTTAAATTAACAGGTGTTGTTACACTGGTGAATACTTCTTAATGTGCCTCTGGCCAGTACTCCATATGTGGCGTACCTACAGCATAACATCTTAGTATTGGGTCTTTTACTCTCTAAAATTAAACAAATAAACAGCAGTTGTTTGCTATTCTCAGCAGAAGCAGTAATGATACAGACAAGGAAGATAGATGGATTTTCAAATTGCATTGACAGACAATTACAGACAATTGAAGGTTGTCCAGCATATTTGACTTTCAAGACCATCACTTCACTTCCTTAAAGTTTGAGTTTTTAATGTATTAAGTGAAAATGTGATGACTGAATGTCATGGGCTGAATTTTCCTCTTTTAAAAACAAACAAACAAAACAGACAAAAGACAAATTTAGTTGTTTGTCAGTTGCTTCTTGTGGCTGCTACCAACAGTTGTTTCACCAGAAACTGTGACAGAAAGCAGGAAGAATGCCACTTCTGTTGTATGAATGTTCACTCTAATGGGAATTCTACATTTGAAGCAAGAGTGTAGGTGGATCTGTTATAGACATTGGCACAGGTGTGCCAGGAGAGCTGATATGACCAGAGGAAAGTTGGATCAGAAGCAAAACAGGTTGGAAATACATGGATTCTCTCTGCCTGTGTTTCAAGGTTCAGTATTAATCTGCCATCAGTGAATAACTGAAACTTGATGGCACCTCTCTCCTTTTGGGAACTGAAGTTTGGTGGTGGCAGCCTACTACTTACTAATCAAGAATTGCAAGACATCCGTAGTGTGTAACTAAACCATGAAACCTTGTTTAAGGTTTCAACAAGATTGAATTTCTGGATTTGCTTTATTTTTGGGGAGATAAATGGATAAAAATAATACTTTGTGTTCAGTAACGTGCAGTGGTACTCAATGTTCACGAAGACTTGAAAGTCCAATGTTCTAGACAAGTTTAAAAAATAAAAATGAAAATTCAAGACTGCCTTCCTATAGTGTATGACTACTTAAGATATTTACAGAATTAGCTATTTGAGAAAGAAATTTCTCACTTACATCTATGCGACTGAATAAGGCACCTTCATAGCAGCACATATGAAAGTGAGAGAGACACATTGTCTTGAAACGGACTTCAAAAATGTGACTGTTTTCTACAGACAACTAATTACCAAGACATCAGTAGCTGCATGTGTTTTCCACCTGCACTGGAAGCAGAGAGATCTGTGTGTTAAAGGGAAGACAGTTGTCAACTAGTTAAGAAATAAGTAGCTGCTAAGCCACCTTCATGGATACCACGCTGTTAAAATGGAGATGAATTTTCATATTCAAGGGTGATGGAAGGGGGGATTCGTAACACAGTCAATATTCAGCTGTAAAGGTAAAAGAGATTTAGACGAAAGGTTAAAAATGATCGATTTTTGTGAATTTTGCACTGGCCTTGCAACTTGTCCTGTTCCAGTGGGAAGAAAGCTTTGAAATTTTTTTCAAGAAAGTACTACAACCAATGAAGAACACATATGCTTTAAAGGCAATTACTTCAAAATGTACCGTTATTTGTAGCTATCATTCAGATGTATTATTTTTTTATTGTATAGATCTGCCAAGTGGTCCTCATACTTATCGCTTAGAAGATCTTGCCTATACTAGAAGTGGAGACAAAGGCAACTCTGCAAACATAGGTATTTTTCTTTATATTTCTTTCTAGAGTGATGAAAGAGTTAAGCATCAAGTGCTCTCTTTAATTTTGGGGAAATCTGTTACATAACTTGATTATTTTATTGCCTCAGTGCTCAAAGAAAATGTAATCCATACAAAACGCAAGGATTTTACTGATGAGATATCTGTAGGTCTATGTAGAGCAACTGTTTGCAATCTGGGGTATTAAATAATATCTTTATCATACTTCAAAGCTTTGGTTAGGGTTGCAAAGATCAAGCATCCCAAAGTTAGGAGATGCTTTTTTTTAAGGTTTCCTTTACATGTTAGTTACTGCTACTTCCTATATCTGTTACGTAATGTAATCTCTTGGATGTCTGAACATGTGAAACTTCTCATGTGAATTTTATAACGTGCGTAGGGCTAATACATCAATAGTGTTAGGAAATACCAAAGTTGTACTTGCATGTAAGAGAATGTTTTTAATTAAATTGTTAATCCAACTGGTGTATTTCAGTGTGAAGTCTTTACATTTGATTGTGATGCTTCTTGCATTATTTAATAATTCCTTCTATTCCTTACTTCTGCATGCAACAATTGGCTCTCTTACTTGTTGGAAGATGAGAGCGTGTGGTGTTCAAAGCTCAGTATGAATTAAAAGGTGCGTTTGGGATTTGATTTGCTATCAGCTGTCTTGCTAAAAACTGATAGTTTGTTCATTTATATTTTTTTTTGGTTGAAGAACGAAGGATTTTTGTTGTTTCTTGTTCGATTTGTAGTTGACCATTATTGCAGTATATCATTTGCAAATCATAAACAATGTGTACATTGCTAATAGACTTCGCCAGATATAAAGAAACTAATCCTTTATTAAAGAACAACAGCAAACTTGACCTATGAGATGAAATTAACTTTGAAGTTCTCAGATAAAAAGATCTGTGACGCAAATCTGCTTTCCTGATCATGCTGTGGAACCTTGGTTTCAACATAAAGTTATCCGAAGCTTATCAAAGCATACTTACAGCAATAAAAACTTAATTGTAATTTCTTGCACTTAATCAGTAGTGGGGCAAGAACCAAAGCTTCAGTCATTATGCTCACAGCTGATCAGATTATGTCTTGTTATGGTTAATTGCAATTACTTTTCTAAATCACGCAAGCCATTTAGGGGAAGAGAACTGCATGTGGGTTGTTCACTGGTATCTTGTTGGTTTTTCTTCAGGTGTTTTCCAGTGGCAGGGACCACTTGCATTCAGAAAAATAACGGTTAATACCATGTAGTCTGGGAGCCTTCTTCCATATCATGCTCCTCGTGATCTCTCTGCTGACAAAGTTGTCGTGCTACTTTATTCAGGAGCCCATTAAAGAGGATCCATATGTACAGTTTCAGTTGAGAGGATGACTTCAAGTCAGTCTTGAAAGGATAACTACAATTTGGTTTCAATAGCTCGTATTCTAACTAATGCTAATTATACCTAACAGGTGTCATAGCACGGCATCCCCTCTACTATCCATACCTAAAGAAAACTTTAACTGCTCAAGCCTTGGAGAACTACTTCCAACACCTTTTAGAGCGAGAAAAGCCCAAAGAAGAACTAGTAACAAGGTGAGTAGCTAGCTGTGCAGCTCAGTTGTAAAATAGATACATTACGGTATCAGAAATTATTCTGAAGTATATTAACTTAAGTTTTGCAAACCTGTGTATATTTAACATCTTTAAAGTATGTCTTCCTTTGTATTTTTTAAATAATAACCTGATGGGTAGTCATGGGAAAAGAAAATGAATGTATAAGTTCAGTTCCCTCCTTAAGCTGGACAAAGGGAGTAAATCCGTTCAGTGAAGGCATTTCACAGAATTGTGGACTGGTTAAGAGGTAAAAAAAACCTCTGGAGGTTATCTGGTCCAAACACCCTGCTCAAGGAGGGACATGCAGAACAGGATGCTCAGGACCATGCCCAGACAGATTTTGACAATATCCAAGGAAGAGACTCCACAGTGTTCTGTCACCTGCACAGTACAGAAGTGCTTCCTAATGTTTAGAGGGAACTTCTTCTCTTCCATTTTGTGTGTTTTTGCCACTTGAACTGGGACTGGGCACCACTGAAAAGAGCCTGGCTCCATCCTCAATGCATCCTCTCTTCAGGTAACCTTCAGGTACACATCAATATGATTGAGTCTCCTTTTCTCCCAGGCTGAACAGTTCTAACTCTCTCAGCCTCTCCTCATGGGAGAGATGCTCCAGACCCTTAATCATCTTGGTATGACCCTGCTGGACTCTTTCCAGTATGCCTAGAGATCCTTTGTAGTGAAGGGTCCCAGAACTGGACAGTACTGCAGATGTAGTCCCACCAGTGCTCAGTAGAGGGGAAGAATTACTTCCTTTGACCTGCTGGCAGTGCTTGGCTGCAGCCAAGAATATAGTTAACTTCCTTAGCATCAAGGGCACATTTCAATTCTCAGAATTAGTTTTAGTGTTAGGGTTATATTTTTCTTCTGTTCCAATACAAAATGTATCTACCAAATAGAAATAACTTCTACTACCCTTTTGAGAAATGTATTTTTCAAGTGTTTCTGAACCATTTGGAGACTGCAGGAGCCTTAGTAAATGAAGCTTCCCAAGCCTTGGAGACACTGCAGACCTGGGGATTTAAAATCTCTAAAATACCATCTGAAAAATATGCATACAACCAGTGTAGACTGGAGCCCAAGCTTACCTGATCTTCCATCAGAAACATGCCTTATTCTATCACTGTCTCTGCAAAACAGTTTAACTTCTAAGAAATTCACTTACTTTAGGGAAAATACTCCTTTAAGTATCTTGCTATCACCTGCTTTTTTGCCACATACACCAAACCAGAATTTTAAGCAAAAAAACACAGCTAATTTCTTAAACTATGAAAGAATGCATCCTAGTCCTCTGCCAGTAGACAAATTACATAACATTTCTGTTTTCATGCTACCGAGGGATTATGCTCAGATCTTTCCTGCTTGTTCAGAGAGCTTGAGTCAGACGGGTGCATCTCAAAGCTCAGAGTGTGGAGCTATTTTAATTCTTGCTTGTGAGTTGTGCTGTTTTTTCTTTTGATAAGCAGATCAATGCACTTGCCCACTGTTTCATAAGTGCTAACAAATCTATGGATCTAATGAATTCCAGTATCAAGAAAGAATTTAGTTTCCTCTAAAACAGAGTGGGGAAATGGGGAAAAAAAAGTCAGATCTCTTAATTATACCTATAGAAATTGATTCATTATAGCTCCTTAATGCTGTTTATGTTCAAAAATAAAAGTTAAAATTTGCTGTGTCTGGGTAAAGCCAATTAATTTGAATTAATTAGATTATCTGTTCCTGGTTTTGGCTTCCTTTAATGATGTGATAATGGAGCTCTGTGAGTGAATTGAAAAACTACTTGGGAGGGAGGGGATAGATTCTTCTGTGGAAATGTTTAGAATTATAATGATTATGCTCACGTCTTCGGACTCTAGTTGCTTTTGAGTTATTTATTTTAGTTTTACTGTCATAAAAAGGTCTATCCTATTCTTTCATTCTCCTTCATTTCAAATGTGAGTGGTTTAAAAATATGTATTATTTTTTATATTAAAAACATACCAACCATAGTTCTGCCTCAGTACAGAGCAGAGATTGTCAGCCAGATGCCTTTCATTCTTTTCCTTAAGGCTATTTAAATAGGTATACCAAACCAGAGTAAAAGAGAGGATTATTTTTGATAGAGATCACTGAAAGCTTGGAAGCTTCCAAGTTTGCAGGTAAGAAGGTAACAAAAGATGATCATTCAGGGATAAAGTCAAGTCTATGCAATTGCCTTCCCCCTCACTCCATGGAGAGTAACTGTTGTACCTCTCACCAGTTAATCAGGGTTTTCCTGGTGTGTAGCAGTGATGTTAAAGCTCAATATGAAAAGTTAGACTAATCTAAGTGAAGCTAAGGAACAGAGAGTTGTATGCAGACAGAAATTGTCTCTAAGTCTAGAAAAGGATGTCAGTCTTGAATTCTGCGTATGTACATACAAGTCTTCTGACAGGTACTGCCTTTAAAAATAACATCAATGCTATAGTAAGGTGCAGGGTAGCCACAAGATCATGTGAAAGACTTTTTTTTTCATGCATATGAAATACTTCTTTAGGCATTTTGTCCTCTCTTTCTAAGACTAGGTTGTATGTGTGGTATTGCATATACGAGTTTTTATAAATTGAGAGGTGGTCATTCTAAAGAAGTACTAGAGGATGAATATGATTGGAGAAGGGAAAGTTCTTCAATAGATGAAACTTGACTAGCTTATTTGCCATATTGATAACTCTCATCTCTTAACAGCACTAGAATTATACACAGCTTTCATCCTCAATTCTGCAGTTATATATTTCCATTATATAGGATTGTATCTGTATTTAAACTTCTCACAGATACAGTTATTTCTGAGGATTTTTTGAAGAAACTGAACAAGAAACTTTTCATTTCTGGTCTCAGGTCAGTTATTTAAGAAGGATTGCCCATTTATTGTGGGAGAACTTGGAGGTATTGTCTTCTCTCTGAAGTATAGTTATCTTCTCTATCTTTTGAGAATATTCCAGTGCTCAGAAAAACAATATGACAGCTGATTCCTTTCTCACATTTTTACTAGGAGCTGAAAAACAAAACTACTTTTCTGTGGATACGGATGCTTGTAAATTGATTTTTGTATATATATTTGTTATGCGGAGAAAAAAAATAATGATGTAGCTCTCTATATTTCATGTATGCAAACATCTTTTTTAGTCTGTGTTCAGCTTCTGCTTTTCTCTTACAGGAGGAATGGTGTCTTTTTATCAACATAAATGCAATAAACAATTTTTATAGCATTATAATTTCTGTGTATTTTTAACAGGAAAGTGTATTTGTTTTCTGTGCTTTTAAAAAGCAGCTCTTAAACATCATGTAATTGTGCAATTCAATCAAAAGCTTTTCTTTTAGATCTCACTCAGTTTAATTGTTTAATGATGTTGGGTAAATGCATGGCAATGTTATTGGTGTATTGTTACTGCTTAAGACTATTAGGATGGTTGTTTCTTTGTAGATTTTTCAGGGTAAAATTTACAGTCTAGTGTTTTGGTAGACCTCTAGTTCTCATAGCATATCGTCATTTGTAATTTGCATAGGGTTTTTTAATTGAAAAATTTGCAAGGTTATCTGATCCTTGCTGTGTGGTTGATTGTTATTAAATTTAATGAGTTCCATAGATGACTTATTGTTGAAATTGTTTTATTTTTCATATTCCTGTTGTCTGGTGGAGCACTGTTGGATTAATAATATAAAATATTAAAAAAAAATAAAATCCTGCTTTCCTGGTGAATATGCCTTTTAAGCATGATAATGTTGCCTGGCAACCAGATTTAAAGGAAGGTCAACAGAATAAGAGCAGAAAATTTCTTGCTAATAACAGTTAATAATAAAGAAGAATGAAGGAGTAGAAAGAACAATGTTAAATCATTTCCTGGGAGTTGGGTGCAGACATACTGATTGGTGTTTGCAAGAGCATAATGAGAATGAAGCATTTGCCAGGCTGTTTAACAGAATCATAGGTTGACAGCATTTGCTTCCACGAAAGGTTTAGATCATCTCCCCAGAACACAAGGGCATGCTGAGCAGTGAGTATCAGCAACGGCCATAATTTTCACAGTGCTAAAAAGGGACTGGAGAAAAACCTCAGAATGACAGAATCAGCTGTACAATAGTAGTTCAAGAAATGACATCTCTTTTGGATGACAGATTTTGAAGAATCTGTTGCAAACAGATGAATATCAGATAGACGACTAAAGAAATACAGGCGGCATTGGAGGAAATATGATTTAAACTGTAGCAGTCAAACATTCAGAGACACAGTAAGAGTTTGGTAAGGTCTTTTTCAGTTACTCATCTTGCTGATGTTCCAATGAAATCTTTTACAAAGAGGGGAAAAAAGGAAAGCCATCAAGTCTTTAGATAAATATTGCAGGAAAGCAAAAACCAAGAAACTATGGAAGAGTACAAGGAAGAAGACAAAACACTGAAACTTTGAAGGGATAGGAAAGTGAAAATACGATATAGGCCTATTTATGGAATTTGAAATAGCTTTGTTAAGAAACCACAATGCCATTTTACAAACGTCTACAAAAGTTTCTGAATTGGGAATGCACTAGGCAAAAGCAAGGATGGAAAAATGCTTACAGAGGCAGGCAGTGGAACAGAAAAATGAGTCTGTCACACTAAAATAAAATAATTTTATCTTAACAAAGCACATGGCTCCAGTAGAGCGTTGAAGTGTAGCTTTACTTGTTATTTGTTATAAATTTCTCTATAGTTAATTGTAAGAGCTTGAGTTAGTGACTCATGGTTATTTCTCAGTAAGGGAGAGCATGACTTCCAAATCAGCAGGCAGTCATTGTCAGCAGAAGTGAGTTCTGGGAACTACATGACGGTATTTTTCAGTATCGGAAGTAGGAAATATTAAAAATACTTCCTTCTGTCCATTTTGTTAACTCACACTGGATTTGAACCTCTTGCCTATGGAGCTTTCTATATGAAGGAGGGAGGGAGCAGAAAAGTACCTTACTAGAAATCAGTGAGTTTTGAAGTTGAATAAGAAGAGACTGATTGCTTTTTGATCCTCTTTTAAAACTGTTAAATACAGTTGATTTGGGGTAAGGATGAGGAACAAGAAGTCAGGGAAAGCCATGGGTTAACCATCAGTTAACTTTTAGGCTTGATTCATCAGTGAGGATGCTACCGTGAGCATCCAAATATTTGCATGTTATCTTTTGCTTCGTGTGCTGTTCAGTATTTTTTTTTGTGTGTGTTTTTTTCCTCCAAAATCTTCTGGAGAGAAAAGAAAAAAAAAGTAAACTTTATTTTACAGGTACGAGTTGCCAGGAATCCATGGATTAAATTTTGTTCTGAAGAATTCCCTTGGTGGTGGTGGCATAGCATCCCTGAGAAGTGACCCACAGGCATGTATTGATTTAATGCGCTTACATTTTGTGACTAGGTATCGCATAGTCTCTTCCAGCTTTTGAGCTGGAACTGGTTTTGACTCTTTAGTTCCTATTAATTTTCTATTAGTATACATTATCTACTACATTCTTGTAAGGTTTGAAAACAGCATAGTGAAGTAGATGATTTAGAATATCTGGTGAAGAAGATATGTATAAGATAACGGATCTGAAGGTTCTCTTATTAGTTTGTCCTTACCCGTGGTTTTAGATGTACCAGGTAATTTAGCTTTTTAAAAGGCTTTTTAGAGAATATGAATTTACTGCACTGTTCTGATAAAGCGTTTCCTAGTACACACAATAACTGTGTAGACTCCTCTAGCCTAAACCATGACTAATATAGTTAAATTATTATTAATATAAATCTGAAAGAGAAAATACATGCATAGGAGATCTTTTGTGTTGACCACATTATGCAAATAAAAAAATCAGTATCTTGCAAATGTACATTTTGAATATTAAATATTTGAGACATCTAAATCTGATGATGAGATCTCTTAACATGGCAGTCCTATAGCTACAGTGAAGCACACCTCTGCCACCACAGGCTGAGAAATGCTCAAGTGTACAAACAATCTCAGGATAGTCAACAGGTTTGTTCATGAAGTGAGATGATGCTAGGTATGAATTGCATAGCAGAGCTGAATAATAATCAATAAATTGATCTTAGCAGTAGGCAACAAGTTGAAGGAACCATTCAGTCTTAAGGATTAAATGCAAATGCTTGAAGACTTAACTGTGTAATACTTCTTACTTATTTGCCTCACTTGTGAGTTAATGTAATTAAATGAAAAATAAATGGAGCATATGGAAAAAGGTATAATTTGAGTGAATTTTTAATCCAAGTCTCAATTAAAAACTCACACAAAGTCTCTATAAATGGATTAGAAGTAAATATACATTAAACATACAAAACGTGCTGAGTTCTTATACTGATGAAAGGACTCTGACACTGATAGGAAAAAAATCCCATATTAAACAGTTTTGATTTACGAGGGTTATATATTTAGATAGAATGATGAAGTGAAGTGTGGTTTTTTTTTTTTTTTTTTCTTACAGGGCAAAGCACTTGGGCAGATGCTGCTGGATTTCCAGATTAAAAATGTTCCTGATTTAAAATCACTGATAGAATAACAGGTGTTTGATACATGTATTTTTTAACACTGAGTAGTATAAAAATGTTACGAACAAGAACTGGCTTCTTAAGTCAGAGATATAAAAGTCACAGAGGAGAAATTAGTGACAGTTCTCTCTGAGGCTTAGCTTAAATGGCACAGATTAGCAACTGTTTTGAGTAATGGCAGACTAATAGCTTTGTCTGTGACTGATAACATTTCCTGTCTAGATAATGCATTGGATGAAGAATTAATTTATTTCCTGTAAGATAGAATTAAACAAATTGCAACATTTAATTATGAGACAAGATAATCTTTGTTCCAACATGAAAATTGCCTCCTGTTCCGTTCATCTCTTTTCCTTCTCTAAATCTTTATTTAAAAACCAAATGGATTGATAAAGTTGAGTTACTGTCAACTGTATTTGTCCCGTGCGTAGAGCGAAGTTAGGTAACCTGATGTGCAGCACTAAGAAGTTAGCACTGGAGAACAGCTTTCCCTACAGAATCACAGAACCAGGAAGGTTGGAAAAGACCTCCAAGATCACCTGGTCCAACTGTCCCCCTACCACCGATATCACCCACTAAACCATGTCCCTAAGTACAAGGGTGGTATAGAGCAGTAAAGAAATGTAGTAGCTCTTACCATTACATAGTGAGCAATAGTAAATACTGACCTTTGCTGGTGATCCACTGAACTGCCAACACTTGTTCCAATTAATGACAGATTTCTTTGCTGTTACCAACATCTCACTAATGAATCCACCAGTTGAAAAGCACTAACCAGTAACAAATAGTGATTCTTAGCAAGGGAATCAGTTGGGAAATGCAGACAGGAGAATGGTGTGAGCTAGGCTATCTGCTCACTCTTGTCATGAGGTAGTAAGCCCTAGCAGGGAGAAGGGGGGACTAGGCACTACAGGTGTGCCTTGTTTTCTTTCAGGCCTGCTAAGTCTCCATTTTGTGTACCAGCGTCCTGTCCGGATTAAGTCGATTTGGCTGTCATTTGCATTGCCTTTCCCACAGAATGGTCCGCAAGCCTTCCACAGAAAGGTTTGTCTCCTGCTGTGAAGGAGTACTGTGCTGAATGAAGTGCACTTTTTTTCTGTTCTGACTGCCAGTTACCACCTCTGCATTTCTTCTTTTTTCCTTCCAACCTTCTCCACTATGGCAAAATATTACTAGTATGTTCAAACAAGGATACTCCTAGACTGTTTCACTTAAATAATCAGAAACTCTAAGATCCATGTCATGCTGCTTATGACAATATTAAGATGCAAATTGTGGCCCAATAGCTGTCTGTATTTCCTCCACGGAAGCCATATGAATATTACTCTGTCTGTTCAGATACTTTATTCAGAAGTTAATCTTCCCCTTTATTTTGAGGGAGTCTGTAGTACTTGTTTAGTGCTGACAAAATGAGGTGTTACTAATAGTATCATGGAAAAAATATGAAGATAAGTATTTTGTAAACTTCACCAAAACTCTCTTCAACTTTACTAAATCTCAGTCTGTGCTATTATTATTAATTTCCTTGCCTTTTGATTTTAATGAGGACTGCACAAGGAATTGTTTCCACTTTTTTCTGTGGTTTTGTTCATTAGACTTGAAGGTATAAATGAAAGCTTAATCCATCTAAACATGTTACTCTCTTAGCCAGTTGTAAGTTCTATGTGTGTATTCAGCATGGTTCAGTCTAGTTGTCACAAAAACGAGTCAGTACTTCATTGCAGAAAAGTATCCAACTTGATAATTTTAAAGGGAAAAGGGTGTGTTGTTTTTATCATGTTCACATTCATTGTTCATTCAGAAAACTTGTTAATAATTTGGAAGCCTGTTAGTTTAGCAAAACATACAAAGGTATTGAGAGGAAATTTAAAAAAAAAAAAAGTGATAGACCTCAATAGCAAACCTACAAGGATAAAAAGGCTACAACAAATATATGTAGCTTACTGTATATGCTGCTTAAGTGACTCTGTAAATGTGTATGCAACTATTTTAGAATTAAAGTATACATTTATAAGTATTAATTTGTTCAAGTCATTTAAGTTGTTTCTTCTGGAAGACAGTGCTACTTAGTTCAGAGGTTCTTAATGTTCTGTTTGGGGGTTGCTTCACTTACTTGCAGTTTCATGATTTGCCTTGTTGGTTCCCTTCTTCCTTCAGATTTTATCTCTTCTGTCCCTGGTCTTTGTTAAATACAAAAACCGAAAAGAGAAATACGATGTTGTAGAGGGTTGGTCATTTACAGCTCTACAATAGAGTCTGTAAATTCTTTAAAAGAACCATACGGTGTTCAAGTGGATTGGACATGGGAATACAAAGGGTTTTTTTTATCTGTGGAATTGCCCTTTTGGATGCTGTGAAACCATCCTTCACAAACATGTTTTCTGTCCATTATTTCTTTCAGTGCACCAGCTTGAATCAAGTGGCATTGCCTTTCAGATACTTTTCTTGTGAAACATATCCTCCAGAAATCTCTATCCAAAGTTTTTATCCTCCTTAGTATGTTCTGAATTCATGATCCTGTACTTGTTCCAGCAATCCCAGCTGACCTGAAAGCTTGTTAAAGCTGCATTTGCTTGTTAATCTACAGTAGAGACTGAGCAATTGAAAAAAAAAAAAAAAAAGTTTGATTAAAACAAATTGTGCTGGAAGGTGAGTGTGCATGCAGCCAGCATTGGCTTAACTTCAATCAGTTAACAAATGCATTTCACTTGCTTGTTAAACCAGGGCTGTTCCTCTTATAAGGAAGAACTTACCTTCCAATTGCCTTACTTTCCTGCGTTTTCCCTGTTGTGTTAGCTGTGAGGGCAGGATGGAAATAATAATGACTAAAATTCTAAAACCAAGGATCCTTCTAATGTACTAGGTTTTCAGTGTAATGGAAGCTGCCTCACACCTCTTACCTGGGAATTTGTTGTGCTGCGGCTCAAATGCAATACAAAACAAAGGCTGCATTTTTTCACCTCCCAAAGCTTCATTACTGTATCTTACGTAAATCTCAAGAATAAATCATGGGGTCTATCATGAAATAATTCTATAGCAGTTAGCAGTCCAAACAAGTACTTTGTTTCCTGTGTTATATTTAATACTTCAAATGATTTTGCCAGCTTTTGGGCAATTTAATCTGTCTAATGAAGGTATAAAAGTTACAGCACAAAAACGATCCAAGAGGATGGGAAAGAAGTCAGCTATTGGAGTCCCAGTTTGAGGCAAAAAATATGTTTTCAATTCAGCCATCTCCAATGAAACCATTCTTACATTATTTTTTTTAACCTTTGTGCAGAGAAAAATAATAATGGTAAGAATACATTTAAATTTTGTTTTGCATGGTGGCAGTTTGAAAATGTGTTGCAACCCCTGGAATTTGACTACAGAAAATGGCATGTAGGTTTTCCTTTCAATATTCTGAGTGGTTTAATTCAGAAATGAGTTTGTTATTGTACTAAGCATAATTCAGAAATGAGTTTGTACTGTGTTTTGCATGCTCAGACAGTTTCAAAGTATTGATGAAGCATTATTGGGATGGTGTTCACTTGCTGCCACTGTGTGTGTTTAGCTGGAGGAGTGAAGCTGTTTCACAGATCTGTCAGCTGTGTAGTGCCTTTAGTGCGCATTGCAGGGGGGTTTCTGAACCTGAAGGCGAGTGGCTTGAGGGGCAGGGAGAGACAAAGCTCATTAGTGCTTTGGGTATGAGGAAATTATCACTGAAGAAATGTCACATGTATCACCTTATTTATTTGAAACCCTCCCATGTAGTAAGACTTCAAGTCTCCTCCTCATTGTGATGCCTCTTCTTCGGTTTCATTCTGGCTTCCTCTCTGGATTTACTTGAAATGGACCCTGGTGCTTTTGGGGATTAAAGCTCACTAATGTTAAGAACGCAAACAAAGGATGCCTCCAAGTAAAAGATCCAGTTAGGAAATAGCTGTTTCTGTCGGGGAGTTTAGCTGAATTCCTCTCCCTTCTGTTGTGTAGGGCAGGTTTTTAATCTCTTCTTTTTCTCTAAAGCCTTAAAAATGCACTGAAATGCAAAGAAAAATCTCTGTGCCTGTTTTTATTTACTTGTGGGCATGAGCAAAAGCCTCAGACCTTCCAAATATGTTTAAATATCTGGATTTTGAAAGATTTTAAGTAGCTATGTGGCTGGTGGCTAATCCACAGGGTTCCTACCACCACCATGAACCACATCTACAAGGTATTTCCTCCTTTGTGAGTGGTGTGAGATGCAGTAGGGGGCTTCAAAGGGAGCTAAGCCTCTGTTGCATAAAAATTTGGCTGAGACTCTCCAGAGAAAATCCCAAATGCCTGATCCCATTGATTACAGGCCAGAGCCCCAGCACTTTTTTACCAGTGGCTAAACAAGGTTACTGCGGACCTCTTGGCAGCTGAACCAAGCAGAGAGTAACCTCGAGTTTCCCAGGAAGCTGCTTTCTGCTGGGAGCAGGAGGCAAGGGGGAGGGTGATACCAGTGCTCGTTTCCTGTTGATGAGCAGCAGAGTAACCCACACCCATGACATACTCTCTTCACTGGGGAGTGGTGGAAAAATTGCTCTGGGTCAATGATAAGCCTCATCGTTCTTGTCCCCAGGATCCTCCCTGGGCCTTGGCTCAGGCGATAGGAGGCTCTTACCTGCTGCCTTTTATTTGTGCCGGGGCTGTTTCTTAGGGAAAAGGGGAGGGATGTTGATTTTTTTTTTTTTTTTTTTTTTTTTTTTTTTTTTCCTGGAGTGATCAAAGGAGTCCTCCTGCTTGAGGGCCTTCTAGGCATCTTGGCCTAGAAGTGGGTCACAAAAAGCGAGTGGGGAGCAAAAAGCAGCTTGCTGCGTGACATTCTTTTGGCTAGGTGAGGTGGGATGGTGTTAGACACCAGTGTTGTTCCTGCCTCGCTGATACTACACAGGGCACTGCAGCAGCCACGGCCAACCTGCTGGAAGGCAGCGGGATGGGGAAAGCCGCACCTTCAGCCCCAGCGGCTTGTCGGGGCCGGAGTGGGGAGCTGTGGCCGTAGAGAGCGCCTCCTCCGCGGCCAGGATTTTCCCCTCAGATCCACGAGGGCGGCTGCCCCCGGGCCACCCGTCCCCCTGTGGCCCGGCGGGGCGGGCGCTCCCCACTCGCCTCCCTCCGCTCGCCGCTGGCCCGGTGGGCTGGACCCGGTGGACGCCCCGCCCCGCCCGGCAGCCTAGAAAACCGGGGCCGGGCGGCGGGCTTCGCTCGGCGGCGCCGAGGTGTCCCGCGGCCGGCAGGCCATGAAGAAGGCGGTGCCGCAGGCGGCCGCGCTGCTGCTGGAGAAGCTGCTGCTCCTCGCACACCTCCGGCCGCTGCCCGCCGCCGCCGCCGATACCGACCGGGGGGAGCCGCCGCCGCCGGCACCGCCATCGCCCCCGCCGCCGGCACCGCCATCGCCCCCGCCGCCGGTCGCCGGGTGCTTGCAGCGGGGCGACCTGCTGGAGGTGCCGCGCACCCTCTTCGTCCACTTCGGCATCTACCTGGGCGAGAACCGCGTGGCCCACCTGATGCCCGACATCCTGCCCGCCCTCACCGACGACCGCAGGCAGATCCAGCGGGTGGTGACCAACAAGCGCCTCATCCTGGGTGTTGTCACCAAGACGGCCAGCATCCGCGTGGACACGGTGGAGGACTTTGCCTACGGTGGCAGCATCTTGGTCAACCACATGGACCGGCTCTTCAAGGACCGCCTGCTGGGCAGCGAGGAGGCTGCCCGCCGTGCCGAGAAGCTGGTGGGAGCCACGGCCTACAGCCTGCTCTGGAACAACTGCGAGCACTTTGTCACCTACTGCCGCTATGGCGCCCCGGTCAGCCTGCAGACCGACAAGGTACAGCCCGCTCCACGGGGGCGATGGGGAACCGTGGGGCGTAGCAGGGAGAAGCCCCTCTGGTGTTGCCTCCTGCCCCTCTAACCCCACCGCCCTGCGTCTGTCCGCTTGTTTTTTTGCAGTTCTGCGAGACTGTGAAGATGATCATCCGCGACCAGAGGAGTGTGCTTGCCTCGGTGCTGGTGGGCTTGGCGGCGGTGGTCTGCCTGGGCCTGGCACCCTCCACCATGCTGCCCACCATCCTTGTTACCTTCTTGCTGTGGATGGCAGGCTGACGGCCTTCCCAAGGGCCCGCGGACGGTGCCTGTATATAGGATGTACACTACTGTATTTATAAAAGCAGATTATTCACCAGCATTGTGTAACGTTTCCTAACCTCGCGTGCTGTTTTCCAGGACCGCGGTGTCTGGCATACAACATGCGAGACATAGCTTACTGTGTAAGCCGAATAATAGATTTCCTGAAAATCTCAGTCGGTACATTCTCGCGCACCCTTAAAATCACTAAAAAGTAGGGGTGCGATGCAATTCTGCTCCTTGCCTTTAGCTGTAATTGATTCTGCTAATATCCTCCACGTGCTTTAATTTCTTAGCTGTGTACCTGGGTGCCTCAGCTATTGATAAAATGGATGATGCAGTGCCACAAAGTGGTGGATATTGAGAACAAACTACTTGCCTCTTACTTTCACAGATATGCTTAATATTCAAAAATTACTGTCTCTTTTAAAATATCCTTTAGGGGATATACAAGTAGGTAAACTGCCTCTCTCTGATAGCCAAAGCAGCCCTGGCCTGGGTGCTCTGTGTTGCAGTAGTGCATCTGGCTGTGGTCCTCTGAGTTCCCCTCTGGGAAGTGCTCACAAATCTCTCATTTGTATTGATTGCATAAACACTTGCTACGTATCGAACAGCTTTCAAGGAAAGCCTGCAATTCCTCAGCATTCACCTTGCTGCTGGTGGTGGTTGGTATGGCTACAGAGGGCTTCTCAGTGGTACAGGTGGAAATCAGTTTGCTTTTTGAAAGCTAGTGATATATAAATATTGCAGATTTCCAGTCTTTCAGGGCACGTGGCAGGGAGAAGGAGGAAAACAAATATGAATGCCCATCTAGTTCCCACTTTCCCACAGTAATTGTAACTACATGGTTGCTGTAAAGCATCAGGCGTTGTTGGCGCAATTCCTGTGGTCACTGTATTGTTTTGGATATTGCCTTAAAACAGGATGCCTGTTGGTGAGAGAAGGTATCTTTGTATACTTGTCTCTTGCAAATAAGTTGTAAGCTAACAGTCGGTGCTAAAAATCTCCAATGTCGATGCCTTTGTGTTTATCAAGAATGTGTAAAGCTGGATTTGAAATCAAGTTCATCTAACCAATTGTTTCAGTGCTAAAAACCATTGTTTTGTTGTTGTTTTTCTTTGGCAATGTCTTAATGTATCCAGATAAATTGTTTGGTTCCTGGAATGGCTTGCTATACCCGCACTTAACATTCATACACTATGCTCACCTTCTTTTCAAGTCAAAAGCAAATACTACGGTGTCTTTACTAAGGACTCAAGCTCAGATTCACTTCTTTCTCAGCTGTATCAGCTATCAGTATCAGTATCCTGATCAGCTCTGCTACCAAAGTTGTCATTTTTTCCCATTTTTACAGTAAGACTCTAGCTATATTATAGCCCTCCCCCCCCTCCTTCCCTTAGACCTACAGCTGTTTGAAGATTGGGTTCTTGAACTGTGCGTCTCCTTGGCCGCTCTCTAATCATCTTTCTGCTGGCTTCTCTGCTATAACCGACAAAGAATGTAAAGACGGGGGGGAAATTCCAGTCTCATAGGAAACAACAGCATTATTGCTGCAGTCATCAACTGAGGGAATTTCAGCCTAGCTTTCAGGACACGATCAGTCTGCAGCCCAGCTCCAAAGCAGCTGGATATCAATTACTGTTGGATCCTTGTAAACAGCTTCTGTTCTGCTTTCAGAGATTGTAACGCTCCACATAACCGTGGCTGCTAACCTTTTTAAAGTTAAGGTGTGTTTTTTTTATTTTTAAAATCAACATGAATTGCTTTTTCATAGTGTATGCATTAGTAATATTTATGTTAAATTCCACTGTTTTTTTTACTTGCTGTGCATAAGGTATGAACTGTAGTCATTACTGTAATTATATAAATAGAATTTATTCATTTGAAAATGTGTAATGATCTCTTGATATGGCGTATAATGCTGTAGTATTTTTCTTACATATCCCAGAAGGGCAGTGAAAAGTCCATTAACATGCAGTTACACGGTGTCTGATTACAGGTGGGCTTTTATTTTCCCCTTTATTTAGCTGGGATTTATAAGAATTCCAATAATTCTTACGATTCACTTATACAGTAAACAGCAGGGTCATGACCAGTAACCAGATTGTAAGTGGGATTGTTGGAAGGCAGAGACATGTTCCTGCTCTAGAAACAGCTTTGCTGATGGTGTTGAACAGGAAGCATTCGGATTAATCTGGGGGACTAAACTGTGATTTTCATAGGGGTCTCTACAAAAGAAATGAAGCCAGCTCCTTGCGGACTTCCAGAAGCATTAGTAGAGAATTTTCCTTCAAAGCATAAAGTTTTAAGAATCTTATGAAATACTATGAAATAGTCTAGGCTGTCCTGCTGTGTCCATTCATCAGAGACAGGTAATAGCATAGGTAAAGGCAGAGAAGTTCAGCTGTGTGGTAAGGAGTTTTTCCTACCAACAGTAGTTCTGGAAGAGATCTGGAAATCTTGTGAAAGTCAGGCATAAGTCAAATCAGTGATAGTCTGAGGGGAAAAACGACTAGCAGGCATGAATTCTCATGTTCAGCTCAGTGGGTGGTGTATGTGCTCTGAAATATTTTGGTAAATGTCAATGACAACTTTTTTCTGTAATTACTTGAGTAAAAATAAGCACTTGCCCTAGGTGGAGCATTGCATTTCAGGCTTGAGTTCAAACTATCATGGCATTGAAATGAAGGAGCTACTTATAAAAGAAAACCATGGAAAATTGTGGAGCAGCTCCACTGCTTAAAATTGTTTTTGTTTAGGAGCAGCATTGTTCATTGGTGACTGTAAGCGGTGATGATGGGAAGTGCAAATCTGGAGCTGCAGGTTTTCTAGTGGTAGGGCTGTTTTGAAAAGGTGTGTGGTTAAGCCTGGATGTGTAACGGGGGAGTGTAACCATCACCCCAGTGCCACTGGGAAATACAAGTAGTGAAGACATCGAGTGAAAAGGATAGATGTTTCACTTCAGGCTTTCCAAAGAAAACAAAAATGAAATGGGCATTCATAAGGCTTGCAATGTTTTCACAAAACATGTGTTTAAAAGAAAAAAAAAAAAAAGTTGCTAAATGGAGGAAGCCATTAGAACACTGAGCTTTCTGTTTGTGTTTATTTTAGCTTGGAGCGTAAATGATTACTCATTTTGTGGGTGAGCACAGCAGTCATCTGCTGCTTGATTTCACCTTTGGGTCCTCCTGTGCTGAAGGAGAGTGGTACATAGAAATACCATTGAGGCTTTTAATGAAAACAAAATCATAGCAATACTTGCTGAAGTCGGGGCTGGGAGGGGTGGGGGGGGTGAGGGAATTAAACCTGTGTGACTTGACATCATCCAGACAGGTTTTAGAAAGCAAGCTGCATCTACAAGAAACATTAGAGCTGTGATGTCTATGTATTTATTGCATGTTCTCACATTAAAGTGTCTCACACCACTGAACGATCCAGAACTGTGTTAGACGGTCATTAGCTAGCATCTCCTTTTACCATTGAAATTGAAAAGCTCTCAGGTGACACTCAAAGCCGTTTGTGATGTGGGCTTTGTAATTGCTCAGGACTGATCTCGCTAAGCACTTAATTGCAAAGAACAGGCTTCCTGCTCTGAAGGGAAGATGCTACGGCTGGCTCTTTCTGGAGTGCATTGCGCTTTCTTTGCCTTACAGAAATCTTTCAGGATACTGCACCGATAAAATAAACTATCTCCTCTACTGTAGAGGAGATCACACAGTATTTGAGGGCTTTGCTTTTGGCATATTTTCTTAAAACTCAATTCTTATCTGTATATCATGCCATAGCTTCACTTCTGAAGTCCAGGGAATGCTTAGGGTACGGTCCTGAGTGCACAGAGCATGAAGGGGAGGAAGTGGGGCAATCTTTAGGATACTTAAATGACAATTACACTGACTGCAGCACAGCAGCTCTGTCTGGGACAGAACTGGTGATTTTGCACTTAAAGCAGCTTCTGTCTCACAGGTTAGAAATCTTTTTGTGAGGTGCTGTGTAGATTTTTTGTTTGTTTGTTTCCCCATTTATTGGACGGAGTACTTTATCAAGCCCTGTGCCCATGTTTTATGTGCTACCTCTTCTTTATAGCATATCTGTGAACTGGAAAAAATCACTGTCTGCTCTGCGATAGTTGATTTTGAGCAAATCAGCTGCCCAGTCCCCTACAACTGCATCACCCAGATTTAGCTGTTAAGGCAATGAAAGTGGGGGTGGTAGGTAATGTAGGCTTTCTTTTACCTGCAAAGTCAGGGCATATTAAGCATGCTGGAGCACCAGTCAGTGAGGCCTGTGTGCCTGTGAAGACTGAGAGACTGCTTGGTTAGGCATGCTGGGCACAATGTGTCTGCTCTCCTGGCCCCAGCTGGAGCTTAGGGCGCCTGAAATGGGGTTGTGTTAGGGCTGAGGCTAAGGGAAGACAAATTAAGTTGTTTAAATTGAGAATTACACCATAAATGCCAGAGGCTGTAATCTAAACTGCTCAATAAAATGGGCTAGAGTCCATCTTTTGACACAGTGGTGGTTTGCTGTGACTCATGCCTATATAGCAACACCCTCACCAGCACAGTGTGGCTGCACCTCTCAGAGCTCTTGGAAGCACTCCCCCAGCCTATGCTGTCCCAAGGCGAGCTCCAAGAGAGCACTGCTTACTGTGGGCTGCATCTGGGATCATGCAAACAGCCAAGTAAGATGGAAAACCAACATTCAAATAGACAAACCTATTGTGACCTCTTTTCATTGATTAACCTAGCCAGAATTTTAAAGTAGACCTGGCTTTGCCCATTTTTACCAAAAAACTTAAATTCCTTCATGGACCAGCATGTGAGTGGATACAGCAATACCATTTTCTTAGGTGTGCAAAAATGTGATGTCTATAGCATTTCTGGGGACATGGGAGGCCTGGTCCTAGGGCCTTCTTAGTCTGCCTCCAGGAGAATCACCAAACTTTGGATAAAACTGTGAGGTGGCTACCCTTCACTCTTCCTAATTTTGTTTCACGATTAGGACAGTTGATGATTGAAGTACTTTTATCAGGTTGGGCAGCACCTGCGGCTCTGAGTTTAAAGGACAAAATGGCTCCCTGATCCTTCAGAGTTGGAGCAGGTTCTGTTGGGGATCTGTGTATTTGGCACCCCCAAGAGGGCTGTTGGTCCTCATGGTCCGTGGGCCCCAGTGAGGTTCTGAGTAAGAACCAGGTACCTGGGCTTAGTCAGGAACTAGAAATGCTAAGTTTGGGATGTTTTCCTACTTGGATGCAATGTGAGCTTTCGTGTAGAAATAAGGAAGAGCTATCAGGTTGGATCAAAGGTTTGCTGCTTTGGTGTAGCGGGATTTTTTGGTCAAGTGTTCAGATACCTGCTGTAACTAACTATTGCCTTTAGTTTTTTTATCTTGCTCATTTTATTTTGTTAATTCTTTCCTATGTCTGTAACTGAGACAAGAGTCATCTTCTCGTCTTCTTGCCAGCTGCAAGACTTGGTTAATATTTTCATAAGGTTGTGAGTTTCTTGCCTTGGACATAACAAACAAATGAAATACCTGGGTCCTTACCAGAAGGCAACTTTGTTGCCTGTGAAACCTGAGTTTTCTGTGAGGCTAAGGAGATACACTACTTTATATAATTAAGAATACCAGCAAAATAAAGGTCATGCTGTACTAAACTTGTCAAGCCATAGTGTTCTGTACAAAGCTAATGTTCTGCATAGTCTTAGGCCAGACTCAGACTTGCACCTGTGTTCTTGCAGTTTTCTTGAGAATACCTGCACCTTCCACATAGCAATACACAGAAGCACAGGGAAGAATGGATCTGTTGCTGCCACATTGTAGAAAAGAAATTAGTAATTAATTCTACTCAAAAGTGGAGAAATGTAAAGATAACCAGAGATCTCCCACAGCCCTGGTTGAAAGATTTAGGTAGTTAAGGTTAGGTGTTAAACACAGTAACTTTTGCTATTTCCATTTGTCAACAAGATTGTGCTTAGCTCCAAGGAAATGCTCAGGAGCAGGGAGGCTCCTGGTTTCAACCACATTCAATCAGACTTGTTCTAAGCAATGTGGTAGTGCACAGTAGAAGTAGCCCGGAGCCAATGATTGCATGGTGGCCTCCAGAACCTGAAGTGTTATAGCTGTGGAAAACACACAACTGCATCTAGCCCTGGGGGAAGAAGGCTATTTGGTTTGACATCATGCAGTCATATCTCTGTTTCTTGTGGAACCCAAACAGATATGCTCTTGTGATCCTGTCCTGTTTTGTAGTCATACCAGCTCGCCTGAAGCACGAGCTTAGGCTCTGATTCATGCAAATATGCCCCAGACTCTTTCATTTCCATGCCAAACCTCATGAGTCACTTTCCACAGACTGAAGCTCAGCCAGTTTCCGAGGAGTCCTTCCTGAGGTATCTAACTCTTCCAAGTTTTGGAAGAGAAGACTGAATCCATTACTCAGGGCTGAGAATCACTCCAGACTGGAAGGTGTGTAAGGCCTAAAGTATAGTTGAAGATGTAGCCCATGACATTTACAGTCACATTGCTGTGTCCCATTCCTTGGTCTTCCACAAAGCTTGGGAAGCTCCTCTGGAAATCAAAGTGTGTTATAGATTAGGACATGACCTGGACAAACCGAAGTAAAAGTAACCTCTCCTCATCCAGTGCATCAGCCACTGAGCACTGACAATTGCATGGAAAAGGTGACACTTTATTTTCCTTTAGGTATTACTCCCAGCTTCTGTTGGCTAGCAGACTGCTTTGGTCACACTGTAAGAACAACACAATTGTCATTCTAAATAGTTATTTGTATTATTTGATCATTTGCAAACCAGGGTTAGACTAGAACTGACTTTCAAAAACTTGCCTGGAGAAAGCAGTAATTCTGCTTGGCCAACAAACTGAAATTCCAGTGAGGAATGGAGCATTTCTATTTCTGATATCTTTGAGCAATTCCAGTAATTCCCAAACTGTTAAAGTATTGAAAATTCTACAGGCAGTAGATCTGATATGTAGTCATGAAATGTGTTTCAAAATTATAGTGAGTTTTTTATGACTTTTAAAGAGTTTTTTACAAGCAAGCTGAAAATATCCACCAAACCAGTTATAGAAATTACTTTCCTTCAGTAACTTTCTAGTTTGCATTTTCAGGTTAGGCAATGTATGTGTTAAAATCTCTCTCACAGACAGTACTCAATCCTGCAATTAAATACAAATCTGTGTTGGCAACAACCATTTTTTCTTATGGGAAAGACACTGAATTTGTGATTTAGTTGTGAGCTCACTGTATATGTGAGCAGGAAGGGAATGTGGGACAGGAGTGAGACATCTGTTTATACAAAAAACCCCACACATTTGATCCTAACAAAAAATAAGTTTCAAAAGGTTTTTTTTATTTATTTATTTTTTATTTTTATTTTTTTAATCAATTTACTTTCAATGCCTATATAAAAAATACCCCAGCAGGACATGTTCTCAGCAATTCACCAGACCCACCACCAAGTACATAGCTTGGTGGTGGGTCTTTTTTATTACAACAATGGAATTCAGTTACATTTATTCCAGCTAAAATCAACAGCAACTTTGTTACTGACTTCACAGGGAACAAGATTAAATATGATGTACTCCCTTCCATTCCCTGATCTCCTCAGTATCTTGTGCCTGTGGCAATGTAATGATAGTGTTCAGAAATAAATATCCTGATCACTAAGAAACTTGCACTGAATTATGATTTGAAGAATCTTACAGGCCATAAACTGTATGGCTTTTTTATTTTTCACAGTTTTTCAAATCTGCTCTGACAATTGCCTACAGCCAGTTGCTTCTGTGCTGCCACTTGCATTTCTACCTAGCTTTTTGCTAGTTTAGGCAATGCACCTTTCATTTGGCTTCCCAAGGTCTTTTCCCGTGAATACAACTATTTCCATTATTTTTTAGGAAAATTGGACTTTTGATCTAGAGCTGCAGCAAGCATATCCTTTACAACCAGACACTGTTAGCAGCTTAACTACCTTTGAGAGCCCTGAGCTTATAGTGGAGGGCCAATTTTTTTTTCAGCAATATGGGAACAGAGGAATGAACTTGGCAATATCCAAAGGTCAATTTAGCCCCATATCATTCTCTGCCAATGAGCAACAGTGAGTGCTTAGGGGCAGGGCATGGGTACAGGCAGACTCTTGATATAGTCTCAAAAATTTCCATAAGCAACAATTCATGATCTTCCTGTTTTAAAGCCTGCATTCATTACATCAAATTTAATGTTCACCAATGAATTTACCCTACATGAACTTCTCTATTCCTATTTTAACTTCTCTGTCTGACCTCCAAATGGTTCAATGGCAACATTAGTTAGGATTTATACAGAAAGGCACTTTATTTTAAAATGACTGTCTGATGATTACATTAGCTGTTCTTCCCTTCTTTTACTACAGGGAACAATGAATATTCATTTTGCATGCCTTTTCTCCACTTAGCCTTAGAAGTCTCAGATGTTCCTGGTACAGAACTCAGATTTACTGCTTTTCACACGTTCATGCTGGGATTATTCTGAAAATGGTTCATTTGGCACCATTCTTCCGGTACAATGGCTGCTTTCAAAAACTTATTACACATTACACCTCTCAGTCCCACAGTATCATGCTGGAGTTTCTTTAGCCTTGAATATGCCCAGCCTTGCCAGTTTGTTACTTTAAGTTTACTAATTCCTCTTAAAGCAGCTTCTTTTGACCCCCTCAGCTTAGGACTAATGTGAGGGTGTATTTCCTGAAAAAAAAAAAAAAAATGTACAAATGAATGGCTTTACTGTGAAAATTTTTTTAAACTTTTTTTTTTTTTTTTTTTTTTTGAATATTGCTGATATATATATACATATATGTATATATATATATATGTAAAGATATGGCTAATCACAGAACCATAGAGTGGTTTGGGTTGAAAGGGACCTTAAAAATTGCCCAGTTCCATTGCCCCTTCCATGGGCAGGAACACCTCCCACTAGATCAGGTTGGCCAGGGCCTAGTTCAACCTGGCCTTGAACACTTCCAGGGATGAGGCATCCACAGCTTCTCTGGGCAGCCTGTGCCAGTGCTTCACCATGCTCTGAGTGAAGAATTTCCTCCTAACCTCTAATCTAAATCTCCCCTCTTTTAGTTTAAAACGATTCCTCCTTGTCCTATCATTGTCTGCCTGAGAAAAAGTTGCTCTCCATCTTTTTTATAAGCCCCCTTTAAGTATTGAAAGGCTGCAATGATGTCACCCCGGAGCCTTCTCTTCAGGCTGAACATCCCCAGCTCTCTCAGCCTTTCTTCGTAAGAGAGGTATCTTTCCCCAAAGGCCCTTTCTTTATCACGTGTCAATTCTCTGACTCTGGCAAATGCCTGACTTATGGTTTATTTTAATTAGGCTTTTTGTTATTAGTTTTTATGTTAGCAAGGTGATCTGTATATTTTTTATCCTTGGTTCCTGGGGTTTTTGATGTAACGAGCCCTGTCTGAAGGGCAGCCCTCACAGCAGGCCTTCGTGTTGCTCTCTGCCCACTCCCTGCCTCCTGTGGCTGCGGGCACTTCTCCCCAGTGCCCTGTGCGGACATGAGCATTGAAAATCCCCCATCGGTTGAGACCTCAACATGGTGTGGATGATGCTGCACCATCTACAACTGATGGGAGAAAGGAGTTGCAGGCCTCCCTCAAAATAAGAATAGCCGGGGCTGACAGTCCTTCTGTTAAAATCAGCTAATCCCACCGAGCGGCTTTCCAGGGAAGGTCTTGCAATCTTTACCCGTGTTCTCCCATAGCCCCTTCAGCAGATTGCTGTGCCAGACTTCTCAGCAAACTGGGATCACTTAACGCTGGCATCGGCCCGTAACGCACCAGTACATCCCATGCTTTTGGAGCTGGCACAGCTGACTAAGTATTGCAGTTTACTGAGTAGGCACTAAAGTGTTTGTGTTGAATTCTCTTTTCACTGGTGTAACACCTAACCAGAAATGGGGAAGGGACAGCTGAGCTGCAGAGCACTTTGATATTCTTTGTAGCTGTCCACAGTGTGGTGGTTCCTGGTTTATTTTTTCATTGCAGTTTTGATTATGTCTCTTGGCCTCATAATGAAAGTAAGAGTTAGGTACAAAAAAAGGCATTTAAAAGTAATTTTGTTAGCCTTACTTAGTGAATACTACCCCACACAAAAAAAAAAAAGTGATGACATTCTATGTGTGTATAATATATGAAAGCATATAATATATGTAGCAATGAAAGAACCACAAAAAAAAAAAAACAGGTTGCATTGTTTCAGACTTTCTTAAATATGTCTCTAAACATAGCACTATCTCCTTAAAGTCTCAGGAAAAATACAGAGAAAATTATAAGGAAGCACCTTAAGTTGTTTAATTGTAATTGGCATTGACAGTCCTGAGTTTCCTCAGCTTCCTGACTTAAAAGCCAGTTAGCAGTTCACAGCAGCTGGATAATAAATTAAAAGGATGTTAGCTTGATAAATCAATGCCTTTTAGGCTTGTGAGAATAAACTGGAATTCAAAGCCAAGTATGAATAGCCTAAGGAAACAGTGGACACTCTACTTTTTAAGCTACCATGAACATACTTTAAATATTTCAATCTATGAAAAATTAAAACTGAACCTTGTTCTCCCCTGCTGCACTCAATATGATTTATTTCCAGAATAATTAAATAATCAATAGGTAAATCTTTAGTCTACCTTGTAAACCTTCAGTTAATATTCAGGTCAGATCAGATATGACCAAAGAGTTTACAGTTTGATGCCTGATGGCTCCAATGCTGAAGCCATGTTATAAAACTTTCACAGAAACTACCATAAATTAAAATATTTGACAATATTTGCAAAGAAACCAAAAACTGAGCAGTGACTGAGAGGGAACCACCTCTGATCTTTCCAAGTCCTCCAGGGAGGACTGGGACATCAGTGGTGTGACTAAAGGAAGCCTGTTCTGCAGCTCCTTGTGCTTCACATTGGTGTGGAAAGAAAATTCTGATCTCAAGTTTGTTACAACAGTATTTCCAAAGTGACAAAAAAGCCAAATTTCTTTTAATTGCTGCTGTTGCAGACATGCAGGGGATATGCTGCCATTTCAGGATATCGTCTGCCTAAGAAACAGATGGAAAAGCATTGTGTAACTGTGTAGAATCAAAAGACTGCAGTACTAAAGGAAAGGATTCGCCATCTCCTGTGGATCTTCCCTCCTTCCCGTCCTATCTTCCCTTCTATTTTCTGACACTTAGCTCTTCTTTCGCCAACCCTCTGCAGTGTTACTTTTTTCAGTAATTCCAAGCTGCTCCTTCCCTTCTCTGAGTCAGCCACATTCCCAGAAAACAGCCATTTCAGTGATTAAAGGTTTAGTTTTGTTGCACAGAGTTTTGAGAGCAAGATACACAGGAGAAAGAAAACAACAGCTCTGGAGGTCATGAGGGAAAAAATGAAGAGATTTCATATACCTTGTTATGTACATTTTATTGCACTCAGTGATACTGGTTTAAAGTTGGTTTTGTTCAATTTACTACAATAAAACTGTTGATATTCATATTCATCTAGGTGAGCACAAAACATGCTTCATAATTTATATATTTTTTTCATATTCATTGCATATCTGTATGTTAAAAATCACATGACGTGTGTCTTGAAGTGGTTTACCAAGGAAAGAAAACAATTCTGTATGATGATTTCTTTACAATTAACATTTTGCCCCTAATGCTTCTTCCAGCAGTATCAGATTTTATAATTAAAAAGGATTGCAGCTCTTCAGAGGCAAAAAGCTGAACAAGAGCAAATGGTACCTTTCAAGAAAACAGACCCTTCGTGCACTAGGATGCCTTTTTAGGAGGATCCTACTAAACAGGCATTACAGCTACTTGATGAACTGGAACCTGAAAGAAAGTGGACCGACTGACTGAAATTAAGTCTTTCTGGACAGCTTGGTATAATTAGATTTACAATCATATTATGTCTCAGTTTTCTACAAAGACCTTTGTTTAAACTTCAAAGGATGTCTGCTTCCTTTTAAAGTATTTCCACTACCTACATATCAAACCTGTCAGAGTGCAGAAATACTAAATACCCTCTTTTCCTGCTACAGGCCATAGTAAAATTTACTCTGACCAAAAGAATTAAAAAAAAAAAAAAAAAAGAGGAAAAAAAAAAAAGAAAAAGAAAGAAAAAGCTTATGCTTCTAACGCTTCTATTAAAACTTCTATTACAACTGCAATAGCAGTCCACTCCAGGAATATATGCTGGGGCTTGCTAGCATTCCAATGAAAGAGAAGTTAAAAAACATCAAGGACTTCTTACCTAAAATAACTTAAAGGAAAAGAAAAGCAACTGTCTGATGCAGTGCTATAAAATAAAATGTGTAAGAAAAAGGCCTCTTTCATGTTTTCAAATTTAGCTAAAGGAATAAATGTCATAATCTTGGCAGGATTCTGTCCTCATTTCTCATCCATCAGATTTGTGACAGTTTCAAAAAGACATTCATGAAGAAACTCAGTGTCTCCTTTATATTAAGAGGAATTGAATAAAGCTTTAGGGCAAATAGCACACTATTTGCAATTTTAGGTAATTTTCTAACCAGAATTTATGCCAAATACTTATGACTCTTGTAAAATAACTCCCCAAAAGGCTTCTATTTATCAGGCTTAAATGTTAAACAGGTATGTACTACAGTACCAATTAAATAAGGCAGTAAAAACTAAGTTCTCTGATAAAGAACAAACATTCTTCTGAGCCTGGTCCTCTTACCCATCTTTTAGTAAATCCTCATTAAAAATAAGTGAATTAAAATATGTCATGTCATTGGGTGAGTGGTATTTATATATGGGGGTGGGGAGAAGAGAGCGTAATAACTGAGATAAACTGTCTCTTTGCTGTGAAGAGTTATCACTCCTAGAAATAAGAATTAAAATGTTCATTGACCTTCTCCTTCCCTCATACCTTTACAAATGATGGCTACTGATAAATGAGCTGTGTCTTTTGAATGCACAATGCAATCTGGTACTATGTGAGACAAAGGGGAAGACATGAAAGCAAGGCAGAATTCACTGGTGGCAGTGACTATCTGGAGCATGAATAGAGAAGGCTTGTCCCCTACAACTGTTCCAAGTTACTTGACACAATTACACATCGTATAAAAGCTTAAAATTAGGTACACTAACTGTTTAAAATAAAAGATTGAGAGGGTCGCTTGGTGAGGATTCTTCTAGCTCTAATACAAGAAAAGCAACGTTTTTGAGAGGGCTATCTGGGTTAAATAAGTAGCTTTGTTTTAGACATTACATGTTTTCAGGTATGCAAACTCTTTTTTTGAATACCTAAAGTTATCTGATATACTGCTCGATAAACTAAAAGTATTGTATTCCCTTGTAAATACTGCCTTATTGTTAGAAAATACTTGACAATATTAGACTCAAACTTTATCACATTTGACAAGTCACAGCAAAATCCAAGACAAATATAGGTTAGAAACAGCTGTTTATAGTAAAATGTAATTATACTGAGCAACTTGGTTTGTCAGAAAGAAACAGCTAGCACCTGTGGGCAATGGGCTAGTCAGAGCTGTAATACCCAATTAGCACATGTGGAACACAAGAAGAAAAGTATCTTAATTTCTGTTAAACAGGGAGGGGTCAGCAAGAAAACCAAATGAGTCTTTAGTTCCTACAGCTGACTTTGATGTTTAATAAGAAGTAACAATGAAGACTTTTTCACTATTTTGATTTCCTTTTCTTCATGTCATATCATAAAGGGAAAGATCTGACAGCAAAGTTGTGTGTTTCCTTGAGATCTGCTGCTGGTGAATTACTGGAACAGGTTAAAATTACTTGCTGAGCAGCTGCTCATCACCAAACTGTAATTTGTACCTCAGAAATGGTTGTGTATGGTTACCTGCCCAGTGAAATGTCAAATTTGTGAAATTCAAAGAAAATGCTGAAGAGGTTTTTCACTTAGAAACTGTCATTCATGATCTTTCAATTCTTTCCACTAGCAATAACAAATGAAACACATGGGGTTTTCTGCCAGAAAATGAGGAGTCTCCAAGGTAACAAGGACGTTGACTTACAGACAAAACACACAAAACTTTATTTACTGTAATATACCTCTAATTCATTCCCATTAGAGGTTTCACAGATGAGTTAGATGCAGTCAAAAAACTAGCAGACACCTGAAAAAAAAAAAAAGGTGGTTGCATCTAATCTTGAAGGCAATAGCATTTTTGGCCATTCAGGACTTTAAAATGGTGTCATATCATTTGTAAAATATACCATGAGCATGTCATGCCATTATTGATAAAAAGATAAGCTTTTTCTTTTTAAAAAAGGAAACTCAAATAGGTAGATATTTAGTATGCTGTATTGAAATACAATGTTATGGTAGTATATATTTAAAACTAGACTGCTAAAAACTCTAGGATGTATTTGTAATAAAGATGAATTTGCATGTCCCTAAGCTAAATTTCTTGGGATTCGCTGGCATACTCAAAAGCACAGTTTTGGGTTTACAGCTTAGGGTAGGTGCGTAAGGAAGGAAGTCTTTGCTCAGTGTTTCTTATCAGTGAGAATCTTTGGTTTGCTAGATACAGGAAATTAGCTACAACACTTGGATAGCAACAAATTAAAGAACGTCCAGGCAAATCCCATACTCTTTATTGACAGCTGTGCACTTGGTGCACACCCCTCAAAACTCTGTGGCTGTAGTGCCTCTGAGGAGCTTTGATACAGGCTCCACCAAAGCAGTGCTAAAACTGCAAGGCCTTCAGAGCCCAACTGCTTTGGGAAGGGCCTGTTGTTGTTATGACACTAATAATATCTTATTAGGTCTGGGTAGAAAATGAACTACCACAGCAGGCATTGAAAACAGATTTATTTCACTGAAGCAATACGCTGGCCAACAGGAACTAGCACAACAGTAAGCACATGCTTACACCACAGCCTAACCTAAAGGCCCAGATAGGCCTTCCAAGAGCAGTTATAAGCCAAAAGATACAAAACAGCTGCCTCTGAGCCCAACAAAGCCCAACAAGGGTTCCTCCTTGCTAAGGGAGGGGAAGACGCCAGCCCGAGGGGCAGCAGCAGCCAGCGCACGTCCCTCAAGAGGTGTTCTGAGGACGACCACCACCCTTAAGGCAGCCCCACCTCGTGCTCTAACGGCCCCAACGGCCGCCATTTTAAAAGAGCTCGTGTGCCACGCCCTGCTGTCCTTTGTCTCACTCTGACTGGCCAGCGCCTGCTGTCAATCACTCAAGCGCCCACCTCAGCCGGCTGCTGATTGGCTGAGCCGGGGCGGGGAGAGGGAAGGCCGTGGCAGTGGCGTCGCCTTTGCGTGGTGGTGTGCTGAGGGCTGGACGGTGGCGTCTGCCTGCGGGCGTCCCGCTCGGGTCAACACGCCCTGAGGAGGAGGACGGGGCCGTGGCGGTGGTGGAGTGGGGTATCTGTGGGCTGCTGGCCGCGCCAGAAGCTCATTTTTTTGAAGTCAAGTTTTAGGGGATTTTATTTATTTATTTTTAAACTGCTTTGTGGTGGGCCTTGTGTGAACGTTGTGTCTCCAGAATGGTTGCTTACATAGGTACCTGTCCCAGAATGAATGCCCAGTTGATAGAAAAAAATGCATATAGATGTTAAAATAGATCAATATTATTACTATCGATTTACATGAATACGTAAACTAGATTGTGTATGATTATATACACAACCTACATTGTTCCTAAATACTTACATAAATCCGTAAGTTAAATTCTGTATAATTATATACACAAAACCTTTCGTTTTCTAGGATGGAAAAAAAGGAGTTGTGTTTATTTTATCAACATTCTAATTAAGGGAAGTGTATAGGCTGTTAAAGTGTCAGCTGTTGTGGAAAGACTGCATCAAAGAACAGGGCTGTGACTTAACAACAGGGCCACGATTCAGAGCTCGGTTAAAGGGACTAAGCTGTTGGGCAAAATAACACAAACACAGAACAGTAGTATCACGGCATAGCATGCGTTAATCGTAGCAGTGGAAACGGCTTAATCATTAAAGCCAATCTAGCCATAAATGGTTATGGTATAAACCTGAAAAATTTCTATAACCTTACACAGACTTACTTTAGATTGAGGAACTGTAGTAGTTTCAATGGAATATCTAAGTGAAGGACAGTAAGGCTTCTAACAACCATGGGGCTGTTTAAAGTTTTTAGTATGGAGGCAAGAACTTGGTCAGTGTGACATGCAATCATCTGAAAACCCTTCTATATGAAAAGATGGCTGGGGTGACTTATGCTATGTTACCTATTATGTATGGCTTTATTTTTAGTAATTGTTTTTGGTAGCAGTAGGGAGTTATCTGGATGGCTGTTGTGTGAAAAATAAGCTGTGTAGATAATGGTCTCATTTGGGTAATGAAGCTAGAAGTAAAAGTTCACTGAAGTTTAGTTTGTACAAAACAACCAAGAGCAACAAGATAACGAGAACAAGGTGACTTCTTTCAGACTGTAGAAAATGGATGCAATTATAGCTGGTTTGGGATCCTTCTCCTTCCTTTTTGGCAGCATTGATCAATTCAATGCAGTAATGGAATTAATTCAAGTTTGGTGCAGCACTTGAGCTAATTTGTTTCTTGGGACCTTGGGTAATGGGAAGTCCAATGAAGAGACAGGCACATGAATGCTTATTCTCTGTGGTTTAGTTCCCTTTATTCTCTGCTTTCCACATACTTTACTAGTGAAGGTCTTAACTAGGTCCAATGAAGGAAACTTAATTGTCAGCAGATAATTGTGGTTTGATGAGACGTTTTGTGTGAAATCAAGCCTGGTATTAGCTGTTTTTCATGGTGGGGGTGGAGTGGAGAATTCTTCAGGATGTTACATAATGAAGCTTCAATTTATTGAAGACAAAGCAAGCTGAAAATATAAAGGGCATTAAAGAACAATCAGTTGTAGTTGATGTTTCTCATGGTGATTCTTTTTTTTTTTGGCAACATGTCTTTTGAAGAATGAGGGACATACCACGTGGACAGACCACTTGGACCAGGGGTTGAAGTGTTGAAGGAGATTGCTTGGCTAAGTATTGTAGACCTTACCTTACCACAGAAAATCTTGGGAAAAGAAGAAAAAACAGGGCAAGGAGAGAAAGTCAGTGAAAAAAACTGACTTTAAAGTCAGACTTGTGTAAGTAGTGTGGCTAGTAAAGTTCTTAATTACTTTGTGGTTTTCTTGGTGTGATTAGTTTCATGTAACCTAGATAACAGAAACCTAAAGCTGTTGTATGAGATCTTGGCATGTTGGGAAATAGTGGTCATGGCAGCAACAAGCCTTTTGATATAGGCTTGATATTGATAAACCTTTTTCAGTTTTGTTGTGAAAATGGGTAAAGGCATGATAAAGGCATGAAAATAAAGACGCTGGGGTGGAATTATCTCAGCCTCTTAGTTTTGAAAGACAGTTCTGCCAAGTTTTATTATATATTGGTTTTAATTAAATTATTTCTGTTCCTGAATTCTTTGAATTCTTTACATTAATTAGGCATGGACTTAGTGCGTTTCTGAAGTCTTTTTTTTTTTTTTGGACTCAAATCCAGTTTTAAAATCATTGGTACTTCTATAAAATAGAGTAATAAGAGAGGGGAATTTGTCCCTTTGAGTAGTGTTCAGGTCTCTATACAACTGTGATAACAAGCTTTATGAAAGAATTCATTATTGTAACTTGAAGGACAACATACTTAGAAAATAGTTGTGATACCATTTGTCTAAAAAAATACAGAATGTATAGTTGCTGCTTAAAGTTGAAGATGATTACAGCTATGGAACAATGTTTTGAAAACAAGTATGTAGATGATAGTAATTGCATATAGGACTGCAGTCTTATGCTAAACAAAGTCACATTAGTCAAGTGTGGCATGAGTTGTGTTTTTCCATGCTTTGGTAGTTTTTGTATACAGACAACAGCTTAGACTTACTGAACTGAAGTATCTGTGATACTCTCTTGAAGCTGTTGCAGATATGCATGAGGAAAATACAGCTGCAACGAATGGATGTGGCAAATTCAGAAGTAGTACTCAGAATGAGGCTGCCTTGTTGGCCCTGATGGATAAGACTGGATACAGCATGGTTCAAGAAAATGGGCAAAGAAAATTTGGGGGTCCTCCACCAGGTAAGCATTTCCTTCGAGATCACAAAGTTGAAGTTTTTGTTTAAGGATAGCTATATAGAATTAGACTAAAAATTCTTGTAGCACAATATACAGCGTCCTGTATATTGTGTAAGACACAGTGTGTATGGAGTACTGGTATATTTTACAATTTTTAAAAGTTTAAGATCTCTGTCTTGTGCTAGACCATGGTGAGCATTCACTTTTGATGGTCTTAAGAAGTCAGAGTTTAACAGCAGTTAAGGTTGACAGATGGCAAGGCAAATGTAGAATTGCAAATAGCATGTGCATTCCAAGTGGCTGAGAACATGTTTGAAAGCATTCAGTGGCACAGAAGGGACACGTCAGTGGTTGCAGACCTAAACTGTATTTCCTGTCACACCACTTGCATTGGCCTCAGTATTTTTTATTTTTTTTTTACCAAACCTCTGTTTTCTGAGTAGCCACTGGTGAAGATAACCTAACTCAATTTGTTCTCAGAGTTGTCTAATCTGTTCTCCATATCTAACATAACCTAATCTGCCTCCACAACAAAAACATTCTGAAATGAACAATTGTTAAATACTGAGCTTGCAATCCACTGGAAAAATGAACTACAATAGTCAGAGTTTATTGTTCATACATTGCTGTTCTTTCACTTAATATGCTGAAAAACAGCTTTTTTTTCTGTGTGTATCTGTGTGTAAGCAGAAAATAAGAGTTGATAAAAATATCAGGATAAGGGAAACTGCATTCATGCTATGAAAACTACAGTAATCTTCTTGGTTAACTTATGGTGGTTTGGGGTTTATCATCATGGTACAAGTAGGAGACCTTTGCACTTGAATTGGTAACTCGTTGCTGCATTGAAAACAAACTGTACCTAAATTGTTTTTGTATATGCCTAATTATACTTTCACTTAACTCAGTGACAAAATAATAAAATCAATAGTCCTGTAGTATATGGAATATATATATATATTGCAATTTGGAAACAGTGGCTGTAGTATTGGATTTAGTAAATACTTTTCAGGATGTTGCTGCATTGGAAGATTTAATTTTTAAGCATTAAATACTATTTCTAAAATATGTCCAGGACTGTGGTTGAGTAACTTAGCAACAACAAATCTCACAACTTAAAATAGCCATATCCCCTTGTAAAATGCTTCTATTGGAACTGCTGCTGCGGAATTACATCTAGAAAATGAATAACACATTCACAGGTAGTGCAAGTAGAAGCCTTTGTTCAGCACTTTAAACTTGCTTTCCAAAAAACAATTAAACGACCCTTAGTTTTGAGTAGAACTCGTGAAGAGTGTTTTTATTTAAAGATGTTGCAAGATCACTCAATGGGCACGATTATGGGGGTGCAAGAAACTGAGGGGTTTATTTTGTGCTGGAAATGCTGAAAGCTTGTGAAATAAGTGGATAAAACCCAAAAGAATGATTTTTGTTGTCATTATGAGTGAAGAAACTTAAATACAGGAGGAGGAATAGTTCAGTAGGTATCTTCCTTAATTACATATCTTTGTTTTTCTTGTATTCAAGAGTTAAAATACATGGTTTTGTTTTCTTCTACCAAAATGTCATTGTTTTTTTTTCTCATTTTTTTCTCATCTTAAGAAAAGAGGTCGTTGCTAAATCATTTAGTTTTAGCTTCTTGGGTATTCAGTTTCTCCTCTGTTACTGCTGTGTTCAGCCTGATGACTTTTTTTTTTTTTTTTTTTTTTTTTTCCAAAAATGCATTTTCAGAAAAGTATCTGGCTTTGATTCTGAGAGCTCTGGAAGATGGGTTTATCTACTTCACTCTTAGCTTGTTAAAACGAGTAACATCTTTCCTGATGAATTTAGGCTTTTTTTCTAGTCTAAAATACTTCTTCTGTTAAGACATCTAGTACCTGCCATTCTCTCTAATAATATTGTCAGTTAGCTTTATTCTAACACTTCCTGTTACACTGAGTTGGAAAAATATTGAGAGTAGAAGAAATATTTCAATTAATTCAATGTCATTGTTAACTTCAGCGATATATAAGAATTTTGCCATTAGTCTTGCCTATAACTCTTTAAGTGCAATAACTCTCTTCTTTTTGAGACAGATTATGCACTTAAACGAGAAGAAAGATGGTAGCTTCTTTGTGCCACTGTTTTGGATCATTCTCCTTAGTGACCTGTGATCCCTTGTCTTTTAATTCATGTTTGTAAGCCTGAGCTCTACTGCACATTCCTACATGCAGTCTAACAGCTGCATCAAAATGATTGCTACTTGGAAGCTTTTCTTGTCTAAAATTACCTGCCTACTTTCTGTCAGCATTTGTAAAATAGAAGAATAGAGCTGAACGAAATTATTTTGAAAATGGCCCTGAATACAGAACTGCAGGGCTTTGTTGGCTCCTTTCTGAGACTTCAGCCTGTTTCTATACTAATAATTTTTCTCACAATGAAAACATTGTGTAATGTAAAATTACAATTTTAATTAGAATGTTATACAGTATTAGGTGTATTCCTTTGGCAAAAAATATGTTTAGTAATGAACTTTGTTAATCTGTTCTGAAATCAGATCTGTTTGATAAGGTGTTTTCCATAGATGTGTTCACTGACATTGATTATTTGTCTACTTGAAGTCTTCATGTATTTTCATATTTGCTTAGGCTGGAATTTACCCTAAGTAACTATGAACAGTTTCCTAGGACAAGTGAGACTTGGATGTTTGAGATGGTTTCTGAGAAACTACAATTACTATTTTCAATTTTTTGTGAATTTTGATTGTTTATGACATAGTTTCTATAAGCTTGTGGTGCTGTCAAAGGAGACATCAGTTTTGTTTTTCTGTTACCTTGCTGTTTGTCTGGCTGTTGTATTATCCAGAGCAAGCAGTTGATCTGGCTCAAAAGTAGCCACAAAAAATGATTTAGTCATTATTTTTAATTTTCCCCACCTTCACTGTCAGTAGAAAAGTTCTTCTCATGACACTTGAGGAAAGTATATCAGAAAAGTATTTTGGAAAAAACAAAACAATTTTCATTGCGTTGTTTGGGTCCTCTGCTTAGATTGCTGCAAACATAATATTCTTATGTGTGTAATTAGTGCACAGTTTATAGCTATAAACTTAATCTGCGAGAAGGCAAAAATGTGTGGTTCCGTTTAAAAAAAAACATAATACAGGAGTAAATTACTTGCCCTTTGGTGCTACTTACGTGAAGGAAAAAAATGAAGTTAATTACAGAATAAATCATATTTAGGTGATCATGAAATTCAAGCCAAAGTGAAACATATAATTATTTTTCTTGTTGTGACTTGATAACTGTCATATTTTTCCTTTGCTTCCTTACGCTTTGTGATTTCATACTTAGTTATCAAATTTTGTGTTCTTTTCTACCAGCTTTGTACCCCTTGCTTTGTCTCCTGTTAAAGAGAACCTCTCTTGTTAAAACTTTCAAAAACGATACTAATTATGATTGAATGATTTGTCTGCATTTGAAACTCTTTTCTGATTTTATTTGTCTAACTGAAAAAATAAAAAATGAGCCACCTTTTTTAAAAAAAATGCATATTTTGGGAAAATAAATGACAATTATGGACCATTATTCCATATTTTTAAAATATATATATATACTCATTTTTACGTTATCTGTTGAACATATCTTCTGGCATGTATGGCAGAGATACGGTCTTTATGCCAAGCACACTGGTGTATGATAAGGACAAGGACAAGATGTATGGATCTGTTCTGTGAATTTTTTTTTGCCCCTTATCATCCAATTCCAGCCTGTGAAAACTGATTGGTTTTTAGGAGGAAAAACATTCAGTGTTCTTGCGTACTGAAAAAAGGATGTTCTCATATCCTACCTTCCTTAGGGATTCTTGTTTTAGTGGATGAACAGAGATGGTGAAACCAAGTTGTTGGACCTTTTGAGTGGTGTTGAGGGGGGGAAAAAAGCTTTGGGAACTACCAAAAATTTCTTAAAATGTGGGCAATAAGTGTTGGGAGACGTTTACAATTTTAAAACGTTAAATGTAGAAAATACAACAAGTTCTTTCTCTAGCAATTGAGCTACCTCATATCAGTTGTACTAATAAGTGACACAATTTTAAGGGGCAAAAAATGATTGAAATGTAGACTTTGACAACAAGCTTGTCAGTGTTTTAATGTTAGTTTCAATGGCTTGTCATACAAATTCAAGTGAAAGAAATGGAAAAGGAATTTAGAAAAACAACAACAAAAAAGGAAAGGACTATTGTCATATGTGCACAGTTTTATTTAAACATAACAAATAAATAAGATGAGAATATACCAGTTTTAAACTGAGGCTAATAGTAAGTAAATAACTCCTAACCCCAAATTGTGTGTGGAGGTGTGCCTGTCTGGCATTTGTACTAAGTTTTTTTGTTGGACAATTCATTTTAAGGTTGGGAAGGTCCTCCACCACCTCGTGGATGTGAAGTTTTTGTGGGTAAGATTCCTCGTGATATGTATGAAGATGAATTGGTTCCTATTTTCGAGAGAGCTGGGAAGATCTACGAGTTTAGACTGATGATGGAATTCAGTGGTGAGAATCGAGGCTATGCTTTTGTAATGTACACTGCTAAAGAGGAAGCCCAGCTAGCCATCAGAATTCTTAACAACTATGAAATTCGTCCAGGGAAGTTTATTGGTGTCTGCGTCAGCTTGGACAACTGCAGACTATTTATTGGAGCAATTCCAAAAGAAAAGAAGAAAGAAGAAATACTGAATGAAATGAAAAAAGTTACAGAAGGAGTGGTGGATGTCATTGTTTATCCAAATGCCACTGACAAAACTAAAAATCGTGGCTTTGCTTTCGTAGAATATGAGTCTCACAGAGCAGCTGCAATAGCTAGAAGGAGGCTAATCCCAGGTAAACCTCTTCTTAATGAAATCAAAATCTGGGGTAGGAGAACATGTGACTCTTTTTTTTGGGAGAGCGGAGGAGGTGGAATAGTAATCTCTTTTCTCCTTGTTTTTTTTTTTTTTTTTGTACTTTGAGAGTTAAAAAACTGCAGTAGTGTCTTTCAGCTAAAAAATACTTTTTCATTTGTGAATCGTTTTTTAAAAGAAGTTAAATTTTAAGCAGTTTTGAGAACAAAAAAAACCAAGCATTTGTTTTATGAACAGAAGTTAACTGCAATTTACAACACAATATATATTTGCTTGGGATTGCATCCAGTTTTCATTTGCATATACTAGTCCCTGCGTAGGAATTCCAGTAAAATTCAGGGGAAAAATATGCATAGGAAAGCTGAGCTTGGATTGTGTCCCTTGTTTTCATTGAGGGGTATGAGTGATGTTACTGATATTGCATATTTTAAAGATGGTTGAAAGCAGGTCTTTAATATTGTAGTAGAGAATCACTTTTATGATTATTTTGTTATTTCAGGTAGTAACATCTTAAAAAATTTTGCTTAAGTGGATGCAGACAACAGAACCCCCCCATTTCTGGTGGTGTGCATTATATTTGTTTGCTTATTATAGAGGTAGTCTATAAGAATGGCTTTTGTTTTCCTTTGCATCTTTCTTATTGATGCAATGCTTCTTTGCTGTAGGAACGTTCCAGCTCTGGGGTCATACTGTTCAAGTAGATTGGGCAGACCCAGAGAAAGAAGTTGATGAAGAAACAATGCAGAGAGTCAAAGTGTTGTATGTAAGAAATTTAATGCTCTCTACTACGGAAGACAAAATTAAAGCTGAATTCAACAAGTTCAAGCCAGGAGTGGTTGAACGTGTAAAGAAGCTGAGAGACTACGCTTTTGTTCATTTTTTCAACCGAGAGGATGCAGTTGCTGCCATGTCTGTAATGAATGGGAAGTGCATTGATGGAGCTAGTGTTCAGGTAACACTGGCAAAGCCAATTAACAAAGAAAGCACTTGGAAGCAACATTTTAATGGTCAGATAAGTCCCTGTTCTGAAAGTCTCTTAGGGTTTCCCAGCAAAGAGGATGGTCATCAAAAATCTGCATGGAAACCAGCAAACCTTTCGGTTCGTCTTAATGGTCAGCACAGTCCAATCCCCCCCGAAGTTGAAAGGTGTACGTACCCATTTCTTCCAGGAACAAAGCTTACTCCAATTAGCATGTATTCTTTAAAATCTAGTCACTTCAGTTCTGCAGTAATGCACCTGGACTATTTTTGCTATAAAAATAACTGGGTACCACCAGAATACTACTTGTATTCAACCACGAGTCAGGATGGGAAAATACTTCTGGTGTACAAGGTACTTATTCCGAGTATTGCATATGATTCCCAGAGTTACTTCATGCCAGACAAACTCTGTACAACATTAGAAGATGCAAAGGAATTGGCAGCACAGTTGACACTTCTACATCTAGGTAAGCATAAATACTTCTAAATAGTTCTTAAGAAACAAAGCTAAAAAAAGTTCCTTTAACATTGTTCTGTGTGTATAGTTTTGGAAAGCTTTTTTTTCATTGCTCTTTATAGACATTTTCAGCACTATAATGATATCATTGGAAGGTTCTTGAAGTAAAACGTGCTTTTAAAATTATTTTTTCTAAACCAAAAAAGGGTTTTTCTAAAAAACACCTGAGATACAGTTATTCTTAATTCTTTTGAAATCTAGCATCTTCATTTGTATTTATTTCTTAAAATTAGAATGTGTCTGCTAGGAAGTGGAAGTTCTAATATTATAAAAACTTATATCTGTTCTTCTTGTAACTGAGAAAGCAAATCAGTGCATTTCTGACAGTCCATTATCCCTACTTCTGTTTAAAGTCAAAATACAAAAATGTAAAATCTAATGTTTGACATCAGGTTTCTGTCCAGTATTCTTCAAATTTGTAATACTGTGCTATAGCATCCAAAAAACAGAACTGATTTCTAGTGCCACGTTGTTTCATTAATAGTTGTAGCCCCCATCTGATAAAACATTTAAAATCAGAATTTTGGCTCTTTGGTAAATGGATTTGAAGGCTGTTACACAGACATATGCTTTAAAAAAATTATATTTCCAGATTAAACTTAGTGTAATTTATTCCATGTGCTCTTATCAGCAATTGTACTTTCTCTTCCCTTCCTTTTTCATCCTGGTATATTTCAAGATGAGATAGGACTGACCTTTATAGGATTGCAGGTATTATGAACCATCACTTGACTTCTCTGATCTGCTGAGTAATACTCTTGTGTATCTGTAGCATGTTTTCTTTCAGCACACCTAGATCTTTAGGTGCTGTATTGTGAAATTAATTCTTGGTAGACTTCTGTGCAGCAACATGAATATTTTTCTCTCATTAAAAATATTTCTAGTTATTTCTAGAGCCAGAGGTTTTCTTTCTTTCTGTGAAGAATTATATTGGAGACGATAGGCTATTCAGCTAACACAAACTAGTTTCTTGTCCTATTCTATGTAAAATAATTTTACTTAGCTTTTGTTACTATTTAGAAGAGGAGCAAAGCAAGAGTTGTTTTGGCCAAGGCGTAGTTTGGGTATTGGAGTGGTTATAGGCATGTTATTTACAAGTCTCATCTAATATCTAGGAATTTCGGGCAGTTTGTACTTCCATTACTTTTATTTCAGTGTATTAAGAGGCCACAGTGTTTTTTGACTAGTTTTTAGGAAAAGCATGTGTTAGAATGTTGGCCTTCTGAGGCATGAGCTTTTAGGTGAGCAGCAATGCATCTACTTGAATAACAGTTAAAAAAAAAAAAAGTCAAATTATGTATGGCTTGCTGCTTCCTCTTCTCAAAGTATCTTCTGCTGCTGGTTATGATTTTTTGTTTAAGTCTGCTTTAGATCTGAAAGGAGGATAAATGAGAATAGATAAGCATGTATTATAATGGCTTTACTTAATAATTTTGGTCCAGTGACCCTGAGCAGCCTGAAGGGCTGTTCAGGGAACTAGTCAGCAAGGTCCCTTGGGAAGCTGCTCTTGAAGGCCTTGATGTCCACCAGTGCTGGTCATTCTTTAAGCGATGCCTCCTAGAAGCACAAGATCAGGCAATTCCTAAATATCGCAAATCAGGTAAGCGGGGCAGGAGGCCAGCGTGGCTGACCAGGGACATTCTAATGGAGATTAGGTGGAAACAGAGAGTGTTTCGCTACTGGAAGGAGGGCCAGGTGACATGGAAAGAATACAGGGATGCTGTTCGTGTTTGTAGGAAGAAAATTCGTGTGGCTAAAGCACACCTAGAGTTGAAGCTGGCTGTGTCTGTGAGAGATAATAAAAAGGGTTTTTTTAGATATGTGAATGGAAAAGGAGAACTAAAGAATACATAGGGCCGCTCCTTGATAGGGAAGGTCTCCTCACAGACAATGACATAGGCAAAGCAGAGACGCTTAACGCCTTCTTTGCCTCTGTCTTCAATGCCGATGATGGGCTTCGGGACCCAGGGTGCCCTGAGCTGGAGGACCGGGACAGTGGGGATGACAAACTCCCAACTGACCCTGAACGTGTGCGGGATTTGCTACTCCACCTGGATCCCTACAAGTCCATGGGTCCGGATGGGATTCATCCCCGGGTGCTGAAAGAGCTGGCGGATGTCATCACGGAACCTCTCTCAATTATTTTTCAACTATTCTGGGAGTCTGGAGAGGTCCCGGTAGACTGGAAGCTGGCAAATGTTGTGCCAATTTTCAAGAAGGGTCAGAAGGAAGACCCTAGCAATTACAGGCCTGTCAGTCTCACGTCAGTGCCTGGTAAAATCATGGAGAAGATGGTTCTCGAACTTATTGAGGCGCACCTGGGGGACAAAGCAGTCATTGGTCCCAGCTAGCATGGGTTTGTGAAGGGTAGGTCCTGCCTAACTAACCTGATTTCCTTTTATGATAAGATCACCCGTATGGTGGACCAAGGGAAACCAGCTGATGTGATTTTTTTTGGACTTCAGCAAGGCATTTGACACGGTTTCCCATAGGATCCTACTGGACAAAATGTCCACCATACAGCTAAATAAAAACATCATACAGTGGGTGAGCAATTGGCTAACGGGCAGGGCCCAAAGGGTTATGGTGAATGGGGCTGTGTCAGGCTGGCGGGTGGTCACCAGTGGGGTCCCTCAAGGCTCCATTTTAGGGCCGGTACTTTTCAATATTTTTATAAACGATCTGGATGTAGGAATAGAAGGTATTTTGAGCAAGTTTGCTGATGACACCAAACTTGGAGGAGTTGTGGACTCGGATGAGGGTGGAAAGGCCTTGCAGAGGGATCTGGATAGGTTGGAGAGCTGGGCGATCACCAACCGCATGAAGTTCAATAAGAGCAAGTGCCGGGTCCTGCACCTGGGACGAGGAAACCCTGGCTGCACATACAGACTGGGCGATGAGACGCTGGAGAGCAGCCTAGAAGAGAGGGATCTGGGGGTCGTGGTAGACAGCAAGTTGAATATGAGCCAGCAGTGTGCCCTGGCAGCCAGGAGGGCCAACCGTGTCCTGGGGTGCATCAAGCACGGCATCGCTAGTAGGTCGAGGGAGGTGATTGTCCCTCTCTACTCTGCGCTGGTGCGGCCTCACCTCGAGTACTGTGTGCAGTTCTGGGCACCACAGTATAAAAAGGACATGAAACTGTTGGAGAGTGTCCAGAGGAGGGCTATGAAGATGGTGAAAGGCCTGGAGGGGAAGACGTACGAGGAACGGCTGAGGGCACTGGGCCTGTTCAGCCTGGAGAAGAGGAGGCTGAGGGGAGACCTCATCGCAGTCTACAACTTCCTCGTAAGGGGGTGTCGAGAGGCAGGAGACCTTTTCTCCATTAACACCAGCGACAGGACCCGCGGGAACGGGATTAAGCTGAGGCAGGGGAAGTTTAGGCTTGACATCAGGAGGGGGTTCTTCACAGAGAGAGTGGCTGCACACTGGAACAGGCTCCCCAGGGAAGTGGTCACTGCACCGAGCCTGACTGAGTTTAAGAAGAGATTGGACTGTGCACTTAGTCACATGGTCTGAACTTCTGGGTAGACCTGTGCGGTGTCAAGAGTTGGACTTGATGATCCTTAAGGGTCATAGAATCATAGAATATCCTGAGTTGGAAGGGACCCTTCCAACTCAGGATATTCTATGATTCTATGATTCTAATTTTTGAGGGAAAAAATAATAACCACAAGGTTAAGTGTGTTCCTGTGTTACTGACACTTCTGTTCCTCAGAAATGCTTCAAGACTGCATTCTCCATTCCCTGCTTTGTTTCCCTGTATATCTGGCTGTGCATATCTGCCCATTTTGTGGCTTAAAGCTACCACTATAAAAAGTTTTACTTGAAATTGTTTTGGTGATTCTTTCCCAGAGGAGTATAGGAAAAAAAAATTTAAACTAAGAACTCCTATCCACAGCTGTTAGCAAATCCAGAATGTAACAAGGTTTTTTTAAAAAATAAAAAATTGAAGGAAGTGTGGTGTTGCGCTTTTTATCTTCAATTATAGTTGTAAGTGCTATAAGGGAAAATGTTTTAAAGTGAATTTAAACTAACAGTATTTTAAAGCTTTGTGGCATTTCTATATAAAGCTTTATAAAGCTTTTTCTGTATAAAGCTTCGTGGGTTCTATATGCATTGGAAGTGATGGAAGTTTTTACCAGAATTCCCAAATCCCAGGTTTGGATTTTTAAAAGCCACCTAATGTCCTGGTACTGGTAATGCTGTCTTGTTATCTTTGAACTCTGAATGTTCTTTATTCTTTTGTTGCCTCTGTGCATCCTCTTTTCTGAGGATTTAGTTCAGCACAGAGCATGCACAGCTTTCTTTCAGAGCAAGCGTGGCTGACTTCTGAAAGATACAGCTTTTTCATGTTTGTTAAAAACCTCTGTTTTGTGTTTTGCATTGTTGTAATACTGAAACATAGTTTTAAGGACTCTTGGAAGAAGTGTTTTGTTTTTCTGTTTTCCCCCCATCTAATCTGCAGAAGTTTTTGTTCTAAGTTAGTGTACTGTGTTGAAAGAAGCAACTGAAGCTGGATGTTGCTGGATGGGAAAAGAGATCCCTCTTACTCAGTGAAGTGTCTGTCATATGGTATGACATGTTGAATGATAGATACTGTATGGGTATGTGTGCTTGTAAGTAGCAATGATTTTGAGAAAAGTCTCTGTGTATTTCATCTCAGAAGCAACTTGCTATAAATATGAGTATACAAAGATGACCTAGAATAATTCCAGCTGGTAAGTAATTTTCTTACAGGAACATAAAGGTGTTCCTGCATAATTTTCTATAACGTTTACAGTTTGTTGTTTGTTTTAAAAGTCACGTAAGCAGATTAAGGTGAATGAGAAAGGGCTGCTCTGAGAGAATTTGAAAATAGAATACGTGGATAAAAGCTGTTAGAAACCAGAATGAAAGTAGTCTTTCTAGTAATCTGTGCCATGCTAAATTCCAGAGACCATCCAAACAGTGGGCAAAAGTTTGACTTTTCCAGAAAGTGTAAGAGGTAGCCATGGAACATAATTTTTGCCTTATTCTAGGAAGAAAAAAGGAATTGTGACTGTAAAAGTTAAGAGAATATCTGTACTTACATTCTTTTTTGTTTGCTGTTTTGCCATTTTAGTAGTTGTCGTTTTTGTATGTGTTGTTTGAAAGGCAGAGTCAAAGTTTTGTCATCTTTCCTGGTTTTTTGCCCCATAATGACTTGCATTAGGGTTTGAACGGTTTGTCAAGTTGAAGACTGTCTTCCTGCAAAAGGATTGAATTTCAACTTCCTTGTGCTATCATTTGTGTTGGGCAGTCACAAACTTTGCAGCTATATACTTCATTTGGTGTTGATAGACAAACCGTTGGTAAAGCCAGGCTTCCCCTAATCATTTTTTTTCTTATGTCTTGTTTTGGTTTACTTGGTACATTTCAAGAAGTACTAAGTTTTGTTTTCTAACTCTTTAGAAGTTGCTTCTTAAAGACAAAACACGTGATTCAACAAAGTTTCTTAATTCTGAAAGCCAAAGAAGACGCTCTTAGCTAGTCCTGTTTCTTGCGAAGGTGGACAAAATTTCAACAAGATGCATCTTATTATTTCTTTTGTTGATGAGGAGATGAATTGGACTTACCTTGGATTTATTTACTTGTTGTGTGTAGACTGTCACTGAGCTTTTTTAAGAAAGCTGTAGATGTTCTGCAGAGTAGATAGCATTTACATAGCTTACTGCAGCTCTTTCCTTTTGAGGTGTGCAGCCCCATTCCCCAGGTGACATCGCTGAGGTTACATGGTGTCAGAGATACTGTCAACATCTTACCTCTGTACAGTAGCAGTAAGTACAAAAGCAAAGCAGCAGCTTGTGGTCAGTCAAACACCTCAAGGCTGGTGTGGGGTAGGTATGCCATCCCTGGAAACCTGCTAGAATACAGGAGGGGGGAAAACAAAAGCATATATTAATGGTGTTGCTGCATAATGCAGAGTAGCGAGGGGCAACCAAAGTAATAGTAATGCTGCACTGTTCCAAACGGTTGTAAGGGTGCATTGATCAGTGCTGCACATAGGGCATGGGTAATCTCCACGAGAAAAGAGGATTTGTTGTTATTTCTCTCTTACTATGTGTATGTCTTGGGGTATGCAGAAGAACCTTGTAGTTTCAGAAGGGTCTCTGTTCCTCTGAATTGGTGTATTATTGTTTGAGATCATCTGGTGATCTAACACCTTTTCACAAACATTTCTTTTTGTGTAAACACATTTTGATCAACATAGGTTGAACATCAAAACATTTTTTTTTTTTTTTTACCAACTATGTTATACACCTAGTAAAGTTTGGAGAAGAAGAATACTCAGTCTGTTTTCTGTGAACACTTTGGGTATACCTTGTATATGGTCAAGAGAAAAAAAGGAGAACTGAAGCTGCAGGAATAAAGGTTTTTAGAGAATAAATAATCACTGAATACTGATTGTGTAACTTCAGTATTTTTCTGTTGGTTGTTGCAAATAGTGTATTTTTTGTCGAAATGTTACACAAGTACGAAGTTATTTTTTAATGTTAGAGCAGTTTTTATCAATACAGTAAGTGAGATGTATAAAATCAGGATATTCACACAGTAATTACATGTTTAATTATCTGTATCTAGTATAAAGCACTCTATTTTTTAAAATAGGTATTTCTGTATTAACAGTATTTGCTTGTTGCCATATACAGTAGTCCTGAATGGATAGCAGTACAACAATTTACCACTTGGTGTCACCTGAATATTAAAATGGTTCTCGGATAAAGCACAGACACTTAAGATTTCAGTGAAAGATAAATAAGCTATATTTTAATGTTACTAGATAAGCCTGGAGTTTTTTAATGCCTTGTTCTGTTCATGATTTATTTAAATACATGGAAACTATATATCTAGGTATTTATTTTTGGGATATGGAGCCAGGCTGCATGTTGAAGTTCCAGAAGAAGGTGACAGTTTACAGTTTGGGTTGGGAGGGATAAGAGGGAAGGAACAGAATAGAAAAAAAAAAACTGAACACCCTGTAGAAGAAATGATTACTTTCTCCATTATTTTGAACATTGTTTCAGTGTGGGTTTGTCTTTAGAAGTTGCATGACACCATGCTTTGCTATCAAGTGTGGTGTCCATGTAGAAAAACATGGTAATGCTTCCAAGTCTTACCTTTTTGGACCCTGTCCTTCAGGCTAAGTAGACATGAGGCAGCTCCAATTTTGAGACTATATAGCTGCGTTAATTAGTGCAGAAGTTTCTTCAGGATCAGAGGTGAAGTAGTGCAGAGCCGAACTGAAAATAAAAGTCTGTTGAGAGACATTATTTATCTGTCATACACCTTCCATCATTAACACAGCTTTGTAGGTTCTGGAATCAATTTGGCCCATCCAGATGACTTTGAAGTACGTGTAAAGGAGAACCTGAAGCTGTGTGGATTTGAGTTGTAGGAGAATTTCTACCTCCCTTTCTTCAGTGAAGGCAAACATTTGAGGTCTGAAAAAGCAGAACATTCTTCTGAGAATGATTTCTGATTTTACTTACTGCTGGTGGAACTCCACTGGTATAAGGAAATTTTGTTTGTTAGGTTACATATTAAACTGACTTTATTTTAATTGTGTTCATGAATTTCTTGCCTAAGAAATGTATTTGGATATAATTGCTTGCTAAATTATACCCAAATAAATTCTTATACACCATGTTTTCTTGTGAAATGCTAGCTTCTGTTTGGTGAATGTAATCGCATAGATAAGCATTTATTTTAGAATGGACATATCAAAATGGGGTCAATTGTAATAGTGTGTGCAGGCATAAATACAGAGTTAGGTAGCTGTGACCCCTGTACTTAGTAAACATACGGGTGTTTTAATATTTAAGAGTTCTGAAAAGCTTTTCTGATTTAACTGTAGCACTGACATGCATTGTGTTTACTAGTCACTTCTCTGCTTGGTTAGTGACTCTGGCTATTGATTTTATATTTATTTATTTAAAAAACAAATAATAAAAAAAGACACATCCAGTGTTTGGTTTCCTGCGTACGCTATAGTCATGTTCCTATCTGGAAGTGATGGAGATTTGGGAATGTCCTTGCAGTTGTAGATCTTCCTGTCCCATCTTACTCATTTGTGTGATCTGTTTTGGAGGCTGGGGATAGTCCCTTCAGTTTCCTTCTGTTACAAGTAAAAGGAGTAAAACTCTCATAGTCTTGTACTAAATTCATGTTATAGCAGGACTCTGTTTTACATAGTCCCAAAGTAGTGTTGTTTTTTTTTTTTTTGGTGGAAATTACATCACTGTGCACTAGTAAGTACTCTGTAAAAATCTTGTTAGTCGTAGAATGTTGTGATAGCCTCTTTAAAAACTAGTGTTGTTTTTACTGCTGTATTTTGAAGAGAGAGAACCTGAATTGTAATTCAGATGTTTGTCAAATTCTTGTTTACAAAAATGCAAGTGTCTATATTGTTATTTAGCTAAAGCTTTTTTTTAGTAAGATCAGAGTAAACAGCTCTCTCCTCTCCTTCTCCCCCAGCTGAAACTAAGTTTAGATGGAAAAATACTTGAACTATACTTGGTCCAAGTGAAGACTTCTTCATTTATTTAAGCAAGTTAAAATAGCATTGCCTTTCTTGATAACAAAACATCAGATGTCTTGTAAAACACGAAACACAAAGATAGACAAAACATATGGAAACTAAAGTTCTATTTGTACTGTTTATCTGCAAAATAAATGATTATTTATGTTTTGTTTTTCCTATAAATAGTTAACATTTAAAATGGAAAACTTTGTATGTTCTACAAAAAAGAGAACTTAGCATAGTCAGTTGGAAGGAACCTACAAAGGTCGAGTCCAACTGCCTGACCACTTAGTGTAAGAAATAAGGTATTCAATTCAAAACTAGCTCTTTTAGAATTCTAGGGCATTTAGAAAAGAAACAGTATTTTTTGCTAATGATCAATATTTCCTATGTAGCCCATCTGATTTCAGTGGAACATAGTGCAGAATAAATTATGTTTAGATTACCACGGGTAAGAAAACATGGTTCTTGACTGTAGTTAATATAGTCCCTCAGCTTGAAACAATTTCTTTGTTTTACAAGAGGGCTCCTTTATTATTTTTAAAGTTTTGCTTTCCTTAAAAAGGTTTAAAAATAATAATTTTTTATTATTATTAAAATATTTTTTATTATTGGTTGGAACAGCTTCCAACCCGAGCCATTCTATGATTCATTCTATGATATTCTCTATATAGTACTGGGAAACAAAAAATGAGACTTCAGCAAACTGCTCTATTAAAAAGACATTAGATGTTATTTCTCTCTTTAGAAGACAGAATTACTGCTTTGATGTATTTATGGAACAAGATACAAGAGTTTTGTATCTTGATTTCTTTTAGACTTTGCCCAAGCTGCTTCTCCTTAATCATGTGTTGCAAGGTTTATGAAGGGCTGTTGCATGGCCACACAACAGTTAGTGACTTCTTTTCTTGATTAGACATTCCTAAAAATCAAATTTCTTCACAAATCTGGGGTTGCACAGAGAACTATAAATCCTATACTGTCCTATAACAATTAAGTAAGCTTTGCTACTATCCATCTGGACATTAACAATTTGGTTCATAACAGTGTCAAGATTTCTGTGTTACAAAATGTGTGTGATTCTTCCAGTGCTGATCCAAAGTGGTCTCTTGAATTCACAATTTAAAATTTCATTCAGGGAAGCTCCATCAGCACACGTGGACCTATGCAGCACATCAGAAGATGGTAGAGCCTCTTTCTAGTCCTTAGGATAATATTCTCTGTAGCAAGAGGCTGGGTCCTGGGAGGTTTCTCCCTGCTGAATCTGACTTGGGAGTTATGGGGAAGAAGTTTCGTTAAAATTTCCTCAGTTTTAGGGACCTGCTGGGTTTTAGAAGTGTATTCCACAGTAAAATATCCTTTGTTCCCCTGTGCCTACTATTCCATGTGACATTGCATTGTGACACAATTTAAGAAGTTAATTTTCAGGTGGAAGAAAGCATTTAGAAGTACTAGAAAAGTAAAGGTACTAATAAATCTCTGAATCAAGGAAAAGCATTGTATTGGCTAATTAGAGCATATAAGTAGCAGTTTAATTCCAGTTCACCACGTGGTATTGTTTACTGCATGCATTCTGAAATGAGTGGATTAAGTTTTGTATCTTAATACTGTGGATTCACTTGTTTAAGTTTCTTAACTATTGCATGCAGTAGCAATTCACAAATAGTTCAAGAGTATACTCAGCATCTGGCTTTTTGAACGGCTGTATTGGTCAGACTTCTGTCAGGGATTTGGGACATTTAACTTAACAGTGTTGCAATTTATTTTATTTTTTTTTACTGCTCCAGTATAAGCGTTTTCTTTACTTTGACATTGCCTTAGTTTGTTATAAAAATAACCTTTATTGCTGAGTGAACAATTAACAGCTGAGTACAAAATGTAAGATGCTTAAAAAATACATAAATTACTGGCTTTGTTTATCAAATACAAGGGGTGTTTGGTATTTTTCATTTGTGATTTTTGTAATGTAGTAGTATAGGATATTCCTTTACAGTATGAATTCAAATCTTAAATATTTATCAAATAGCTTACACAATTGTTTTTGTCACAATCCCTAAGCAACCATATGCTTTTTCTGTCCCTAAAAGCAGCAGTGAGATAGTAGGAATGAGCAAACCTCCCAAGATTGCTTGCTGCAGTTTTCCCTCAAAAAACATTCTCAGTGGTACTGTTTGGGCTGTTAGTTAGAGAAGCTGGGGGTGTGCATAGGCAAAATAACCTTGAGACCAGCAAGGCTCTTAGAGATACTCAGTCCGGTCTCTGTTTTCAAGGGAGACTGTAGCACTCCTGTTACAGACATGCTGATGTTCGCTGGGATAATATAGCACAGAAGTTAGGGTTTTAATTCCTAGAAAGACTCTAAACTGATCTCTGAATCACTTGCATTTCCAGATAAGGTTTAGATTTGTATTAAGAACCAGAGTTATTGCACTGATGACACGGGCTATTTCTCTGGGTAGCCAGTTTCACGTAAAAGAACGTCTGTGTTCCTCCTCTGATTTGAAGAAAATAAAAATAGCATTATTTTTAACTTTCTGCATGTTACGCCACAATGGTAAATGTTCTCTTCGTGTGTGCTTCTGTGGATGAACTTAATGTGTCGATGACTGTCACTGCTGAGGCTTCGCCCATTTTAAGATGGGGATTACAATTTTCTCTGAGTGTCGTGAGATTGGTTTTCAAAAGCTTATAAGGGAGTTTGAAAATAGCGTTAAATCCATGCTCAGTGTTAACTTCATTGCTGGGAGCTTCTAATCTGAGTCACCCAGGATTTATCCCAAAGATTGTTATTTTTCTGTCCCTGCTGCTTACAGACAGGGACCATAAGCTTGTAAATCTAGGCGTGTGTAGGAGAACTTGGAGAAAAACAAGTCAGAAAGATAGAACAAGGTTGGTCTATGTTTATGCATGAAATAATTTGACTGACTTCAGGAGAGTCAGTAACTTCAAAATAAGAGTAAATTTAATGCCCTTTTCTAGTCAGTTGCTGATTATGGTGAAGACAGAGTTTGTTTATGAAGTAGGGCAGGCAGAATGTGGTACTTCATTGTTAATGGTCACCTCGACCTAAAGCATTAATATGAAAGACTGCTGCTAGAATAGTGTTATATGTAACAAATTGAGACAACTTAAAACAATGATCCAATAGTCATATTAAAGCATATAAGTTTTCTTCACTAAAAATTTGTGGAGGTAAAGTAGTATGGTTAAATTTACTTTCAGTAAGTATTTGAGTTAGTGTTACGGGTGCAGAAGAAAGGGAAGAATGCAGCACTGGGATAAGACACTGAATGCTTTCATTACACCATTATCGTAAATTCCTTATTAGTTATTCCATATTTCATCTTTGAATAGGTAATGCAGTATGCTTGCTGAAATAAGTCTTTTTTCTCTTCTCTCCCCCAACTTTTTTCCCTCTTTTTTTCCTTTTTCCTGCAGCCAACTGTACACCGTACTTAGGTTGAATTGCCCTGAAGAACATAGTTGAGCAGTTGAAAAGTTTTTGAAATTTGTTACATTGGATCTTGACATGGAAGGAAAAGGAACACCACGCTGCACAATTACTGGAAATTCAGATTATGCGTTTATTGATGAATTACTTTGCAGAGTACATGTTTTTTTAAAACTTTTGATTTTTGAAGATTAGTGCAATTGAATGTTAAATCGTTATAGTTAAATTTGTTTTGAAGACATAATTTGTTTAAAAGATTTTTAGTACTTGTAATAGTTTATACAACAGTAGCTTATCTTCAGTGTTGAAATAATTCGGTACAATTCCAGCCCTTGTATTGCACGTTCGATGCAGAGTTTTTTTTTTTTAGTTTCAGTTTTAAGTAATAAATCTGAAGTAAACACTAAAAAAACAAACCTGGCAACCCTGCCTTTTAATACATAAACATAATTCCCAGTATTCCAGTTGTAGCTCAAATATGAAACGCAAATGTGACACTCAGATTTGTTTCTGTAACTTAATGCCAAATCTTATAGGAAGAACATGTTCAATAAAATCCTTGCTTCTGGAATAGCATTATGTCAGTGATGGAGTGGTATTTTGAAGGGCCTTACGTCAACATGCTGTCAGGCTACATAAGGTATATTGCTGTAGTTGTAACACAGGTTCAACACCTTAGATAATTCTTGAGACAAATTGGGAAAAGAAAAAAGTGTGACACAAATTACTGCTTAGTGAACTGTACATAAGATGCATATCCTAGGAGAGAGATGATACCAAATATACATATGTTCTTCTGAGTTCATGGAAGCCTTACTTGTATCTAGGTTATTCCTTGTAACCAGCAGTTCTACTTGCCCTTGGTTGTCATGTTGAACAGCAGCTTGCTCACTCTCTAATCAGGCCATATGTTTCTTCAAAAAACATCTCTTAGCATTAAATGGAAAATAATTCTTAAGTTTTTAAATCGGGTATATGTAATTCATTTTGAGTGAGCTATCTTTACTCCTGTAGTGTTAATTATTCAGCATTTCTCAGTAAAGTGCCTTATTTATTGAATGACAAAAAAAAAGCTTTTTTCCTTTTACTCCTGAAACAAATATAGTGGATCAACCTCCTTTTTAAACTTGGTATATAGTTTCAGTTCCTGGTCAAGGAATGGGCCAAGTAGCTTATGTTAAGAGTCTAACGGCCTGACCTATACAGGTATGGGTTGTAAGCTGTTTTGTTTGAAAAGCTTGTCAGAAAAAAAAAATATATTATGTAGAGAGAAAACAATGCAATGGAGAGATTTAAAGTTGAATATTTTTTCTTAATGCAGTCAAATATTGAGGTCTGTTACATATTTTAGTTGAACGTGTTTCATCAATACATTAAATTCTTTGTTAATTTAGATACAGATAGAGTAGTTAAATTTTATTTGTATTTCATATTGGCTACATAGGTGTTTTACGTGCTGTAATTTTTAATGTTGAAATCATATTTTTGACTTCTGTACTTGAATTTGAACACTGATATTAAATTTATGCTGTTAGTGTTCTGTGTCTTTACTTGAATATTGGAAATTTACATACAGTACCTTTGTAAACATACTTTGTAAGGTTTGCTTTGCTTTCTCTAGTAGCAAACTTTGGCCACAGGCTCCAGTTCAGGTGCTTTGCTGAACACAAAAGTCTATGTGGCTTGGTGAAACCTTGAAAAAAGAAAATGAAAACACCCTTTTTAAAAGCATGTTTGCTTAGTAGCTTCTGTCACACTCAAAAGCTGTTAAACTCCTAAAATTTCATAAGAAATTCTGTTGAGAGGAAAGAAGAGGTGGCTTGCTTAACTTTGTGTTTAAGCTGAGTGGTCCCTGAGGCCATGACAAAAATTAGTATCTGAAGTAGAATAATACTGTTATCATGCTGATAAGGTAGGGGAGAGCTAATGTGATAAATGCTCGAGTCCCAAATAGGATTAAAATTAAAGTTTGTAATTTATTAAGCGAATAGAGGCAAGCAAACAGCGCTGGGTGCACCGGGAGTCTCTGCTCCACCAAGATGCACACCTGTTACATCAGGAGGCTGATTTTTATGCTCCTAGACTAATACATATTCATCACTAGTCCTAGAAAAGGCAGGGTTATTATAATTAGTTCCCAGAATCCAAACCCTCTCTGGACGCATGCGTATCAGTCTCTGGTGGTCTTTCTGGGGGTCTCTTGTGCTGAAGGCTCGTAGTCTTCCTCCCAGGCTTTGTCCTTCGGTCGTCCTTCAACTCCCCCTTTCTCCTTATTTGGTGGATCCTTTTGCCAGACATCAGAAGCTTAACCTCCTTGGTCCTCTTATCTCCCAGACTCGAGTCTCAGTGTTCGTCCTTCAAGCCCTGTATTTACACAAATTGCTAGACTCTTATTTTGCACAGTAAAAGAACTATGTACACTAATCACTCTGTTTTTCTTAGATAGAAAGTTACATTTCATCATGCTGCCCTAGCATTGTTTCATACACGACACAAATCATATTAACACTTTTCACACTAAGTTTAAAGTAGTGGTGCCTGGCAGCTTGAGAATTCCCCTCTACAAGCTGCTGAAACAAGCTTTGTGTTTGTTTGTCATGAATCTTGGTTAAGATTCATATTCTTACGACAAGGTTTTCCAATTAACATCTTCTATGACACCTTGAAAATACAATAGACTTTTTGCATGTGCAAGGACGACTTGATAAAACAATGTTCTGTTGTCCTTCCAGTGGAAACCTGATAAAATGAGCATGATGAATACAGAGGTTGCACAGTACCAAAACACAGGAGGGGTGGCTCCTATTGCAGGTGTATCACGTCCTTCCTATCTGGCTTTGTAACCTTGCACCCATATTTGAAAGACTTGTGCAAAAAGTAATTGTGCTACAAGCCAGCAACTCCCATCATTATTAATGTGAGCATGTATCTTTTGCAGTTATTTTAAGTATTCCCAGTAAGCTTGACTGTACAAAAGCATGATCAAACATTTGAGTGTAACAAGTACTGGATGGCTGTAAGCTAAGTGCAGCCCTCAGCCAGAATTTGGTCTTTGTTTTGCAGATAAGAACAAAGGTGTAAGGAATAAGCAGCAGTAGCACTAGGTTGCTGTAATTCAATGTTTTTGAAATTTATTTAGAACACATCATTAAAACTCTCTCTATAATGAATATTCAAAAATGCAAGCATATTTTTCATATTTATAAGAGTCTCACTGGAGCTTATTAACCTTTTGGAAAAAAAATGTATTTCTTTAAAAAAACATTGCAAAATCATATTCTTTTTGCCATGTATTTTACAGTACTATTGTATAACACCGATAGGGGTGGATCTATATAGAGTCCTGTTCTAAAAGTGGTGTAGAAAGTAGAAGTCCTTCTGAAAGTAGAGGTCACTGACTTCAGTGAAACAAAGTTTTGCTCAAGTTCCTTTGCACTAAACCCACTGCATTAAAAAATGCCCTGTATAAGAAAGGGTGGTCCTTAATCTTAGGTTCCTTTTTATCAGCCTTGGCACATGGTTATGCCAATGTTGTGAAGCAAGTATATTATGGGCAACAGCCTGCATCTTCTCCTGTTTTTTCTGGGGGAAGATAAGGCCATTTGTCACCAGCAGCTAGTGTCTTTTTGAGTAAAGCAAACAGAAATTGCTAAATTAATGGGAATTTATTTTTAATAGAAAACTAAAAAAACAAGTCAGCTGGTATAGTTATTAAATTAACACAACCTTAAGGTAAAAGCAAACCCCAAGAAGTCAGTTTTACAAATCTTCTGTTCCTTTGAATTTCTTAACAGAGTTGTTGCTGGCCATAACAAAGAATGATCAGCTTAGCCTCTCCAGATAGTTTAGCAGCTATTTGGTGTTCAACTTAATAGGAAGAGGAAGGAAAACAGATGATGATTTAGCACTGTTAGATAGACGTGTCCTACACTTACAACCTTAAAACGGTCAAGATGAAAGAAAGTTTAGAACAAACACTTAGAGCTCCTTCTTCCACCCCTCTCAGTTTTTCACCATGCTAACAGGGCTGTTAGGAGGTGCCACAACTTGAAATAGTTGTTAATTATCTGTGGGTGTAGTATTAAGCTTAACAGTCAGAAAAAGTAAAAAGCTGTGCCCTCCTTCCTACATCACCAGCTACAGTAACTAACACCCATAACATCCTCAGGAGGCAAAGTTTGTTGCCCCATGAAAGCAGTGCTCAAACCACCTGATGGCACCAGGGCATCAGCAATGGTGCCAGACATACAGGACCATGGTGAGGGCAGGCCACTTCCACAGCCTCAGGGTCATACAAGCAAAGGTGACTGCAAAACTACCACAGAGAAGTATTCATTAGCAAAAAAAATTATCCAAGCATATCTCAGTAATAGCTTATTTTTTGTTTAAATGGTCTTCTATCATCCAACTGACACAGCTTTGGCCTTACGCACAGAAGGGCTTAATTTTTATAAGCTTTGTCCTTTTCCTGAAAAGAGGCTTTTCTGTCTCAAATGGTAAACAACGGCCATAGAAATAATAATAATTATCACAGAATCACAGAGTCACAGAATTTCCAGGTTGGAAGAGACCTCAAGGTCATCGAGTCCAACCTCCAACCTAACGCTAACAGCCCACCACTAAACCATATCCCTAAGCTCTACATCTAAGCGTCTTTTGAAGACTTCCAGGGATGGTGACTCCACCACTTCCCTGGGCAGCCTGTTCCAGTGCCTCACAACCCTTTCAGTGAAGAAGTTCTTCCTAACATCTAACCTAAAACTCCCCTGGCTCAACTTAAACCCATTCCCCCTCGTCCTGTCACCAGGCACGTGGGAGAACAGGCCAACCCCCACCTCGCTACAGCCTCCCTTGAGGTACCTAAAAAGAGCGATAAGGTCACCCTGAGCCTCCTCTTCTCCAGGCTGAACAAGCCCAGCTCCCTCAGCCG